>CM046874.1:308535447-309248447 GCA_025667525.1 Glebionis coronaria | reverse complement strand
GTATAAACGTAAAAAGTCATCTGGATCACTGGTAAGCACGCTACTTCTTGGAACACAAGGTCGCGTGTTCGAGTCCAGGCAGGGTGAACTTTTTACAAAACTTTTTTTTTTTTTTAACTTTTAAACTCAAATCCAGTAACTTGTTAACTCACAAAAACACAAGCTCAATCTAATTTAATCAAGATTAAGCTAAGATTTAGCAAAAACGTGCTCAGTTGAGCACTTGGTAACTGATGAACAAAAAAAAAAAAACAAGCCAAGTGTGTATTTTCACTTGTGAATATGACCAAGAGGACTTGGTTTGCTGATTCTAGTGTTGATTTGTTGGACAAGAGGGCACCCTTATACTCTTTGGAGTATAGGGAGTCAAAATCAAGCAGAAAACAAGTAAATTCAACTCTCCAAATAACACAAACCAAGCAAAACAGGCAAAATCAAGTTCCTGATATGCTTTTCTAAGTCTGGGGGTATTTATACTTGATTACTTGCTCACAAATGAAAATCAAAGGCCCAGATTTTGCATATAAATTCACCAAATGTTAAACAAGCAATCTACAATCCTTAAACACCCTATAATCTCACAGATTACAAGATCTAAGCATCAGTTTTCATGAAATCATGTAGAAAAATGACTAAACAGATTTTTGCTATGTATTTCCCTTTTTTTATCTAACAAACTTGTTCAAACTCTTCCCAAAACTGAAATAATACTAGCATACACCCTAAGTATTACTTAACTAGTGATTGAAGCACTTTTTCAACTCAAAAATCCTACAGAATTTTCAATTAACTAGCAGATCCAAACACCCCTTTAAACTTTAAAAATGATTTAAAACTAAGCAAATCTAAACAGAACCTAAGCAAACTGATTCAAGATCAATCTAACATGCATATACTACCCAAATCAACTCAAATCACACCACTTAAACAACTTGCATACAGATTCACATAGAGCACCAAATATCTTAACTTTCTGAAAATGGAAAAGTGAAAACAAGGGAATACCTTGTTGAGCCTACATCCAGGCTCAACCAAGGCTGTTTTAGCCTTCTCCAATAGACCCGGGTCTATGCAGATCCTTGGTCAAAAAATAAACAGGAAAAAGAGAAGGTGGTGGTGGTCACTGTTGACACACACACCACATATATCTTAAAAGTATTTGAGCCTTTGAAACCTGCTAAGAGAAAAGTAAAGCACAAGGGTCAACTGTTCACAATACCAATAAGCTATAAACAAGCTTATTGGTTAAGCTGTTTATAACTTATTAGATAAAAAATGAAAAAACTGGTTTTGAAAATCTTGAGACTTTTACTTCACAATAAATCAACAAAAACCTCACTCTTCACATAAGCTTGATAATCAATTGGATTATCAGGCTTATGATATTAGCTTAAAGCTTTTGGACAAATTTTTAAAACTTAACAATTTCAGTAACCAAACATAAACTTTAAATTGGAAAATTAAACTTGGAAAATTTAAATTGCAGGAATGAAAAGGTGGTTCTTTGCTTCTCATCAACAACACAATACCAATTTTATTTCACTAAATAAAACGGATTTACAATGCTTGTGACAAAAATGGTGAAAAAAAAAGAACCAAAAAACTAAGCTAAGTCCTATTGCCCTTTATATAGGGTCACATTGATTCTAGAAAGCTGGAAAATAATGCTAAACCCTAATGCTGAACTTCCCAATAAGCCCTTGGTCAAATCTGGAATATGCCAATTTGATGCCATCTTTCAAATCGTCCCATGTGAATTTGTTGGAGTTTTGTGTATGCCAGCTGGGTACAAGTGATCATGGACGTCCATTTTGAGTAGCCAATAAGCCAAAGGATGTGAGCCAATGGATTGGTCTTCAAGGAAAGTGACGGGTGAACAGGGGTGGGTCAATAAGGGGACAAGAGTGAGCTGGTGAGTTTTTGGAAGGGTGTGTTTTGATGTTGACCACCCCAATTAGGGATCTAGAGAATATCTCTTAAAACCCCTTTCGTTTGATTAAGGATTAGATTAGGGTTTAAGGGATTAGGGATGGGTAAACAGGGGTTTTTAATCTGTTTAAGATTTTGAAAAGTTGTTTCCCACTTAATCTCAACTGATTATTAATAATCAGTTTAAAAATCAAAGTGGAGGGGTGACATGGATGCAGGGGCGAATGTGATTGGTTATAGGATTAAGTGGGGTGACGTGTCAGCTCTTGGTTGGTGGAGAGGTGTTTGCTTGTCTGCCCAAATAGGTCCCTCTATTTCTTTTCTCTTGTCACTTTGAGTTAAACATCCAACAACGCCTAAAATGCATGTGACAACTTTGGCAAAGTTGTCATTTTTGGCACAATGTATTAGCAAACTTTTACCAAGGGTTTTAAATGCACAAATTGTATTCTTCAAGGGTCATTCTTGTAATGTCTTCAAACTTCAAGGACTTTGACTTGTTTGTTGACTTCTTGGAGGACCATTATTGACAATTTAGTTTTGTTGAGGGACTAAATTTGCCAATTCTTCAGAGTTAAGGGTCCTTTTTGTAATTTTGACAAACTTTAGGGACCAAACTTGTAATTATGAAGATACAAGGGTATAAAGTGTCAATTCTTCAAACTTGGAGGACCAATCTTCAATATTCTTCAAATCTTCAAGGGTTGACTTTGGAAAATTCTTCATTAGGGCTTGGTTCATCGTGCGGCTTCGTTTCCCGTGTTCGTTTTTGATTGATTCTTGTGATCTTTTGTCATTTTCTCAATATCCGTACCTAAAATACACAAGCAATAAACACAAGCATATATTTGGGTATTTTGATGATATTTAATGCATTTTAAGCCCAATTTGGACGACGAGACTATGTATAAAAGCAGTCTCATCACTCCCCCATACTAAACCATTGCCGTGCCCTCATGCAATGCTAGAATAAAGTATCAAAGCATCTCCAAAATTCAATTTTATTCACTTTATTGGAATGATAAACTAGCTACACTACTACTATTACTACTACTTGTGTTATAGACATAATGTATGATTTTCATCACAAAATGGGACGTTTAGGTTCATAGAATAAGAACACGTGAATGCTTCGTTAGAAATAATTTCATCGTCCTCGATTTTCACCTTAATTCCATGCCAAGCGTGCAACGAGATCATTTTTATTATAAGTTAGTAATGCTAACACTACTCATATGCCCTAATCACGTACTTATTCTCCCATTATTCCTAAGTTGTATCTCTTATATTTTATGATGTCTTGAATGTTTCACGAGGATACATTGTTGACTTATGCGATAATAGAGATTTAGGTCTAAAAATAGAGTCCTAACGGTGTAACTAAGACCATCAAATCAATAACCCCTCCTAATAGACAACGATGTTAAAAAATTAAGTTGACAAGAAGAATCGATAAACACGGTTTTATAACGGTTTTGAACATGAGACTTATTACCAAGACTTTTATACGCCCCCTAACGGAAGGGCCTTATTATCTTTGGTTTACCTCCATCTTTTATTCAACTTCGCCATGAAGCTTTTATTATGACTTCGGTCTTGCCTTGCCTTTTATTATCCGCCTCATCGGTGGTTTTATTAGCCAAAGACGTATATCCTCACGCTAAAGCGAATTTTGGATCTTTAAAGCTTCGAAGATTAAGGCTTGATTCACTTTCAATTTTTGCATAGATTTTAGGCCTTGTGGGGCTTCAAATTGTTTGCTAGATTTAGGTGAGCACTTGAAATCTTATTATTGGGTGAAGCTTTCGATTATTGGGGTGCCAATACTTTCAAAACCGTGACGCTGGCGATACCTTAATGTCTTCCCAATTTAATTACACGGAAGCTACTAGAAAAGACTAGAAACCCAACAATCTTAACTAAACCGCTAAGTCAATATTTATTAAGCAAAAAATATTTACATGCGAAGGGAGAATAAGCAAACAACAAGAACACATCAGTTTTTGAAAGCATACGAGTACTCTACGTTTAGCATAGTAACTTATAATTAACTCTATCATTTCTCGTCCTCATTTAAGAGACTTAGCCTAATGTGTAGTTAGGGAATCAAAGCTAAGTGCTCAACACGCACGGTCGAGTAAAAAATTACTCTTATTCTCGCCATCGGAAAATCTACATTCGTGTCTTCAAACACTTATAAAACATGAGAAAAAATTTAAAATTTGGCCATTTTTAGCCTTATTTTGCAACAAAACGATAAACAAAACGATAAACTTTGGAAAGCGTGAAGATTTGGCAAGGCAAGTATCTATTCACCCCCCCCCCCATACTAAAGTTAAACATTGTCCTCAATGTTTCGAGTCTAGGGGTGCAAACACCCCCATACTAGAGACGTAGTCGAATGCTTAATCTAGCATGGAAAGGGTGTAACCAATAAGTAATAGCCGTTTATGAAGTGTGCTATAAAACTAAGGTTAGAACGTCAAAAGGATATATCATGGATATTGAGAAATGTCTCCAAAGCAAACGATCGAGTGCTCCCATAAAAACGAACACGAGAGGCTCCAATCGTGAAGATCATGATCTAAAAACCACATATCACAAACAACCACGGAACAAAGGTTGGAAGGGCACAAATCCCCACACGTAAGCTACATTAGACTAAGAAAGCGATAATATGTACATAGGATAAGCATGGGACTCCCCCACGAGGCACCTCGTTTTTGATTACCGAGTCATGAGCTCGACTCGATCCCCTCAATACTAATTATCATTGGGGAAGGTGACTTGGTCGAGGTAGTTCAAGGATGGAACTTCCCCGCCAAAGTAGTGCTTCAACCTATGTCCATTCACCTTGAAGTTAGGGCCATCATCTTGAGCTAGCTCGATGGTCCCATATGGAAATACTTGAGTCACGGTAAATGGACCGGACCAACGGGATTTCAATTTACCGGAAAAGATTTTCAATCTTGAATTAAAAAGCAAAACTTGATCCCCAATGTTAAAAACCCGGTTTTTCATTTTAGAATCATGCAACTTTTTAGTTTTCTCTTTGTAAATCAATGAATTTTCATAAGCAATATCCCTTAATTCATCTAATTCATTCAATTGCATTTTCTGGTGTTTTCCCGCGGTCTCCATATCATCATTACAATGCTTTAGGGCCCAATAAGCCTTGTGTTCTAACTCGATAGGCAAATGACAATTCTTTCCTTACACAAGCTTATAGGGAGTGCACCCAATGGGCGTCTTATGAGCGGTCCTAAAGGCCCATAAAGCATCGTCCAACTTATCCGACCAAGATTGTCGGTTTTCCCCAACGGATCTCTCCAAGATCCTCTTCAAAGCTCGGTTTGAAACCTCGACTTGGCCACTCGTTTGTGGGTGATAAGCCGTAGATAGACGATGTGTAACCCCATATTTCCTTAGAACCCTTTCAAATTGGTCATTACAAAAAATGGGTTCCACGATCGCTTATGATAGCACGAGGGGTTCCAAACCTAGCAAACAAACTTTTCAAGAACTTAACTACCACACGAGCATCATTGGTGGGCAAGGCCTTTGCCTCCACCCACTTAGAAAGGTAGTCAACCGCAACGAGAATGTACTTATTTCCACGAGATGATGGGAACGGCCCCATAAAGTCTATGCCCCAAACGTCAAAGATCTCACATACTTGAATGATATTTTGTGGCATTTCATCTTTTTGTGAGGCTTTTCCTTGTCATTGGCATGCATCACACGACTTCACAAGATCTTGTGCATCTCGGTAAATAGTAGGCCAAAAGAAGCCGGCATCAAACACCTTTTTAGCCTTGAGATTAGCACCGTGGTGACCAACCGTGGGTCCCTCATGGCAAGCTCTAAGGATGTTAGAAGCTTCGGTGCCAAATACACATCGGCGGATGATTTGATCCGCACAAGTTCGAAACAAGTAAGGGTTGTTCCAAAAGTAGAACTTGACATCACGAAAGAATTTTCGTTTTTCTTGAGTCGTCATACCCTTAATGATGAAGTTACCCGCATGGTAATTTGCAAAATCCGCAAACCATGGGGTAGAAGAATCAAGCTTAGAATTCACTACACCAAGTGTCTCGAGCGAAAATGTTTCGGTGATTTCCTTAGGCTCGTAAACACTTTGGTGAGGATCTTCCAAACGAGAGAGATGATCGGCCGCTAGATTCTCGGCTCCTTTTTTGTCAACGATTTTGTGATCAAATTCTTGAAGGAGGAGAATCCAACGAAGTAATCTCGGCTTAGC
The DNA here is from genome assembly GCA_025667525.1 of Glebionis coronaria. NCBI lineage: Eukaryota > Viridiplantae > Streptophyta > Magnoliopsida > Asterales > Asteraceae > Glebionis > Glebionis coronaria. The sequence continues at coordinate 309,242,257 of CM046874.1, read as the reverse complement.
ATCTTGCTTTGCCATAAGATACTTAATAGCCGAATGGTCCATATACACTATGCATTTCGTCAAGACGAGATAAGGTCGAAATTTCTCAAATGCATACACCACGGCAAGGAATTCCTTTTCCGTTGTAGTGTATTTAAGTTGAGCCTCGGTCATCGTCTTGCTAGCATAGTGTATAGGCAAGAAGTGCTTATCATGACGTTGCCCCAAAACGGTCCCAATAGCGTAATCACTTGCATCACACATAAGTTCAAAGGGGAGGTTCCAATTTGGAGCAACAAGAATGGGAGCTTCGGTAAGTTTACTCTTAAGGATCTCAAAGGCTCGTACACAATCTTCGTCAAAGACAAAACGTGCCTCTTTTTCAAGAAGATGTGTAATGGGTCGAGAAATCTTCGAGAAATCCTTGATGAATCGTCGATAAAAGCCCGCGTGGCCTAGGAAACTCCTAACTCCCTTGACGGTTTTGGGATGAGGTAATTTGGCGATGACGTCTACCTTAGCTTGATCTACCTCAATCCCCGCTTTCGAGACCTTGTGCCCTAAGACGATTCCACTCTTAACCATAAAATGACACTTTTCCCAATTGAGCACAAGGTTGGTTTCCTCACAACGTTTTAACATTCTCTCTAGATTCGACAAACACGAAGTGAAAGAATCACCAAACATGGAAAAGTCATCCATGAAGACTTCCATCGTCTTCTCGATCATATCATGAAAAATAGCCATCATGCATCGTTGAAAAGTTCCCGGTGCATTACAAAGTCCGAATGGCATTCTACGATAGGCAAACGTTCCATATGGACACGTAAACGTAGTTTTTTCTTGATCACGAGGATCGATGGGAATTTGGAAGTAACCGGAAAAACCATCTAAAAAGCAATAGAAATTGTTTCCCGCAAGTCGCTCCAACATTTGGTCCATGAAGGGCAAGGGAGAATGGTCTTTTCGAGTGGCTTCATTCAACTTTCGATAGTCAATGGACACTCTCCATCCGGTCACGAGTCTAGTGGGAATCAACTCGTTGGCATCGTTTGGCACAACGGTCATTCCTCCCTTTTTAGGGACATAATGAATAGGACTCACCCAAGGGCTATCGGAAATAGGGTAAATCATTCCCGCGTCAAGGAGTTTAAGGACCTCCTTTTTGATGACGTCGTGAATTTTGGGGTTCACCCTCCTTTGACTTTGGATTGTTGGCTTGAAATCCTCCTCCATTAAGATTTTGTGGGTACAAAATTTGGGATCGATTCCCTTAATGTCGAATAACTTCCATGCAATCGCCCCTTTGTGGTCCTTAAGAACATCGACAAGTGCGGTTTTTTCATTATTCGAAAGATCCTACGCAATAATAACCGGCAACTTGTCGTCCTCCTCCAAATATACATATTCAAGTTGAGGAGGTAAATCTTTCAACTCGAGAATAGGTGGTTCCTCAAGTGAAGATTTGGGCTCGATACTCATAACCTCCTCGGGTGGAGGCAATGGGAAATCGTTGAGAAAATCCTTGATAATCGAGAAGTCCTCATCGTTGTCGAGGTCTTCGTCACAAGTACGTGGAACATCGAATTCTTCCAACGTAAAACCACCACCTTCAAAAGGAGTGAAGGTTGGTGTCAAATTATCAAGAATTGGATCTAACATAGTGGGATTGCCACTAGTTTCTCCATCACCAAACCCTAAAACTTCTTGTGAAAATTCCTCGCAAACCACGTCGATCATATCAACGAGGTTTATGGTAGCAACGGAATAAACATGAGAAAGTTGAGAATTTTGAGTTGCGTTTATAACAAGTTCCTCGTCGTTGAAACGTAAGGTGATCTTTCTAGCATGAACATCAATCAAAGCCATAGACGTATCTAAAAACGAACGACCTAAAATAAGAGAAACTTGAGGATCCGTGGGGATATCAACAACAATAAAGTCTACGGGATAGTAGAACTTCCCCACTTTCACAAAAACGTCTTCCGCCAAACCACATGCAAGAATCGTGGAATGGTCGGCCAACTCAATAGACATTCGTGAAGGAGTAAGATTAGGAAGATTGAGCGACTTGAAGATTGCAAGTGGCATCAAGTTAATGCTAGCACCAAGATCAGCCAAGGCATAGCATTCTTCCATATCTTGAATGGCACAAGGGATCAAAAATTTACCGGGATCACCGACTTTTTGAGGTATGCGATTAAGATAAACCGACGAACAACTAGACATTTGGTGCAATTTCTCCTTGTTGTTCAACATACTCTTAAAGTTAGCGGCAAATCGAGGCATCATGACCAAAGCATCGGCGAAACTCACCTTAAAATGCAAATCACGAAACATTTTCATAAAAAGCTCAAATTGGTAGTTGTCGCGCTCTTGTCGTTTCTCCTTCCTAAGTCTCGATGGGTAAGGCAAGGGTGGTGTGGGTTGGGGCATAGGCATAGCCTTTGGAATCTCGGGTTCCAATGTTGGTAATGGGTCAACCGTAGGTGTGGCATGAGCGGTACTTTGTGGGCTTGAAATATGCTCCTTTTCGACCACCACCTCGGGTTCTTCCTCAATTTCCTCCACCGTTGGAGTAATTGGTTGAGGAGTCGGTTCTTTAAGTGTCTTACCACTTCGTGTGGTAATCACTTTCATCTCTCCCTTCGGGTTTGAAACGGTGTTACTAGGTAGACCACTCGAAGTAGAGGCTTTGTTCCCTATGACGGCTTCTAAAATGGCGTTAAGCTTAGCATCTTGACTATTAAACTTCAAATCTTGGTTAGCGGCTTTTTGGTCAATTCTTTGTTCAAGCCTAGCATGACTTTGCTCTATCTTGTTGTTTTGACCTCGAATTTGGTTAGCAAAATCATTTTTCAATTCATTTCTCATGGCTAGATTTTCCTTAACAAAATTAGCTAACTCCTTTGCGTTCTTAGCCGTGTCCCTAGCTTGATTAGCCAATTGCTCTTGTATGTTTTCCAAAATCTTATCATTTGTCGTAGCGTAATTCACAAAGTCCATTGGAAGTTCTTCAGTGTAAGCATTTTGAAGACCTTGACTCGTGTTTTGAAAATTACGGTTTTGATTTTGATTTTGCAATTGGCTACTACTACTCCCTTGATTCCCATAGTTGTTATTACCCTTAAAATTGTTCCTTTGATTGCTTTGGTAACCAACTTGATTGTTTCGATAATTGTTAGCATTTTGATTTGGTGAAAAACCCGGTGGAGTCAATTGATTAGTGCGAGGAACTTGACCGTTTTGGTTATAAGTTCCCGCGGCCGCGAAGGCACTCGAAGTGTTACCACCGTTGGTAATGCACTCGGAATAATCGTGAGCTCCACCACAATACATACAAGAAACCTCAACCGCTTTAATCGTAGCGGGAGCGGGTTGTTCACCAACTTTAAACTCAACTAACAATCCTTTCACTATATCAAAAATTTTGTTCTCCAAATTAGCCTCGACTTGGCAAGCATCAATGGTGTGTGACAATGAAGGTGAAGACGAAGACGAAGTCTTACGAACACTCGACGTGCTACGAGGACTATACACCTTAGACCTATTCTCAATGATTAACAATGCTTCCTCGACCGTCTTACACAAGAAATTACCACCCGCGGCGGCATTAAGATAATCACGGTCATGATCGTTCAAGCCATTGTAAAACGTGTCTATTTGATGCAAGTCGGAAAAACCATGATGAGGACATTCGTGCAACATTTCCTTAAACCTATTCCAAGCCGTTGAAAAACTCTCATTATACTCTTGCGAAAACTTTGAAATCTCGTTTTTCAAGTGCGTAGTCTTAGAGGGCGGAAAAAATTGCTTCACGAATTTTGAAACGAGATCCTTCCACGTCAATATAGAATTGGGTGGCTCTTTCTCTAACCAAATTTTTGTGGGCCCCGCTAAGGAATACGGAAAAAGCATCATCTTAATCGAGTCGTTTGAAACATCCTTAAACTTGCATGTGGCGGTGAGACGATTAAATTGGCGAATGTGGTTATGAGGGTTGTCCTTTTCGTCACCTCGAAACTTGTTGTTTTGAATCATGGACAATAAACCCGTCTTAACCTCAAAATTCTCCGCAAGGATAGCGGGAATCACAATCGCTTCTCCATAACCCTCGGTGGGTGCTTGAAGTAACTCCATCATAGTTCGATTAGCCATGGGTGCTTCATTCACTACAATGGGTTCGTCAATAGGAGACTCCTCACTAGTAGGAGTGAGTGATTTGTTTCTTCGTTTACGAGCACGTCTTGCTTTAGAGCGAGTTTGCATAAACGTCACGTACAACGAGAAGGCGAGCAAAGAAGATTCTTTTTGGTGTTTTTTACTTTTTGGTTTTTCATTGTTTTTACTTTTTTTGGAATTTTTTTTTTTGGAATGTATTAGTAGACACAAATCTACAAATCTCCTCCTTAATCAAATCTCTCGATTAAAGAAGCCTCAAGGAATGAAAACAATCATGTGAAGTGAACGCCTTCGATGACTTTAGAACGATGGTGGAACACCAAATCGTTGAAGGGGGTTTAATCAATAGAAACCAAGAAAATATATATGATACTTAATAATACTTTGGGCGGCAAAACCCTCGATTAGCTTTCAAAATCAAAATACGCACAAGCAAGCGGAGGAAACGAGGCGGCGCGAAGCACTTAAGAGCCTTTTTCCTTTAGGTCGTGAAATACAACCGCCTTATACCCACCTTATAGTTTGTATTTCTCAAAATCGAGCTTCTCGAAAGTATTTATCTATTTTTGCCTTTTTCTTTGGTTTGAGATTCGAATACAATGATTGGGTAATGACCTCCCAAGTCAAGGTTGTGATTTCTCACGTATTTGGAGTACTTGTAAATTTATTGTTTTACGTATACAATATATTAATAATATTCACAAAAAACGAAAAACCGATAATACGTATTAGTAGAGTGCTACTAATACAATTACTTTATGGCTATATATAAAAACAACAATGGTTCAACCAAAAAAAACACGCCTCCCCGGCAGCGGCGCCAAAATGATGTAGAGTTTTTGTACCCTTTAGGAAAAGGATGACAAATAGTGATAGTATTAAGTGTCGGTTTAGGAAAACCGAGCACTAATGACCCAAGTGAAGTCCAAGTTCGTTTCCCAAGGAGGCAAGTGCGTTGTGTATTGAATTGATATTGATTTGTGATTATATTGATTGAGAAAGAAATGGGATTAGAAGAGAAAGACGGTTACGAAAACGGATTAAACTACGACGAAAAAGGCGAAAACGTAAAACCGTAAATAGTACCAAAAATAAAATTTTAACCTAAAATTTCCTAAAAATTACTAAAAATCCACAATAATATTCTAAGAGTTTATAAAAAATCTAAACTTGCTAAAACCTTTTAATTAATTAAATAATGACTTTTTAATGCTAATTAAAGCCCTAAAAATCACTTTTAATTCTTAAAAAGCCCTAAACAAGATTTTATAGTTTGTAAACCTCAAAAATATCCTAATTAAGCTAAAAACTATTTTTAAAAATTTTAAAACCAAATTAAACTATTTTTAAACACTTAAAAACTATTAAAATGTATTAAATCTTAAATTAATTCTAGAAATTAATTGAAAAGCCTAGAAAATATTTGGAAAGTGACAAAACTCCTAATTTAATGTTCTTAACCTAGGAAAAATGTAAAAACAAGAAAAAATAAAACTTTAAATTTTAATAATAAAATAATATTAAAATATTCAAAAAAATAAAAAGTTTGTAAATAAATTCTAAAAAATTACCAAAAATCCTAAATAATGTAACTAAAACAAAAATGCAAACCAAATTTTCTGAAACCTATTTAATAATTTTATATTAAGTTTTAAAGTTGCTTAAAAAACCTAAAATCCTATAAAATTAAAAATAAGCTAAGTTGAAAACCTAATAAGCTGTAAACCTCAAAAGTATGATTAAAAACCTAAAAAAAATTTTCTAGATTTTTAAATCACTTTTTACTATTTTTAAATGACTTTCTAAAATTTAAACTTAAAATAATCCTAGTAAATAAAATAATAATGAGAAAAATAAACTTTTTGCTCAGAAAAGTCAAACAACCTAACAAAAACTTAAGAAAAATGCTAAACAGAAATAAGCTATAAGAAATAAGTTAGAAACAGCTTATTTACAAGCTGTTAACTTAAATAAGCTCAAAAACAAAAGACCTTAAGTAATTAATGAAATGAAGTATAAACGTAAAAAGTCATCTGGATAACTGGTAAGCACGCTACTCCTTGGAACGCAATGTCGCGTGTTCGAGTCCAGGCAGGGTGAACTTTTTACAAAACTTTTTTTTTAACTTTTAAACTCAAATCCAGTAACTTGTTAACTCACAAAAACACAAGCTCAATCTAATTTAATCAAGATTAAGCTAAGATTTAGCAAAAACGTGCTCAGTTGAGCACTTGGTAACTGATGAACAAAAAAAAAACAAGCCAAGTGTGTATTTTCACTTGTGAATATGACCAAGAGGACTTGGTTTGCTGATTCTAGTGTTGATTTGTTGGACAGGAGGGCACCCGTATACTCTTTGGAGTATAGGGAGTCAAAATCAAGCAGAAAACAAGTAAATTCAACTCTCCAAATAACACAAACCAAGCAAAACAGGTAAAATCAAGTTCCTGGTATGCTTTTCTAAGTCTGGGGGTATTTATACTTGATTACTTGCTCACAAATGAAATTCAAAGGCCCAGATTTTGCATATAAATTCACCAAATGTTAAACAAGCAATCTACAATCCTTAAACACCCTATAATCTAACAGATTACAAGATCCAAGCATCAATTTTCATGAAAGCATGTAGAAAAATGACTAAACAGATTTTTGCTATGTATTTCCCTTTTTTTATCTAACAAACTTGTTCAAACTCTTCCCAAAACTGAAATAATACTAGCATACACCCTAAGTATTACTTAACTAGTGATTGAAGCACCTTTTCAACTCAAAAATCCTACAGAATTTTCAATTAACTAGCAGATCCAAACACCCCTTTAAACTTTAAAAATGATTTAAAACTAAGCAAATCTAAACAGAACCTAAGCAAACTGATTCAAGATCAATCTAACATGCATATACTACCCAAATCAACTCAAATCACACCACCTAAACAACTTGCATACAGATTCACATAGAGCACCAAATATCTTAACTTTCTGAAAATGGAAAAGTGAAAACAAGGGAAAAGTAAAGCACAATGGTCAACTGTTCACAATACCAATAAGATATAAACAAGCTTATTGGTTAAGCTGTTTATAACTTATTAGATAAAAAATGAAAAAACTGGTTTTGAAAATCTTGAGACTTTTACTTCACAATAAATCAACAAAAACCTCACTCTTCACATAAGCTTGATAATCAATTGGATTATCAGGCTTATGATATTAGCTTAAAGCTTTTGGACAAATTTTTAAAACTTAACAATTTCAGTAACCAAACAGAAACTTTAAATTGGAAAATTAAACTTGGAAAATTTAAATTGCAGGAATGAAAAGGTGGTTCTTTGCTTCTCATCAACAACACAATACAAATTTTATTTCACTAAATAAAACGGATTTACAATGCTTGTGACAAAAATGGAGAAAAAAAAGAACCAAAAAACTAAGCTAAGTCCTATTGCCCTTGATATAGGGTCACACTGATTCTAGAAAGCTGGAAAATAATGCTAAACCCTAATGCTGAACTTCCCAATAAGCCCTTGGTCGAATCTGGAATATGCCAATTTGATGCCATCTTTCAAATCGTCCCATGTGAATTTGTTGGAGTTTTGTGTATGCCAGCAGGGTACAAGTGATCATGGACGTCCATTTTGAGTAGCCAATAAGCCAAAGGATGTGAGCCAATGGATTGGTCTTCAAGGAAAGTGACGGGTGAACAGGGGTGGGTCAATAAGGGGACAAGAGTGAGCTGGTGAGTTTTTGGAAAGGTGTGTTTTGATGTTGACCACCCCAATTAGGGATCTGGAGAATATCTCTTAAAACCCCTTTCGTTTGATTAAGGATTAGATTAGGGTTTAAGGGATTAGGGATGGGTAAACAGGGGTTTTTAATCTGTTTAAGATTTTGAAAAGTTGTTTCCCACTTAATCTCAACTGATTATTAATAATCAGTTTAAAAATCAAAGTGGAGGGGTGACATGGATGCAGGGGCGAATGTGAATGGTTATAGGATTAAGTGGGGTGACGTGTCAGCTCTTGGTTGGTGGAGAGGTGTTTGCTTGTCTGCCCAAATAGGTCCCTCTATTTCTTTTCTCTTGTCACTTTGAGTTAAATATCCAACAACGCCTAAAATGCATGTGACAACTTTGGCAAAGTTGTCATTTTTGGCACAATGTATTAGCAAACTTTTACCAAGGGTTTTAAATGCACAAATTGTATTCTTCAAGGGCCATTCTTGTAATGTCTTCAAACTTCAAGGACTTTGACTTGTTTGTTGACTTCTTGGAGGACCATTATTGACAATTTAGTTTTGTTGAGGGACTAAATTTGCCAATTCTTCAGAGTTAAGGGTCCTTTTTGTAATTTTGACAAGCTTTATGAAGATACAAGGGTATAAAGTGTCAATTCTTCAAACTTAGAGGACCAATCTTCAATATTCTTCAAATCTTCAAGGGTTGACTTTGGAAAATTCTTCATTAGGGCTTGGTTCATCGTGCGGCTTCGTTTCCCGTGTTCGTTTTTGATTGATTCTTGTGATCTTTTGTCATTTTCTCAATATCCGTACCTAAAATACACAAGCAACAAACACAAGCATATATTTGGGTATTTTGATGATATTTAATGCATTTTAAGCCCAATTTGGACAATGAGACTATGTATAAAAGCAGTCTCATCAATGTACATCAATCTAAAACAAAACACATAGAAATAGACATCATTTTATAAGACATTGTTTTGAAAAGGGTTTAATTCAACCTGATAGGGTTGACACAGAAGAAAATGTGTTTGAATTATTAACTAAACCTTTTGATACTAGAAGATTTCAATACTTGGTAACAAGTATTGGAATGATCAGTCTCACTTAATATGTGTTTTGGGATCATAGTGTAAAAGTATGTACAGGATATGCATTGTTATTGGTCTTTATGTGAAGTTAGATTTTCCACTTTATTTGTCTTTATGTAAAAGTATGTACAGGAGCATGTTTCAATTTATGGATGATGGTTGGAATATTTATATTCCTATCTTGACATAAATTTTTATTTACATGCATATGTTGGGAATAAATTTAGGCCAGAACACTTGAACGCTGACAAGAACAACTTAAGCGTTGACAAGAGCAAAGTGAGCGCTGACAGCATAAGCGTTGACAAGTTAAAGTCAAGCGTTGACAGATTGAAGACAAGCACTGATGGAAGATGTGAGCTACACGTTTATTATATTCTAGATTACTTCTAGTAAGGATAGAAACGACAATGTATTTTCTATGTTTATCTTTACCTAGAATAGTTGATTCGTAGCTTATTGTACAAGACTTCTTGTTCTATAAAAGAAGATCTTTTAGGTTAATGTTAAATATCAGTTTTCATAGTATTCGTAAGTTAAACCTTTCATTGTAATCAACACGATTATTCTAATACAAGTGAAAGTTTGTTTAACATCATTGTGTTTTAGATCAAGTGTTAATTTCGCATAACACTTTGTTACTTTACTCATAAGCAAAGGTTTCTCTACGTGTAGTACTTGATCTAATCTCGTATACACAAAGCTTAATCGATCTAAGTTTGGGATAAACAAGTGGTATCAGAGCTTGTTGAGAAACTTTTGATCTTTAAGTAACGCAAGAACCCTAAAACACCAAACCCTAAAAACCCTAAATTCTCAAAACCCTAAAAACATCATGTCTGGCACAGATCAACCTGCTTCTTTGCTTCAAAACAACTTCTCAAACCCTAGTATCAAAATTCCCATGTTTGATGCCAGGAACTTTGAGCTTTGGAAGTCCAATTTTGAGCAATATATAGCTATTCATGACTACACTCTTTGGGAGATTATCGAATATGGGAACACATTCGATAAAGCAGCAAAGATTACTGCTGCAATTGCCACAAGGAAAGCTGTTCCTAATTGTCCTGAATCTGATAAGGTGGAAAAGCCTGAAGATGGGAGAGCTGTAGCTGTTGAAGACATAGCCAAGAAGAGGGTGGACATGAAAATCTTGAACATCTTGAAACATGCCCTAGGTCATGAGAATCAGCACAAGTACAAACGCTTTGAGTCTGCAAAAGAGCTTTGGGAAGCTCTTGAAGTAGCACATGGTGGCAATGCTGACACAAAAGAAGAAAAGAAGAAGCAACTATTGCATGAGTATGCTGTCTTTAAAGCTCAACCTAATGAGAATCTCAGCAGTGTGAGAAGTAGACTTCTTGACATCACAAGTCAACTTTCCTTCATGGGAAAACAGATTGATGACCCTGAATTGAATGCTACTTTTCTCAAAAGCCTTGGTGATGTATGGAAGATTGAGACAAGATCCATTCTTGTCAATAACACCCACAAGACATCCAGGTTTGATGACATCTTCAACAAACTAAGACTGTTGGAGAATGAATGGCAATTGGAGAGTGATAACAAATCTTCCAGCAGCAACATGGCCTTCTTTTCACAAAGTGAAGGCCAATTTGATTCCATGAACTTCTATGGACATTCAGCCACTGGATCTCAAGGTGTCAGCGCTGGATGTCAGTCTGTCAGCGTTGGATCATATCCTGTCAACGCTTTGTACTCAAGCGCTGACACACACAATCATGGCGCTGATAGAATTAAACCTGCTGGTTTTGATCTTGATACTGTGTGTGCATTCATTGCTTCTTTGCCCAGTGATTCAAGGATTACCTATGAAGATCTTGAGCAGATAAGTGATGAACAATTGGAAGAGATGGACATCAAGTGGACAATGGCTCTTGTAAGTTTAAGAGCAAACAGGTTCAATAAAAGGTTCAAGAAGAAGATGACCTTTAATGCTAAGGATGTTGCTGGATTTGACAAGTCCAAGGTTGAGTGCTACAACTGTCATAGGATGGGGCACTTTATGAGGGAATGTAGATCTCCAAGAAGATCTGATGCTGGGAAGCCTTCAAGCCAAATGATTAAGAGCCCAGATCCCAAGGCCATGGTTGTTGTTCAACAAATTGATGGTATTGGAGAATGGGATTGGAGCTGGATGGCTAAGAATGAGGAAGAGGACAGAGCTTTGGTTGCTGAAGTTAAAGAAGAGCATGCTGAATATGCTCTCATGGCACACTCCTCCTCTTCATCAGATAATGAGGTATATGATGATGCTTTCTGTTCTAAGGGTTGTCGTTTAAATACTGAAAAACTAAAACAAGAGATAGTTAAATTATTAGATGAGGCAAGTACTGAAAGATGCAAAGTATCTAATTATCAAATTGCTCTTACCCAAACAGAAAAGACAGTAGCTGAGTATAAGAAAATGGAGTTTGATCTAAAGGATCAAATAAATATCTTAAAACATGAGTTACATCAGAGTAAGGATGTTCAAGATATAGTAAATAGGGTTAATCTTGATTTGATAGCTCAGTTAGAGGAGGCTAACAAAAATAAAGATAATGTGAGTCTTAAAATCCAGAGATTTGATAAGGCCACACAATCCCTAGGAGAGTGTGTTAGTAAACAAAGAGACTCTAAGGATATGAGTGGGATTGGGATGAATAACTATACTGTTGTTCCACCACCAGCTGGGGATTTCTATGGTGTCCAATCAAAGGACTTATCTTGGACTGGCTTGCCAGAATGCCAAGAGGAGGAATTCATTCCTCCACCTAGAGTAACTTCCCCAGTTGAGGAATACAAGCAAAAGCTGACTGACCTAGATGAGTGGAAGAAAGCTAACCACACCTTGTTTGTTAAGGGAGGGTTGTTGTGTGATAGTCCAAATGAGCCCACACCAAACATGATACCAATTGATGAGACCATTGATCGTAAACCTATTAAGATCACACACCCTACCACTGGCAAAGCTGTTGACCTTGGCCCACAAACTGTTAGAAAACCTAGTGTTAAATATGCAGAGATGTATAGGAATACTAGGTCACCAAAAAGCCAAGTTAGTGATCATGGAACAGGCTTCTTTGCTTCTAGACCTAAGACTATGTCTAGAAAAGCTTGTTACACATGTGGTAGCTTCTCACATTTGGCCTACAAATGTGTCAACGCTTCCAATGTCAACGCTGATAGGAACCATTTCAGCGCTGACAAAAGTCAAAATAGGTCAAACACTGTCAGACCCAATACTTTTGTGAACAAAAGTTCACAAGTTGTTAGACCAGCCCCATTCTTTTCTAGAGGGTCTAACACACAAGGCCTAAGACCTTTTCAAAAGTCAAACACTTGGTCCAATAGGCAATGGGTTCCTGTAGCAAACCCTAGGTTCAACGCTGATAGGAGCAATCGGGGCGCTGACAAGAGAAATTTCAGCGCTGACAAACCTAGGTATTTGCAACCACAGGGAAATAGGTCTAAAGCTTCTACTAGCTTAACATGGAGACCAAAACAAGACCAGAACCCTAATTCTACTGGTATTTCTATGACATGCAACAGGTTTCATTATATTTCAAAGGCATTGTCAACACCAATTGGGGTTAACTGGGAATTTCATTTAAACAGGGATGAAAATGGGGTTGTTATGAGAACCAAGTCTGTTCTTGTTGAACAACCAAATGAATCCAAGTCTTCCAAGGCTTGGGTTCCCAAAGAAAACTAATATGTTTTCTTTATGTGCAGGGCATTCAGAAGAAGATCAATGATTATGGATACTGGGATAGTGGATGCTCAAGGCACATGACAGGAAAGGAAGACTATCTGACCAATTTCTCTCCTATTCAAGATGGTGATAAGGTATATTTTGGAGGGGGCTACGGCACCATTACTGGAAATGGAACCCTTGTCACCAACAATCTACGGTTTGAGAATGTCTTCTTGGTAAAAGAACTGGATTATAATTTGTTTAGTGTATCACAAGTGTGTGATAACAAAAATAAGGTTCTTTTCACAGATACTGAGTGCTTGGTGTTAAGCAAAGATTATAAGCTCCCTGAGGAGAAATACATAGATTTTAGAACACCAAGGCATAAAGACATATATAATGTAAATCTTAATGGAATTAAGGTAAATAATAAAATGTCATGTCTGTATGCTAAAGCCTCAGTAGATGAAAGTAATCTTTGGCACAGAAGACTAGGGCACATAAACTTTAAGAATATCAATAGACTTGTGAGGCTTGGTTTAGTTGATGGTTTGCCTGAAAAGGCTTTCCACAATGACCACTCTTGTGTTGCATGCCTTAAGGGCAAGCAGCACAAGGTCTCATTCAGGTCTAAACAGGTGCACTCTAGTTCTAAACCACTTCACTTATTGCATATGGACCTCTTTGGTCCAACTAATATAGAAAGTTTGAAGGGTAAATCATATTGTTTTGTTATTACTGATGATTACTCCAGGTTTACATGGACTTTCTTTTTAGCCAAGAAAAGTGAAACTGCCCTAAGTCTGATTAATTTCATTACCCAAATTGAGAAGAAGAATGGTAATGAGGTCAAAATTATTAGAAGTGCCAATGGGGGTGAGTTTAGAAATCAGTTGTTAGATGATTTTTGTGCCAAGAAAGGGATTACTAGGCAGTTTAGCATAGCTAGAACCCCACAGCAAAATGGGGTTGCTGAAAGGAAGAATAGGACCCTTATTGAAGCAGCCAGAACCATGTTGGCTGATGCCCACTTTCCTATAGCCTTTTGGGCTGAAGCTGTTAACACAGCTTGTTATGTTCAGAATAGGGCATTGGTCAACAAGATACATAATAAGACACCTTATGAATTACTTTGGGGAAGGAAGCCCAATATTGGCTTCCTCAAGCCTTTTGGATGTCATGTAGTTGTTCTAGAAACTAGTGAGGCCCTAGGTAAATTTGATTCAAAAGGTGATGAAGGCTACTTCATGGGTTATTCAGTGCAGAGTAAAGGATATAGGGTTTACATTAAAAAGGAAAAACGTATACTTGAAAAAGTACATGTTAGGTTTTTAGAAAGTAAACCTAGTGATCCTGAGAGTGGTCCAAATTGGTTGTTTGACTTAGAACCTTTATCTAGAGCTTTAAATTATATGCCTGTTACTGATCTAGACATTGTGAAGGTAACTTCAAGTGTTTTGGAAAAGAGAATTGGTAATGTTTCAGGTATACAGGTTGCTAAGGAGGATGGACCACCAGCAGTTGAATCATCTCCCACACAAGAATATGTTACACTTCCTATATGGACAGATGAGTATTATGCTGCTGCTGCTGCTGCTAGAAAAGATAATGGTGGTTTTCAGATACCACCAACTACAAACATGCACACTTCTTCAGGCGCTGACAAAGGGAAATCAAGCGCTGACAAGAGCAATTCAGACGCTGATGGATCAGACGCTGACACAAGCAGTTCAAGCGTTGTTAGCCCTAACGCTGACAAACAAGGATCAGACTTTGACAACACCTTTGCACATCTTTTCTCTTCACATTTTGAACAAGGTGGACCTTCAAATGTCCATGAAGAGATTCATGTTGATCAAACAGAGTCAGATGAAGAAGATATTGGCAACATGGAGCGTGAAATTGAGGACACCAGACTTATTGAAGGAGGAGTTCTCACTTCCACAGCAAAGGATCACCCCACATCTCAGATCATTGGTGATGTTATGGCTCCAGTTCAGACAAGAAGATCCCATCAAGGTCTTGGTGGATTTATTGCCAATATACACAAGAAGGTTGATACCCCTCTTGTACAAGCATGTTTGTTTGCCTGTTTTCTGTCACAGGATGAACCCAAGAAAATTTTTGATGCTCTCAAAGAACCAAGTTGGGTGGAAGCAATGCAGGATGAGCTTCATCAATTTGCTATACAGGATGTTTGGGAGCTGGTTGATTGTCCTAGATATGTGAGACCAATTGGGACAAGATGGGTTCTAAGGAACAAGAAAGATGAAAGAGGCATTGTGGTCAGAAACAAGGCACGTTTGGTAGCTCAGGGTTATACACAAGAGGAAGGAATTGATTATGAAGAAGTTTTTGCACCAGTTGCAAGAATTGAAGCTATAAGAATTTTTCTAGCTTATGCCTCTTGTATGAACTTCACTGTTTACCAAATGGATGTGAAGAGTGCTTTCCTCTATGGGACAATTGTTGAGGAAGTATATGTCATGCAACCTCCTGGTTTTGAAGATCCTGAGAATCCAGACAAGGTTTATAGAGTGAAGAAAGCTATGTATGGACTTCATCAAGCCCCAAGAGCATGGTATGGTACATTGTCCACCTACTTGGTGGAAAATGGTTTCAAAAGGGGCACCATAGATCAGACACTCTTTACAAAGAAGAAAGGAAAACATGTGTTGCTTGTGCAGGTCTATGTTGATGATATCATTTTTGGGTCTACTGATCCAAAAATGAGTGAGGATTTTTCCAAGCTCATGACAGATAAATTCAAGATGAGTGCAATGGGTGAGATGAACTTCTTTCTAGGTTTACAAGTTCAGCAGAAAGAAGATGGTATCTTCATCTCCCAAGACAAGTATGTAGCTGAAATCTTGAAGAAATATGGTTTTTCTCCACATGAAAAGGAGGCTTCCACTCCTATGGATAGACAACACCCTTGGGGAAAGATTGGAGCTGGAAAGGATGTGGATGTTAGGCACTATAGATCAATGATTGGATCATTGATGTATCTTACAGCCTCAAGACCTGACATCATGTTTGCTGTGTGTGCCTGTGCACGCCATCAAGTGACTCCCAAAGAATGTCACCTTTTTGCTGTGAAGAGAATTTTTAGGTACTTAAGGTGTTATCCAGATCTTGGATTATGGTACCCAAAAGATTCTCCATTGGATCTTATTGCATATTCAGACAGTGACTATGGTGGTGACAAGTTTGATAGGAAATCCACAACTGGTGGATGCCAATTTCTTGGGAGCAGATTAATATCTTGGCAATGCAAGAAACAAACAGTGGTGGCAAACTCTACAACTGAAGCAGAATATGTGGCTGCAGCTGCTTGTTGTGGACAAGTCTTATGGATTCAGAACCAGCTGTTGGATTATGGGTATAATTTTATGCATACCAAGATTTTTGTAGACAATAACAGTACTTTATGCATTATTAAAAATCCTGTACATCATTCTAAAACCAAACACATAGAAATTAGACATCATTTTATAAGAGATTGCTTTGAGAAAGGTTTAATACAACCAGATAGGGTAGATACAGAAGATAATGTGGCTGATTTATTAACTAAACCTTTTGATGCTGGAAGATTTCAATATTTGGTAACAAATATTGGAATGGTTAATCTCACTTAATATGTGTTTTGGAACACTTTTTGTAAAAGTATCTACAGGATAATGCATTGTTATTAGTCTTTGTGATGATTTAGATTTCCACTTTATTTTTCTAACACTGACAAAGGTAAATGTAGCGCTGTCAAGTGTTATTTTGCCGTTGTTGGAGATATTATTGTCTAACGCTGACAAGAGTTCCTTCAACGCTGTTATGTGTTGTCGGGGCGCTGTCAGCAACAAATGTTAGTTTTGTGGTTTTCATCTAAATGTGCAGGTAATGGTAGCTTTATGCCATTGGATACAGAGTTGCTTATGGATCTTTGAAGAGCTATTTGGACATGTTTTTGTTTATGGATGATGGTTGGAATATCTATATTCCTATCTTGACATAAATTTTTAATGTTCATATATATTTTGAGAACTCATGTATCATAGTTTAAGGGGAGGTTTAAGGAACCTTTAGGACTCTTGGGTATTCTTAGAATACTCTCATCACAATTCTAGATTGTGTCCACTGGTGAGTATGGGTTAGTTTTACTAAACCATGAGGCACTGTAGCATGCATAGTATATCAACTTTGCATGCTGCCAAGACATTTTTGGCCTAGAATTGGTTGTGGTCTGTTGGGAGGCTTGGGAATCCTTTTGATATGGGTTTTACCTGGGAGTAACAAGGATTTTATGAGGTAACTTGGTTGTTAAGAATTTTGGTTAGCAAGGGACACTAGAGGACTGTTATGTCTATCTTGCTTATGCAAGTGTGCATAACTGGACAGTGCTTGCCGCCCTATGATAATTATCAGCTTTTGGTTATCTTCTCTAGGATAAATTACTTGTTAAGGTCATTTTTCACTTTTTAAAACAATTTTATTTTTGGACGTTGACAAGATTTTTCCAAGCGTTGTTGTGACCAAAATGGACGCTGACATGGCTTTAGGCGAACGTTGACAGGATTATAGCCGTTGGGCGTTGATGGGTTATATTTGACCGTTGACAAACAATGGGACCTACCCAGTTGTTACTTTTTGACATATTTTCAAGCCGTAATTTTAGGAGTTGTTACTTTCATTAAATGCATGAGATAACTTATAAACTTTTTCAATATTTTCATGATTGATTTTTGAAAATCTTTGCCTATTTTTGGGCCAATCACGTGCATTCATCCACTCCTATAAATTTGGCTCCTATTTTAAACAGGGTATCTATAATTCTTGTCTAACACTTTTTCTCTTATCAACCTTCATCTTTTATACTTCAAATTAACAGCTTTCATTAATGGCACCAAGATTTAACTCAGCAGAATTGGATTTGGGGTTCAAGTCTCAACACAACATGATTGCTTATCTTGTTGCTGATAATACTTTGTTCCCTCAATACACACAGATGGTGGAGTATTTGAATGCATCCCCATTAAGGTATGCTCTTTCTCATGCACCACTCATTCCAGTCACACACATTAAACAGTTTTGGAACACTGTTAGTTCCTCAACAGTTAATGGAGTGACAACATTGACTTCTATTGTACATGGGAGACCTTGGGTGGTTACTGAGGCCTTGGTACGCCAGGCCTTGCATCTTAATGATGCTGATGGTATAACCATTCTTCCCATATCTGAAATAGAACAAGGGCTTAGGGCTTTGGGATACCCTATTCCTGATGAAGGTACTCTTAATAAGTACCATAAGCAGGAATTTCCCCCAGCCTGGAAGTACCTAATTCACATTCTCCTTCAATGTTTGAGTCCCAAATGTACTACACACAATGAGATCAATAGATCCATTGCATCTGCTATTGTGTGTATTACAACAGGGCAAAATTATAATTGGTCTAAAATGATTTTTGAAGGAATGTGTAAAAACAAGGGGACAAAAATGACTTTGGCTTATCCCCGTTTTCTGCAAATGGTTTTTGATGCTCAAAGATATTGTTCAAGGGATCACAATGATTTTTATAAGATCCCTGAACAAAAGAAGGCTATTTTTACCAAGATGAATTCACCACCTCATAGAGATCTACCATTGACCCCAGCCATGCTTGCTGTTATTGCAGCAGCACAACCCCAACCAGACCCCCAACCTCATATTGACCCTCACCCACAACTTGAGCCTATCCCTGAACCTTTACCCTCACCTGACCATATGCAAATAGACCAAAATCCCTTCGACGCTGACACATCTAATGTGGGCGTTGATATGCCTATTTCAACCGCTGACACCCAACCATCACAATCCCAAACACCCCTTAACCAACCCACATCTACACCTTCTTCTACACCATCTTCCACACCACCTGAATATAGGTTGATTAAACGCCAAAGGACTGCTGGAGTGTTCTCCTCTGGTGGTCCTAGCCATGTAGCAGAGAGAACCACCACCACAAGTGTGGCTGGTGACCTGGATGAGGCTGGGACTATTGGTTCTGGCTTAGAAGCTGGCCAAGGCAGTCCCACCATAATTAAGTCCTCATCCATGCCCAATGAACCTGACTTGGGAGGTCAAATCCCCATTTTGGAAGAGGGCAGACTGGAACCAATGACGCTTTTAGAATTGACGGCTGTCTGCATTAGCTTGCAAAAGCAAAATGCAGACTTAGTACAAATTGTCAGTAACCAAGGCCTTGAACTCAAAGAATTGAGAGAGAGGATTGTTGTTTTGGAGAGTGCTCATTCAAGGGGAGGTATGGAGGAGTCTTCCAAAGGGGAGGAAGATCAAAGAAATTTGAGTGATAAGAGCAGTCAAGATGGTCAATCATTGGATATTGCTGAAGCTCTTACTACTTTGAAGGAACAAAAAGGTTTTGATACGTCCTTAATCTCTCCAACCAATTTAAATTTATCATTTACAGATATGTTGAGAGAGGTTACACAAGGCGCTGAGGGAAAATATTTGAGCGTTGATAAGACAAGTTTGGACGCTGACAGAAGTATTTTGGGCGCTGATAGAGGAAATTTGGGCGTTGACAGATCTGCATATGGAGGTGATGTATTCCAGTCATCATCTATCATCAAAGATGTTCCTACTCAGGTATTATCATCTACCCTACCAACAATTGCACCAACAGATAAGGGTAAGGGTAAGTTGGTCGAAGAAATTGTTCCAAAGAATGCAGCTCAGGTTGAATTTGATAGAAGATTGGCTGAGCAAATGATGGAACAAGGTGAAAAGGAAAAGTCACCATTTGTTGTGACTTCTGAAGAAGAAAGTGATGGAGCTAGCTCAGATTCAAGTGTGATGATTGTTGAACCAGAAAGACTTGAGTATGGTGATGAGCTTGCTAGGGAAAGGCTGAGAGATTTGAAGTTGCAAATTGATTTTGATATGCCAGAGGTAGTTCAGATGTACAATTCTTGGGAAGAAAGCTGTATGGATAATCCAGACTTGACCATTTCAGATCAAATATGGGGTTTGGAAATTCTTCTTAGAGTTCAGCAGGATTGTAAGGTGATGCTGAAGTACAAGGCAAGCAACATTCTCTCTGAATTGAAAAGGGATAGAAGGAAGCTCTACTTTATGTTGCTCAAATGTCATGGAGTTGGATGGACACATCAGAAGCTGAAGGCTTTGACATTTGATGAATTGGAACATAGGGCTTATCCTATTTGGGTGAAAGTGCAGGAAGAAAACACTTTCAGACTTCTTTCAGATGAAAGAAAGGAGCAACTTGCAGAAGAGATGGCAATCAAGAAAGCTATGATAGTTCCTAGACCAGTAAAGAAGGGATTTATTCTTGAGTTTCCAAAAGATATGAATCAACTATATCCAAGTGAAGCAATTATTAGAAAGAGCCTCAAGCTCTCCCCATTAGAAGCTTCAGATATGGTGCATGTGTTACCACTAGATTCCAGAAATCCAATTGTAAGTTATGAGGAAGATGAATGTGGATTCTGGAAAATTGGAAGATTTGGCAAGGAGGTACACACTTTTACTACTCTCATATCTTTATTTGCAAGTTGTGACAGAGAAGACTTGGTGGACCTTTGGAGGTTGCTAGAGACCAAGTATGAGGCTGAAGCACCAACTTCAGCCAATGGAATAAAACTTTGGACCACATTCAAAAGAATGTGTGGGACAAAAGAAGAAGATCCTGAAATATGGAAGGATCTTGAAGATGACCTCAGTGGTCTTCACTGGAGGTTATATTCAGCTGCTGGTGTATACCATTTGAGTTCTACAAAGTTTGCTGAGTATTTACTTGTAGATGCTCAGTATTTCATATCCAAGGCTGTTTTGGAGAAGATGAAGGACACCCAGTTGGAGATAGACTATACAAGTGACGTGGCAAAGAATTTGATCAGATTTATTTATCATCAATATGACAAGGTTTGTCAGACTCCTCCAAGTCCTTAATGTTTATTCAGAAACTTGATCATAAGAGTGGATATCAAGTTTAGGGGAGGATTGTTGGGAATAAATTTAGGCCAGAACACTTGAACGCTGACAAGAACAACTTAAGCGTTGACAAGAGCAAAGTGAGCGCTGACAGCATAAGCGTTGACAAGTGAAAGTCAAGCGTTGACAGATTAAAGACAAGCACTGATGGAAGATGTGAGCTACACGTTTATTATATTCTAGATTACTTCTAGTAAGGATAGAAACGACAATGTATTTTCTATGTTTATCTTTACCTAGAATAGTTGATTCGTAGCTTATTGTACAAGACTTCTTGTTCTATAAAAGAAGATCTTTTAGGTTAATGTTAAATATCAGTTTTCATAGTATTCGTAAGTTAAACCTTTCATTGTAATCAACACGATTATTCTAATACAAGTGAAAGTTTGTTTAACATCATTGTGTTTTAGATCAAGTGTTAATTCCGCATAACACTTTGTTACTTTACTCATAAGCAAAGGTTTCTCTACGTGTAGTACTTGATCTAATCTCGTATACACAAAGCTTAATCGATCTAAGTTTGGGATCAACAACATATTATTTGGCAACTTATGTATCACAATTTAAGGAGATGTTTTAGAAACCTTTAGGACTTTTTGGGTATTCTTCTAATACTCTTATCACAATTCTAGATTGTGTCCACTGGTGAGTATGAGTTAGTTTACTATCTCATGAGGCACTGTAGCATGCAAAGTTGATATCGTATGCATGCTGCCAAGACCTTTTTGGCCTATAATTGGATGTGGTCTGTTGGGAAACTTGGGTATGATTTTTATTGGGCTTACCTGGGAAGTTACAAGGGATTTTATGAGATAACTTAATTGTTAAGAACCTTGGTTAGTAAGG
Organism: Glebionis coronaria; assembly: GCA_025667525.1. Taxonomy (NCBI): domain Eukaryota; kingdom Viridiplantae; phylum Streptophyta; class Magnoliopsida; order Asterales; family Asteraceae; genus Glebionis; species Glebionis coronaria. The sequence continues at coordinate 309,220,720 of CM046874.1, read as the reverse complement.
GAAACTAGAGGACTGTTATGTCTATCTTGCATAAGCAAGTGTGCATGATTGGACATTACTTATCACCCTATGGTAATTTTCAGTTTATAGGTTATCTTCACTAGGATAAATTACTTTGTTAAGGTCCTTTTTCATTTTTATTATTTTTATTTTTGGACGTTGACAGATATATTTCCAAGCGTTGTTGTGACCAATTTAGACGTTGACATGGCTTTTACCAACGTTGACAAGAATATAGCTGTTGGGCGTTGATGGGTTATTTTTTGACCGTTGACGCTCATTGGGTCCTACCCAGTTGTTATTTTTGACGAAAATTGGCGCCGTAATTTTGGGAGTTGATAACTTTAATTAATGCACAAGATAACTTATTTTCTTTTTAATATTTTCATCATTATATTTTGAAAATACTTGCCTCATTTTTGACCAATCACATGTGCCTATCCCTCCTAAAATTTTGGCTCCTTCTTTTTAAACAGGGTACTCTCATATTCTTGTCTAACAACTTTTCTCCTATAATTCATCTTTTATAATCTTTCACAAACAGCTTTCTACATCAATGGCGCCTAAGTTTAAACCAAGTGACTTGGTATTGGGATTCAGAAGTCAGCATAAAATGATCGCTTATTTGGAGGATGATGATGCTCTGTTTCCTCAATACACCCAGATGGTGGCGTATTTGAATGCATCTCCACTTAGGTATGCACTTTCTCATGCTCCTCTCATCCCTGTCACTCATATTAAACAGTTTTGGAACACCGTAAGTTCCTCAACGCTTAATAATGTGACTACATTAATAGCTATTGTCCATGGGCGTTCTTGGGTAGTTACTGAAGCCTTGGTTCGCTAGGATTTGCATCTTAATGATGCAGATGGTATAACCACTCTTCCCATTGGTGAAATAGAACAGGGACTCCAAGCTTTGGGTTATCCTTTCCCTGAAGAGGAGACTTTAAACAAATATAATAAACAGCAATTTCCCCCAGCTTGGAAGTACTTAATACATGTCATCCTTCAATGTTTGAGTCCCGAATGTACTGCACATAATGACATTAACAGATCCATTGCTAGTGCAATTGTGTGTATTACAAATGGGCAAACGTATAATTTTTCTAAACTGATTTTTGATGGCATGTGTAAAAACAAGGGTAATAAGATGACTTTGGCTTACCCAAGATTTTTACAAATGATTTTCGATGAGCAAAGGTATTGCACCAGGGATCATGATGATTTTTATGCGATCCATGTGCAAAAGAAAGCTATTTTTAGTAAGATGAATTCACCCCCTCACAGAGACATACCCCTTACCCAACCCATGCTTGCTATTATTACAGCAACACAACCTCAGCCTGACCCACAACCACAACTTGACCCATTGCCTGAACCATCACCTTCACCTCAACATATGGAACTTGACCAAGATCCCTTCGACGCTGACACCTTAAATGTTGGCGTTGACACTTCAAATCCATACGTTGACACCTTTCTACAACAGATCCAAACACCCCTTAACCTTTGAACTGCCACCCAATCCACATCATCTTCTACACCCCCTGCATTTAAGTTGGTAAAACGCCCAAGGACTACTAGAGTGTTCTCCTCTTGTGGTCCTAGCCATGTTGCAGAGAGAACCACCACCACAAGTGTGGTTGCTGCTATGGATGAGGCTGGGACTATTGGCACTCGCTTAGATGCAGGCCAAGCCAATCCTAATATCTTTAAGACCTCATCCATGCCCCATGACTCTACTTTAGGAGGTCAAATACCCACTCTAGTGGAGGGCAGATTGGAACCATATACTATGTTTGAATTGACGGCTGTCTGTATTAGCTTGCAAAAGCAAAATGCAGACTTCGGTACATACTGTCTCTACCCAAGGCCTTGAACGCAAGAAATTGAGGGAGAGGATTGTTTTTTTAGAAACTGCTGAATCTAGGAGAAGGCAGACAATAGTCCTTTCATCAGGGGAGGATTCTTACAAAGGGGAGGAAGCTGCTACAGAGCCTGTTAATTTGAGTGATAAAGGCTCACATGAAGCTATTACTGAGCCAATTGATTTAAGTGGCAAAGGCTCATATGATGGAGAATCTTTGGCTGTGGCTGAAGCTCTTACAGAACTGAAGAAGAAACCAGGTTTTGATGTCTCTTTGATTACTCCTACAAACTTGAACTTATCCTTTACAACAATGATGGAGCAGTTCACATGAAGCGCTGACAAGAGTAAGGTGAGCATTGACAAGTAGATTTAGGACACTGACAAGTCAAGCGCTGACAAGACTAAGTTGGGCTTTGACACCCAGGATTTGAACGTTGACAGACCTACAAATATGGTTGATGTATTCCAGTCATCGGCTATCATCAAGGAAGTGTTTTCACAGGTACCATCATCATCTTTACCCATCATTGATCCATTAGATAAGGGTAAAGGAATCATGGTAGTAACAGAGGTTCCAAAGGATGTAGCACAAGTACAATTTGATTCAATGTTGGCTGCACAAATTATGGAACAAGAAAAGAAGAAAGTTGGTGAGTCACCATTTGTAGTTACTTCTGAGGAGCAAGAAGGAAGTAATGATGAAAGTTCAGATTCAAGTGTTATGATAGTTGAAGAACCAGAAAGACTTGAATATGGTGATGAGTTGGCAAGGGAGAAACTTAGAGAGTTAAAGTTGTAGGTAGATTATGATATGCCAGAAGTTGCTCAGATGTACCATGCTTGGGAGAATAAGGTTATGGAGAATCCAGATATGACAATTTTAGATCAAATTTGGGGTTTGGAGATTCTTCTAAGAGTTCAAAGAGATTGCAAGGTAATTTTGAAGCATAAGGCTAGCAATGTTTTCTCACTACTTAAGAGAGATAGAAGGGAGCTTTATTATATGTTGCTCAGATGTCATCAAACAGGATGGACACTCTCAGACTTCTTTCAGATGAAAGAAGAGAAGAACTTGTAGAAGAGATGGAGATTCAAAAGGCTATGATTGTTTAAAGGCCTTCGAAGAAGGGAGTTCTACTTGAGTTCCCTAAAGATTTAGATAAAGTGAATCCCAGTGAAGTTGTTATTAGAAGGAGCATTAAGCTCTCACCCATGGAAGCTTCAGATATGGTACAAGTGTTACCTCTTGATGCCAGAAACCCTATCATTAGCTATGAAGAAGATGCAAGTGGGTTTTGGATGATTGGCAGATATGGGAAAGAGGTACACACATTTACTACTCTTATGTCTTTGTTTGCAAGTATGGATAGGGAAGACTTGGCAGACCTTTGGAGGTTCTTGCTGGCCAAGTATGAGGCTGAAGCACCTACTTCAGTCAATGGAATAAAGCTTTGGTCAACATTCAAGAGAATGTGTGCACCATAAGAAGAAGATCCTGTTTAGAAGGATCTTGAGGATGATATCAGTGGACTTCAATAGTGTTTGTATTCATCAGCTGGTGTGTATCATTTGAGTTCTACAAATTTTTTTGAGTATCTTCTCGTGAATGCTGAGTATCCCATGTCCAAAGAAGTTTTGGAAAAGATGAACACAACACAGCTGGAGATTGACTACTCAAGTGACGTGGCCAAAGATTTAATTAGATATGTTTATTACCAATTTGATAAGATTTGTATGAATCCTCCTAGTTCTTAGTTTTTATTCAGAAACTTGATTACTAGAGTAGATATCAAGTTTAAGGGAGGATTGTTGGGAATAAAATGTAGCCAGTACACTTGGACGCTGATAAGAGGAATCGGGACGTTGATAAGAAGAAAACAAGCGTTGACAGAACAAGCGTTGACAGGAAGATGTCAAGCATTGATAGGATGAAGTCAAGCACTGATAGATGACTTAGTCTACACGTATTATGTTTCTAGTTTGTTTCTAGTAAAGATATGATCAACAATGTATTTTATATGTTTATCTTTACCTAAAATAGCTGATACGTAGACTCTTATACATGGCTTCTTATGTCTATAAAAAGAGACCTTTAGATTTATGTTTGATATACGTTTTACACTTTCATTGTACGCAAGTTTGTTTTTATCAATCAAGTGAACGTTCGATTCACATTTTTTGTGTGTTCTTGTTTGAGTATTAATTCCGCATAATACTTAAATTGTTTTATACACAACAAAGTTTCTCTACGTGTTTAACTTGATTTAATCTCGTTTACACAAGCTAAATCGATCTAAGTTTAGGATCAACAGAGGATGCATTGTTGACTTATTTCGATAGTTATTTAGGCTGAAAATAAAGTAGGACGATTTAATCAATAGTTAGCTAAAGGACAAAATATTTTAAAAGTGCTTCTCGAGACCTCATAAAGTTCATATATTGGCATAACTCGCTTCACGATTTGAGACCTTTCTCGGACTGATATTTGGCAGTGACTTCATACTTTGAATCTTGAGAGACGTTCTTGAAATATTGGTCTTCTCTTCATAATAGGAATTTCTTCACTTGAAGTTTTTGAGAGATTCTTCAAACTTAGACCACGACTTCTTCATTTTTCTCCAATCTTTATTTGGGATTTTGATATACAACGATCCGCCTCCTTTTAGGACTTGGATCTATTTATCCTCATACCTTGCTAGGGTCTTTTCGGATAGACTTCTCCATGATCTTTAGGAGAGTATTTGCTTTTCATCGTGTGTCTCGATCCTTCGTATTGATTTTTGATAAATGATTCTTCACATCACTTTGGATCTTTAGCAACAAAATTTAGGCCGCATGCCTTGTTAGGGCCTTTTCGGACTCAACAATCTTCGCAACCCGCTTCAATAAGTTATGCCTTGGCTATGAACTCTAATTAATACCGAGCAACTTTTAAACGATCGTGTGCTAGAAGCTAAGTAACTTTTCAAATCGTACAACCTTACTTATTGCAAATATATTAATTAACAAGCGATGGGAGAAAAGGCTCATAATTAACTCACATAAATTCATGAAAGAATACCAAACTTATAATTGACTCTATCATCTCTTGTTCTCCACAATTTAAAATCTCAAAGAATGAGACTCGTGGATGCTTAGCCAATTAAATCAAAGTTTTGGGTTTTCAAGTCATCTATAGGATCTTACAACTTCTTAGACTTTTTTAAGTTTAGAACTCGCATTTTAAATTTCCCTTGATAACCGACTTTCTAGGACCAATTATAAAAACTTGCAAAAAGTTCTTGTTCTTAACCCGTAAGAGTTAAGACCTTCGTGTTTTAAAGTTCCCTATATAAAAGCCTAGCAAAACTTGACTTAAACACGTTAAGGATACTAGCTAGAGTAAACTTGGATAAGTAGACTTGGGTTGAGTCAAAAGATTCATGACGGGCCTAATATATCAAAGACATCTAAACTTATTAAAACCATTTATTAAAATTTATTCTAGCAATAAAACAAAATAATGATAACAAAGGAAAATACTAATAGGCCAAAATAGATCAAATTTTTTTGAAAAATGTCGAAAAATCAATTTTCCGGTTAAAATGAGGACAAATTCATGGACAAGCCCACTTAACTTCGATAGAAGTCCCCCCTAACTTAATATAAAGATTGTCCTCAATGTTTAAGCATGTGGGAGTAAACTCCCCTAAACTTAGGACATTGTGCACGTTGTTTAAATCTTGCTAAGGAAGAGACAACTAAAGTGATTCCTATTTTAATATTTAAGAATATAAAATAGTGAATCAAAAGAGTTTAGGATAGAACCGGGAAGACGGGTGCACGGAATCACGGGTCGTCAAAAGTCATCAAGAATGGGTCTTTGAAAGCTCAAATCCACGGACATGATAAGAAAGAAAACAACAAACACATACTAGGGTCTCCCCCTACACTTATTATAAAAACAAATAATAAAGGATAGATACTCGGGTTGCCTTCCGAGAAGCTCTTGTTTTTGTTCACCGAGTCGTGAGCCTGACTCGACCTTGATTACAACGGTAAGAACCTTGAAAAAAATCCACCGGGATCCAATACATGGTTTTCATCCATCATGTAGCACAAGCTTAAGGTGAACAAGACAAGCCAAAGAAGAGTAGGCAAGGTTCCCTTAAGCAGTTGTTGAGCACGGTGGTAGAAAGTATGATGAAGTGCAAGCATATCTCCATTGTTTTCAAAAATCTTTCCTTTTATTTCATCAGATGGATACTAAGATGGCTTAAAAATTCTAATACCCGGATTGAACACCTTTTCCTTTAGGGGAAAATAAGACTTAGACTCAGTAGACCTTGAAGATTCGCCCATAAACCACATAATCTCATCCTCAGAAGGTGGAAAGAGAGGTGTTAAGACATAGGTACTACGAATATTGGTGTCGTCCGGCTTCTTCTCCTTTGAAACGGGTTTCTTAACATCCGAAGGAGGATAAAGACCATAATCAAAGTCCAAAGGAGGAGAATCATGCTCATTGGGGAAGTATGTATTAAGAAAAGTAGCAAAATCTTCCTCAAATGAGTAATCATCCAAAGTAGGATCGAGCGTTGTTGGCGGAGGATCTTCATTAAAAGTAGGAGCAAGGTCATCATTTGAAGAATCACTTGAAAGAGTATCAACATCATCAAAATCATCATATGTTGGCATGTTGAAGGATTGTAAATCTTGCTTATGTTTTTTAGAGAGAGAAAGAGATAGAGAGATGGTGGATTATACACACTTCTTAGAGAGAGAAACCAAAGTTTACTATGTGTAAATAATGAAAACACCCCACCACCCTCTCCATCAAAGGAGAGGGTTTATATACCAAGCCCATATGATGGGCTTGGGCTTGCATTGGGCCGCCGGCCTACACATGTTGTAGGCTTGGCTTGGCCTTGTTTGTTTAATATTAAGTTAACTAAACTACGAGCTATTACATGGATTATCGTTGGAGTGACCGATCCTTCTTAATACGTAAAACGTATTTCCAACAATCTCCCCCTAAGGGAGGTCACTCCAAACAAGGGCGTCACCCGAGTTACAATAATAAAATAAACCTAGCAAACTATGCTTGTCTTGAGCTCGTAGTCTTCGTCTTTCTTTTCTTTTTCTATTCTGGTCAACATGTTGATGTGATCTTTGATATCAATCTTGAGCATTAATCTCTTGCCTTGATCACGTGCATCCATCACTTGTGATCTTCGCCTCTTCGTGACACCATGTCCCACATACTTATACCTTTTGTAATTCTTGAAAGCTTCATAGTTCGATACAGCGGAAGACTTAACTTTTAGGCTTTCTTGAATTTGATGAGGTATAAAGTGCATAAGGTATAAGCATGCGGGGACGACTTCTTCTTGGATTCCGCAACGCCACCGTCTTCAAATGCCGCAACATAAGTAGACACGAACGAAATGGCTTTGAACATTTCATTCTAATTCGGTAGCATTTTACCTCCGGTCGGTGAAGACCGTTGGACGATATTAGATATCGTACCCGTGACGGATAGTTTCAATTAAGTAACTTCCTGACAGGATTTCGCGGGTAAACCCGTTCTCTTTATTCGACCGTCCAAAGCTGACTGCGAACATAAAGAGTAAATCATCTGGATAAAAATATCCGCATGATTTGAAGCCTTCAATTCTGATTCCTGGAACAAGTGAAATTCAATTAAGAACCGCACCATCGTTGCTTTCCAGTTGTCACGAGCTTAATTCGTATAGAATCTTGCAAGTTACCTACCAAGTGCTGTTTGAGGTTAACACTAGAAGGATTTCCACTCATCACTGTGAACACGAAGGTATCACTCTGAGTGTTCTGGCAAGATCACTAAGATATTGCGTAGAGGCCTGGAACGTGTTTAAATTCAGTTAAGAATTAAACAGCTGTTGCTTTCCAGTTATCACAAGTTTGATTCATATAGAATCGCACAAGTCACCTACCATGAGCTTTTTGATATTCGCTCAAGAAGGATTTCCATCTTCATTGTAAATACTTTCGTATTACTCGGATGTTCAGGCAAGATCATGAAGATTTTGCGTAGGACTCTTAAAATCTTTCTTACTTTTCACAGTGTGTGAAGAAGCAAGGAAATATGAAAGTGTGTCCTAATGAGATATTTGATGATCTCAAATGGCTCTAGACTCGATCGTGCATTTTGGATTTTAGTGATCGGAGGCTGGAGAGGAGTGCCACCTTTTCAATACCAATTTATTCGGAGTGAATAAATCAATAGATAATGTGTTGTCTTCGTGTGATTAAAACAAATACCTTTTGAGAGATATCTGAGTTAGCTGGGATGGGTTGTGCATTGCATCACTGGGTCCATGATGTCTGTCTTCAATATCGAGAATCATTAAAATGATCTCAATAGCATATGTGTTGACCCAGTTTCTGCCTAAGTTGTAAGGAGGGCTTCTTTCTTTACACCCTTTATCTTTACAATTCTTTTTCATTCTTCAACCCCTTCAATGCTTATCAATACGTCATAACTAGCACCTTGTTGTGATTGTTCCAGTGCTAACTTAAGTACATGTTCAGCATTCAGCTACGTTCACAATCTTTCTCCATCTTTCCTAAGGACTACTATTTCTAGCTATGGAATGTCCTTGGGAAGATTCCTCCGGTTCTAGAAGAATCATTGGACTTAACCTATCCTACCATCCTTATGTCACCACAATTTTCATCGTCGTGAAATAAATAGGTTTTGGGTAAGTATATGTCACCATGAAAATCCATTTTGATATGCAAATCCGTTTTGCTCCTCCTTATCATATGCCACGATATTCGAAAACAATTCGCATATGTAGAGATGAGCCAACACATTAAGTCAAACCATTTGTGATAATATCCCATATTAAATCACATTTTCTCCCCCATATTAAAAATATTAACCCAATAGATGTTTTTAATATCAATTGATTTAATGAAGTTTTAACAAAGGTTTTGGGAAGAAAATGCGAGTCCGTTTTATCTTCATGACTTCAAACGCATGAGATATGATACGATTTGTAATATGATCACATATTCACCATATTAGAAAAGAATTGACAAGGTTGGACCTGATAGATGAGAACATCATATGATAAGATCAAATGGTTCTTGGCAGCATATGTTGGTCGCCTCGTCACTTCTGAAGTCATCTCTTGACACCACATGTACGATTGGTATTGTAGTCTTGACACCAACTTGTGAACTTGGCACGTTCGGCGTCGAAGATTCTGAATGCTTGAAAATTGCTCCCCCTCAATTGTTGACCCGTGTTCTATTGAAAGAGCTGTAGTCGTCGGTTGAGTAGTCGCATCGTCGAGTATGTAGATACCAATTGTAGATTTCTATGGTTGTAGAGATGATAGCTTCATAAAAACAAGACTTCTCTTGTTTTAACAAATAAATGCACTGAGGCGTACATATATTTGTGTTAGACCAAGTTATAAAGTAAACTTGATCCCTTACAAGGTTTTAAAGTAAACCTTGCCCGAGAAAATTAATTCCTGTTGTGAGCCAAAGTTTTCATAAGAAATACTTGACTTTAATATGAAAACCGGGTTGCAGTCAGAAATAACTATAAGCCATTTAGGCATGTTTTATGAAATATTTACAACTTTTGTACGAACTCTATTTATGGTGCCGTGTCGATATTAATCAACATTTCTAAGGCCGTAAATATTATCGTACCAAAAGACATGCCTTAAAAAAATAAAGTAAAAATATTTTTGGATTTTTCTAGATTTTTCAATTTTTATGGTTTTTATATGGTTTTATATTTTTGTATTTTGCTTTTGTGGATAAAAATATAAACAATATATACAGATGATCACCAAGGATACGGAGAATAGTTTTACCACCACTATTCTTTCGCTTCATCTGCTAGTTCCTTAAGAGTCTCAGGCGAGAAGGTTCTCATTCCTAGCTTGTCGGCCAAAAATTCAATTCGAGCGCGATCTAAAGCCTTCGTGAAAATATCCGCCAATTGATACTCAGATCGGACAAAGTAAAGCTCGATTACTCCATTTTCCACTTACTCCTTGATGAAGTGGTAGCGAATGTCAATATGCTTCGACCGGGAGAATTGAACGTTGTTGCAGCATAAGGCAATTTCACTCTTGTTGTCACAGTACATCGGAATCTTGTTGAAACCTAGACCATAGTCGGTTAATTGCGATCTCATCCAAAGAATTTGAGCACAGCAACCGGACATAGCTATGTATTCTGCTTCCGTACTTGAAATTGCAGCGCTTTTCTGCCTTTTCGATGCCCAACTGATTAGTCGATCTCCTAGTAGTTGCAAAGTTCCACTCGTGCTACGTCTTGTATCTTGTCAACCCGCGTGATCCGCATCTGCATATGCCATTAGTGCAATAGAAGAGTCCTTCGAATACCAAAGTCCCCGATTAATGGTTCCTTTAAGATATCGAAAGATCCTTTTAACAGTAGCTAAGTGTAACTCAGTAGGTCGAGTTTGATACCTGGCACACATACATATAGCAAACTGAAGATCAGGTCGACTGGCTGTGATATACAGAAGAGTACCGATCATTCCACGATAAAGTGTCGGATCAACGGCAACTCCATGTGGATCTGCATCAAGCTTAGATTTTTCCACCATTGGAGTGTCCACGGGGTCACAAGATTCCATCTTATATTTCTTAAGAGATTCAAGGGCATACTTGGATTGATTAATAAAGATGCCTCTGGGACTCTGAGATATCTGAAGACCTAAGAAGAATGATACCTTGCCCATCATTGACATCTTAAACTTGGAAGACATGAGTGTCCCAAACTCATCCGATAAGGTTTGGGTCGAGGCTGCAAATATAATATCAACATATATTTGTACCATAATCATATCTTTACCTCGTTTCTGAATGAACAGCGTGGGATCCACCTTGCCTTTTGCGAAGCCTTGAGTAATGAGGAATTGTGACAATAGATCATACCATGCGCGTGGAGCTTGCTTCAACCCATAGAGAGCCTTCTTAAGCTTGTACACATGATTAGGATAATTAGGATTCACAAAACCATCCGGCTGTTGAACATAGACTTCTTCCTTAATTTCACCATTAAGAAATGCCGTCTTCACATCCATCTGATAGACGATCATATTTATATGGGCTGCATAAGCGAGGAATAGTCTAATAGCTTCCAAACGGGCAACAGGTGCAAAGGATTCCATAAAGTCAATGCCCAGTAATTGCTTGTATCCACGAGCTACTAGTCTAGCTTTGTTCTTCAATATACCGCCTAACTCATCGAGTTTCACCTTGTAAACCCATTTCAAAGTGAGTAACTGCACTTGATCCGGGCATGGGACAAGTTCTCAAACATCAAGACGTATGAATTCGTTAAGTTCTTCTTGCATAGCTTCTATCCAACATGATTGAGTAAAAGCTTGTTGCCATGTCTTGGGTTCAACTTCAGTGAGAAAAGCATCAAAGTGACAAAACATTGCACTTTCTTGTAACTGACTTCGTGTGGATACCGGACGATTAGGGTCACCAATAATAGAATCTATAGGATGATTCTTTGTCCACTTGCTGTCATGTTCACGAATCCGTGGATTGGAGTAAACTGTAGAAGGAGCTTCCTCTGAGGTGGACGACCCGGCTTGATTAGGGGCGGGAATTGGTACACCAAAGAATGGAAGTTCACGCATTTGAGCGAATTCCAGATCGTGATCATCATCATCCTCTTCATCATCAATAGGCATGACGTGGGTAGTTGTTACATGTGTTGGTTGAGAATTACTTGTGGATGGTATATCTTGACCAATTGTAGGTGCAGATGTGTCTGTTTGTGCAACGGTTGCTGGAGCGACAACTTCGGTTACCGGAGCTATTACCTCAGGTTCTGGAGCAACAATACTTGGAGGAGTAAAGAATTCATCAAAGAACGGTTGAAACAACGTATCCCATTCAGTCCTAGAAGGTGGTATAAATGATGAAGTAGGGTTGTTTGGGACAAGACCAGAACTAATGTTACTGGGTCCCATTTCATGAAGTGCGGGTTCCGAGCTGCTTTGCTCAGAAGCCATTGCTGTCAGCTCATCAAAATCAACATTCAGAGTTTCGAGGATCTTGCGAGAGTTACGGTTGTAGATTCGGTATGCCTTCTTTGCGGGTGCATAACCAATGAAGATACCAATATCAGCCTTTGGTTGAAGTTTTCCCAAATTGTCACCATCATTATTTGGATAGCAAAGAGAACCAAATACATGAAGATATGATAAATCTGGTACTTTTCCATGGAGAAGCTCATAAGGTGTTTTACCATGGCGTTTACGAATTAGTGACCGGTTTTGGGTGTACACTACTGTAGATACTGCTTCTGCCCATAAAAACAATGGAGCCTTTGCGTAAATTAACATCGTTCTAGCAGCTTCCATAAGTGTGCGATTTCGCCTTTCAACGACACCGTTTTGTTGTGGAGTGCGTGCAACGGACGTTTCATGAGATATACCAACTTCTTCATAATAATCACGCAGGATTTGATTCACAAATTCGGTTCCATTATCTGTACGAATGCGTCGGACAGTAGTGTTGAGACGCACTTGAATCATCTTGAGAAATCGGATGATGAATTTAGGTGCCTCATTTTTTGCTTTAAGAAATTTCACCCATGTAAACCGAGAGTAATCATCGACAATGACGAGGATGTACTTTTTGCCACTAAGACTTTCAACACGCATTGGTCCACAAAGATCCATATGCAAAAGATAAAGCTTCTCTTGGTTGGTGTCTTCCGTCTTGGGTTTGTATGATTTCTTAGTGCTTTTCCCCATTGTACACGCGGAACACAAATGATCCTTGTGAAATGATAGTTTAGGAAGACCACGAACAAGTTCGTTTTTCGCCAAGTGATTAATAGGGTCAAAGTTAAGATGAGATAACCGTCGATGCCATAACCATGACTTAGTCTTCGATACTTTGGAGAGAAGACATACGGGAGAAGCGGCCATCATGTCTTGTAGCGACAAAGTATACAAATTATTCCCTCGAGTACCTTTCAATAAATCAACCCCTTCCAAATTACGAATGAAGCAGGTATGCTCTCGAAAAGCAACTTCTAGGTTTGCATCACAAAATTGTCCCACCGAAAATAAGTTGTGACCAAGACCTTCCACGTAATACACTCTTGAAATTATAACATTCCCAATATGATATTCACCATAACCCATTATCTTTGCAATATGATCATTTCCAAATCTAACCGTACCAAGAAACATGCTGACGAAATTTCTGAGCTGAGAGCGATCTCCGGTCATATGCTTGGAGCAACCAGAGTCCAAATACCAGAGAACAATTTGGACCACCTGTTTTCAACAACAACAGTAGACAATGCATTGGAAACTATTGGTTCCGGAGTGTTAGCAGATACAGATATAGAATTATCAGAATTGCTAACATTTTTGAGACCCTTAGATTTCCTGCATTTTCTAATGATAGTTTTAGCACTAACAGGTTTTACTGTTCCAACTTTCTTAGGTTTTGGATTATCCGCGGGCACTACAGTGGGAGTAGACCTATTTAAAGGGCACTTGGTTCCTACGGTAGTGTTGGTGTTCCTAGTTAAAGGACACGCTTGTGTTTTGGTAGCCTTGGTACTCCTAGTTAAAGGGCACGCTTTCTTCGTTGTAGTGGGAGTGATCCTAGTCAAAGGGCACATATTTCCTACTATAGTGAAAGTTCTACCAGTGGGGCGCCACATCCAACCAACTTGGGTTAACACTTTCCCAGTCGGTTTCCATTCTAATCCATTTTTTCGGACATGCATCTCATTCACATGGTCAATAAGGCAAAAATCATGACGACTAGAAAACATACATTCATTGCAATTCCAACATTTCAAATTAGAATTCACAGTAGGCTTAGAACACTGCACAACCGCAGAGCCTATAGGTTTAGCTACATGATTCTTTTTATTCAAAACAGAAATAACATTCCTAGGATGGGCTTCTACTTTCTTCTTCACTTGACTACTAGATGGGGGCAAGATCCTATCATTCTTCTTGTTTCTCTTAAGCTTAGATCTTTGAGCCTTAGTAGTGGTGCTTACTCCTGTAGAAGGCAACACGGGAATATTAGAAGCTGGTTTGGATTCCGCCTTATCTTTAGTGACCAAAGTTTGAGATGGTTTAGTCCTAGGGCCCTTGTTAAGTGGTGTGATGGCTATAAGGTTCCATTTGATTGCACTAGAGGACGATGCTAAGACAGTGGCTGCGTTATCCACAACATTCTTACCTTTTAAAGTACGAAGTGTTTCCTTTAACTCAGCCAAGACCAGATTCTTATCACAAATTTGTTCCCTCAAATCAGATATTTCCATCGACTTTCGATTCAATTGTTCAATCAATGATTGATTATGTGCAGTGGTATCAACACATGCGGGCTGTACTGAATCGAAGAGTCGTGTATTTTTCTGTTTTAAGTTATCAACTTTGGACAAAATCTTGGAAACTCGATTATCTAGATCAAGTTTAAAATTCTCAGCGGCCTCAAGTACGTTCACACAGTTAAGCTCCTTAGATTTCTCTATTTCTATCGGCAAAGAGTTAGCAACTTTGTCACTTGGCTGACGCTGTTTTGATTGTAAATTCAATCGAAAATTCTTTTCAAAATTTGCATCATCGATATTAACACCTTCGAATGACGTTTCAAAGATTTCTTGAATAAATTGTTGCTTGCATTCAAGCGAAATACAATGTGTTTGAATCTCATCAAAACGTTTTGAAAGCGATGAATATGAATCTTGAAGCTTTAAAAAATCAGCGTCAGATTCGTGACAAGTACTATCTATCACAGTATCCACAGATTCAACATTATGCACAATAGAATCATTATCAGCATTTTTATTCACACAGACAGAAACTATATCATGAGACATCACTTGATTCAGAAGCATATCATTATGGCGTGAAACCCGTTCTATTTCAAGTAAACTGTTTTCATAAGCATCTTCCATTTCATTGAAAACACGTCTAACTTCTTCTATTTCCAAAAATAAGTCTTGATCAATATTACGAAGACAAGCTTTAACATTGTTTACAAATGGAACAATTTCATCTCGAAACGCAGCTCTAGTGTGCTCAAAGTTCCATTCACCTTCCGTTATGGCCGTGGCCGTCGTACGTTCCAAAATGACCTTGTCAAAATCGGCTAAGTGTTGGTGAACCGTATTTAAGTTAACGGACGCCTTACTTACCGGTGGAATTAACTTCGTTAAATCCTTTTTGACGAGTGTAGGAGACGTACTAGGAAGGTTTTCATTTGACAAACTTTGGGGCACAAGAACTGTTAATTCTGCTAATTCCTTTTGTAAGCGAATGCGTGTCTTTTTCGAAAATTGATCTTTGTTATGTTGATCATAATCAATTGTATGGAATTTTGAAAGCATTTTAGAATGAGTTTCATCCTCAAGTGACTGTGTCTCCTCAGAACTACGAACAAACGGTGCTTCTTTCGATTTTCCAATTATGGTCATATCATAAAGGCCAGGAATATATTCCTGAGCTTGTTTTGCATAACCGGGATTAGGTGGTAAATCTTGAAGACGCTTAAGTTCGAATTCTTTAAATGATTTAGTTAAAAGATGAACCTTTTCTGTGGAAGCGTATTGTTTTAAAAGCTGTTGTTCTTTAAATTTAAGAAGTTTGGTAGCATTAATTTCCGATTCAACCTTTTTAGACTCGAGAGTTTCGAAATCCATTTTAAGTTTCTGAAAATCATTGACAACCGACTCTTTTTCTTTTAATTCATTGGAAAGATTAGCTTTTAATGATTCTATTTCTTTCAAGTGTTCAATCTTTTCAAAACGAAATTGATCAAATTCAGAACATGTTATTTTCTCTTCTTGAGGGACCATTTCAAAAGTTTTGATCTTTTCTTTATGCAACATAAGCTCAGCAGTTAGGGTGGAATTCATATCTACGGATTGTCTGAGGGCCATATGCATTTGATCAATTATATGTTTAGGCACCATGACCAAATCATGTTGAGCATAAGATTCCATACCCGTCGTAGCATTTGGTTGAGGTTCACTCAAATGTGTAGAATTGGGTACCACATCATTTGAGTTACTAGTTCCCGAATTCTGTTCGAGGTTGTCATTTTCATGCCCAACTTGATGTTGGTTATCATCAATATTATTAGATGTGATTGGTACCTCACTGATGACATCAGAACTGTAGTGAGAGAGATTAGCAACGAGAGCAGCTTGGGCAGAGTGAATGTCATCACAATCAGAATCATATGCGTCAAGGTCATCTGCTTGATAAGCTGCATTAGAAGTAGAAACGACTGCAATGCCTTCAGTATCTGCTGCCCCTGGGTCTGCAAGAAATGCTAACTCCTCTGAATCCAAGATCTTCCCCTTAGACTGAGCATCAACCAAATACATCTTCTCATGAAACCATGCATCATCCCTCCTCCTTTTCGGTTGAGTGGATTCCCTAGCCATATGACCTTGTCCTCGGCAATTGTAGCAAGTCACAACCTTCTTAGGACCAATAGGACTCCCATTCCCACTAGCTTGAGAATTCACAGCTTGATTGTTCCCAGTCCTTGTAGGAGGTCCATATGAATTTTGCCTTCCCTGAATAGGTTGCACCGTCACTTGACCATCTTGAACAGTGGCTTGTTGTCGAGGATTTGATGAGGTGCGGAGCTGATTGTTTGTTGGTGGAAATCCTCTAGTTGCAACAAGTTTTGACAAGTAAGCGGTGAGATGGTTTAGTACATCAGCTGGCGTATCATTTGGAGTAAAGACCGGTGCTTGGATTGGTGGAAGTTCATTAGAGTAGAAAGCTTGTATTGGTTGTGCTTCAATAGGAAAGTATCCTTGCTGAGGAGTATAGCCCAATGGAGAAGTGTTGGCTTGTGATGGTGATGTTTGATATGGTGGTTGCTGTGGAAAAGATTGTTGATGAACACTTTGTTGATATTCTTGTTGTGGCATCATTGGTGGTTGATAAGATGGTTGCTGTGGTTGCTGATAGATGTGTGGTGGTGGTTGCTGCAAGTATGATGGTTGTTGATAAGTATAAGCCATGTTTTGTTGAGAAGCATACATTGCAAGTGGATCATGAACTTGAGGTGTAGACAACCGAGCCTCGATCACATGGCATTCATGTTGTTGAAGAAAAGCTTGAAGTTGATCCACATTGGTGTTATGCAAGTCCTTAGCCAATTTAACATCCGTCACGTATTTTTTCCATTCTGGAGGAAGAGTGTTCAAATACTTGGTGTTCAATTGAAAGGTAGGAATTGACATGCCATAGATATTAAGCTCATTCAACAATAGGGTAAATCTCAGATAGTAATCATTGAGAGTCTCCCCTGGCACATAGGCAAACTTATCAAAAGTATCATAAAGCTTACACTCTCGTTCTTGTTTAGTTAACGAGGTGCCTTGCATTAGAACACGAATTCTATCCCATAACTCTTTGGCAACTTTATGTTTGCTGACGAGTTTGTAGACATCTGGAGGAAGGGCTTGGAGAATGATGTTTGTAGCATACTTATCACATTTATCTTGAATCTTCATATCTCCAGTCAACTCACCTGTTGTGCGAGGACGAGTAGTCGTACCTTCCGTCACTGTACCATAATCTAATGGTCCATTGAGCACCGATGCCCAAATTAGATGTCCATTCTCCTTGTTCAACATATAAAGTTCCATTCGAGAAGCCCATTCCTCATACATAGTCTTCACCAACATTGGTGGACGATTATCCGTACCCGAGAGGATGGACTTATCCGTAAGAGATGTGTACTCCATTTCAATAAGTGAAGATTTACAAAGTTGATCGATCAATGAAAGAAAGTAAATGTGTTTGTTGTAGTGTGTTAAAACCGAGAAATAATGTTAAAATCCCCTAAATTATGTCCTCGATAAACCAAAAAATCCAAGTCAAAATTACACACAATTTTCAAAAACACGTTTTTGAAAAAAATGTTGGATCGTACTCAGATCGTGGTTGTGATCGCACTCAGATCGTGGTTGTGATTGTACTCAGATCGTGGTTGTGATCGCACTCAGATCGTGGTTGTGATCGCACTCAGATCGTGGTTGTGATCGTACTCAGATCGTGGTGATGATCGCACTCAGATCGCAGTGATGATCGTACTTAGATCTTGGTGATGATCGCACTCAGATTGTAGTGATGATCGTACTTAGATCGCAGTGAGGATCGCACTCCCTATGATCGCACTTAGATCGGACTCCCAGATCGTACCCAACGATCGTACCCTGATCGTACTCCCTTATCGCAACAAGTGATCGGACTATGGATCGCAACGAGAGATCGTACTGAACAAACTTACCTTGATCGTAGTATGGATCGTAGTGAGCTATCGAAGTCAAGATCGCAACTTGGATCGCACTACCGATCGCAGTTAGATCGCAACACCAGATCGTGATGATGGATCGCAAGTAGAAACCCCCAGGGTTTATGCAATCGCAACTTCAGATCGTACTATGGATTCCCTTTTACCTTGTTTCTCGGACAGTACACGAACACCAACAATTCAAGATTCTAGGCCAAAAAATGAATCAAACAACCAAAAAATTTTGTGTTTTTAACCCAAATAACAATACCAAATCACTATAACAAGTAATAAGATGAAGTAAATCAAGATTAACCCATAAAAACACAAAAAAAATTTTGGTTCGTATGAAAATGGATCAAAAAAATGGCGAGAATCAAGAACACAAACACAAGAACTAAACAATCATCCCATGGCTCTTGATACCATTTGAAGGATTGTAAATCTTGCTTATGTTTTTTAGAGAGAGAAAGAGATAGAGAGATGGTGGATTATACACACTTCTTAGAGAGAGAAACCAAAGTTTACTATGTGTAAATAATGAAAACACCCCACCACCCTCTCCATCAAAGGAGAGGGTTTATATACCAAGCCCATATGATGGGCTTGGGCTTGCATTGGGCCGTCGGCCTACACATGTTGTAGGCTTGGCTTGGCCTTGTTTGTTTAATATTAAGTTAACTAAACTACGAGCTATTACATGGATTATCGTTGGAGTGACCGATCCTTCTTAATACGTAAAATGTATTTCCAACACATGTCTTTATACTCTGAAGCAAAATTATCATAATCATCTACATCGGAACTAGAATCATCATCATAGATTGGTGGAGAATCATATATTGGTAGGGCATCAAAATTTTAGAGAGGATCTTCAGAATCTTCCACATTTTCTTGAAAAAGTGGATTATCATATAGGCTCGAAATGAGGATTGTTGTAGACGACAAAATCATCAAGCTTTGTACTTTCACAAGTAGTTGTATCAAGCTCGTCTTGAAGCACATCAATCATATTCGCCGATTCTCTTCCATTGGATTTGTTTGTGATCTTCCCCATCTTAAAAAATTGTTGATCATTCCCGACCCTTAAGATTAGTTCACCTTCGGCAATATCGACTAAAGCTTTTCCGGTTCTCAAGAATGGCCGTCCAAGTATTAACGGAATACGAGGGTCCATTTCATAATCAACAACAACAAAATCTACCGGAAAAGTGAAGGTACCAACTGTGACAACCGTGGTTTTGAGGTTCGTCACTTGGTCTTATTTTGAGGTTAATTTATGTGTGACTATGTGATTTGCGTGTTTACATGTTATTTTGCGTGAACGAGGTTGGTGTGGATATCGTTTATGGGTATAAAGTACTCATAAGTAAATCGAGGAACGGTTATTTCATGTTCATGAGCTCACAAATTAGTGACTATGAAATGAAATGGTGTTATTTTGGTGTTTTACGTATACGTATAAGTATTATAGTAAATCATATTTTTTTTACGATTTGAGGTTTAACATTTAGAGGTCTCGGGTAAGGTGTTTAGTCATGTGAGTATTTTTCGGGATGGTTTTAAGTCATTTAGGACTTAGTTATAAAGTTTATTTCAAAATTTAAGATTTTTTTTAAAACTGTATATTTTACGTTTTTTTGGTATACGCGTAAAATTGACTAATTTTACGGTTTTAAGGTTTCGGAGGCTTTATGAGCTGAAATAAATTAAGGTAAATTAAGGTATTATTAATAACATAATAATAAGTAATAAAAATAAAAAAAATAAAAAAAAATATGTTAAAGTCGGTTTAGGCCGATTAAAAAGAAAGAAAAGGGGAAAAAACAGGAAAAAAGGGAACCGGGGTTTTGTAATGGGCCAAGGACTTGTTAGGAAATTATATAAAGACTTTTTATTAACTAAAACACATCATAATTCTCTGGAGATCAAGCTTAAGTCGAATTCAATGGAGTCTATTTAGGGTTCTTCATTAATTTTTCTTCTTTTAAAAATTCTAAGGTAAAATCTTCAATACACTTTTTAATTAAATTGTTTTTAATTCTCTTACAATCAATACATGATGGATCTATGGTTAAGTTAATTATGAATTCTATATTATAATGGTATAAACATGATTAGATTAATTAGAGATAATAATTATACATGGTGATGGTAATTAATTAAGCTAATTGTTTTAAATTCGTTTTTAAAAACTGGGCAAAATTTTATGTCACTTGTTTTGATCATATCTAGAGTTCTACAAACCCTTATTTTGCGATCCAAGCATCCCTGAATAGCTATTTGAAGTGGCTTTCAAATGCAAGAAACGAGAACTAAATTGGAGTTCGGGAGGTGGGTGAAATATAGGTTAAACAGTCGGAGGTCAAAACAGTTTTAAAATCAGTCGGGTTTAATTTAATGTTTTAAGGTGATTGGGGTACTTAGGAGTACACTTGAGCCCTCTAATGAGCATGGTAGTTGGTTTATATATTAAATAAGAGACCTGATTGGTGGCTAAGCAAATGGGTTAGGTTAAGACCCCCTAATCATAACAAACGTTTTGTATGTTCAAAATCGGTAATATGCGGATAGGCAGAAGTATATATATATACACATATATATATATATATATATATATATATATATATATATATATATATATATATATATATATATATATATATATATATATATATATATATATATATATATATGTATATATATATATATATATATATATATATATATATATATATATATATATATATATATATATATATATATATATATATATATATATATATATATATATATATATATATATCGAGGCCTTAACAGTAGCTTTAAGGTTGGGGCAAAAGGGAGGAGTTAGCTGACATATGTAAGGTCATAGGGTTTCCTTTACAGAGATCATGGGTATGGTTAGCTGGGCGTTTGGCTTATAGTTTGGAGACCTAAAAACCGGGACTGTTTTGGGTAAAATGTTAACGGGACGGGTTATGAAGTAAACTAAGTTAAGGGCTTTATAGAGGGGTGTAATGAGATGCTTAGAGCATATAAATGAGGTATATATATGGGAGAAGGTTAGATGTCCATCATGGGTTGATGAGACATCTTAGTGTTTGGTTCTTGTTTTGATTGTGTGCTTTTGTTTGTTAGCTTTTTGCTAGTGCGCGGATTTTTTGAGAAGCTCAATCTGGTGAGTTTCATAGTCTCATATCTTTTAATGATTTTCACTTCCAGATGGGATGGAAGAGACACTGTATGGTTTTGTAACTAATGATGTGAATATTTTTATGGTTTGTGATGGACTTGTGTGTGCACTTATGTGATTAACTGCTATGTGATTCTTGATTGTGTTTATGATTTGGATCGGGGGACACGTACCGTCTCAGTTATTGTGGTTTGACTTGGTACCAAGGAGATGTTGACAAGGCGGGGCCTTGGGGAGGTACATAGATGTGTGAGCATCTATAGGACCAATGGATAATGACAAGGCGGGGCCTTGGGATTGGTACATAGGTGTATGGGCGCCTATGGTACCATGGTGTTTGGTAAGGCTGGGAGCCTTGGATTTGGTTTGGAATGATTGATCTTGAATGTTAGTTGTTAATGCATACTTATAGCACATTGTCCATATGTTTAGTGGTTTATGGTTGTTCACAGCTTATTATAATCTATTTTTGGTTGGAGTCTAAACCTATGACTCTCACCAACATTATGTTGACGTGTTTTAGTATCTCTTTCAGGTGATAAAGTGGTTAATCGTAAGAAAATATGTGGCTAGGATTGGAGTTGCGTAGGAATGCATTTAGAAGGAGATCCCCGTTCCTTCTTAGTTTATTTTTCTGTTTGTTTCAATAAGTGATACTATGAACCTATATGTTGATTTGTTTGTGTTATTTGATTGTCTTGGGTAAGAGGTAGGACTGTTACCTACTTACCTAGACTCCTACATTGATGAGATATTGTCATGACATTTATTTCACCTTTTATGACATTTCTAATTCATATAGTTCTCTCTATGGACACGCTATTGTTGTGATGATATCCATGCACCGCGTCCTATATTCCGCCATGTGGGGTGTGACAGAATGGTATCAGAGCCAATGTTTATAGATAATTAGGTTGCCTAGTCTAGTAACCTAGTCTATAGCTTAAGGGTCCTTACATATAGGCGTCATAGGAGTATGTGTGCATTTTATATTAATTAAAGTTTTCTGGATGTTATTGGTTTTTACTTGCGATGTTTGTTAAGTTTTGACTAGTATGGGTTGAATCATAGTAGTTCATACTTAGCCACATGTTATTTTCTTTTCGGGGTGTGACTAGTGTTGGTTGAACCATAATCATCCATGCTAGTCATTGTTATATTTTGCTTAAATTGTACATTATAGTACATAATTTGGTACATGGTAGTTTCTATCTTTTGTTGGGTTATTTTATGTACCTGAGGTATAGTATTTTTCTTTTGATGTTTAAGTCATGTTCCCTAAGAATCATGTGGTGGTTCGAGTTATTAGGAGTAGGTGGATATGAAGGATTTTAAGTTGTTTCCATTCTTATGGGCGACATGACTTATAACTGATTATGTTTTCGTTTTGGATTTAGTCTATGTTGTTTTAGCTAGACTATGGATTTATGTAATTCAAGAGTTTGACTATGTTATTTTAATGGATGGTGTTTTGGACTTTTTTTGGTTATGTGGTTATGAGCTTATGTGAGTAGATGGATTTATGTGTTATGTGTTGTATTAATTCTTATAAGTGTCATAATAGGAAGGAGTGCATTGGGAAAGGGTAATTGTATAATTATGGTGGCCAACATAGTTATACAAGTACCATAACTTCAATGGATTCCTAAGTATGATAGCATGAAAGAGGGTTAGTACATGCTTGTATAGTAGATGTTAGACGGATTTAAGTATATGTATCCTAATATGTGACAATCCGTCAATTTCAGGTCGTTATTTTAATCTCGACTAATAAGTATTATAAGTTTACTTTAATGAGAATTTTAAATTTTCGATTAACCGAGAAGGTTATGACTTAAAACTTAACGTACGAATGTCGTTTCGATGAAAACTGACAAGAAAAATATTAATTATCGATATTATATTCTCAAATTCTCATACGAATGATTTTATTGTATTTATCTTTATTTCTCGAGTTTTACGTTTTAACGAATAACAAGAACTACTAATGATCGCGATACCGATGGATGCCCAAAAATTTACGTTTTATTATCGATTGTCTCGATATTTTATATTTTCGACGTTTTCGATTTAATTACGTTTTAAGTCGTGTCGAAGTGATATTATTATTTTTAAGAAGCGTTTTAACTTTTAAAAAGTATTATTACGAAACCCGAGTCCCGTAAATATTTTCAAAATTTAATATTTACATTTTCTACCCTTACAACTATTTAATTTCATTTTGGACCAAAACTATCACAAATTGGCAAAACTAGCCCTCCACCCACTATATAAATAATTTTAAATTTCTAAAATTAAAAACATACTTCCACTAACTAGAAAAAATCTTTCTTCTCTCTTTCTTTTTCTTCTATGCCGTGACCCCCTCCCCATATAAATACCAAGATTGTGATTTTTCTAGCTTGAATCCTCCAAAACAAATAAAAGACCCATTCTACAAATTCAAAGAGCTACATTTTGGTATAATTTTCTTTAACATGCATCCACTTTTTAATCTTTTAATTTTTTGTTGAAGAACAAGGTTGTTTGATCTTATTTTATTGTTGTATGATCATGTTTATGGTTATATTTGTTTATTTTTACTATTGCATGTTTGAATATTTGATGGTGACTTATGAGAGATGATCATGTAAGTGTGTTAGAGGTTTGATCAAGGTGTAAGAGTGTTAGTATGATGATATTAGGAGTGTGGAATTAAGTAGATTGTGTTGGAAAATTCATTTGACTTGATTTCAAAAAGGGTATTTTAGGACAGCAGCTTATAACAGAATGTTTCGTGGGTTTAGGTTCTGAGATAGGCCTATATTATTTGATATTGTTGTATTAATCTTCAAGATGCTCGTTTTGCCGCATGAATGAGCTTCTAACTCATTACGAGCGAAAAGTTATGCTAGTTTTAGTATTCGTGTACCGGGAGACGAGTATCGGCACAATCCGAAAATTGTTGTCGATATTTGGATCGAATCTCGGGGACCATAGAACGAGTTTTAAAAATGTTCAAGTACTGATGTAAGTTTCTTAACCTCAGGTCATGAGTCTATTTTCAAACCCAAGTGTCGGTTTTATAAACGGAATTGTTTAGATATGTCAAAATGGTTTTACAAGTAAAAGGCGTAAAACTGTCCGGTTTTTCTAACACGAAGGTGTGTCGGGCAGAAGGTCTTAGAAGTAATATTTTTTATTGAAACTTGAACTGAGTCTTCTTCATATTATGTGTGAGTTTGTGACCAAGTTTCGTCGAAATCGGACAAGTCTAGATAGGGTAAATTGGTGTGTACATTTGTTGTATACATGCTGATTGGTATTTTGGACATGTAGTTCAATAATTATGTTGCGTGAGTTGAGTATTCACTATTGGACATGGTGATTTACTCGAGTGTTAAGTCATTATATAAATGACTTAGCTACTGGTCCGAGGGATGTAAAATGATAATTTGACTTGCGTTGACTTGGCGTCTTAAGACGGGTCAATATCGAGAGTGCAATTGTTTAAAAGAATAGTGTTGAATAAAAGGGTATAGTAATAACACTTGTATTATTAAATTTTTGGGATTGTTTTGGTTTTGTAATTTTGATTTTTATATTATTTAAGTATGATTTATACTTAAGTCGATTATTAACGAACGCGCCTTATTTGGTATGTTACGGTTTTCGTGTTTAAACGGGCATCACTAATCGTCGACGATGGTCTCATTACCACTATTGGCTAAGGTGAGTCTATAGCCTCGCTTTTAACATGTTTACTTGTTTTATAAAACCCGCGAGGGGGATAACATGCTTGTTTTATTAAAATAAAATGGGTACAACGAGAAGTTGTGGAAACCCTACTTATTGGAAAAGTATGGGTGCAACGAGAAGTTGTGGGAACCCTATTTACTTGAAAAGTAATTATTGAAATTGAAATGCACAACTATAAGTTGTCGTAAACTCATGATTGTTTTAAAATTGAACACAAAGAACTTAATTGTATGTTTAGATGAAAGTTATTACATAAGTTTGTTTAGCCTTAAAAGACCCATGAATCGTGAATTGTTAATCGAGATAACGCTAATGCTATGGATAGATCTATCGGGGTGACGCCCAGTCCGGTCGCGACTAGCTCTCGCGTGGTGTTGTGATGCACTAGTAATGAAACATCGGATGCATTGTATAAGAGAAATATACGCACTTGGCTAGGTGTGTTGGGCTGAAATAATATATGTTAACGTTCAATGTCACGAGACTTATGTAATGACACGATAATTATGTCCGTACAACATAATTGTCTTTGATAAATTTTTAACCAGGGAAGGTTATTTTGAATACTTGTGTTCTCTTTATTTAAATTAAAACTCTATAGATTCACTCGGCAAATTTTGCTAACTTTTTAGCATGTTTTATCTCAGGTCCATTGGGAAGGCACTCAAGGAAGGCGGTTTCGTGAAGCTTGCTTATTTGAAATGTTTTGGCCCGCTCTTATAAATTATATCCAATCAAATAACTTTTATCCTTTATTATTGTTTGTAAACTCATGAATTATCTGGGACCATGTGAAAAGTTTTATTGTTAAATGAAAATGAATGGAAGTTTTTATTTAAACGACTCGTTTTGAGCCGGTTTCTATGATTATGAGATTGAACCATGATAGTAACACCCAATGACCCTTCCGCTGTTATGACCGAAATTTGGGGGTGTTACATAATACTAGGTTTTTAGCAAAGTATGAAAATTTGTTCGTCTCGATTCTTTTCGAATTGATTACCGATTAAAAGTGCGACTCAGTGGTTCTTGGTGAAAAATAAAATGGTTTAGTTTTCTATTCTACTAAAAAGAAATAAATGAGCAAAGTGGTAAAAGTGAGCTAAAAACAATTAACTAAAGATAACTCAACTAATTAAAAAATATTTTGAAAATAAAGTGCAAATTAAAATTAAACAATAAATGAAAACGTAAGTTAAAAGCTTAATTTAGAAAACTTAATTTAGAAACTAAGAGAAAACAGAAATCACTCATTCGAAAAAAGAAGTTCAGGCTGAATAAAAAGTTCATTCGGAATAAATTGGGAAAAACACTTGACTCGGAATAACTTCCTTCATCCGGAAAAACATGCTCATTCGGAATAACTTCCTTCATCCGGAAAAACATGCTCATTCAGAATAAAACATTCATCCGGAATAACGTTGCTTCGTTCGGAATGTTGAGCTTCATGCGGAAAAATGTGAGTAAAGCCTTCATTCGGAATATTTTGTTGATTCGGAATAACTTAAGAAAACATTGGTTCGGAATACTGGCTGACTCGGAATAATTAATGTAAAATGCTTGATTCGGAATAATTTAAAACAAAAGCTCATGCGGAATACGATGTTCGTTCGGAATAAATTAACAAAACCCCTGGTTCGGAATGTTTAGCTCATCCGGAATAATTGAAACAAAACACTTCGTTCGGAATAATTTTAAAAGAAGTTGATTCGGAATAAAAAAATGAAAATACTCGTTCGGAATAAAATCAACTCATTCGGTATCTGGGCAGCTAAAGGAACGAAGAACAGGGGAATAACAAAGGATACGAATCTAAACAAAACTTACCATAATCAACCTAAAGATTAAACCAAAATAGCCACTAATGATTAACTAACAATAACTAATCAAACCAAAGCAATAAAACTAACACTACTGATCAAATCAATCAAAACCCACTTGATTAAAACTATGAAAACTCAAGAACACAACCATAATCAAAAGCAAAGATTAGACAAGAAAGGTATAAGAAGATTGATTAAAAGCTTGATTAAAAAGTAAAGATTCAACAATAAAATGTAAAGATTAAAGAACTTACAAATTTAAGGTTAAAGACATGAAAGTAAATTGACAAGAAATTAAAGTGCAAAAATAAAAATGGAAGAGCTAGTTTGTCAATCTAGCCAACAACAATAAAAATGAAACTTAAGTTCTATATATAGGGGAGGAGGAGAGGTTGGAAGCTTCCTCCTCTCTTTCTTCTTTCTTTATTTCTCGTTTAGTCCTTAGTCTCTTAAATTCTTCGACTTTTTAGACTTTGTCTCGGGATTACTTTAATCTCGTCTTGTAATTTCTTCATAAATTAGACTTGAGTTCTTCGGCTTTATTAAACTTCCGTCTTTAGACTTTTTCTTCGATATATCTTCAGAATAGGCCTTGGACTTCCGTTCTTTTTGCACTCTTGATCTTTTGACTTCATCTTTTCTCGTTTTCTTTGATAAAAGCCCGTGCAATTCCGTGTTTCTTCCTTTTTCATCTTTTTGTCCTAAAACACAACAAAAGCACAACAAAAACACAAACCACGCATAATTCCAACATTTACGACATAAAATACACGTTATGGTCTCGTTTTTTTTATAATTAAGTGGTAAAAGGATGGGTGTTTTCACACCTATCAATTCCCCTACACTTGACTATTGCAATGATCTCATGCAATGCTTAATGACAAAGCAAGGTTTACATTCTCCATCATAATCAACCTACCTTGGCCTTTATTAAACATTAGGAACTAAGGAAAATTTAAAAGATAGAAAATCACAAAATGCAAGAAGGAAGAAGCTTGTAAAGAAATCTAAGACTTACATTAGGGCTTTAGTGTCATGAATGTTTATCACCCTCAAGTTTCACGTTCCCCATGCCAAGCTTAAAAACGAGATCATTGTAAATACAAGTTAGCAAAACTAACATTCACTCATGCGGTTCAATTAATCACTTAGGCTCCCTTATTCCTAGGTGTATCTCTTATATTTTATTATTGTCTTGAATGATCACGAGGATGCATTTTTGACTTATTTCAATAGTTTATTTAGGCTAAAAATAAAGTAGGACGATCTAATCCATATTTAGCTAAAGGACAAAATCTTTTAAAATTGCTTCTCGAGACCTGAAAAAGTTCATATCTTGGCATAACTCGTTTCACGATTTGAGACCTTTCTCGGACCGATATTTGGCATTTACTTCATACTTCAAATCTTGAGAAGACGATCTTGAAATTATGGTCTTCTCTTCATATATAGTGTATATCTTCACTTGGAGTAGTTGAGATATTCTTCAAATGTTGACCACGACTTCTTCATTATTTCTTCAATCCTTATTTGGGATTTTGATATACAACGATCCGCCTCCTTTTCGGACTTGGAACTATTTATCCTCATACCTTGTTAGGGTCTTTTCGGATAGATTTCTCCATGATCTTTATGGGAGTGATTGCTTTTCGTCGTGTGTCCTGATCCTTCATATAGATTTTGGGAATAATGCTTTTCACATCATCTTGGATCTTTAACAACAAAATGGAGCCCTCATGCCTTGTTAGGGCCTTTTCGGACTTGCCAATCTTCGCGTCATGTTTCAATAAGTTATGCCTTGGCTATGAACTCTAATCAATATCGAGCAACTTTTAAACGATCTTGTGCTAGAAGCTAGGTAATTTTTCAGACCGTACAACCTTACTTATTGCAATTATTTATTTACAAGCGATGGGAGAAAAAGATCATAATTAACTCACATAAGTTAATGAAAGAATGCCAAACTTATAACTAACTCTATCATCTCTCGTTCTCCACAATTTAAAATCTCAAATAATGAGACTCGTGGATACTTAGCCTAATAAACCAATTAAGGTCTACATGGTTAAGGATACTAGCTAGAGTAAACTTGGATTAGTAAACTCGGGTTGAGTCAAAATATTCACGACGGGCCTAATATATCTAAGATATCTAAACTTGTTAAAACCATTTTATTTTACTAAGAGAAAATAACGATAATATAGGAAACTACAACTAGGCCAAAATAGATTAAAAATTTTGAAAAATGTCGAAAAATGGAATTTCCGGTAAAAATGAGGTCAAATTCACGGAAAAGCCCACTTAACTTCGATAGAAGTGCCCCCTACACTTGATATAAACATTGTCCTCAATGTTTAAGCATGTGGGAGTAAACTCCCCTACACTTAGGACATTGTGCACTTTGTTTAAATCTCGCTAAGGAAGAGACAAATAAAGTGATTCCTATTTTAATATTGGAAAATATAAAATAGTGAATCAAAAGAGTTTAGGATAGAACCGGGAAGATGAGAACACGGAATCACGGGTCATCAAAAGTCATCAAGAGTGTGTCCTTGAAGCTCTAATCCCTGCACAATAAAAGAAAGAAAACAAGAAACACCAACGGGGCTCCCCCTACACTTATGATGAAAATAGATAAAGAAAGATAATCGGGTTGCCTCCCGAAGAGCGCTTGTTTAAATTAACCGAGTCACGATCCTGACTCGTCCCCGAATTAAATGGTCCATGGGGAAGCCTCGAATGTAATACCGGGATCAAAGACCTTGTCCTCGTTCCCGGATGACATCAATGAAGGGGAGGCAGGCGGATAAGTAGTGAATGGTAGGAAAGTCCGCTCAATATAAGAAAAGCAAGTGAAGTCCAGATTGACGGGAGGTGGGGTGGGTAAAGGAATCACATTGTCATCCTCCAAAGACAATGGATGTTGACCAATTGGCAAAGCCGTAAAGTTATCAATCATAGAATGGTTCATGTCACCTCCCGGGTCAAAGCATTCATCCTCATGAACGATAATCTTTTCGATTTCATCATAGATAAGGACTTTAGAAACTCGTTTGAAAAGATCTCGATCAAGTACGAAACCGTCATTCAGTTGTGGGGATTGTTGATAAGTTAAATCCTACGAATGTGGTAAACGTAATTCTCATTAGAGGAGTGTTGATTAGGTAAATCCTCGAGAATTGGATGTTTGGGCATATGAGTTGATTCGTCATTATTATGAAAAATAAGACGTTCCAACTCATCAAGTTCGGCCTTGATATTGGAAAAATCGTCCTCACTCGTAGGTGGAAGTGGAGGTACAAGAGCTAGCTCTCGGTCGATAATTTACTCAATCTCGGGCTCGAAGATGAAATCATCATACTCACCACATGTTGAACTCGTGTTGGGAGAATCAATTATCGCATGTGGATTTGTGAGTATGTGATCATTGACTAGCGAAGCGACCTCGTCCTTAAGCTCCGCAAAAGTCGGAATATCACACAAATTCATTTATTTCGAAACCTTTTTCATTTAATTGAAGAAGCTGCCATTTCTTGACACTTTTTATGATTTTGAGATTTTTCACCTTTTTGTAAAGCAAGTTCAAGAGAAATGGAGTGTTTCTCAAGTTGGGAAAAACTTTTCGAAAGTTTGTTATATGACTGAATTTGTTTCGAAAGCTCAACTTCAAGATTTTGACATTTCCCGTTCATTTCTGACACTAGACATGCTACATGAAAATATTGATCAATATCGGTATACACACCAAGTATAGCATTCATATGGTCAGCATAAAAGTATTCCTTAGAAAGTCGATCAATTTCGTTAGAAAGTTGGTGTTCTTGTGTCTTTAATTTAGTTTGAAGAAAATCAACTTCATCTTCAAGAGATTTAACATATCTTAAATTAGTTAACATTTCCTCAGTGAGAGAGTTATAAAACATTTCAACATTATTTGAAAGATCACCGATGGTTGGAACAATACATTGTTGAATGACGACTTCTACTTGTGGGTTAGGTTTAATATGTGACAATCTAACATTTTCAGGTAGTGAATTATTTTCTCGTATAATATTTTGAAACTTATTTTTGTGTTGGTTGATGAACTCACAATTTACGGATTTAAATTTGGGCTTACGTGCATAATTTAGCGTCCTTTACGACTAAACCGAAAACCTTAGGATTACGTATTTACGTTTTTGAACTCCGTTTTTGATGACACAATTTTTATTAGATTCGTTTTGTGCCTTTGATTCATAATTTATAAAAACGTTTTTCGTAAAACGACCCGAGGGCACGCAAATCAAGGAAACTAGAATCGAGGAATACCCGTAAATTAGCGGGATGGGACAAAATAATTTATCCCACCCCACTAACTTAAGGGGCGGCCAAAGTAGACACCACATCAAAGATGTGGCATCATTTTAGCTCTTAGCTTACAAGTGTAAGCTTAGCCTTACACTTAAGCTACTTCCATCATAAAACAACTAGCTAACTCATTTACCACCATTTCTCTCATGCAAACAACTCTCAAAACTCTCTCAACTCTCACCCCATTGCCGTCCCATATTCAAGAACAAACACCCCATTTGATCTTTTCTAGCCACAAGATACTTGTTATCTAGCTATATTATGGAGTAACCTTGAAGCCTTGATTGCTTGGTGGCCATTTTAACAACAAAGGAGTTGATTTGCTTGTGTCCTAGGGCTGATTTCTCAACAAAATTTCTTGGTGTTTGATGATCTTGGAGATATATTTGGTGTTCATCAAGTTGTTGTCTTCCAAAAACAAGATATACTCTTGGTTGTTAAAGAAGATCATCCTTTCCATTTCTCTTGTTATTTTTGTAAAGATCAAATGTATTTTCTTTCTTGTTGTATAAATATATGATGAATATATGATGATAAAAATGTTGTGTGGGGATCAAGTGTTGATAAATATGCTTAAAAAGATTAATAACCATAAGAAACAAGGCTAAAATCATGCTTAATTTGTTGGCAGTATAAAAACAGTAAGTAACCAAAACATAAACTGATAAATGTGCATGGTGGAATCCATTTACAGTAAGTATAAGATTTCATACACATGTGAGAGTTGTCCATGCAATGGAATCATTAAAATGAGTGAGATATGATCAAAACAAGATGAGTGTGCTAATCTGAATAGTCTGTTTTGTAGGGACTGTTAAGGATAGTTAAACATAAAATGAGCAGTAGCTATAACTAACTTATTTGTAGAACATAATATGAAGTTCATGCCATCCAAAATTGAGCTTCTAATTCATTGTAGAACTCTAGATATGATAAAAATGGTGAAGATGAAACTAAAAATCAGATTTTGAAGAATTAATGTTTAATACTATTATATAAGCACTCAAATTATATAGTATAAAATGTGAAATTAAAACTCACTAACTTGTGAATTTCGTTTATATAAATATGTATAAGGTTAAATAAATGGAAAATTTATAAAAATGGTAGTTGAATAATATTTATAAGTTATAAAAACTATAAACATGATTTTTACGACTTTTTCGGCTATTACCGTAAAATTAACGTTTTTCGCCAATTAAAACTTAGACGATCAAACCGTCTAATGTAAAGTTTTTAAAAGTCATATAATGATATATAAGTATCTAATACAAGTAAAAACCAATAAAACCCGAACTATAGGACATACGAACATTAACGAGCTAAGTAAGCATATTGGACTAATAATTGGACTAAATAAGTTAAACACTTATAAAAAGTACTTATTGGGCTTAACCCATTTGGGCCCAACATGTAAAGTATAAATACTGATAATATAAGTATAAAATGGATTAAAACAATTTAAAGAACTTATAATAAGCTTATTGGACTTAAAACATGTAAATAGGTAAAACTAGTAAACTAGTAAAAAGTTACCAATACATAAACACTAAAATGAGTAAACAAGGATATATAAACCCACTTGATCATCATCATATGTACAAAATCATCATATGTATATTGTTATTTTGATAAAGTCATTGGACAAAAGTCTAAGACCGATTATTATTTATATAGGTTTCCGTGACCGAAGCACGCCCATAGCCGATAATCCGCCTTTCATTATCAACGTGAGTTCATAGCCTCGCACTCTTTTAAATGTTTTATAAAATGATTTGTAAACCCGAGAGGGAGATAACATGCTAGATTTTGATAAAAATAGAACACAAGTAGTCTCGATGGTATGCTTAATGATATGGACCCGAATGATGCTATGACCCTATAAACGAGATAAAAAGGATTATTAGTAGTTAGGTTATGTCACTTAAAGTCCCATTAGCATGAATTGTGAACTACCGGGATTTGGTAGACGCTTATGCATATGATAGTACTATTTGGGGACGATCACCCCAGTTCGCGCCTTGACTGTTGATCCCCGTCGTACCACATTGATTGGTAAGCGAATTTATGTATGAGAAGATTTCCATAGCGTGATTTTTGTGACGACACGCTAACTTAGATGGGCAAATTGTTTGTCGGGTTCACGGCCCATTGTTTCATAGTAAGGTAACAATGTCATGCAGCTAATAATAATCCAAATGAATCAAATGTAATCCAATAACGATGCTAATAACGATAATAATATTACCTATAATGGTAATATTGAGGCTACGGTCTCATGGACTGTTTAAGATGTATGCTTGATTTATATATTGCCTGACTAGCAATACGAGGACTTACTTCCGATATTATACTTGTGTTCTGATTTTAACGACTGTTTTATATAACGGTTTTATTAAACTCTATGAATTCACTCGGCATTCGCTGATATGATTTTTGCATGTTTTTATCTCAGGTGCTTGACGGTAATCCGGATGGAGATCGACTCTGATGGCCCACAAAATATTAAAAATGTTCATTCGATCTATGTTTTGTAAACTTAATGACCTGTATAATTTGGGACCTGTTGTACACTTTAAAACTTTTTATCGAATGAATGTATGTTGAACCTTGTACAACCATTTTTATGTGTTGTCTATGATTGGAGTTATTGTGCTATCACGTAACACTCTAAAAGACCCTTCCGCTGTACCGATACGAAATTTGAGAGTGTTACAGTTTGGTACCAGAGCTCTCATTATAGAGAACAAAAGATTTTAAAAACCAAGGTTTTTAACAAAACTTTTCAAAATCTTTTGACAATGAACATTTGAGAAAATATTTGAAAAATCTTTTGACTATAACGGTGCCAACAAGCCCTATTGAGAAGATATATATTTTTATATATATATAATTTAATTTATATATATGTATATATCGTTATTTTAGTATGTAATTGTTTAATAAGTATGTTATCTTAATACGAGATATATATAAATGCAGATTGTCATGGCTGACCCTAATATTCCTATAGAGAACCATGTTATTCCTGAACTTAATGTAGATGATGATCCTTACTTAGACTTAGTAGACTATGATATGGATGATGAGGAGGAACCATTTGAGGATCCCGAGCCCGAGATAGAACTAGGAGATCAGATTGCCCCTCAGGTTGATATGGTAGAGGATGAGATTGATAATGTTGATATTGAGAATGATAATGAGATTGGGTTAGATAATTTAGATGATGAGATTGGCGACGAGGATGTCGAGGAGGATATAGGTATAGATGATGAGGTCGATGATGATGAGGAAGCCGAGCTTATACCCTTATGATGTTCCAGAGGGCGAGCCTTTACCCCCACCAGTTTATTTGTCTGATTCTGAGGTTGAGCTACCTAGGGATGAAATGTCTGAATCGTCTGAATCTGATTCTGAATCAGAGGAGAATGAGGATGATAATGCACCTGACGGTACTGATGGTATTGCTACTCGTAGACGTGTGATAGGAGAGTCGTCTAGTGCTCGAGAGGCTACTCATATTGATGGTCTTGCACCATGGGCCTTGAGACGTGATCTAGATGCTTCCCGTGTTAAGAGTAGTATGACAGAGATTGGATTAGGTGTTGTTCAGAGTCATGTTGCTTATTTGGAGTCGAAGACTAAGGTTGGTGAGAAAGAGCAGGAATTGCTTAGTTTGGATTTGACTGATGTAGAGCGTGGTTTGAATGAGGCTTTTAGGTGGTTATCGGTGTTAGAAAGTGGTGAGTTTGCTGCTATATAAAGAAAAAGGTGAATTCTATGGAGATTCAGTTGAGTGTAGCTCGTGCGATGCGTGAGAAAGCTGGGAAGGAGTTGAATATATCTGTGGATTGGAATAGTAGATTTTATGCTGACATGGTTGAAAGAGGAGTGATCCGTAAGCGCCCAGCTGAAGATGTGTCTAGTGATCGTCCGACAAAGATACAGAAGACTATGGATGATGAATGATCTGGCGGTTCTCAGTAGACCAGTCTGTGTTTAAGTAGTGACCTTTGTATCTCTTGTACTTTTGTAGCTTTGACTGAACCGACTTGTTAGTAGTAGACCTGGCACGAATTTTGAGTATATATAGTGCTAGAACTTTGATATGGGATGTAACTAAGACAATGCTTTTGTTTCAAATCGAATGAAATATGTATGTTGTCTTGAATTCCATATTGTGCCTTATTTGTATCTTGATTATGAATTCAATCCATATTATATGAATCCCTTGATTGGGTGAATACTTAATACTTTGAAATTGTGAAATTATAGAACTATGCCGCCCAAGAAAGCTGTGACTGAGGATGATGTACGTAGGATTATTACGGAGCAAGTTACCGCATCTATGACTGAATTTATGGCAAATGCTAGAAATGAAGCTGGCGGTAGTGGAGCTGGCGGTAGTGAAGCTGGCGGTAGTGGAGCTGGCGGTAGTGGAGCTGTCGGTAGTGGAGGTGGCGGTAGTGGAATTGGTGGTACTAATGTGAATGTGAATGCTAATAATTTAAATGCTAATGCTGGAGGAAATATAGGAGGACTTGGAACTAATGCACCTGAAGTTGGTGGCTGTACTTATGTGACGTTCATGAAGTGTGAACCTCTACCTTTTAATGGAACTGAAGGTGCTGTAGGATTAAGCCAGTGGATTGAGAAGATTGAGTCGGTGTTTAGGATTAGTAAATGTAAGGAGGAAGATAAGGTGTCTTTTTCTATGGCTACTCTTAAAGGTCGTCCGTTGACTTGGTGGAACGGGAGAATTGCTTTCATGGGTATTGATGCTGCTAATGCTACTCCTTGGGCTGAAACTAAGAAGTGGATGACTTTGGAGTTTTGTCCCCATAGTGTGATCATTAGGTTAGAACAAGAGTTGATTCATCTGAGAAGGAAAGGTGTGGACATTGATAGTTACACAAACCGATTCCATGAGTTGGCCTTTCTATGTCCTCGATTAGTGGAACCCGAAGAGATCCAAATTGAACAATATATTAAAGGGTTGACCAGGAATATCCGGGGGGACGTGACATCATCTAAACCACTGACCATTGATGATGTTGTTCGAATGGCTTACCAACTCATTGGACAGATAATTCAGGATAAGGAAGATGAAGTCCGTGTTGGTGAGAAAAGAAAGGGAGACGGTGATCGTGTAGATAGATGTGATAATAGGAAGAATTTCAATCGCCGTCAGAACAAGAGAAAGGGGAATGCAAATGCTCTTACCAACAACACACCACGCAACGATGATAGATGTCCTAAGTGTGGCAACAAGAGGCATGCTGGCGACAGCTGGAAGTGCCGAAATTGTGGAAAGCTTGGACACAAGGTTGAAAGGTGTAAGAAGGGAACCATTTGCTGCAACTATAATGAAGAAGGTCATAGGAAATCGGAATGCCCCAAGTTGAAAGCGATTGTACCTAGAAGAAACCCCCAGGATGGTGTCTATCAACTTGGAACAGTCGAGGTGAAGAAAGAGGATCCAAATGTCGTTACCGGTACGTTTTTACTCAACAATCATTATGCTGTTGCTTTATTTGATTCGGGTGCTGATAGGAGCTTTGTATACACTAACTTTAGTGCCCTTATTGACATTGAACCTGTTGAGATAAATACCAGTTACGAGGTGGAATTGGCTGATGGTAAATTAGTGAAAACTAATAAGCTATTAGAAGGATGCTCTCTAAATCTCTTAAACTATTCCTTTCCGATTGATTTGATGTTGATAGAATTAGGTAGTTTTGATATTATTATTGGTATGGATTGGTTGTCGTTGAATAATGCTACTATTTTATGTGGAGAGAAGAAGGTTAAGATTCCTCTTAGGAATAGGACATTAGTAATTGATGGTAATCGAGGTGAATCCCGTTTGAAGATCGTTTCATGTATTAAAGTCCAAAAGTACATCAAGAACGGTTGTGAGTTATTCTTAGCTCAAATGACCGGGAATGAGTCTAGGGAGAAACGATTGGAAGATGTACCTATTATTTGTGAATTTCCTGAGGTATTTCCTAAAGATTTACCCGGACTTCCACCGATAAGGCAAGTAGAGTTTCGAATCGATTTAATTCATGGTGCTGCACTGGTGGCACGTGCGCCTTACCGATTAGCCCCTTCTGAATTAAAGGAGTTATCTGAGCAACTTAAGGAGTTGTCTGATAAAGGTTTTATTCGAACGAGCTCGTCGCCTTGGGGAGCTCCAGTCTTGTTCGTTAAGAAGAAGGATGGATCTTTCCGTATGTGCATTGATTATAGGGAACTAAATAAGTTGACAATTAAAAAATGATATCCTTTACTTAGGATTGATGATTTGTTTGATCAACTACAAGGATCTAGTGTGTATTCTAAGATAAATTTGCCGTCAGGATATCACCAGCTTCGCGTCCGTGAAGAAGATATTCCTATAACTGTATTTAGAACTCGTTATGGGCACTATGAATTTCAAGTAATGTCATTTGGGTTAACTAACGCACATGCGGTTTTCATGGATTTAATGAATCGAGTGTGCAAGCCCTACTTGGATAAATTTGTGATTGTGTTTATTGACGATATTCTAATCTATTCTAAGAATGAAGATGAACATAGAGAACATTTAAGGATTGTTTTGAATCTGTTGAAGGATGAAAGGTTGTATGCTAAGTTTTCGAAATGTGATTTCTGGTTAGATTATGTGCAATTTCTTGGTCATGTGATTAACAAAGATGGAATTCATGTTGATCCTGCAAAGGTTGAAGCCATTAAGAATTGGTCTGCACCAACAACGCCAACGGAAGTGCGACAGTTCTTAGGATTGGCTGGCTATTATAGGCGATTCATTAAAGAATTTTCTTTAATAGCTAAACCCTTGACTAAGCTTACCCAGAAGAATAAACCTTTCGTTTGGGGAAGTGATGAAGATGAAGCATTTCAGACATTAAAGCAAAAATTATGTAGTGCGCCAATTTTATCATTACCCGACGGGAGTGAAAATTTTGTAGTGTATTGTGATGCATCTCTTAGAGGCTATGGAGCTGTTTTGATGCAGCGAGAGAAAGTGATAGCTTATGCTTCTAGGCAATTAAGGAAGAATGAGGAGAATTATACTACTCATGATCTTGAGTTAGGAGCTGTAGTCTTTGCTCTTAGGTTGTAGAGACATTATCTGTATGGCACCAAGTGTACGGTATTCACCGATCACAAAAGCCTACAATATATTCTCGATCAAAAGGAATTGAACATGAGGCAACGAAGATGGATAGAGTTGTTAAGTGATTATGATTGTGATATAAAATATCACCCAGGAAAAGCCAATGTTGTTGCCGATGCGTTAAGTAGGAAAGATAGAGAGCCTATCAGGGTACGTTCTCTAGTCTTGACTGTGCATAATAATTTGCCTGAGCAAATTAGAAATGCGCAAATAGAAGCTTGTAAGAAAGAAAATTTTGTTAATGAAGGGTTCCGAGGAGAAGGAGATCCTTTAGAGGTTAGAGCTGATGGAGTGAAATGCTTAAGAGGTCGTATGTGGATACCTAAGTTTGGAGGCTTAAGAGACTTGATTATGTTAGAGTCCCATAAATCTAAGTACTCCATTCATCCGGGATCTGATAAGATGTACCATGATTTGAAGAAGTTGTACTAGTGGCCGAATATGAAAGCTGATATTGCTATGTATGTTCTTCAATGCTTGACTTGTGCTAGAGTCAAAGTGGAACATCAAAAGCCATCAGGACTACTTCAACAACCAAAGATTCCTGAATGGAAGTGGGAGCGAATTACGATGGACTTTATCACCAAGCTTCCTAGAACATCATCTGGAAACAACTCGATTTGGGTCATTGTCGACAGCCTGACTAAATCAGCACACTTCATTCCGGTTAAAGAGTAGTTCTCACTGGAGAAGCTGACTCGTATATACCTTGAGAATGTTGTATGAAAGCATGGAGTGCCTGTATCGATCATTTCAGATAGAGATCCTAGATTCGCATCGAATTTTTAGAAATCTCTCCAAAGATCTTTGGGAACGAATCTCGACATGAGCACTGCTTATCACCCCTAGACTGATGGGCAGAGTGAAAGGACGATACAAACACTAGAAGATATGTTGAGAGCTTGTGTGTTAGATTTTGGTAAGAATTGGGATAAACATTTGCCGTTAGCAGAGTTTTCGTATAACAATAGTTACCATTCTAGTATTAAGGCTGCACCGTTTGAAGCTTTGTATGGTAGGAAGTGTAGATCTCCTGTATGTTGGAGTGAAGTTGGGGATACCCAGCTCACGGGACCGGAATTGACCCGGGAGACTACGGAGATGATAGTTTAGATTAAGAATAGGTTGTTGACTGCCCGTAGTAGACAGAAAAGTTACGCGGATGTGCGGCGGAAGCCGATGGAGTTTAAAGTGGGTGACCGAGTAATGTTGAAAGTATCGCCATGGAAAGGCGTTATAAGATTTGGAAAGCGAGGAAAATTGAATCCCCGCTATATTGGACCCTTTAAGATTTTATCTAGAGTAGGCCCAGTGGCTTATAAACTAGAGTTACCCCAGAACTTCATGGTGTTCACAACACATTCCATGTATCTAATCTGAAGAAATGTCTAGCAGTGAGTGATGAGAAAATTTCATTAGATAAGGTTCGAATAGATGGGAAATTGCATTTTATCGAAGAACCCGTAAAGGTTATGGATCGTGAGGTAAAGGAACTAAAACAAAGTCGGATACCTATTGTCAAGATCCGATGGAATTCAAAGCATGGACAGGAATATACTTGGGAACGAGAGGATGAAATGTGGAAGAAATATCCGCACCTCTTCGATTTCAAAAAGAAACGGACATCAAAATGAAATGGATCACGAGGACGTTGATCCCTTTTAGGAGGAAAAGCTGTGACAATCTAACATTTTCAGGTAGTGACTTATTTTCTCGTATAATATTTTGAAACTTATTTTTGTGTTGGTTGATGAACTCACAATTTACGAATTTAAATTTGGGCTTACGTGCATAATTTAGCGTCCTTTACGACTAAACCAGAAACCTTAGGATTACGTATTTACGTTTTTGAACTCCGTTTTTGATGAGACAATTTTTATTTGATTCTTTTTGTGCCGTTGATTCATAATTTATAAAAACGTTTTTCGTAAAACGACCCGAGGGCACGCAAATCGAGGAAACTAGAATCGAGGAATACCCGTAAATTAACGAGATGGGACAAAATAATTTATCCCACCTCACTAACTTAAGGGGCGGCCAAACTAGACACCACATCAAAGATGTGGCATCATTTTAGCTCTTAGGTTACAAGTGTAAGCTTAGCCTTACACTTAAGCTACTTCCATCACAAAACAACTAGCTAACTCATTTACCACCATTTCTCTCATGCAAACAACTCTCAAAACTCTCTCAACTCTCACCCCATTGCCTTCCCATATTCAAGAACAAATACCCCATTTGATCTTTTCTAGCCACAAGATACTTGTTATCTAGCTATATTATGGAGTAACCTTGAAGCCTTGATTGCTTGGTGGCCATTTTAACAACAAAGGAGGTGATTTGCTTGTGTCCTAGGGCTGATTTCTCAACAAACTTTCTTGGTGTTTGATGATCTTAGAGATATACTCTTGGTTGGTAAAGAAGATCATCCTTTCCATTTCTATTGTTATTTTTGTAAAGATCAAATGTATTTTCTTTCTAGTTTTATATGTATATGATGAATATATGATGATAAAAATGTTGTGTGGGGATCAAGTGTTGATAAATATGCTTAAAAAGATTAATAACCATAAGAAACAAGGCTAAAATCATGCTTAATTTGTTGGCTGTATAAAAACAGTAAGTAACCAAAACTTAAGTATAAGATGTCATACACATGTGAGAGTTGGCCATGCAATGGAATCATTAAAATGAGTGAGATATGATCAAAACAAGATGAGTGTGCTAATCTGAATATTCTGTTTTGTAGGGACTGTTAAGGATAGTTAAACATAAAATGAGCAGTAGCTATAAATAACTTATTTGTAGCACATAATATGAAGTTCATGCCATCCAAAAATGAGCTTCTAATTCATTGTATAACTCTAGATATGATAAAAATGGTGAAGATGAAACTAAAAATCAGTTAATGAAGAATTAATGTTTAATACTATTATATAAGCACTCAAATTATATAGTATAAAATGTGAAATTAAAACCCACTAACTTATGAATTTCATTTATATAAATATGTATAAGGTTAAATAAATGGACAATTTATAAAAATGGTAGTTGAATAATATTTATAAGTTATAAAAACTATAAACATGATTTTTACGACTTTTTCGGCTATTATCGTAAAATTAACGTTTTTCGCCAATTAAAACTTAGACGATCAAACCCGTCTAATGTAAAGTTTTTAAAAGTCATATACTGATATATAAGTATCTAATACAAGTAAAAACCGATAAAACCCGAACTATAGGACATACGGACATTAACGAGCTAAGTAAGCATATTGGACTAATAATTGGACTAAATAAGTTAAACACTTATAAAAAGTACTTATTGGGCTAAACCAATTTGGGCCCAACATGTAAAGTATAAATACTGATAATATAAGTATAAAATGGATTAAAACAAGTTAAAGAACTTATAATAAGCTTATTGGACTTAAAACATGTAAATAGGTAAAACTAGTAAACTAGTAAAAAGTTACCAATACATAAACACTAAAATGAGTAAACAAGGATGTATAAACCCACTTGATCATCATCATATGTACAAAATCATCATATGTTTATTGTTATTTTGATAAAGTCATTGGACAAAAGTCTAAGACCGATTATTATTTATATAGGTTTCCGTGAACGAAGCACGCCCGTAGCCGATAATCCGCCTTTCATTATCAACGTAAGTTCATAGCCTCGCACTCTTTTAAATGTTTTATAAAATGATTTGTAAACCCGCGAGGGAGATAACATGCTAGATTTTGATAAAAATAGAACACAAGTAGTCCCGATGGTATGCTTAATGGTATGGACCCGAATGATGCTATGACCCTATAAACAAGATAAAAAGGATTATTAGTAGTTAGGTTATGTCACTTAAAGTCCCATTAGCATGAATTGTGAACTACCGGGATTTGGTAGACGCTTATGCATATGATAGTACTATTTGGGGACGATCACCCCAGTTCGCGCCTTGACGGTTGATCCCCGTCGTACCACATTGATTGGTAAGCGAATTTATGTATGAGAAGATTTCCATAGCGTGATTTTTGTGACGACACGCTAACTTAGATGGGAAAATTGTTTGTCGGGTTCGCGGCCCGTTGTTTCATAGTAAGGTAACAATGTCATGCGGCTAATAATAATCCAAATGAATCAAATGTAATCCAATAACGATAATAATATTACCTATAATGGTAATATTGAGGCTACGGTCTCATGGACGGTTTAAGATGTATGCTTGATTTATATATTGCCTGACTAGCAATACGAGGACTTACTTCCGATATTATACTTTGTGTTCTGATTTTAACGATTGTTTTATATAACGGTTTTATTAAACTCTATGAATTCACTCGGCATTCGCTGATATGATTTTTTCATGTTTTTATCTCAGGTGCTTGAAGGTAATCCGGATGGAGATCGACTCTGATGGCCCAAAAAATATTAAAAATGTTCATTCGATCTATGTTTTGTAAACTTAATGACCTGTATATATTGGGACCTGTTGTACACTTTAAAACTTTTTATCGAATGAATGTATTTTGAACCTTGTACAACCATTTTTATGTGTTGTCTATGATTGGAGTTATTGTGCTATCCCGTAACACTCTAAAAGACCCTTCCGCTGTACCGATACGAAATTTGAGAGTGTTATATTCCAAACGGTATCTCTAGAAACTTTTTCATAATCGACGACACATTTGTACAAATTTAAAACCCCTTGTTTTATAAACTCAAATTGCTGAACACTTTACTTTTTTCATCCCATTTATGTTTTTCATTAGAAATTTGTTTTTCTAACAAAGTTGATTGCTTTTTGAAACCCCTTTTTAAAGAAACTTTCTTTTCCGTTTCAGGACTTGGTGGTGGAACATTTGTAAACAATTTTTGTTCTTTTGAAAGTTCTTTTTGAGGAACAAACTTAATATAATGATCAGAATCAGAAATGTTTATTAAATCACTTAAGTTCGATCGACTTTCTTCTTGATGACGAATGATTTCGTCACAGTCAGGGGAAAGCATAAGAGAAAGATTATCAACATAACAACCGATATCATAAAGAGCAGGCTTGATACATTGAAGTTTCTTGTGATAGTCAGGCTTAACAAAACTCGTTTTCATATTTCTATTGAACATGTTCATAATTTGAATAGACTGACACGTTTTGTAAACAATATTGTTTAACGTTTCGACTCTCTTTTCCAAAGCAAGAATTTTTTCAATATCCTGTTTTTCACGAGTTTTATATAGCTCAGTTTGATCTTTGTTAACCGACTCTAATTCAGTAATTTGAAGTTTATGTAGCAACAGTTGTTCTTCAAGTTCCGATATCTTTTGTT
The DNA here is from genome assembly GCA_025667525.1 of Glebionis coronaria. Lineage (NCBI taxonomy): Eukaryota > Viridiplantae > Streptophyta > Magnoliopsida > Asterales > Asteraceae > Glebionis > Glebionis coronaria. The sequence goes on along the minus strand of CM046874.1, from coordinate 309,176,891 downwards.
TTGACATATGAATTTCATGTGTTACTTCTAAACAATATTGTTCGTTGAGCACCTTACGTTCATATACCAAACCATTAGCTATTGCAACTCGTCGATCAACTTCTTTTACATAATCACACTCTTTAAGCCTGTCTATCTCCTCGGCTAAGTATGTGTTTGCTTGCTTCAAACATTTATTAGCCTCTTTGTTTTCATCAATTTCACGTTTTAAAGATTCAATAATAAACGCAAGCAAATCACGGTCCTCATCCGATTCAGTATCATGAACATCATTTATGTCATCATTACACATATTCTGTGAACCCGTAGAGATATTGCTATCCTCCGTGTCCATTACGTATGTCATTGATGCTTTCGGGTTGCTCAGGATGCCTTCGTTCATTAGCAAACACATTATAGTTATCATATGTTGGTACATTTTCAATTGGCTCAGTGTTAAAGATAGGTCCAGAATTGTCAGCAATCTCTGGAATAACTTTTTTAATCTTTTCCATGTACACAAAATGTGCATCTAATCTTGATCATCGGCTTCATCATCAGTGTCATCACGCCAATCAACTTCATATGCTGTGAGTGGAATCCCTTCTTCTTCTTTCTTACACAGCAACATCTATTCCTTGTGATATCCCGAATCCTTAACCCGTTTTGGCTTCTTACATTCCCTAGCCATGTGCCCAAATCCCTTTCAATTAAAGCATTGAATCCCAGTCTTCTACACAACTAGAGTGCCTATAGTATCTCTAGCCCCAACTAGATTAGGCATCATCTGATTTTCATACCTAGCATCACGATCATACGTAGGTGCATGATCAGTTTACTTATATCTAGCATTGCATGATGATCTGAGGTTTTTGTTGTTAGGTTTGTAGATCTTCTTATAAGTTGTGGTGAGTAAAGACATGAGTTCCTCAATCTTTTTATTCCTTGAAGTTTGTTCATCATCACTGTCTCCATCAGACTCAGTGTCATACTTTGGAGGTGGAGTCTAGAGAATTGCTTTTGCTTTGTTTTTAGTAGCTAGAGGTTTGGTGGATGAGCTTGATGACTTTGAGGAATGATCAGGTGGTTGTTGAGGGTGAACGGATTTTGTTGAAGTAGTAGCTACAAAAGCAATAGAGTAGGCAGACCATTCTGCCTTTTCAGCCCTTAGTTCATTCACTTCATTCTAATGTTCTTTCAAGATATTATAAAGTTTGTGATAGGAGATGGTCTTGATATCTTACCTTGTTTAACCAAAGTCACAAACCTTTGCCATTCCGGTTTGAGTTGATGTAGAAATTGAACATTGGCATGATGATTGGAGATGGTGCACTGATTTCTGACAAGCTCATTCATCATTTTGTAGAATCTCGAGTAATATGAGTCAATGGATTCACCATCTTCGGGTGTGAATTTTCCAAACTCCCAAAGTAAATTAGTCTCGAGATCTTGAACATTGATCGACTTATCTTGCTTCAGACGATGTATTGCATTCCACATTTCCATAGCATTAGGACATGCATCAACCGTGGAATAGATATCGTTATCAATCCCAGTGAGTATGTAGTTAACAGCATCAGCTTCAGCTTGGAGGAATTTCTTTTTCTCAGCAGGACATGTGTCGAAATCCTCCATAGCTCGTATAGTTGATGTCTCCTTGTGTGGTAATTGATCTGAATTCAAAAACTGGAGCTAGATTCTCAAGGAAGTGACAAAGAGCAGTTCGGTTCTCTTTTCCGTCGAGAAATATGAGAAAACGATATCTCTATTGAACGTAGTAACGGGAAGTGAGCACAGGTGGATTACCGTTTCCACCTTGTTCCAAACAAATTTGATTAGCAGTTGCATTGCTGATGTTGTTGTTAGACATGGTAAATGTGTGTGAATGGATTAGGATCTTAGTGGATGTGTTTTGATTGTTGTTGTCAACGAAAAAATGTTAAAATCCCCTAAAATGTCTTCTCAAGAAACCAAGAATTCTCCAAGACCAAAAAATGGAAAATGTCCACTTTCGACAACTACTTTCAGATAAATCTTCACTTTCGGGAAAATGGAAACTGTCCACTTTCGGATAAACTCACAAAATCAATAAGAACACTAAACACGAATCTACAATCACCTATCCACTATAGGCTCCTGATACCAAATGTTAATCCCACTTTAATCCATAACACAATATTAAGATATTATTTAGAGAGAGAAATAGATGAAGGTAGAGAGAGAAAGTAGAGAGATTGGAAGGTTAATCTTTTCTAGAGAGAGAAAATAAATGGTAACCAACACCCTCTTCCACACATGTAAGAGGGTATATATACCCTATGCTTGTTGGGTCGTGGGTTTAGTAACATGGGTCGTGCTTGGCTTGCACTTGGGCTTACGCCCCTAACTTATACAATATTAGCTTAAATACCAAGCCCGGTTAACCCGACTAACATATTACATTACAAGACCATTAACGACTAAGATGACATGTTACATTCTTGTCCGACTATATAAAATATAGGGCTAACAATAAGGTTCATCAGATATGTCATCTACTTGGTTAATTTTGCTTGAATCTACCTTAACAACTGTTTGGATCTAGGATTTGTGGATTTATGTTTATGCTTTGAGTTTGGATTTAACTTGCATCATAATAGCTTCATATTTGTGGTCTTAAAATAGTCAAAGGTTTAGCTTTTATCATAGTCAAACATGTTTTTCTTTGAACACATGGTTTGAGTTTACTGGTTTACAAAGATCATAAACAGTTATATTCATATTAGCATAAGTTCTTCATTAATCTGAGTTAGGAGTTAATATTTGGTTTTCTAGATAGCTTATAGTCCCAATAATAAGTTTCTAGTTTACACTTTAGCTTAATAACAATTGGATAAACTTGGATTTGATCTTGAAGTAGGCTGCTCATCCATATTTCAAACTGTCATCTTATAGATTTTCAAAGTAGCTTATTGTTTGTTAAACTGGCTTATGTCCTTCATTAAAGTTTCTTATTATAACCTAAATAGCAGATATGAAAGTTTAGAAGCTTTTTCATAAAAGTTAAAAAGTCAAACCTGCTTAAAAATAAGTTGTTTTAGCTTTTGAGATTTTCTAGCTTATTTAGTGTAAGATTTTCAAAACCAAGTAACATTTCATAACTTTTGTTAGCTTAATATGAATTCTGGTAAGTTTCAGCTTTTAGGATATGCTAGATAAGAAGAAATCATCTTGTGTGCTTATTGAAAAATTCATTTAGACATTTTAGCTTATATTAGAAGCTCAAATTAGTTTTGACTAAGTGAAATTCGATTTTATGTCTTTTGCAAGTGGAACGAGCTTAATTGGTCCAGTACTAAGCTGGGAATAAGGATTTTGTGGTCTAGCCCGTTTTTCATAAGTTGTAGTTTGTGTTATTGTATTTCAGTCCCTATTCTTTTCTCTATTTACTCTTTTGACTAGAATAGTTAATTGCATTCGAGTATTAATCTTTCATCTACTTACATATTTGGCCCAAAACTCTACTAAGCTGGGCTGGAGTATTGGGCCAAGTTTGGGCTGGGTTATTCGAATTAGATTAAAAGATATTTGGGCTTTTGCAATAGATTTAAACTCAGTTTAGTTTTTATAAACATTTGCAACTTTCATTTTACATTTTAATTAATAAAAAAATAGTTTTATTAAATAAAAAATATTAAAAAATTATAAAAATAATAAAAAATATTTTTAATCTTTTTGCATGTTTACATTTTCAATTTGGGGTATTTTTAGATTTTGCATTTTATTAGTTTATTATTTGCATTTTATATTTCCGTTTTGTGCATTGTTTATTTGTACTTTGTGCTTTAAATTGTGGTACGTTCAATTTGTTTTTAGCAATAGTAAGTACTTTACGTAGTTTTATATTTTTACATTTTTAGGTGTTTGTTTGAATTAAAAATAGATTCCAAACAAGCTTTATTAACCAAAAACAATTAATCTTGCGTTAATTTGATATCAATTCGAGTCGAGTCGAGAAAAACGAACATTAATCTCTTACACTATAAATTGGCTACATCAACCATCCTAGTGCTAATGCTACTAATGAACGATTAGTAGAATGGAATGCTCTTTATGATTCTCATAATGAAGTTGCTTGTTTAATGCTTGGAACATTGAGTCCAAAACTTTATCAGCAATTTAAAAACAAAAGTCCTAAGGACATGATAACTGAGTTCCAAAAGATGTAAGGAAAACCTCCTGGTGTCAAACTACAAGAGTTAGTATACACTTTCCATTCATGCAAGCATGAAGAGGGTCAATCCGTTAGCGATTATGTTCTGTTGATGAAATGTTATTTAGATCATCTGGCAACTCTAAACCATGTTCTTCCAGAAGTTGTCTTTGTCAGCTTGATTCTCAATTCACTTTCAAGTGATTTTGAGGGATTTATGAAAAATTACAATATGCAAAGCATGAGGAAGAAAATTAGTGAAGTTCATTATTTGCTTATTGAATTTGAGAACGGAGTTAAGAAGAACAAGAAGTCAAATGATGCATCTTCTTCTACACCAGAAGTGATGGCGATCCAAGGTGGTAGGATCCAGAAGTACAACCCGTAATGAGGTAAGACTAAAGGTAAAGGTAAGGATAAGGGTCCTAAAAATTATTATCCTCCTAAACCTAAAAAGCCTCAACCTTATAAGAAAGAGCATCCGAAAAAAGATTCCACATGTCACCACTGCAAAGAGGTTGGACATTAGAAGAGGAATTACCCTATTTATCTAGCCGAGTTGATGAAAAAGAAGAAGCAAGTTGGATCGTCCACTTCTTCAAATATTTATACAATTGAATTATTTGCTTGTTCTAAAAGTACCTGGGTGTATGAAACTGGTTGTGGTACTAACATTTTTAACACAAAACAGGGACTTAGAGGAGCAAAGAAACTTAAGCAAGGTGCTGTCTACTTGTATGTTGGAAACGGCTTACGTGCGTAAGTAGAAGCTATTGGAAGTTTTGACTTAGTTTTACCTAATGGTTTAATTCTTGTTTTGGATGATAGTTGTTATGCACCTACTATAACTAGAGGTGTTGGTTCAGTTTCTTGTTTGCATGATAAAGGATTTATTCATAAATTTACATATTCTGGTACAACTGTTTCTTTTAATGATATGATTTATTTTAATTGTATATGTGCTAATGGTAATTAGGAAATTAATATGCATGATCCTACTTTGCAAATTGTGAATTCAATGTATTCAATTAGTAATAAGAAATCTAAAGCAGGTTTAGATTCGACTTATCATTGGCATTGTCGACTTGCTCATATTAGCAAGAAGCAAATTGAAAAATTGCAACATGATGAACTTTTAAACTCAATGGATAGTGAACTGTTTGATCAATGCGTTTCTTGTACATCAGGCAAGATGACAAGGAAATCCTTTCCGCATAAAACAGAAAAAGTGAAAGATCTACTTGGATTAATCCATACCGATGTATGTGGTCCACTTAGACATGTGTCAAAGCAAGGTGCTACATACTTCATCACCTTTACTGATGATTATAGTCGTTATGGTTATGTTTATTTACTTAAACATAAACATGAAGTCTTTGAAACATTTAAGGCATTCAAGAATGAAGTAGAAAATCAACTCAGGAAGACCATTAAAGCCATTCGATCAGATCGTGGCGGTGAATATGTTAGTCAAGAATTTAAAGATTATCTAAAGGCTAGTGAAATTGTCCAACAGCTGACTCCTACACGTCATAACACAATGATGTTTCTGAGAGGAGAAATCAAACTTTGCTAAACATGGTTCGATCAATGATGCGTCTTTCTACTTTGATACTATCCTTTTGGGATTATTCTCTAGAGACTGTTGTACGCGTTCTCAATATGGTTCCAACCAAGAAGGTTGACAAGACTACATATGAACTATGGCATGGAAAAGTCCCTAACTTGTCTTACTTAAAGGTATGAGGTTGTGAGGCACATGTGAAATGTCACACGCCTGACAAACTTCAATAAAGATCGGTTAAGTGTGTCTTCATAGGTTACCTTACGGAAACTATGGGTTACTATTTCTACTACCCACCTAAAAACAAAATAGTTGTTGAGAAGTATGCATATTTCTTTGAAAAGAATCTCATAGTTTAAAAATAGAGTGGGAGGATTGTAGAACTAGAGGATGAAGATATTTACCTTATGAAACTACTAGCGAACATCCAATTGAGGAAGAAAATCTTGCACCTGATGTAACTCAAAAAGATGATGTTGTTACCATTCGTAAGTCAAAAAGAACAATTAAAGCACCTGAACGATTATGTCTAAATGTAGAAGTCGATGAACATAGTTTAGGGGATCTTAATGAACCCACTTACTATAAAGATGCAATATTGGATTCTGAATCCGATAAGTGGATTGTTGCTATGAATGCGGAAATGCAATCTGTGTATGATAATCAAGTATGGAGACTTGTAGATTTACCACCCAATGTGAAGATCGTGAAGGGTAAGTGGATTTACAAGAAGAAGACGGACATGGATGGCATTGTATGCACCTATAAAGCTTGATTTGTAGCAAAAGGGTTTACACAAACTTATGGTGTTGAATGTGAGGAAACCTTTTCTCATGTTACAGATTTGAGAGCTATTAGGAATCTCATAGCTATAGCATCATACTATGACTATGAGATATGGCAAATGTGTAGAATAATGATAATCTTGGAACTAATCAAGAGGGTTGTTGTTTTTCTAGAGAGAGAAACTGGAGAGAGAAAGAAAGAGAACTTTTATTATATGTGAAAGAAATAAACAACCAACACCCCTTTCCATGGTGGAAAGGGGTTTATATACCAAGTCCATTAGTGGGCTTGGGCTTCCGGCCCATGAACATGCTCATAGGTCGGGCTAATGTAAATAACAAGTAAACTTATACTACGAGCCTATAACTATATTGTTGGAGTGACCGAGACTTTCTTAATACGAAAAACGTATTTCCAACAATCTCCCCCAAAGGGAGGTCACTCCAAATTTACGAAGTCCTAATATAGCATGTTAGATCTTCGTTCTTGAGCTCGTAGTCAAATTTCTGTTTTCTTCTTTAACTTTTCTTCTTTTTGTGAATATGTGTTGAATAACATCAGGCTTTTGCTTGGAACATGTTCTTTTGGCCTTTCACGTGCAATCTTTGTCTTCTTGTGATATTCGCCTCTTCGTGACATCATGTCCCACATACCTATCCTGTTGAATTCTTGAAAGTTTCAAAGTCGATACAACGGAAGACTTTTAGGTCAGACTTTCTTGAATTTGCTGATATATTTGATGCATAAGGAAAAAGTATGTGAGGACGACTTCAACTGGTACACCGCAACGCCACCGTCTTCAAATGCAGCAACATAATAAGACACGAATAAAATGGCTTTGACATTTTATTCTAATTCGGTAGCATTTTACCTCCGGTCAGTGAAGACCATTGGTCGATAATAAATTTCGTACTTGTGACAAGTAGCTCTAATTAAAGATCTCCTTGACAAAATTTCGCGGGTAAACCCGTTCTCTTTATTCGACCGTCCAAAGCTGACTACGAACATAGAGAGTGAATCATTTGGATTAAAAATCCTTATGATTGAAGCCGTCAATTCATGAAACCTGGAACAAGTGAATTTCAATTAAGATTTTCACCATCATTGCTTTTCAGTTGTCACGAGCTTGATTCAAATAGAATCTTTCTTGTCACCTACCGCAGTGCTGTTTGATGTTGACACTGGAAGGATTTCCACTCTTCATAGTGAACACTAAAGAATGCCACTCTTAGTGTTCTGGCAAGATCACTTGGATAATGCGTAGAGGCCATGGAACAAGTTTAATCTCAATTAAGAGTTAAACCATCGTTTCTTTCCAGTTATCACAAGTTTAGTTCTTAAAGAAACGCACGTGTCACCTACCATGAACTTGTTTGATGTTGGCTCAAGAAGGATTTCCATCTTCATTGTAATACTTTCATATTACTCAAATGTTCTGGAAATATTACAAGAATATTGCATAGGACTCATAAATATATTTCTTGTTTTTTTAAAAATTGTGTCCTAATGAGACTTTTTGATTATCTCGTGGCTCTAGACTCAATAGTGCATTTTTGTTTTGGTGAGCGGAGGCTGGAGAGGATTTCCACTTTTTCAATATCAATTTATTCGGAGTGAATAAACAGACAGATAACATGTTGAACTACGTGACATTAAAACAAATATCTTTTGAGAGATATTTGAGTTGGCTGGGAGAGGTTGTGCATCGCATCACTGGGTCCATGATACGTTGTCTTCAAGAAGAGTTGACCCGGTTTCTGCCTAAGTTGTAAGGAGGGCTTCTTTCTTTACACCCTTTATCTTTACATTTCTTTTTCATTCTTCAACCCCTTCAATTCTTACCAATACATCATCACTAGCACCTTGTTGTGATTTTTCCAGTGCTAGCATCAGTACTTGGTCGGCATTCAGCTACGTTCACAGTCCATTCTCCATCTTTCCTAAGGACTTATATTTTATAACTATGGAATTGTCTTGGGAAGATTCCTCCGGTTCTTGGAAGAATCATTGGACAAGCACCTAATCCTACCACCCTTTTGTCACCACATCCGTCGTGAATTAAGTATGTTTTGGGTAAGTACTTGTCACCATGAAAAATCCCTGAAAACTCACTTAAGATACTTGTGATATAAATAGCAAAGTTTTGTATCTTTAAGTATTTTTGTTCATAAAAAATTCTCCCCCTTAACATGTGTAACACACATATTAAGTTGGTTTATACTTGAAGTCTTTTTCATGTTTAGCCAAATATATCATCAAGTCTCCTTAATCCCATTTTCTCCCCTTATCCAAAATGTTAACCATTAATATTTTGGATATAAATGGATTAACCGGTCTTTGGGTAACAAAATGAAATCAGTTTCTGGCCAAAGAACATATCAATGCTCCCCCTCAAATTAATGAGGGTTAGTTGTAGTGCTTGAGTATGATATATTTTGAAAGATTTAGAATTTCGTGAGAAATTCTTGAAACATTATCATACTTTCACACTACAGCAAGCCACAAAAGCACAATATTCACAATATTTACATATTCACAAATTAAACAATATGGAGTTGACCTGAGATAGGACCCATTAGATTGATCGTTTCATTAGCTTGTGGTGCGCTCCATATGGTCTACCACCAACGAATCATTCAAGACTCCTCATTAAGCGTCTTTCCTACAGCTTTTCATTAATCTCGTTGATCAGGTAGTTTTCACTTGTTTCATACCCTTTATGCCACTGGACGGTAAGTTTGGGATGCTTCTTGGTTCTGTTGATCTGATTCAATGTGTCCCGAACTTGCTGAAGAGTCCCGTCACTAAACTTGGAAGGTTCAGCTATTCTCAGGAATTTCTTCTCACCGAATCCATTCAAGTAGAAAGTGTCTGGAACCGGTTTTGTAGTGCTTGTGTAGGGACTTTTGTCGTGATGAATATCAGGAACCTTAGTATATGGAGCAGTGAGGTTCAGCTTCTTCTGATAACTCTCAACGCCAAGTTGCAAGTCTTCAACTCTCTTCTTGATCACAATGAGACGAGTATACATTCGTAGAGCTGAATTCAGGGCAATGTAGTCTTCAGTGTCCAAGTGTTTGAGTGTGTCTTGAGTCATCAAAAGTAACATGTCTTCAATGTCAACAAGCGGAATATCCGAGAAGTCTCCTTCCATGATGGTGTAGTAGTTGTCGTCTTCTCTTTTTAATCTAATCTCTGTTATATGATGATAGCCGACTATGGGTTCAATCCTTACTCCTAGAATGGCTTTGATTCTGAACTCGGATTTTACTAGAGTCTTTGACTTGAAGCCACATGCATAGCTGTAAGCTTTATGTATGGTTTCTCCCCAATGTGATGTACCCAATTCAGCATAACGATCATACTCAGGAATTAATTTTCTTACCCATAGACGATCAACCTTTTCCTCAATCCATGGAATTGACCCCCAAGTTGCAGCTTTGACCAAAGTTAATGAGGTCGTATACTTGTTCGCGCCTTTTACCAAATAATCAAGGTCATGGCAGACAAAGAAATCACGTATAATTTGATTGTCAGCGTCAGCTATCGGGAGAGGAGCATTTTCAGGCATGTGACGACATGTTCGTTGAGGAAGGTTCATTCCTTTTAAAAGCTCATTCGCATTGTATTCAGCCTCCATTCTACTGATTCTTGAAGTAGGAATGATGGTGGGATCATGAAAAGCTCGAGTTACCATCGCTAGAGTTATGTTGTTAGTTCCATACATGTAGACTAGATATGCTGAGAAGTCGATGGGATTGTTGAGGATTTGGAAGAAATCTGGTTCATCTTCTCGAGTTAGCGGACGAATGCTAGCAGCTTCTGTGACCCAAGGTTTCTCGGGTGCGTTTTCATCTACATTAATTGTATCCACACATGCCGGTTCACTCGATTCTGGAATATCATGAGTTTGCGCAGATTCTGGAGCTCGATTCTGAAAAATTACTCGAATTGTCTGAGTACGTAGAATGTCCTTTACTTGTGTAGACTTAGACGTTTAAGGTATTGGTTTATCGAGTTCTTGGATGGGTAGTTTTTGCGGTGGTGAAGTAGATGTGATAGCTGGAGTTGATTGAAGTGAACCCGATGTCAGATTAGCATCAACATCATGACGCTGTTTGGTGCGTTTGCCGGTTGGAGTTGACTCAGAGTCTGGAGTTTCCTCGGCTTTTGAAGTTGTTTGATCTTTATCCTTTTGAGACATGTCACCTTTTCCTGAAGTTTGATTCTAACACCCCCAATTTACATTGCGCAGCGGAAATACACAAATGGGTGCTAGACACAAGCATCATCACACAAGATATATTGAACTACTCAAAATAGAGACGTTTACACAAAATATTAACATGATTATTATAAATGGTCTAAAACATAGATTTCAACCCATAAATTGTACTGACACGATACCAGAGTAAAGCGTTTTATCCCCATGGATCTCGACCAACAAGCAACAAGTTTAGTACAGTACATCAACATAAAATAAATTGTTCAACCTTTAAAAAGGTAGAAACAGTTTAGACCAACATTCTTCCAAAAGCCAAGCCACAACCTCCACAGCAAAGCTCCATGCTCCATCACTTCCTATTACCTAAAATACATGCATAAAACGAGTCAACAATAATGTTGAGCGAGACTATAGGTTTATCAAATCACATTTGAACACAAGAAGAAAATCAATCATAATCATTTATAGAGTTGTCGTACACACAATCTATATTCAAGGCAGTAATAATAATTATAAACAAACATTGTATTTAAGCTCATGACACCGACCCCTTAACCAATAGTCACCCACGTCAAATGCCGGCATGACTAGAATAAAACCATTGCCCCTCTAGGGTATCAGTTGCTAGAATACCACAATCTTATTCACGTAAAATTATCCTTCCCAGCGGGTTACTCAACGTAATGCCCTGGTCTCAGATAGGGTGGTCAACCCAATAGTACTACCATTAGAATAAGCGACTATTCACGACTCACAACATCAAGTCAGAAGATAGTTAATGGCTCATGAATTTAGGGTCTTTAGCAACAAGTTACTCAATACAATGAAATCAACTTTAGGCAACATTCGGGTCTAACAATTACTCATGACTTGTGTTCACTTATTTTCAAATAGCTTGTATCCCCCTCGCGGGTATTAAAATCATTAAAACAATTAAAAAGCGAGGCTATAGACTCACCTTAGTATAAGAGATCTAGCGAAATGATCGTCAACGGTATTGGATGCCTTTCACACACGAGAACCGCTACTTATCAAATAAGGCGCGTTCGTTAAATAATGACTCGAGAAATAAATCATAAATAATAACATCAAACTCAAACTCATAAAGTCACGATAAACTCTAGAGAAAACGATATAAATAACTTCATTATACTTTACTACACTTTTACTTTACCATCTTATACTTTTTACAAAGTTCGCCGGTACATGCTACATGTACTAGCTTATTTACCCCTTTTAAACTCGTCAACCGTTTATGAAACGACTCGATAAACTAACTTACTATATATAGCAAGTCCTCTTACAAGTTTATCAAATGATATTACTCTTAAAGTACTTTACCCGACTCATTTTCAAACTACAAAATCCGGACAGATTTACGTTAATTTTTCATACAACCGTTTTAACTTATTTAAACGACTCCGTTTACAAAACCGACACTCGGGTTTTAAAGTAAAATCAATTAATAAAATAATCACCTCATTATCAGTAGGTTACATTTTTCAAAAAATCCATTTAGAGTCCCCGGGATTCGAGCCCAAATATCGACAACAACTACTTGTAGTGCCGGTACTCGTCTCTCGGTATACGATCATTCAAAACATCATAACTTCGCGCTCGTTTTGAGCTAGAAGCTCTACCTTATATCAAATCGAAGCTAAGAAAATTATCTACAACCCTAGGCTATAAGTTAAGCCATTTTCAAAACATAAAAATTCGGATTTTGCCTTTTACTTACTGTTGTAAAATGACTACTCAAAACTTGTACAAAATCAACTTTTCGATAAAAACCAACCATGGAAATGATCATTACTATGCCCTAATATCATCATACACTAATCATAACATCAAAATCATAATCAAAATAAAAATCATAAGAGCAAAATGAAGTTTCTAACAAGATTTTTAGCACAAACCACCATGGATCATCAAGATGAAGCCATGCATGATCAAATCTCCTACCTACCAACATCATAAAAAAAGTTGCTTGCATGTATGAAATTCTTACACCAATGTGATCCTTATGCAAAAATAAGGTTGGGTCTTGTGTTAGTTTAGCTTGATTCAAGCTCAAACTCAAGAAAAATTGAAGTTTGTATTTGTTTGGTGGTGGTGGTGATGTTTCGGCAAAGAGAAGAGAGAGAGAGATGGAAGTGAAAATTTTGAAATGAAAATGGTGTGTGTGTGTGTGTGTTTGTTTTATGTTTATATATAGTGGGGTAGGGACTTGGTTGCAATTTAATGAAAGTTGTGGCTAGAAATGTAAATAGTTAGCTAAAAAGCGAGAAATAACTATTAGTCAATTTTAAAAATATTTACGGGGCTCGGGTTTCATAAGGATACTTTTAAAAATTTAAAATGTACCTCAAAAATAATAATATCGACTCTCGACTCGACTTAACACGTCAATTAAAATAAAACCTCGAAAATAATAAAAATCAAACATTCGACAATAAAACGTAAAATATTTGGCATCCATCGACATCACGCTTGCTAATACTCCTTATACTTAATAAATATTAAATATAGACCTTCCAACATCGGTTTAAACTTAAACGTCCAAAGATAAATATCGTTCAAACTCATTCAAAAATTTCAAAAATAATTGTAAAATAAGATTAAGCAATGACCTCGATTTTGGGTTGTCACATCCCCCCCTTCTTAAAAGAAGCGACGTCCTCGGCGCTTAATCCTTCCTAAACAAATAAGGATACTTGTCCTTAAAGAAATCCTCACGTTCCCACGTAAACTCTGGCCCACGTCTAGAGTTCCATCTCACCTTCACAATCGGAATTCTACTATGCTTCAACTTCTTAACTTCCCTATCCATTATCTCTATAGGTTCCTCTATAAAATGCAACTTATCATCGAGTTGAATCTCCTCCAATGGAATCACCACATCCCTTTCAGCTAAACACTTCTTCAAATTAGACACATGAAAAGTATTATGAATAGCCTTAAGCTCATCAGGCAATTCTAACTTATAAGCCACCAATCCAATCCTTTGGATAATCTTAAATGGTCCAATAAATCTCGGGCTCAACTTTCCTCTCTTTCCAAAACGTATTACTCCTTTCCATGGAGATACTTTCAACATAACCATGTCTCCTACTTCAAACTCCAACGGTTTCCTTCTGTTATCAGCATAACTCTTTTGTCTACTTCTGGCAGATAACAAACGCTTCTTAATTAGCACAATCTTCTCAGTCGTCTCAAATATCATTTCAGGCCCAGTCAATTGATTTTCTCCTACCTCACTCCAACACACTGGATATCTACACTTACGTCCATACAAAGCTTCAAATAGAGCGGCTTTAATACTTGAATGATAACTATTGTTGTACGAAAATTCAACCAATGGCAAATGCTTATCCCAACCATTTCCAAAATCAATCACACATGCACGAAGCATATCCTCTAACGTTTGAATTGTTCTTTCACTTTGTCCATCAGTTTCCGGATGATATGCTGTACTCAAACATAACTCCGTTCCCATCGCTTTCTGCAAAGATTTCCAAAATTCTGAAGTAAACCTACTATCACGATCAGAAATTATCGACAAAGGCACACCATGTCGACAAATAATCTCCTTCACATACACTGTTGTTAACCTCTCCATACTATCTGTCTTCTTCATTGGCAAAAAGTGAGCAGACTTAGTCAATCTATCTATAATCACCCATATCATATCACTACCATTTGCAGTCCTTGGCAAACCTGTCACAAAATCCATAGTAATCTTCTCCCATTTCCACTCAGGAATCTCAGGTTCCACTAATAATCCCGACGGTTTCTTATGTTTAGCCTTCACCTTCGCACAAGTTAAACACTTATTAACATACTATGCTATATCTGCCTTCATATTCGTCCACCAATACACTTTCTTAAGATCTTGATATATCTTGTCCGATCCAGGATGTATTGAATACTTCGACTTATGAGATTCATTCATCACCAAATCTCGCACCCCTAACGAATCTTTCTCAAACGGACACAACGGTAACCAAATCCTATTCTTAAAGTACCTTAATCCGTTTGGCCTCACTTCAAACAAAGGTTTTAACATTCTACCCAAATTCTCTTCCTCAACGTTCTCTTCCTTCAAACCATTAGTTTGGGCTTTCAATATCGCTTTTGTCAAATCCACACTTTCCAACATCGTCAAAGCTCTAACTCTTATAGACTTATCTCTTTCCTTTCTACTAAGTGCATCAGCCACCACATTCGCTTTACCAGGATGGTAACGAATCTCGCAGTCATAATCACTCAGCAACTCAACCCATCTCCTTTGCCTCATATTTAATTCCTTTTGATCCAAAATATACTACAAACTCTTATGATCAGTGAAAACCACATACTTGGTTCCATACAAGTAGTGTCTCCACAGCTTCAAAGCAAAAATAACAGCCCCAAGTTCTAAATCATGCGTAGTGTAATTCTCTTCATGCTTCCTTAATTGTCTCGACGCATATTCTATTACTTTCTCCCTTTGCATCAATACAGCTCCAAATCCTTTATGAGACGCGTCACAGTACACTACAAAATCCTCAGATCCTTCTGGCAAAGACAATATCGGCGCAGAACACAACTTATCCTTCAACATACTAAATGCAGATTCCTCTTCCAATCCCTATTCAAACACTCTATTCTTCTCCATAAGCTTAGTCAACGGCTTAGCAATTAACAAAAACTTCTCAATAAACCTTCTATAATACCCAACCAAACCAAGAAATTGGCGAACTTCAGTCGGCGTCTTCGGCACTGACCAATCCTTAATTGCCTCAATCTTAGCAGGATCCACACGAACACCTTCACTATCAATCACGTGCCCCAAAAATTGCACTGATTTCAACAAAAATTTACACTTAGAGAATTTCGCATACAGCTTCTCCTTCTTCAACAATTCCAAAATTGTTCTCAAATGCTTCTCATGTTCCTCTTCACTCTTGGAATAAACGAGAATATCATAAATGAACACGATAACAAACTCATCCAAATACGGCTTACATACACGATTCATCAAATCCATAAATACAGCAGGCACATTTGTTAATCCAAAAGGCATCACTTGAAATTCGAAATGTCCATATCGAGTACGGAAAGCGGTTATAGGAATATCTTCTTCCCTAACTCTCAGTTGATGATACCCAGACCTCAAATCGATCTTCGAGTATACACTTGACCCTTGCAACTGATCGAACAAATCATCAATCCTCGGCAGTGGATACCGATTCTTGACAGTCTATTTGTTAAGCTCTCTGTATTCAATACACATTTTAAAAGAACCATCTTTCTTCCTAACAAACAAAACAGGCGCACCCCACGGCGACGAACTTGGTCTAATAAATCCCTTCTCCATCAATTCCTTCAATTGATCGGATAATTTCTTCATCTCAGATGGAGCTAAACGATATGGTGCACGAGAAACTGGAGCAGCACCCGGCACTAAATCGATACGAAACTCAACTTCACGATGCGGCGGTAATCCTGGCAATTCCTCAGGGAAAACCTCAGGATACTCTCTAATCACAGGCACATCCTCCAATTTCCTTTCATTCACACCATCATTACTTATCTGTGCAAGAAACACATCACAACCTGCTTCTATATACCTCATCATCTTTAAACAAGAAACAACTCTCAAACGAGACGTACATTCATCACCTTTCACAGTCAATACCCTACTCCTTAGCGGTATCTGAACTAATTTTTCTCCACAAACAATTACTACACCATTACCCACTAACCAGTCCATTCCAATGATCACGTCAAAAGATCCTAATTCTATGGGCATCAAATCAATACTAAACACATAATTACCTAACTTCAAGGAACAACCTTTCAGTATAGAACTAGTGCTTACAACCTTACCATCAGCTAACTCCACCTTATAACTAGTCGTCAATCTTACTGGTTCTCTATCCAATAGCTGACTGAATCTAACATCTACGAAACTTCTATCGGATCTAGAATCAAACAACACACTAACATAACAAGCATCAAGTAAGAACGTACAAGTCACGACGTTCGGTCCTTGAGGTTTGTCAGCATCTCCCACGACATAGGCTGGAGCAGCATTCCCAGCAGCAACAGCAGCAACATTGCCTCCCTGTCGTATGCCAACCCTCGGATAGTTCCCCTGCTTATGTCCACGGCCTCCACATCCAGAACAGTAAACTACATTAACAGCATTAGCCCAAGTGGCTACACCCTTGTTTCTACAATCTGCCATCTTATGTCCGGCCTTCCCACACTTGTTGCAAGCAGGTGGACAATTTCCAATATGATACAGATTACACCGACCACACTTCGGATTCACCTTGTTACCTTGATTTCCTGTGGCAGCACGAACACCATCATTACTTCTCAAATTGCATTGCTGATTCCTATTCGGTCCTTGGTTATTGTTATTACGATAACCACCTCGATTCTGCCCTTGGCTTGAGTGTGTAGCTTCCCACTTTCTCTTATTCCCCTCAGCAATACTATCCTTTCGATCCTGCATCTTTACATCCATTAAAGCATGTGCCATTTGAACAGCTTCATCAAATGACTTGGGTTTCGACGAAGTAGTTTCTCCCTTGATATTACTAGATAAACCCCTAATATACTGCTTCATCTTCTTACGGTCATCAGCAAACGCATCAGGACACACCAAACACAAATCAGAAAACCTCCTTGTATAAGCTACAATATCATTATTCCTCAACACCAAATGCCTCAATTCATCTTCCAAGTGACCTAACTCTTCCTCAGGACAAAACTTAGCAGTCAACAGTCCCTTAGTCACAGTCCATGTTCTAGCATTAGCTTCAACCAATCCTACAGTAGCTACTTGACTATTCCACCAACTCAACGCATCATCCTGAAAAGTAGCTGCAACAAATTTCACCTTACTGGCTTCTGAACATCCACGGATCTCAAAAGTACTTTCTCTCTTCTCAATCCACCTCCTTAATTCCAATGCACCACCAGTACCACGAAATTGGGTAGGTCCACATTTCATGAAACTAGCATAAGAACATTCCTTTTGAACCTGCTGAACAGCAGCATTACCTCCAACTTATCTCGCAACATTTCCTTCTGCTTTCTCATCAGCATTACCTCCAGCTTGATTTCCAGCATTCCCTCCAGCCTTACCAGCAGTATTCCTATTCTCAGCCTCTTGGTTCCTCGCAGCACGTTCAGCTTCCAAAGCTCTAGCGATAGCTTGCTCAATCATGGTATTAACAGTAGCAGTCGTCAATTTAGGCGGCATGTTTATAGGAAAACTAACCAAATAGTAATTTAGTAAAGTAAGAAAAATGCCTCCCAACTCCTTCCTGTCACCATAACAAAAAAAAAGCAAGTAAGTATTCATATCAAGATAAGAAGAATGATTTCTCTATCAAGATGTAACATGGATACTACATGCACCAACAACACAATTCACAATGAATCATTAACCAATCACACAAGAACTAATAAGACAAATCATAAGTCATGAAGGTAATTTGGATTGCTTTGGAAAATCTCCACAAAAATGTGACAAGTAATGTCACTACAATCCTTCATCACAACAACTTAAAGTCATTAAGTTTCATCACACGTTAGAGTACGAGTCTACATACGTTCTATTACAACAAGACCAAATAAAAACAACAACAGAAAGAACTAAACATCACATCCTCGCAGCTTCTTGTACACCGGCTCGTCATCACTGCTGCTATCATCATCCTCTGATTCTTCTTCCACTTTTCCTTCCCTTTACGACTTCCTCCTTCATTTGGCTTCACCGACGCTTGAGCTTCAACCTGATTCGGCACATCACGAATCACAACACCATGACTAGGAAAAGATCTTACTGGCAAACCCCACGCACTCAACCTAGAATTCCTTTCTTGCTCCCTACGCAACCTCTCAACTTGCCCACTCAAATTCAACACCATAGACCTCAATCTAACAACCTCATCCATTTCCCTTGCCCTAACAAACTCTGATCTCCTCACACTACCAACAAACCTTTCAAACTTCTTCTCATTCTGCTCAAACCTCCTAATCACACGAGTCTCAACCAAATACCTCTCAAACAAACACCTATCGAACTTCTTAAGAAACCAGAAATTATCATCATAAGACCTAGGACCTGGACAATAAACCTTAGGAATACCATCATGAATAGATCGAGCACTAGCAGCCCTACTCGACTCAACAGGAACATCACCCCTAGCAAATGCAATCCCAGGCAAACTACTAATATAAGCATCACAAGTAGGAGTTGAAGAACGAACAACCGGTCGCTGAGAATCTGGAACAGTCTGTGGCACAACATCGACCCTTGGAACATGACTACCTTGTAACAACTCAGGCTCTGTCTGACCAACTGCAGTAAGTGGAATCCCATCATCTAAAAACTCAAAAGGCTCCTCATCGTCACTAGCACCAAAGTTATCTACTTCCTCACCATCCACTACATTAGTCAAATCAATCCATTTATCCTCACGAGGTAAACCACCCATTTTCTACAATTATAAGGGTTAAGGATACTTAAGGTCATCGTTAATAAAATAATAATTTGTATGCAATGCGCATGCAAATGTCATACATTATCCATGCTATGCAACACAATGTAAATGATGTTTATGCAATGCTCGCAAAAAAAAAATATGATATTGACAAGCACTCAGCGTACTTTCAATAATTCCAATACAATATCGTAGTATTTACTTAATAAATACTCGGGAAATCATTTCAGTTATGAGGGATACATCTAAAATGCAAAAAAAAACTAAAAGTGATCTTACCGGAGCGTTGTAGAGGAGTTGTGTGCTTCTGAAGAATAAATACTTTCGACACCAAAGTTATAGTTTAGGACAATTTTTAAAATCGACCCAGTTCTCTATAACTTGCAGCTCTGATTACCAATCTCTAACACCCCCAATTTACATTGCGCAGCGGAAATACACAAATGGGTGCTAGACACAAGCATCATCACACAAGATATATTGAACGACTCAAAATAGAGATGTTTACACAAAAGATTTACATGATTATTATAAATGGTCTAAAACATAAATTTCAACCCATAAATTGTACTGACACGATACCAGAGTAAAGCGTTTTGTCCCCATGGATCTCGACCAACAACCAACAAGTTTAGTACAGTACATCAACATAAAATAAATTGTTCAACATTTATAAAGGTAGAAACGGTTTAGACCAACATTCTTCCAAAAGCCAAGCCACAACCTCCACAGCAAAGCTCCATGCTCCATCACTTCCTATTACCTGAAATACATGCATAAAACGAGTCAACAATAATGTTGAGCGAGACTATAGGTTTATCAAATCACATTTGAACACAAGAAGAAAATCAATCATAATCATTTATAGAGTTTTCGTACACACAATGTATATTCAAGGCAGTAATAATAATGATAAAAAACATTGTATTTAAGCTCATGACACCGACCCATTAACCAATAGTCACCCACGCCAAACGCCAGCATGACTAGAATAAAACCATTGCCCCTCTAGGGTATCAGTTGCTAGAATACCACAATCTTATTCACGTAAAATTATCCTTCCCAGCGGGTTACTCAACGTAATGCCCTGGTCTCAGATAGGGTGGTCAATCCAATACTACTACCATTAGAATAAGCGGCTATTCCCGACTCACAACATCAAGTCAGAAGATAGTTAACGGCTCATGAATTTAGGGTCTTTAGCAACAAGTTATTCAATACAATGAAATCAACTTTAGGCAACATTCGGGTCTAACAATTACTCATGACTTGTGTTCATGTATTTTCAAATAGCATGTATCCCCCTCGCGGGTATTAAAATCATTAAAACAATTAGAAAGAGAGGCTATAGACTCACCTTAGTATAAGAGATCTAGCGAAATGATCGTCGACGGTAATGGATGCCTTTCAAACACGAGAACCGCTACCTATCAAATAAGGCGCGTTCGTTAAATAATGACTCGAGAAATAAATCATACATAATAACATCAAACTCAAACTCATAAAGTCACGATCAACTCGAGAGAAAACGATATAAATAACTTCATTATACTTTACTACGCTTTTACTTTACCATCTTATACTTTTTACAAAGTTCGCCGGTACATGCTACATGTACTAGCTTATTTACCCCTTTTAAACTCGTCAACCGTTTATGAAACTACTCGATAAACTAACTTACTATATATAGAAATTCCTCTTACAAGTTTATCAAATGATATTACTCTTAAAGTACTTTACCCGACTCATTTCAAACTACAAAATCCGGACAGATTTACGTTAATTTTTCATACAACCGTTTTAACTTATTTAAACGACTCCGTTTACAAAACCGACACTCGGGTTTTAAAGTAAACTCAACTAATAAAATAATCACCTCATTATCAGTAGGTTACGTTTCAAAACATCCATTTAGAGTCCCCGGGATTCGATCCAAATATCGACAACAACTACTTGTAGTGCCGGTACTCGTCTCCCGGTACACGATCATTCAAAACATCATAACTTCGCGCTCGTTTTGAGCTAGAAGCTCTACCTTATATCAAATCGAAGCTAAGAAAATTATCTACAACCCTAGGCTATAAGTTAATCCATTTTCAAAACATAAAAATTCGGATTTTTCCTTTTACTTACTGTTGTAAAATGACTACTCAAAACTTGTACAAAATCAACTTTTTGATAAAAACCAACCATGGAAATGATCATTACTATGCCCTAATATCATCATACACTAATCATAACATCAAAATCATAATCAAAATAAAAATCATAAGATCAAAATGAAGTTTCTAACAAGATTTTTAGCACAAACCACCATGGATCATCATGATGAAGCCATGCATGATCAAATCTCCTACCTACCAACATCATAAAAAAAAGTTGCTTGCATGTATGAAATTCTTACACCAATGTGATCCTTATGCAAAAATAAGGTTGGGTCTTGTGTTAGTTTAGCTTGATTCAAGCTCAAACTCAAGAAAAATTGAAGTTTGTATTTGTTTGGTGGTGGTGGTGATGTTTCGGCAAAGAGAAGAGATAGACAGAGATGGAAGTGAAAATTTTGAAATGAAAATGGTGTGTGTGTGTGTGTTTGTTTTATGTTTATATATAGTGGGGTAGGGACTTGGTTGCAATTTAATGAAAGTTGTGGCTAGAAACGTAAATAGTTAGCTAAAAAGCGGGAAATAACTATTAGTCAATTTTCAAAATATTTACGGGGCTCGGGTTTCATAAGGATACTTTTAAAAATTTAAAACGTACCTCAAAAATAATAATATCGACTCTCGACTCGACTTAACACGTCAATTAAAATAAAACCTCGAAAATAATAAAAATCGAACAACCGACAATAAAACGTAAAATATTTGGCATCCATCGACATCACGCTTGCTAATACTCCTTATACTTAATAAATATTAAATATAGACCTTCCAACATCGGTTTAAGCTTAAACATCCAAAAATAAATATCGTTCAAACTCATTCAAAAATTTCAAAAATAATAGTAAAATAAGATTAAGCAATGACCTCGACCCCATTACTCATAAAATGTTATTCACATTACCAACCTTCACCAAACCCTACTCTTACCTATCAACATCTTGAGGCTCCTCAACCCCATTACTCACAAAATGTTAGTGTTCCCTCAAAATAGCTTGTAGCTCAATCAGCACCAGCATTCTATTGTGATGATGAGATTCATGTCCCTGAGTTTAGACAAGGGGATAGTCCTACTGATATACTTGCTCAAATGTCTGCTTATCTCACTTAAACATTGAACAAACGAGGTTACAGAGGACCAGCTACAACAAACAATCAGTTAAGGAACTCTTCTAACTCTCGACAACAAGCTACAATTCAGGATGGTAGAGTAATGGTGCAACCACTTCAGGGGATACCCAATTCATCTACAGCTGGTGCACGTTCATCTAACAATGCTGCTACAAGGGGTAATAACACTGGCAAAACGAAAATGATTATATGTTATAACTGCAAAGGGGAAGGGCACATGGCACGAGAATGCAAGCAGCCCAAGACGAAAAGGGATAACACATGGTTTCAGGAGAAGATCTACTTGATGAATGCTCAAGCCCAAGGACGTGAGCTCGATGAAGAAGAGTTGGCATTTCTCGCAGATCCGGGAGTCACGGACACTGACGGTCTCACATCAGCCATCACAAACAATGCCGCATATCAATGTGATGATCTGGATGCATACGACTCTGACTGTGATGATTACAATACCGCCAAGGCAGCTCTAATGGCAAATCTTTCACTTTATGGAGCTGATAGAATATCTGAGGTACCAAATACTGCTACGGATACTAGTATTGTACCTTATAAAGTTGAGCAAGTGTCTGAGTATCCGGAACAGCCTCCGGTGGTTAGTAACTCAATCGAGGAGACAAACAATGATAGCAATATCAATGCAAGTCCCCAGACTTTGAGTGAACCACAATCGGGAGCTATTACGACTACAAATTCGTTTGCTCAACCTGATTTGGTTATGGTGTCGGCATCTATGCTTAGCCAAATGAATAATGCGGTCCTTAAAACCCTCAGTGTTAATCAGACTTTATCTGCCGAGGTTGCTTTGCATAAGGAAAAGGTTAAAACCTTGGAATTAACTCCAGTGTCCACTACCTTAACCAATCTTGAATTTGATAGGTTTAGGCAAGTCCAAATGGATAATCTGCTAGAAATTGAGAGTTTAAGAGCAAATCTTTCGAAAGAACTTAAAGAAAAAGAGTTATTCGTTAATAATTTTCAAAAACTACAAATAGATTTCGAAATTCTCGAGTCTAAAAGGGTTGAAACAGAAATTAAGGCGTCTGAGAAAGTTAAAAAGACTGAAATTTTGCTTTTTTAAACAATACTCTGCTTCACATTTAGTACACTTATTTCATTCTTCTTTTCAAGAGTTCACGCTATCGCGTCTATTAGACCTACCACCTAACCCGGGGTATGCAAAGCAAGCATTTAACCACAACCCACGACTCTATGATGCAACCAAGTTAGGATTGGTCTTAGATCCGATTGTGTTTTTAAATGAATCTGAGAGCATGTCACTACATGAAGAGAATCGGTTAAAATTACTTCCTATATATTCTGAGTATGATTATGCACAAATGAATGCATCATATGCAAAAATAGATCTTAGAACTCGATTTAATATGCAAAAGGAATTTATCCATACACCAGCTTACATGCCTACTAGAGAAAGCCTTAGTATACTTCCTACACTTGTTAACTCGGACGAACCTAAGGAAATTCCTAAGAATCTTCCACCGGTAAGTACGGTAAAGCTAAGCTTGGAAGAGATTGAGCAATACCTAACCGAGTTTGACAAGGTCAACCTGGAATGTACGACTTCAACGGCTTAAACCGCTGTAGAATGGGCTTTCAAACACATGAAAACGGTGTTTGAGAAAGAAATCGTTCCATTTGTAAACAATATTAATAATGGAGTTTACTATCTTGCGGGAAATCTGAGTTTCGAAATGGGTGAAGTTCAAAAAGTTTTCTATGAAATGGATGATGTTTATGAACAACCTTTAATTGAGAAAGAAAAGATTTTATCCGAATATGACCTATTCATAGAACATATAGTGTCTCTCGAAGTGATGCAAGTTGTTACTATTAAATATGCTCATGAGATTTCATCTCCTGTGAATAAATGTGATGATGTGCATGATATATCTGTGAATATTGTTGAACCTGTGAATAATGTAGATAATCATTCTTTTCATGAATCTAACGCTGAATTTTTAAAGCTTCAAGATTATTATAACTCACTTTCAAAACGTTTTGATGAGCTTCAACAACATTGTATATCTCTTGAAATTGAAAATCAATCTAAAAATGAAACTCTTTCAACAACAAATGATTGTGAAAACTCCGTTGAGACTAGTGACAAGATGATTCAAGTGGTTCAAGCATTAGAGGAAGAAATTATGAGACTTAAGAGAGAATCAGTAGCAGAGAAATTGGAACTAGAGGCTGCAGAGATTAAAAATCATGCCCTAGAAGATAGAATTACTTCTATGCTAGGGGATTTTGATAAAGTAAAGCAGGGTTTCTCAGATATTTATGGTTCGTTAGAAGAACGCTTCGCTTTTAATGCGGCAGAGCAAAAGTCACTCGTTGACCAACTGAACCGTAAGTGCGAGGAAATCTCTGAATTAAATATTCAACTCATAGACAAAAACATGGTTTTGGCTGAATTAAATGAGACACTTCAACTCAAAGGACAAGAAGTTGGTGATAATTCATCTACAATCTCTGCCCCGACCTCTAGTGCTCCAAAAACCAACAAGGTGGTGATCACCTAACAACCCGTACCATAAGCACAATCCACTATCATAAAAGTCCTATATGGAGCACGTAGTTGAGTACGAGAATTTTGCTAGGGGAGAGTTAGATGATCTCCGTGAACTTGAACCTAGGAATAGTCACTATTACCATGCTCACGCTTTCATTGAGAGGGTACAACAATGCTTAGAGCACTTAAAGTACATAGGACTACCGGGTTCTGCACCACTTAAACAACAAACCCCCACCATTGCTATAACTTCGTTCAATAAGAATCCAAGATCTAAGCCTATATTAAACACACCCATCAAGGCTAAATCAAAATCTATCACTAATGTTCCCATGGCTTCGACAGGAGTAATTATGTCTACTAAGGCTAAAGGATCTCAAGACAAGAAAGATATGATCAAGCCTTCCACTAGTAGGACTGCCAAGAAG
Source organism: Glebionis coronaria (assembly GCA_025667525.1). NCBI lineage: Eukaryota > Viridiplantae > Streptophyta > Magnoliopsida > Asterales > Asteraceae > Glebionis > Glebionis coronaria. The sequence continues at coordinate 309,151,393 of CM046874.1, read as the reverse complement.
AAAGTAGAAGTTCACCCTAGGAATGTTATTTCAGTTTCAAATAAAAATAATCATGTATCTAAGAAAAAAGGATCTGCATCTGTGCAGAAGCCTAAGCAAAATGTGAATTCGAATTTGCGATGTTGGAATTGTAATGAATGCATGTTTTCTCAGCGTCATGATTTATGCCTTGTTGATCACGTGAATGAAATGTATGCAATTAGGGACAATCTTGAATGGATTCCAACGGGGAAAAAATTCACCCAAGTTGGTTGGCAATGGAAACCCAATGGTAGGACCTTCACTGCTAATGGAACTACGTGCCTTTAACTAGGATCACATCCACGGAAGTTAGGTCTCAGCGTCCTTTAACTAGGAACACTAGCACTAAGAAATGGAAAAAGCGCCCTTTAACTAGTTCTGCCCCCACTATTGTGCCTACCAATGAAGAAGTACCTCAGGATCTTAGACAACTAGAATCTAAGCCAGCATTTAGGAAGCAAATTTGGAAGCCTAAGAATTCTTCGGTTAGCAAATCTAAGATAAATATATCTGTACCTGGTAACACAGAGGAACTACTAGATTCCGATACATCGTCTTTCTTTGGTGATATTTTCAGGTGGTCCAAATCATCCTTTGGTACTTGGACTCTAGATTCTCAAAGCATATGACCGGAGATCGCTCGATGCTCAGAAATTTCGTCAGCAAGTTTCTAGGAACGGTTAAATTCGGCAACGACCATATTGCGAAGATCATGGGTTATGGTGAATACCAAACTGGGAATGTTACGATTTCAAGGGTATATTATGTGGAGGGACTTGGTCACAATTTATTTTCAGTGGGACAATTTTGCGATTCAAACCTTGAGGTGGCTTTTCGACAACATACTTGCTTTATTCGCGATCTTGCAGGAAATGATTTGTTAAAGGGTTCTCGAGGGGATAATCTCTACACACTGTCCATTCAAAACATGATGGCCGCCTCTCCTGTATGCCTTCTCTCCAAAGAATCTAAGACCAAGTTGTTAGCCTCAAAATATTGAGTCAAACAAGAATGTTCGGTCATAGGTTTCTATTGTAATATTTAATAGAACGTTGTAATAGGTAGTTAATTAGTCGTGGTTTACAAGCTTGGGTTTAAACTAATTAAAGTCCAATAGTCAAGCCCGACCCAATATATAGCCCATTAAAGCCCGCATGTGGGTGGACTATATATACTACCCTCCTATCATGTTAGGATGGTGGATGGTCATTTGTAACAAATTTTCTCTAATCTAATATTCACCAAGTTAATCATCTCTCTCTACTTTCTCTCACTACTTTCTCTCTCTAGGAATCCATCTCTTTTCATCTATTTTCTATCACTAATCATCATAATATTATGGGACAACATTTGGTATCAATCGCCACGGGGTAGATTATGTTTGGTTGTTTGATTTTAGTTTGATTCGGTTGATTTTTTTATATAAATCATCCCAAATTAAATTTTGTTTAGTATTTTCGGGCTAGAAATGTTGATATAAATCATTTATATCGATTTGGTAGGGATTTGGTTTGGTTTTCGTGGTAAAAATCACAAGATTTTGAGGTGTTTGGATTGTTTTTTGAGTTACGGTTTCATTGCTTCAAGAACATTCCGAAAAGAAGATTTTCAGAAAAGGGTTAATTATTCCGAAAAAACAGATTTTCGGAAAAGGGTTTACTATTCCGAAGAAGTGAATATTCTGAAAAAGTGAATTTTTCTGAAAAAGTGGCTTATTCTGAAGATTTCAGGTTTGTTAGTTATTCCGAAGATTATCCTTTATCTGAATTTTGTTTATTCTGAAAAACCCATTATTGCGAAGAAGTGAATTTTCTGAAAAAGTGTTTATTCCGAAAAAGTGGGTTTTTCCGAAATTTTCTCTGAAAACATCAACATTCCGAAAAAGCACTTATTCCGAATAAAGTTCCGAAAATCTATTTATCCGATGATTTCTCTGAAAAATCAATTATTCCGAAAATCCACGTTTTTCTGAAAACTCATTATTCCGAAGAAGTGATTTATCCGAAGAAGTCTATATTCCGAAGATTATTCCGAAGAATTGCTTATTCCGAAGATTATTCCGAAGAACTACTTATTCCGAAGATTATTCCGAAAAGTCTCATTTTCTGAAAAAGCATTATTCCGAAGAAATCGGTTTTTCTGAAAACATCAATATTTCGAAGAAAGGCATTTCTCTGAAAACCTCATTATTCCGAAATACCCAATTTTTCTGAAAATGTTAGTTATTCCGAAAAAAACCCAAAAGTGAAAACAATTTTTAGAGGATTTTAACATTTCTCATCGACAACAACAATCAACACACATCTACTTAAGATCCATTTTCACTTCATCGATTTCAAGTCTCTAGATATGGATTCTAATCAAGAGTATCGTGTCACAAACAATAATATCATGGTGGCCGGTAATAAAGAGAGACCACCAATGCTTGTGTCTGGTAGGTATGCTCAATGGCAATCACGTTTCATACGATATCTTGATACAAGACACAATGGTGATGCCTTGAGGAAATGTATTACTCATGGACCATATGTATTCAAGAAAATCTCAATTCCTCCAAGAGCAGCCACAGATACTACTGATCCAATTCCTGCAAGTGAACACGATGAAATAAGAGCTGATCTCACACCTGAAAATTGTGCTTGGCATGATGCGGAGAAGGAAGCCATCTATATGGTTCTAAGTTGGATTGGAGATGATATTTACTCTACGGTTGATGCATGCCCGATAGCACATGAAATGTGCACTGTTATTAAACGCTTGTAACAAGGAGAATCACTCAACAAACAAGATGTCAAAACAAACTTGTTTTGTAATTTTGGCAAGTTTACTTCAAGGGATGGAGAATCCATTGACTCTTACTACTCCAGGTTTTAAAAGATGATGAATGACATGATAAGAAATAATCTGCAAGTCTCCACCATGCAAGTCAATGTCTAATTTCTTCAACAACTTCAACTCAAGTGGACACGGTTCATCATTTTGGTGAAACAACAAGAAAAGTTAGACGAGGTCTCATATCATCGACTCTTTGACATCTTGAAGCAATTTTAGAATGAAGCAAATGAGATTCAAGTTGAACGTGTTGCAAAGACGGCTAATCCACTTGCTTTAGTGACTACAACTCAACATGTTCAAGGTCATCACTCTCGTGCTCCTAAGTCATACTCTACTACATCATCTTCACCACGATCTTCCACATCATCTAAGTCTTCATCATTGATAGGTGTGAAAACACCCATCCTTTTACCACTTATTTCTTGCTAAAACGAGACCAAAACGCGTATTTAATATCATTTGTTTGGAATTATGTGTGGTTTGTGTGTTTGTTGTGTTTTCAGAGCCAACCGGATAAATATTTAAGAAAACATGGGATTGCACGGGTTTTATCGAAGAAAAAGACGAAAAGACGAAGTCTATAGTCCAAGAGATGCAAAAGATTTGAAGTCAATGGGCCTATTTGCAGATTTATCGAAGAAAAGGACCAAACATGGAAGATTTACATATGTCGAAGAACTCAAGTCTATTAAACGAAGAAATTAAAAGACGAGTTGAATTTATTCATCGACAAATCCCGAATCAGAATCGAGAACGTCAACTTTACTGAAAAGACGAGAAGACAAAAAGAAAGAAGAAAAGCCCACTCACCAACAAACCACAAGGCCTATAAATAGGAGTTCCCTTCACAATTTAGACTAGCTTTTCATTTTTTCTGTTTTTCTTCTCGTATTTCGTAGGGAAACCAACACCATTAAGGTGTTTGGTGATTTTTCTTTTTCAATCCAAGATATTGTAAGTTTAATCTTTGCTTTTTGTTTGTTTGAATCCTAGTCTTTTAATACAAGTCTTCTTTTAAACTTGTTCTTCCTTTTCTTATTGATTCCAAAGTTTTAAGTTTTTATTGTGTTGATTTTGATCTTTAAAAGCAAGTGGGTTTTGTATTTTTGTTGATTTGGTTTGATGTTTATCATTATTGGATGATTGGTGGTTAGTTTGGTTTAATGTTTGGTTAAAACTTGGTTGATTTTGGATAAAATTCGTGATTTAGTTATTTCCCTGTTCTTCGTCTTCAAGATTTTCCCAGATTCCAAATGAAACCAATTTATTCCGGATGAACACTTTGTCCTAATTATTCTGAACCAAGGTTTTTCAACATTTATTCCGAACCAGTTAATATTCCGAATGAGCTAATTGTTTTGATTATTCCGGATGAACAAACATTCCGAATGAATGTGTATTCCGAACGAATAGCTTTATTCCGGATCAGTTAATTATTCAGAGTCAATGAGTTTATTCTGCATCAAGCATTTTTCCGAATCAGCAAAATTATTCCGAATGAGTCTTTTGTTTTAGATTTTCCGAATCAAGTTATTCCGGATAAAGAGTTTTATTCCGAGTGAGCAAACTTATTCCGAATGAGCCTTTTTATCGTTTATTCTGAACCAGCATAGTATTCCGAATCAGTGAATTATTCCGGATCAAAGGATATTCCGGATAAGCAAGATTTTTCCGAATGAAGTTAGATTAGATTATTCCGAATAAGTTTTTATTCCAAACGAGCCAAGGTGTTTAAATTATTCTGCATGAACGCAACTTATTCCGAGTGAGCATAATATTTCGAATGAAGGCAGTATTCCGCATGAGTTTTGTTTATTCCGAATGAGTCAAAGATTCCGGATCAAGCAAGTATTCCGAATCAACAGTTTTTTTAGTAAAGGTATTTTACTATTTTACTGTTTAATTTTAATTCAAGCTTTATTTTAAATTGTTTTTATTAACTGCTTTTAGTTTATTTTTATCACTTCACGCATTTACCTTTTTAGTAGAATAGAAAACCAAACCCCTTTTTACTTTCTACCAAGAACAATTGAGTCGCAATTTTAATCGGTAATCAATTCGAAAAGACTCAGAACGAATTTATTTTATACTTGGCCAAAAACCTTGTATTAAATGGCGCCGCTGCCGGCTCTTTTCGTTAAGATTAACGGTTTTTAGTGAGAGACGCGTTGGATTTTGGGATCCGTTCATCTTTGAACGTTATTTTCCTTGTTTTAAAATTTTCAAAAATCCTAAAAAATATAAAATTTTCAAAAATACAAAAAAATAGAAAAACATAAAAAAAAACCAAAAATATTTCTTGTCTATTTTGTTGTTCCTTTTGTAGGTGTGTATGCGTACTCGTGCTCGTAAGAAGAAAGTAGCTCAAGCCGAAGTCATTACTCCACCTATTGTCACCATGGACAATCAACCAATGATCGAGCTTTTGCAATCGCACGTAGAAGGCAACACCGACGCTATAGTCATACCCGAGATTGGAGCCAACAACTTCGAGCTTAAATCCGGCTTCATTCAAATGGTCTCTGCTCAACCCTTCTTGGGGCGTTCAATTGATGATCATCATGACCACATAAAAAGGTTTCTTCAACTCACCAATACGGTTAAGTACAATGGGGTTTCACAAGAGGTAATTCGCTTGCAACTTTTTCCTTTCTCCTTAGAGGGACAAGCCCGACATTGGCTTGATAAGGAACCGCCACAAAGTATTCTTACGTGGACGGATTTGGAGACCAAATTCATCAACTACTTTTTCCCACCCTCACGTACTAATGCTTTGCGGAATGAAATTATTACCTTTGAACAAAAGTACGGTGAGTCATTTAGTGAATCTTGCGACCGTTTTAAGGAACTTTTACGAAAGTGTCCACAACATGGTTTAACAAAAGTACATCAAATCAATACTTTTTACAATGGTTTAAGCATGAATGACCAAGATTCACTAAATAGTGCTTCGGGGGGTAACATTTTGGTTAAGTCTGCTAATGCCGCTTGGGATATTATTGAGGACAAGTCTAGAGTGCAAACCAAGAGTGTTCGGACCTATGTGGCTAGTGCTAGCACTAATGAGAGCGACAAGAGAATTGATAAGCTTACTTCGCTTGTTGAATCACTTTCTCTCCAAGCCGCCAACAATACCAAAGCTATCACTGCCCAAGCTAGTGTTTTGACTCAATTATGTGAAATATGCGGGGGATCTCACTCATACACCGATTGTCCTTCGACTCATGACAATCCGGAAAATGTGTATGCCGCCAACGGTACCTATTCTCCAGGAGGCTATCAAGCACGTCCTCAAGGTGACCGCAACTTTCTCAGCTATCGCACAAACAACTTTCTTTCACCACACGGTTTTCCCCCACAAAACCCAACCAACCTCAATCGCAACAATAAAAACCAACCACGTGCTCCAACTTCATATCAAAACCAAAGAAACCCATATCCACCTCAAAGAAACAACCAAGTTTACCAACAACCTGCTTATCAACCACCTGCCTACCATGCTCCTCCCAACCAACCCACCGCATTACACCAAGAGGTTGTGTTAGGACCATTGGAAAAGTTATTTGTAATAGGTAGACTAGGAGGTATGTAGTTCCTCATGGTCAGTAGTAGTAGGAGCAAGTCGTGCTCCTGGTCTTAGTTAAAGTCAAACTTTATTATTTAGTTATTATTTTGTTAGGATATGCATGAGATATGTTAGGAAAGGATATGCATATCAGTTTTACACGTTTTGTTTAATGATGTATTAGGGTTTCCTTGTAGTATAAAAGGAACCTTAGACAGAAGGGTTTCACACACCTTCATCAAACGTAATTCTAGTTATCATTAATATTAAAATTCCTTAGAAAAGGATCAAGTCATTATAGTTATTATGTTCTTCTTTATAGTATTTGTATTCCGCATTTATATTGTGTATAGAGTCTCTCTATGAATAGACTTGTGATTACAGAAGTCGTTCACCGTTCCTGACAGGCTGCAAGATCCACATCTAGTGGACCCAACAAGTGGTATAAGAGAATCATTATAGAGAATCAGTTAAGTCATTATAGAGAATCAGTTGTCCAAGAAGGTTAAAGGTATTCGATGTGATAATGGAACCGAATTCAAAAATGCAGACCTCATAGCACTCTTTAATTATAAAGGCATCAAAAGAGATTATAGTGCAGCAAGAACTCCTCAACAGAATGGCATGGCAGAAAGAAAGAACATGACTCTAATAGAAGCTGCCAGAACAATGCTTGCCGATTCCAAGCTTCCAACCATGTTCTGGACAGAAGCTGTTAATACTGCAAGTTATGTTTTGAATAGAGTTTCTATTACAAATCCTCACAAGAAGACTCCCTATGAGCTACTAACAGCCAAAGTACCAAATATTGCTCATTTGAAGCCATTTGGGTGTCCTGTCACCATTCTGAATACTAGTGACTATTTGGGGAAATTTGATGGCAAGGTGAATGAAGGATACATTGTGGGATATTCAGCTCACTCTCGGGCTTATCGTGTCTACAATCTCCAAGCCAAGCGAGTAATTGAAACTCTAAATCTCAGGTATTTTGAGGAGAAGTCAAACATCCAAGGCAAGGGTCCTGAATGGTATTTTGATCTTGATTATCTGAGTGATTCATTAGGATAATTTCGTTTCAAAACTAACCATGATGCAGGTCCACAAGTGTTTGCAACTTCTAGTACAGGTGCTCATTCTAGTCTTTCCGACTTAGATGACGAGGATGATATTTCTGTTGTTCCATCCTATTCCACCACAGTCTCTCCTACTCCTCCTAGTGATGCAACTCCTTAGATGTATTGGATTCACAAGTAGCTCTTAACACATTACTCAAACAACAACAAGAAGCTACTACAGCAGCTGCTCAAGGTGGCTTTGAGTTTCCCTTGAATACGACTGCTGTCAAAGCTGCTCCTAGTACTCCAACTATTACTCCTAGTGCTAGTTCAACACCTATTGGTAGTTCGGCTAGTGATTCCACTTCCCATACTAGATTCTCAAGTCCTTCTGACTTGGGGAACTATCAAAAGAAGTCTTCTACCAAGTTGGATGATATTCATAAGCAACCAATAGATGGCATTTTCAACTCTGCTTCATATGATGATGACTTTGTTGGGCATTTAATACTAGATTTTTGCAACCAAGTATGAAAATTCGTAGTCCCAAGTCTTTTCGAATTGAGAACCGGTCTTAAGTGCAACTCAATCGTCTTTTGGTGAATCAAGAGAATGGTTTGGTTTGTTTATCTAATTTAAACTATTAGCAAGTAATTAAAGTGTCGTTGAGTAAAATGGACGAATAAAGATTAATACTAAAATGACGAGTAAAATAAATGCTTGGAAACATAAAGGTGATATAAGAAAAGTACTAGCACACTAAATAAGACTAACACTTAGAAGCTTTAGCAAAAACAAGGAACTAAACCAAAGAAGAATTCCCAAATCGGAATAAGCCAAAAAGAAGCCCAGATCAGAATATATTCCGATCTGGTGGTCGGAATATGGGAAGTCAGGCCGTCGGAATGTGGGATAAAATACCCAATCGGAATATATAAAATTGCCCAATCGGAATGCTTATAATCAAACACAGTCGGAATATGGAGAGATGAAGCCAATCGGAATAACAGGGATTAGTACCTATCGAAATGTTCAACAAATGGTCAAATCGGAATATGCTAAAAACTTCCCGTCGGAATACTTTACCCTAATCTGATCAAGAGTGATCGGAATGATGGGATACAAATCTGAATGTGTTAAACCCTTTTCCGATTTGGTAATCGGAAAGAGGGTGATAGTGGCTGCTCGGAATGTACAAATCAGAAAGGGGTTTGTACCCTTTCCGAAAATGATGGGATTCGGTTAAAAAGCCAAGGAATAAGCTAAAAATGATAAGCTTACCCTCAAACTAGGACTAATCAAGGATTAAACGAATCAAATAAGCACTTATCACAACTTATCTAACCTTAAAATAAGCAACTTTTCAATCAAACAACAAAAATATAAACTTTTTAAGGAAAAATTTTATAAGTAATTAAGCTAATCATAAAAATAAGCCAATAAGCACAAAAGTCTTAAAGCTTAATCAAATGAAAACTTAGGTAATGATCAAAAGATTAACTTTTTAAGCACGGAATCATTAAGAACAACACGGATCATATGATAATCGCACCAAAATCAATCTAAAATCAAAGAAAAGTAGAATGAGATTAAGGATTAAAAGCTTAAAATAGAACTTGATTAATGAAAATAAGCAATACAAAGTGTTTAATCTTCAAAGATTAAAAGAAAAAGATGAAACTTAGTGAGAGAAAGTTTAAGACTTTCTCTCTCTAAAACTAGAAAAAATGAAAAAAAATGAAAATTAACTAACTATCTAACCACCCTCCTAATGACTATTAGGAGCGTATTTATAGGGAAGGTGGAAGGAGTGCATGTGTTGCATCTTCTTTCTTGCTTTCTTCACGTTTTTTCGACTCGACTTTAATTCTTTGTCTTTGTCGTCTCGGGATTTGAACTTGTCTTTTAATTTTCTTCTTCTATTAGACTTAAGTTCTTCGACTTCGTTAAACTTCCGCCTTTAGACTTTTTCTTCGATAAATCTTCAGAATAGGCCTTGGACTTCCGTTCTTTTTGCACTCTTGATCTTTTGACTTCGTATTTTCCCGTTTTCTTTGATAAAAGCTCGTGAAAACCCGTGTTTTCTTCCTAATTCATATTTTGGTCCTAAAACACAATAAAAACACAAACCACGCATAATTCCGACTTTTACGACATAAATCACACGTTTTGGTCTTGTTATTATTGGAAATAAGTGGTAAAAGGATAAGTGTTTTCACACTTATTAAATCCCCTACACTTGACCATTGCAATGCCCTCATGCAATGCATTAATTTTAAAGCACGGTTTACATTTTCCATCATAAATAACCCACTTTGGCCTTTATTAATTACTAAGCATAAAAAGTTAGAAATAAGTAAAGAAATTAAAAACTTACATTGGGTTTTGGCAGCCATGAACGTTTATCATCCTCAAGTTTCATGTTCCCCATACCAAGCTTAGAAACGAGATCATTGTTATTATAAGTTAGCAAACTATCACGAACTCATGTGGGCCAATTACTCACTTAGACTCCCTTATTCCTAGGTGTATCTCTTATATTTTATTTTTGACTTATTTCGATAGTTATTTAGGCCGAAAATAAAGTGAACGATTTAATCAATAGTTTGCTAAAGGACCAAATCTTTTAAAACTGCTTCTTGGGACCTCATAAAGTTCATATCTTGGCATAACTCACTTCACGATTTGAGACCTTTCTCGGACCGATATTTGGCAGCGACTTCATACTTCGAATCTTTGAGAGACGTTCTTGAAATAATGGTCTTCTCTTCATAATAGGAATTTCTTCACTTGAAGTTTTGAGAGATTCTTCGTCTTTGGACCACGACTTCTTCATTTTCTCCAATCTTTATTTTGGACTTTGATATACAACGATCCGCCTCCTTTTAGGACTTGGATCTATTTATCCTCATACCTTGTTAGGGTCTTTTCGGATAGACTTCTCCATGAATTTTGGGGAGTTCTTGCTTTTCGTCGTGTGTCTCGATCCTTCATATTGATTTTCGATAAATGATTCTTCACATCACTTTTGGATCTTTAGCAACAAAATGTAGCCCTCATGCCTTGTTAGGGCCTTTTCGGACTCGCCAATCTTCGCATCCCGCTTCAATAAGTTATGCCTTGGCTATGAACTCTAATCCGTACCGAGCAACTTTTAAACGATCTGGGGCTAGAAGCTAAGTAACCTTTTAAATCGTACAACCTTATTTATTGCAGATAAATTTATTAACAAGCGTAGGGAGAATAGGCTTATAATTAACTCACATAAATTCACGAAAGAATACCGAACTTATAATTGACTCTATCATCTCTCGTTCTCCACAGTTTAAAATCTCAAGGAATGAGACTCGTGGATGCTTAGCCTATTAAATCAAAGTTTTGGGTTTTTTAAGTCGCCTATAGGATCTTGCAAATTCTTAGACTTTTTCAAGTTTTAGAAATCGCATTTTAAAGTTCCCTTGATAAACGACTCTCTAGGATCAATTATAGGAACTTGCGAAAAGTTCTTGTTCTTAACCCGTGAGAGTTAAGACTTTCGCGTTTTATAGCTCCCTATATAAAAGCCTAGCAAAACTTGACTTAAACACGTTAAGGATACTAGCTAGAGTAGACTTATGTAAGTAAACTCGGGTTGAGTCAAAATGTTCACGATTAAGAAAAATCTAAACCACTTTATTGAAAATTTATTCTAGCAATGGAAAGAAACTAAACATGATAAGGGAAAATACAACTATACAACTAGGCCAAAATAGATTAAAAATTTTGAAAAATGACAAAAAATCGAATTTTCCGGTTAATATGAGGGCAAATTCATGGAAAAGACCACTTACTTCGATAGAAGTCCCCCTACATTTGAGATAAACATTGTCCTCAATGTTTAAACATGTGGGAGTAAACTCCCCTACACTTATGACATTGTGCACTTTGTTTAAATCTTGCTAAGGAAAGGACAACTAAAGTGAATTCAATGTGAACATATAAAATATGAAATATTGAATCACAAGAGTTTAGGATAGAACCGGGAAGATGGGAACACGGTATCACGGTTCGTCAAAAGTCATCAAGGTGGATCTTTGAAGCTTTAATCCCTGCACAACACAAGAAACAAGACAACAAACACATACGGGGCTCCCCCTACACTTATTATGAAAGCAGTAAAGGATAGATCACGGGTTGCCTCCCGAGAAGAGCTTGTTTTTGGTCACCGAGTCACGAGCCTGACTCGACCCAATTTTAGTTCATGGGGAACGTGGTGAGGGATGGAATCATCTCTTGAGAGATGTCCTCACCAAAGTACAGCTTCAGACGCTGGCCATTCACCTTGAAATTGGGCCCATTCGGGTGAGAAAGCTCAATGGTCCCATAAGGAAAGACTTTGGCGACGGTGAATGGACCAGACCAGCGGCTCTTCAACTTGCCAGAGAAGATCTTCAACCGAGAGTTAAAGAGTAAGACTTGATCACCAACGTGGAACTCTCGGTTCTTGATTTTTGCGTCATGAATGATCTTCGTCTTCTCCTTGTAGATCAGCGAGTTCTCATAAGCTTCATTCCTCAGTTCATTTAGCTCGTTGAGTTGAATCTTGGGATGATCACCGGCTTTATTGATGTCGAAGTTAGCCCACTTCAAGGCCCAGTGCGCCTTATGTTCCAGCTCGATGGGGAGGTGGCATGCTTTCCCGTACACAAGACGATAAGGTGTACAACCGATCGGGGTCTTGTAAGCAGTACGGAAAGCCCACAGAGCATCATCTAACTTATCGGCCCACGCGGCGCGATGCTCTCCCACAGTACGCTACAAAATTCGCTTCAATCCACGGTTAGATATCTCGGCTTGCCCATTGGTTTGGGGATGATAAGCGGTGGAAAGACGGTGATTGACACCATACTTAGCCATGACTCTTGCAAATTGATCGTTGCAAAAATGAGTCCCGCGGTCACTGATGTAACACCCCCAAATTTATACAACTCAGTACAGCGGAAGACTCGTTGGTGTTACGGGATAGCACATTACTCACATCATAGACAACGCATAAAAATCGCGTCGTGTATTAATAAAGCATTTCCATTCATAAATATCAATGTTACATAGGTCCCAAGTCATTATATTTCCTACAAAGTTTTACAAAGTATTTGAATGGAAAATATCGTTTTAAGTGCGGGCCATGAATTCTTGTTGTCTTCCCGAGAATTACCTTCAAGTACCTGAGATAAAACATGTTAAAAGAAAAGGTCAGCAATAACGCCGAGTGAATTCATAGAGTTTAATAAATTCCATCAATATAACTTTGGTATAAAATTAGTACCAAAAATCAATACGTACAAATCATTGTAATAGGCCGTAAAATAGCCAAAATCATTTTATACAAATCCTTATCGAAAATCATAATATAGGCATTTGCCGTAAAAATCATTATACGAGCCAATATCGTAAAAACATCATACAATACGTCTTATGACGTTGTATAAAATCAAATAAAAACCGATATATGAATATGGTTATGAAAACCAAAACACGAACATAATATCAATAGTATGACCCAATATTGCTAGTCAGGCAATACATCGTAATTCGGAGCGTCCAGTAATATTTTGGTGATTGGATTATTATAAGCCGCATGACATTGTTACCTTACTAAACCAACAACGGGTAGCTAACTCGATACCAATTTTGCCCATCTAAAGTAGCGTGTCGTCACAAAGGTCACGCTATGGAAATCTTCTCATACATAAATTCGCTTACCAATCAATGTGGCACGACGGGGATCAACCGTCAAGGCGCGAACTGGGGTGATCGTCCCCAAATAGTACTATTATATGCATAAGCGTCTACCAACTCCCGGTAGTTCACAATTCATGCTAATGGGACTTTTAGTGACATAACCTAACTTTAATAATCCATTTAATTTCATCTATCGGGTCCATTAATCATTTATCGGGTCATACAATCGCGTCATTCAATCATTCGGGTCCAAAATCAATAAACAAACAATCGGGACAAATGGTGTCCAAACTTTTATAAAAACTAACATGTTATCTCCCTCGCGGGTTTATAAAGCATTTATAAAACATTTAAAAGAGTGCGAGGCTATGAACTCACGTTGATGTGGGAAGGTGGGTTATCGGCAATTCGGACGTACGGTACGTGCTTCAATCACGGAAACCTAGACAAATAATACTCGGTCTTAGACTCATGTCCAATGACTTTATAAAAATAAAAAGTATGTATACATATGATGATTATATATATATGATGATCAAGTGGGTTTGCATATTCTCGTTTACTCCTTTTAGTGTTATATGTCGATAACTTTTATATTAGTTTACTAGTTTTACCCGTTTACGTGTTCTTAAGTCCAATAAGCTTATTATAAGTTATTTAACTTATTTTAATCTATTTTGTACCTATATTATCAGTATGTATACTTTCCAAGTTGGGCCTAAATGGGTTAAGCCCAATAGATTCTTTTTACAAGTTTTTATCCTATTTAGTCCATTTATTAGTCCAATATGTTTATTCAACTTGTTAATGTCCGTATGCCCTATAGTTCGGGTTTTATCGGTTTTTACTTGTTATACATGTCTATATATCAGTAATACGTTTTATAAAGTTTTCATTAGACGGGTCCAACCATCTAAGTTTTATTTAACAAAAATGTTAATTTTACGGCAATAGCCGAAAAAGTCGTAAAAATCATGTTTATAGTTTTTATTACTTATAAACATTATTTCACCACCATTTATATAATTTATCCATTTAATTAACCTTTTATATATATTTATATAAATAAGTTTTATAAGTTAGTGGGTTTTTATTTTACATTTTATATATTAAAATGTGAGTGCTTATATAATAGTATTATTCTTTAATTTCCAAAAATCTGATTTTTATCTTTACTTTCACCAAAACTGCCATATCTTGAGTTCTATATGGAGATAGAAGCTCAAATTTTTATCACATAAACTAACTGATATGTGCTACATTTAACTCTTCTATAGCTACTGTTGAATCATCTTCTAAATATTTTCTAAAAATCGTCCAAAACAGTAACTTCAGATTTATACCCTAAACTTGTTTTGATCATATCTCACTCATTATTTTGATTCCATTGCATGGCAAACACTCACATGTGTACAAGACCCATAGCTTACTGTAAATCCATTCTACTTCATCATTTTATCAGATTACCATATAGTTCTTTACTGTTTTATACAGTCATCAAAATTTAGCCAAGATTTTAACCTTGTTTCTTATGGTTTTTCACCTTTTTATCCATGATTATCAACAACAAATCCCCACATAACATTTTTATCATCATATAATCATCATAAATATATACAATAGGAAATAAAATACATGTTTACATAATCAAAATAACAAGAAGTTGAGGAGGACAATCTTTATACCACCGTGATGATGTAGGTTGATCAAAACATGGATTTTTGATGGAGAAACTTGTGGATATCCATGACCATCTTAAAGACCACCATGCTCCATGAACTCCTTGTGGAAAATCAGCCTCAAGACACTATGAAAACTCCTCCATGGATGTTATAAGTACCACCAATCAATAGGGTTTTAAAAGAGCTTCATCTTATGTGTAAATAACATAAGATTCCATGGTTAATTTTTGATCAAATTTGGTGTTTAAGGGCTGAATTGGGACGAACTAGAGAGAGACTTGAGAGGATTTTGATGTTGGTTTGCATGTATGGAAAGTGGAAAATGATGTTGCTAGTGGTTTTGTGTCAAGTGGTAAAGAGAAAATGCTTAATATGTAAGCTAAGCTTACACTTGTTGTAAGCTAACTTGATGCCACCTTAGTGTGTGGTGTCAAGTTGTGCCGTCCATAATAAGCTAGTGGGGTGGGACAATGTGTTTTGTCCCATCTCACTAGTTTACGGGTATTTCTTGATTCTAGTTTTCTCGATTTGCGTGCCCTCGGGTCGTTTTACGAAAAACGTTTTTATAAATTATGAATCAACGTCACAAAACGAATCCAATAAAAATTGTCTCATCAAAAACGGAGTTCGAAAACGTAAATACGTAATCCTAGGGTTTCCGGTTTAGTCGTAAAGGACGTTAAAATAAAATCGTAAGTCCTAATCTTTTCTCGTAAATTTGTGAGTTTATGAACCAACACAAATTTAAAAATCCAAAATAATATTCATGGATAAATTTATTTTCTGAAATGTCGGACTGTCACCAAAGACGGTGTATGTAAACGTAAGCACGTAACGTTGAATCCTCCGGTTTAGACGTAGTCGATGCTACTCCAAGATGTAAATCCATATTTCTTCCCAAAAATAAGTGAGTTCATATTGTAACATTAAAATAATGTTTTCAAATAAATATTGAGAATAAAAATATCAATCGTAAATTGACGGATTGTCACAGCATTTACCCCTAAACAGGATCTTTGTCCTCAAAGATCATCTTACCTTACTACTCGCTTCTTATAGAGTTAAAGCCATGTGGGTATTTCCTCCACATTCGGTCTTTTCTCACAAGTGCAATTCATTACAATACGCGAGTTTCATCAAACATAACTACGGGAATAAGATCAGGCTTAATGTTGACTTACTTTCTCTATCCATGATGTTCACGGGTTTTTGATGAATGCAACTTTTCGCCGATCTAAGCTTTACTAAGAACAGTCAGATTTTCACTTGATAGATATTCCATCAAGTTTGATTTACGAAACATAATTCACGCGGTTCTTGAAGTCCTAGGGTAGATCCAGCTTATATGCCTTTCAATCCCAACTTTTACATCATCTCAATGGTCCCATACAATCGGGGACTTATATCCCATGATTTATCAGATCATGAATTCATCTTTCCAAGTGTTAAAAATTGTGGCATAACTTCGCTACCCATTTGGCACTTCAAGGTCTACATTTCACATATCCTCTTGCCCGCTACCGGCAGTCAATAATCAGATCCTAATTTCAACAATCATTTCAGATCTCGCGGGTCGGGTATTTTGTAAGGTTAGGTTTGCCAACATAGGAAACCTTAAACTTAAAAGACATGTCCAACTCACAATGGGTGTATGTCGGGTGTCTTTATCTCAACTCCTGCTTACAGATGCTCTAATATTTAGATTCTAACAAGATTCGATCTCAAGCCTAATACGATGATTATCATTGATAATCTTTCCAAAGGAAAACGATTATACGGTCTATTACCAAAGGTCAATCATTCAAACATAAAACAACACTTATATTACCTTGTATCGTTACTTTACCTCGTCCCTTCGATTGGGGTGGTACATAGTACTCTCATCAAGGTTCGTTCTCAATGATTTCTGAGCAAACCTCTAGAAATTCGATGCGAAGCGAGGATCTTGATAAAGATGTTCGATACAGGCACACTATGTTTACATAACTCTTTTGCATTTATCATTAACGGGAATGATATTAGCAGATTTGGCCAGTCTGTCGACGATGACCCAAATCGAATCAAATTCAGATGATGACCTTTGCAATAGCTAGACGTTTACTAATGTATGAGGCGGTGTCTGCCTTCATAATTCGCCATCAGTGCAACTTCTTCAGACAAAGAACTCTTAGTCATAAAATGACGTAAATAGAATACTTATACTTACAAATTCCAACATAACTATATCTCGCAATCTTCCATATTTAGGCAACCATAAGTGGTCTTTTATACGTTTAACGCTATCGGCTTCTCAATTTTTAATGATTCACATTATCCGTGAACCCCTTTTTATTATTTATATTATCCTTTTTACGAACATCGTTTATTTTTATATCGTTCGGCAATTTATTTTGCACCTTCATTATTAAGGAACATGTCCTAACTGGTTCTTTATCTTTTATACATAATGCGTCGGTATCTATATTCACTTCTCATGATGATATAATTATCATGTCCACAATTCACTCAGGTATTCTTTCTATATTATGCATCAGCAATTACGTTCACCCTTCTGATGAAATAAATATCATAACCGTATTTATTCAAAAATTATTTCTTCACATCTTCTATGTTTCAGTTTCGTCTTTACTATCATTTTTATCCGTTTTACTCAATCCGTCGTCTAAAGCGTCGGTAATTGTTATAATTAATTAATTAATTATTAGTTAATTTTTATGAAGCGTAAACGTAAAAGTTTTAAATTTTTAGTTCGACCAATTATATAAAATTTTCAAAAATAAATTTGAATTTAATTATCAAGATTTTTGCTAATTTATCGAAAATAATTAATAAGATTCGTAAATGTTTGAAAAAAAATCTTTTCTTATACTTTGGTCAAAGTTTTCTTAGTTGAAAAGCAAAAAGTGTCGTTTAAAATTTCAAGTCATGGTATAAATGGTTTTACTCAATCCTTCTTAAGTTATCTTGAGGTATACACAAACATTTACCCCTAAACAGAAGTTTAGTTAAATGGTTTGTGTATAAGAGAATAATCCCTTAAAATCCTTTGTTAAAACATTTGTCATAACATATTTCCATTTCTTTTTGGTAAAATCCAAAATCTTAAAAGGACTCTAATTCCTTGAAGAGTCAATATATATTCCATTATCTTTTTAATCACATAGTCCAATAATGTAAAGGTTTAAGTCTTTAATCTCATGTTAAATACTTAAGGTACAAGTTTTTATTGTTCGGCCAATTCAGGGCAATCTATAAATAATTATTAACTCATTCTTATTCTTATAAACAAACATATAGTCCTTAATGATCACGAGCATGAATTTATCAAATCACAGCCTACACACGTGATTCACCAAATTTATGAATGCTACATGTGCATTGGTCACTCCAAACGACATCACGTGAAACTCATAATGTTCATTACAAGTACCAGATGTAGTGATTGGAATAAATAATCTCTTTCACAGATGCGAAGTTGATGATAACCATGCTATGGATCAAATTTGCTAGAACCTTGTAAATGATCGAACAATTCTTCCATTTCGAGTTATGGATATCGTTTTCGATTGTCAATTTACTCAGTCACAGTAATCTATAAATATAAGGAAAGATAACACCATAGATCTTCAGGATGACATGCTTGGTATAATAAAATCTTCCTCCGACAACTTTCTCAGTTGTACGGTAATTCCTTTAATTTAGATGGTGCGGGCGTACAGTGTACAAGTCACAAGTGCAACACTGGGAATATAACCAATACCAATTTCAACTTGCCTTAATGGCGAAAGTTTAGGTAATTCACCAATAAATACCTCCTAAAGTTTCAGATAATGGAAACATCTTTTAATAAATTCATATTAGGTTCTGCTAGATTACAATATCTATAACTAATTCACAACCATTCACGGTATAATTTCAAGTCTTAGTACAGGATATGGTCATCCATCAAGAATTATTTAGATCACTTTTGATAATCAACATCCTATCATTTAGGGGAATTTTATCTGAGTTCCCATCAATTAAGACAATGTCGTCATGTCATAATCAATCTATCCATTCTACTGGCAATATTAACTTTCCAGTTTCATTATCGTCGATAAGATGTGGACTTCTCAAAAGACTAATAATAATTCATAATCTTTCACAAATTCAAGGATATATGGAGACACAACTACCATTAAAAGAGTAAGGTCAACGCATAATCTACGCGAGAGAATTTCAAATCAGATACAGACGAAAACATTTAACGAATATGAATATATCCCATGTTTTCATAATTTGAGTACGCATTCGAAAGCTCCTCGGATCGTTACCCAGGTCATTTAAATGAAATCAAATCATAAGAAATGATAAGAACGTCAATACATCCAGTCGGGCATCAACACTTGGTAATCAAATACTTTTCCTAAGAATCTCACTACGGGAGAATTGGACAAGAAAGAATTGTCAATTGTCAAATAAGACAATTTCCACATATGAGTAAATTCGACTCAGAAGAATAGATGCTACAGGCACATATGTAGGTGTCCCTAACACTATGTCCTTATTTTTCACTTCTTGCAGATCTCATTAAAATTTAATCTTTCACAATCTTCAAAGATAATGTAGTGTTTATTATTCAGTTTTATGGTGACTACTAATCAGCCTTGCATGGTCCATTCCAAATTGTATGTAGGCGCACAACTATATACAATTTCAAGATTAACGATGCAATACTCAGTTCGTCAAAATTTTATCATCATGTTTATAATAAAAACATTTTCATGCTTAATTCTTAAATAAGAATCAAAAATAAATTTACAATGATTTTCTTTGTTATGAAAACAATTAGGTTTTCCAAAGTGTTTTATAAGCAACTTCATTTCAATAACAATCACTTATAAATCTCACTATGAATAATCCTTATAGTGATGAAAATTAAATTTTCTCAAAGGATACCGTTTTAACTTTATAAAAACAATGTGTGATCTGCAAAAGAGTGATGAAGAGTTGTTCACCAAGATCTTAACAACAATATGATAGGAAACGAGCTTAGCCAAATAATCATGAGGTTCATGACCTCGATGGCACTCAGGAAGAATAATCCACAACGCAACTCAAATCGAGATGAGTACTTGTTCAATGGTTGCATCACTAATGCGAACATTAGGATGAAGCAATAAAGGATAGATAACATCGATACATGTAGGATTTAGCAATCAAAGGTAGTCTTTTCATTAATCACAAACAAGTCAAAATTGTACCGTAACACATTATGTGTCACTATGTCATACAATTCTCAGAACTCATCCTACCAACTGATGTCTCAATTAAGTTAGGGATTTTTAAAAGATACCACAATGAATACTAATGTACAAGAGTCATTAGGTGTCCTGCCTGTCCTGGAAGATCCATTGGTCCCAATTCAGAAGAAGATTTCTTCAATTTATTTATTGGACACTGGGCATTCTCGTTAGTGGACAATGGCCTAGAAACAACCTTTAACACAAACTAACAATCATTTAAAACCTTATAATTCAATCACAAAACTTAACGACTTCCTTAACAATCTCATATTCCATATAGGTTAAGTTTTACTTTTATTTATTCAAGTTTCAACCAATTTTATACTCAATTCGATATCCTACCTCAATCTCCAATACTTTCAATCTTATTCTTCGGCCTTGTAAAGGCAATACAATCTCAATATAAATCAACACTTAATTTCCAATCCTATTAGCTCTTACAACAACAATTATCAAATGAGTCATTAATATGAAATGACTTGATCATTCAACTTAGACTTCTCGGAAAGGTACTAGTGGCATGAGGCTTTTGGGTAATGGTTCCAATGACAGCCTCAAGTACAACATTCACCCTTTCGATTTCAATTTAAGAATTGGATGACAACGAATCAGATGACATCTTCCTAGGTGGTAACGTTTTGTCAAACTACACTCTATAAGAAAAGATCGTCATGACATCGATATCAGATTAAATTTCGCCAATTCATTTTCAATATCACAATCAACTAATATCTACATTTCTACGAATATCAACCATTTGTTGGGATCATAAATATCCACAACTTGGTTTAGATCTAGGATAGCTAGAATTCCTACGAGAATAGCTTCGATTAATTTACTAGGGGATTTAGGGTACATTGTGACAATCTACGTCGTATAAATACCTCGTATAAAATCAAATTAATCATCAATCAATCATGTAATAAAATTACATCATATATATATAATCCAAGTTATATATATATTAAAATAACACTTCTCAGTCTTGGCCTTGTCGGTAACTCGGGAATTCTTCGGCACCGTTATAGTCAAAAGATTTTTAGACATTTTAAGAAAAATGTTTATAGTTAAAAGATTTTGAAAAGTTTTATCCAAAACCTTGGTTTTAAAAATCTTTCGTTCTCTATAACGAGAGCTCTGGTACCAAACTGTAACACCCCCAAATTTATACAACTCAGTACAGCGGAAGTCTCGTTGGTGTTACGGGATAGCACATTACTCACATCATAGACAACGCATAAAAATCGCGTCGTGTATTAATAAAGCATTTCCATTCATAAATATCAATGTTACATAGGTCCCAAGTCATTATATTTCCTACAAAGTTTTACAAAGTATTTGAATGGAAAATATCGTTTTAAGTGCGGGTCATGAATTCTTGTTGTCTTCCCGAGAATTACCTTCAAGTACCTGAGATAAAACATGTTAAAAGAAAAGGTCAGCGATAACGCCGAGTGAATTCATAGAGTTTAATAAATTCCATCAATATAACTTTGGTATAAAATTAGTACCAAAAATCAATACGTACAAATCATTGTAATAGGCCGTAAAATAGCCAAAATCATTTTATACAAATCCTTATCGAAAATCATAATATAGGCATTTGCCGTAAAAATCATTATACGAGCCAATATCGTAAAAACATCATACAATACGTCTTATGACGTTGTATAAAATCAAATAAAAACCGTTATATGAATATGGTTATGAAAACCAAAACACGAACATAATATCAATAGTATGACCCAGTATTGCTAGTCAGGCAATACATCGTAATTCGGAGCGTCCAGTAATATTTTGGTGATTGGATTATTATAAGCCGCATGACATTGTTACCTTACTAAACCAACAACGGGTAGCTAACCCGATACCAATTTTGCCCATCTAAAGTAGCGTGTCGTCACAAAGGTCACGCTATGGAAATCTTCTCATACATAAATTCGCTTACCAATCAATGTGGCACGACGGGGATCAACCGTCAAGGCGCGAACTGGGGTGATCGTCCCCAAATAGTACTATTATATGCATAAGCGTCTACCAACTCCCATTAGTTCACAATTCATGCTAATGGGACTTTTAGTGACATAACCTAACTTTAATAATCCATTTAATTTCATCTATCGGGTCCATTAATCATTTATCGGGTCATACAATCGGGTCATTCAATCATTCGGGTCCAAAATCAATAAACAAACAATCGGGACAAATGGTGTCCAAACTTTTATAAAAACTAACATGTTATCTCCCTCGCGGGTTTATAAAGCATTTATAAAACATTTAAAAGAGTGCGAGGCTATGAACTCACGTTGATGTGGGAAGGCGGGTTATCGGCAATTCGGACGTACGGTACGTGCTTCAATCACGGAAACCTAGACAAATAATACTCGGTCTTAGACTCATGTCCAATGACTTTATAAAAATAACAAGTATGTATACATATGATGATTATATATATATGATGATCAAGTGGGTTTACATATTCTCGTTTACTCCTTTTAGTGTTATATGTCGATAACTTTTATATTAGTTTACTAGTTTTACCCGTTTACGTGTTCTTAAGTCCAATAAGCTTATTATAAGTTATTTAACTTATTTTAATCCATTTTGTACCTATATTATTAGTATGTATACTTTCCAAGTTGGGCCTAAATGGGTTAAGCCCAATAGATTCTTTTTACAAGTTTTTATCCTATTTAGTCCATTTATTAGTCCAATATGTTTATTCAACTTGTTAATGTCCGTATGCCCTATAGTTCGGGTTTTATCGGTTTTTACTTGTTATACATGTCTATATATCATTATATACGTTTTATAAATTTTTCATTAGACGGGTCCAACCATCTAAGTTTTATTTAACAAAAATGTTAATTTTACGGCAATAGCCGAAAAAGTCGTAAAAATCATGTTTATAGTTTTTATTACTTATAAACATTATTTCACCACCATTTATATAATTTATCCATTTAATTAACCTTTTATATATATTTATATAAATAAGTTTTATAAGTTAGTGGGTTTTTATTTTACATTTTATATATTAAAATGTGAGTGCTTATATAATAGTATTATTCTTTAATTTCCAAAAATCTGATTTTTATCTTCACTTTCACCAAAACTGCCATATCTTGAGTTATATATGGAGATAGAAGCTCAAATTTTTATCACATAAACTACATGATATGTGCTACATTTAACTCTTCTATAGCTACTGTTGAATCATCTTCTAAATATTTTCTAAAAATCGTCCAAAACAGTAACTTCAGATTTATACCCTAAACTTGTTTTGATCATATCTCACTCATTATTTTGATTCCATTGCATGGCCAACTCTCACATGTGTACAAGACCCATAGCTTACTGCAAATCCATTCTACTTCATCATTTTATCAGATTACCATATAGTTCTTTACTGTTTTATACAGTCATCAAAATTTAGCCAAGATTTTAACCTTGTTTCTTATGGTTTTTCACCTTTTTATCCATGATTATCAACAACAAAATCCCCACATAACATTTTTATCATCATATAATCATCATAAATATATACAATAGGAAATAAAATACATGTTTACATAATCAAAATAACAAGAAGTTGAGGAGGACAATCTTTATACCACCATGATGATGTAGGTTGATCAAAACATGACCATCTTCAAGACCACCATGCTCCATGAAATCCTTGTGGAAAATCAGCCTCAAGACACTATGAAAACTCCTCCATGGATGTTATAAGTACCACCAATCAATAGGGTTTTAAAAGAGCTTCATCTTATGTGTAAATAACATAAGATTCCATGGTTAATTTTTGATCAAATTTGGTGTTTAAGGGCTGAATTGGGACGAACTAGAGAGAGACTTGAGAGGATTTTGATGTTGGTTTGCATGTATGGAAAGTGGAAAATGATGTTGCTAGTGGTTTTGTGTCAAGTGGTAAAGAGAAAATGCTTAATATGTAAGCTAAGCTTACACTTGTTGTAAGTTAGCTAACTTGATGCCACCTTAGTGTGTGGTGTCAAGTTGTGCCGTCCATAATAAGCTAGTGGGGTGGGACAATGTGTTTTGTCCCATCTCACTAGTTTACGGGTATTTCTCGATTCTAGTTTTCTCGATTTGCGTGCCCTCGGGTCGTTTTACGAAAAACGTTTTTATAAATTATGAATCAACGTCACAAAACGAATCCAATAAAAATTGTCTCATCAAAAACGGAGTTCGAAAACGTAAATACGTAATCCTAGGGTTTCCGGTTTAAAGGACGTTAAAATAAAATCGTAAGTCCTAATCTTTTCTCGTAAATTTGTGAGTTTATGAACCAACACAAATTTAAAACTCCAAAATAATATTCATGGATAAATTTATTTTCTGAAATGTCGGACTGTCACCAAAGACGGTGTATGTAAACGTAAGCACGTAACGTTGAATCCTCCGGTTTAGACGTAGTCGATGCTACTCCAAGATGTAAATCCATATTTCTTCCCAAAAATAAGTGAGTTCATATTGTAACATTAAAATAATGTTTTCAAATAAATATTGAGAATAAAAATATCAATCGTAAATTGACGGATTGTCACAACTGATGATAGCACGAGGAACGCCAAATCGAGCGAAAAGCTGCTTCAAAAAGTTAACAACCACCCTCGCATCATTCGTAAGAAGAGCCTTAGCTTCAACCCATTTAGAAACGTAGTCTACGGCGACGAGGATGTACTTGTTCCCTTTGGAGGATGGAAATGGCCCCATAAAGTCGATGCCCCATACATCAAAGATTTCACATTCATGTATGAAATTTTGAGGCATCTCATCCTTATGTGTGATCTTGCCTTGACGTTGGCAAGCATCACAATGCTTAACCATTTCGTGAGCATCACGATAAATGGTGGGCCAATAGAATCCAGAATCAAACACTTTTTTAGCGGTGTAGTTGGGACCAAAGTGACCACCGGTGGGTCCTTTGTGGCAAGCTTGGAGAATGTCAAAAGCTGCTGGTCCATCAACACATCGACGAATGATCAGATCAGCACATTGTTTGAATAGAAAAGGGTCATCCCAAAAGTAAGTCTTAACATCATTCAAGAACTTCTTCTTTTGTTGGGATGTTAACCCTTTGATGAGAATACCACCCGCTAAGTAGTTTGCAATGTCTGCAAACCACGGGGTGCCATCGAGATTGAGATTTATAGACATTAAGGTCTCAAGAGGGAAAGAGTCATTGATCTCTTTGTTCGGATGATCCCCTTGATATGGATCCTCAAGTCGACTCAGATGATCCGCGGCCAGGTTTTCGGCTCCCTTCTTGTCACGAATTTCGATGTTGAATTCTTGAAGGAGTAAAACCCAGCGAAGAAGTATTGGCTTAGAATCATGCTTAGTCATCAAGTACTTCAACGCGGAATGGTCCGTGTATACGATGGTGGGAGATAAAACAAGATAGGGGCGAAATTTCTCAAAAGCATTGACAACAGCTAAAAGCTCTTTTTCGGTTGTCGTATAATGCAATTGAGCCCCCGTCATTGTTTTGCTAGCATAGTGGATTGGTTGGAAGTGTTTATTCACTCGTTGGCCCAAAACCGCACCAATAGCAAAGTCGCTAGCATCGCACATCAATTCAAAAGGCAGCTCCCAATTAGGGGTAACCAAGACCGGTGCCTTAGTTAGTTTATCCTTAAGAAGATTGAAGGCTTCGAGACACTCTTTAGAAAAGATAAAAGGAGTATCTTTTTCCAAGAGGTGGGTCATCGGGCGAGCGATTTTAGAGAAATCCTGAATGAATCGACGATAGAAGCACGCATGACCCAGAAAACTTCTCACACCCTTCACGGTTGAAGGTGGAGGTAATTTGGCTATGACATCAACTTTAGCACGGTCGACTTCAAGACCGGCTTTAGAGATTTTGTGTCCTAGCACAATGCCTTCTTTTACCATAAAATGACATTTTTCCCAATTCAGAACAAGGCGAGTGTCTTCGCACTGCTTAAGCATACATTCCAAATTGGCAAGGCAAAAAGAGAAGGAATCCCCGAAGACCGAGAAATCATCCATGAAGACTTCCATGGTTTGCTCAACCATGTCATGGAAGATAGCCAACATGCACCTTTGGAAAGTCCCGGGGGCATTGCATAAGTCAAAAGGCATTCTTTTATAAGCAAATGTGCCATAGGGACAAGTGAATGTTGTCTTCTCTTGATCTTAGAGATCGATGGGTATTTGGAAATAACCCGAGAAACCATCAAGAAAGCAGTAATATTCATTACCTGCTAAACGTTCAAGCATTTAGTCCATAAAAGGTAGAGGGAAATGATCCTTTCTCGTGGCATCATTGAGTTTGCGGTAGTCTATACAAACTCTCCACCCAGTAACGAGACGGGTAGGAATTAACTCGTTGTTTGCATTGGGCGCAACGGTGATTCCGCCCTTCTTAGGCACACAATGGACTGGACTAACCCATGGTGAATCCGAAATAGGGTAAATCATACCCGCATCAAGAAGTTTGATAACCTCTTTTTTTATGACTTCATGGATTTTAGGATTCATCCTTCGTTGGCTTTGAATTGTAGGCTTAAATTCGTCCTCCATGAGAATTTTATGTGTGCAAAAGTGAGGATCAATTCCACGGATGTCAGAAATTTTCCAAGCGATAGCTCTTTTATGCTTCTTCAACACGGCGACAAGTCTTGCTTTTTTGTCTTCTTTTAGATCCTTTGCGATGATGACCGGTAACTTCTCGTTGTCTTCCAGGAAAACGTACTCAAGATGAGGAGGTAGGTCCTTAAGCTCAAGAGTAGGGGGATCCTCAATAGCTGGTGAAACTAACGATGGATCATCATTAGTCACCTCTTTAGGAGAAGGAGGAGAAAATGGGTCCTCATTGAGAAGTCTCTCAATAGTGCGAATGTCTTCATCCCAATTGGTGGACAAATTATCATACTTAATATCGAGAGGACCCAAGCTAGCTTCCAAATCATCCAAGTCACTTTCTCCAAAAGGAGTCAATGCTGGAGCAATTGAGGCAACGGTCTCATTATTGGGTAGAGAAGAAAGAGTACTTTTGCAAGCATCATGAAAATGTTCTTCACAAGCCTCATCGAGAACATCAATAGCATTGACACTCTCATATGAATAAGGTTGCTTAGAAATCTTACCCATGTTGAAGACAATCTTATCGTCACCAACTCTCATGATTATTTCGCCCGCGGCTACATCAATAAGAGTGCGACCGGTCCTCAGGAATGGACGTCCAACGATTAATGGAACACAGGGATCCATCTCGTAGTCAACGACAACAAAATCCGCCGGGAAGGTGAATTTGTCAACACCAACAAAGACATCTTCGGCTATCCCCACTGGATACGCAATCGTACGGTTGGCTAATTCCAAAGTCATTTTGGTGGGGACTAGCTCGGGGAGAGATAATTGCTTCCAAACACTTAAAGGCATTAAGTTTATACTGGCACCTAGATCGGCTAGGGCCATGCAATTCTCTACTCCCGGGAAGTTACAAGGAATCAAGAAGCGACCCGGATCACCAAGTTTGGTGGGCAATTTCCTTAAGAGCACTGCGGAGCAGTTCTCATTAAGTTGGGTCTGAGCGATGTCAAGAAGCTTTTCCTTATCACTTAGAAGATCTTTAAACATCTTAGCGTATTTGGGCATGTGAGCGAGAGCCTCGGCAAAGGAGATGTTAAAATTCAATTGTTTAAACATTTTTAGAAAGTTTGAAACCTGAATATCATCCTTGCTCTTTTTCTTCTCTTTCCTCAACCTTGAAGGATAAGGTATATTGGATGAAGAAGAAGGCTTTAAGGGAGTAGTATCACTCACAACCACGGGTGGTGGGGAAATGGGGATAGAAGGTGAAGGAGGTGAGGAAAGTTGCTCGTTTTCCTTGTTCACAATCACGGGTGGAGATGTAGGAAGCTCGGGTTCCATATAACCTTTTCCACTACGAGTGGTGATTGCTTTCATCTCCCTTCTTTGATTCGCAACGGTATTACTCGGAAGAGTACCCGAAGAAGAGGTTTGATTACCTTGGATGAGCGAACCAATCATATCACGAAGGTGAACCACTTGATTATTAAAAGAGTCTCTCATGTTTGCATTAATTTCATTGCTGTGTTTTGCCATGTCATTCCTTAGCTCGGCTCAAATATCGTTCCCTTGTTTCGCCATTTCGCCCTTCAAGTTGCGAACTTGACTCTGAAGATTCGTCACCATCTCCCGATTAGTCTTCATGAATGTCTCGACATCTGAACTTACTGCCATCGGTTGATTGAGAGGTGGAGCTTGGTAGGCTTGAGAATTTCCTTGAGGTGGGTATGGGTTGCATTGGCATTGATATTGATTGTTTGCACGAGGTTGGGATTGGTTGTAGCCTTGTTGTTGGTTTTGGTTTGCAGGAGGGAAACCGGGAGGAGCAAGATAATTGTTGGAACGATAACTTAGCAAGCCACGGTCTCCATGAGGGCGGGCTTGATAGCCTCCCGTGGGATAAGTGCCGTAAGCTGCGCTAACGTTTTCAGAAAAATTGGCTTGGGTAGAAGGACAATCATTGTAAGAATGAGGACCACCACATGTGTCACAAGAAATAGCAACGGCTTTAGCTTGTTGAAAGTAGTTTGTGGCCATGGCCATGAAATTCTTGTTCATTTCAGCGAGTTGTCGAGAAATTTTAGTCATTTCAGGATTGGAGGTAGTAGATGAAACATTGACTCTCGAGTTAGATCTTGAGGATGCGGATGAATCCCAATTCTTGTGGTGAGTAGTCATGTTTTCAATCAACTCTCGGCACTCCTCCGGTCTCCTTTTCATATAGGTACCACCGGCGGCGGCATTGATCGTGTCACGATCACGAAAGGGGAGACCATTGTAGAAGGTGTCAATGAGAGTGACGGGGAGCATATTGTGATTTGGACAGCGGTCGATCAAATCATTGTATCGTTCCCAAGCATCAAAGAGCGATTCATCATTCTCTTGCATGAATCTACTGATTTGGTTACGAAGGCTAGAGACCATAGATGGAGGAAAGTAGCGCGATAAAAAGCGTTGAGTCATGTCATTCTACGTATGAATAGAATTCTTAGGAAGACGGTCAAACCATTTTTCGGCATGGTGAGAAAGCGAGTGGGGAAAAAGTTGAAGGCGAAGGTCATCCATAGAAACACTGGGGCACTTCATGCTTTGGGTAATGGTAATGAATTTGTCTAGGTGTTTGTTGGCATCATCATCCGGAATTCCATGAAATGGGTTAGTTTGCACTTGCTGGATCATGTGATGCTTCAATGAAAACTCCTGAGCCGTGACGTGCATTGGCGCAATCGGGCTGCCGCGTCCGTTCATGGTGGGTTGACACAATTCCTCCATTGTTTGTAAATCAGGTAGATGGATATTGTTGTTGTTGTTGTTGTTATTATTCAAATTGGGTAGAGGTGGGTTATTATTGTTGTTATTAACACCAGCCATATCTAAATCTTCACGAGTCTCGGGCTCAGAATAGTTCAAAGATCTAGTACGCATACACCTGCAGAAGAAAAATATACACAAAGAATATATCTATAGAATCTTTTTGGTGCAAAACCTTTTGAAAAGAATTGCTTTTAATGATTTTTCAATGTTTTTGTATTTTTTGAAGTTTTATATTTTTTAGGATTTTTTGAAAATTTTTAAAGCAAGGAAAATAACGTTCAAAGAACGGATCCCAAAATTCAATGCGTCTCTCACTAAAAACCGTTAATCGTAACGAAAAGAGCCGGCAGCGGCGCCATTTAATACTAGATTTTTGCAACCAAGTATGAAAATTCGTGGTCCCAAGTCTTTTCGAATTGAGAACCGGTCTTAAGTGCAACTCAATCGTCTTTTGGTGAATCAAGAGAATGGTTTGGTTTGTTTGTCTAATTTAAACTATTAGCAAGTAATTAAAGTGTCGTTGAGTAAAATGGACGAATAAAGATTAATACTAAAATGACGAGTAAAATAAATGCTTGGAAACTTAAAGGTGATATAAGAAAAGTACTAGCACACTAAATAAGACTAACACTTAGAAGCTTTAGCAAAAACAAGGAACTAAACCAAAGAAGAATTCCCAAATCGGAATAAGCCAAAAAGAAGCCCAGATCGGAATATATTCCGATCTGGTGGTCGGAATATGGGAAGTCAGGCTGTCGGAATGTGGGATAAAATACCCAATCGGAATATATAAAATTGCCCAATCGGAATGCTTATAATCAAACACAATCAGAATATGGAGAGATGAAGCCAATCGGAATAACAGGGATTAGTACCTATCGGAATGTTCAACAAATGGTCAAATCGGAATATGCTAAAAACTTCCCGTCGGAATACTTTACCCTAATCCGATCAAGAGTGATCGGAATGATGGGATACAAATCTGAATGTGCTAAACCCTTTCCCGATTTGGTAATCGGAAAGAGGGTGATAGTGGCTGCTTGGAATGTACAAATCGGAAAGGGGTTTGTACCCTTTCCGAAAATGATGGGATTCGGTTAAAAAGCCAAGGAATAAGCTAAATATGATAAGCTTACCCTCAAACTAGGACGAATCAAGGATTAAACGGATCAAATAAGCACTTATCACAACTTATCTAACCTTAAAATAAGCAACTTTTCAATCAAACAACAAAAATATAAACTTTTTAAGGAAAACTTTTATAAGTAAATAAGCTAATCATAAAAATAAGCCAATAAGCACAAAAGTCTTAAAGCTTAATCAAATGAAAACTTAGGTAATGGTCAAAAGATTAACTTTTTAAGCACGAAATCATTAAGAACAACACGGATCATATGATAATCGCTCCAAAATCAATCTAAAATCAAAGAAAAGTAGAATGAGATTAAGGATTAAAAGCTTAAAATAGAACTTGATTAATGAAAATAAGCAATACAAAGTGTTCAATCTTCAAAGATTAAAAGAAAAAGATGAAACTTAGTGAGAGAAAGTTTAAGACTTTCTCTCTCTAAAACTAGAAAAAATGAAAAAAAATGAAAATTAACTAACTATCTAACCACCCTCCTAATGACTATTAGGAGGGTATTTATAGGGAAGGTGGAAGGAGTGCATGTGTTGCATCTTCTTTCTTGCTTTCTTCACGTTTTTTTGACTCGACTTTAATTCTTTGTCTTTGTCGTCTCGGGATTTGAATTTGTCTTTTAATTTTCTTCTTCTATTAGACTTAAGTTCTTCGACTTCGTTAAACTTCCGCCTTTAGACTTTTTCTTCGATAAATCTTCAGAATAGGCCTTGGACTTCCGTTCTTTTTGCACTCTTGATCTTTTGACTTCGTCTTTTCCCGTTTTCTTTGATAAAAGCTTGTGAAAACCCGTGTTTTCTTCCTTATTCATATTTTGGTCCTACAACATAATAAAAACACAAACCACGCATAATTCCGACTTTTACGACATAAATCACACGTTTTGGTCTTGTTATTATTGGAAATAAGTGGTAAAAGGATAAGTGTTTTCACACTTATTAGGGATCTTAATAACTTGGCACCAGAAGTGGAAGTAGCTTCCAATCCGGTGTTGCAGTCACACAAAGATCATCCTACTATTCAAATCATTGGAGATCCCTGTTCTAGTGTCAAGACTCGTAGAATGCATAAGAAGGCCACGTCTGATCATCATGCTCTTGTGAGCTATATTGAGGATCAAAAGCGTAATAATCATACAGACTTTCAACATTGTTTGTTTGCTTGTTTTCTTTCACAGGTGGAACCTAGATCAGTCTCTCATGCTCTTGAGGATCAAAGTTGGGTGAAGGCTATGCAAGAGGAAATGCAGAAATTCTTGTTTCAGAATGTTTGGATCCTAGTTGACTTGCCGGATAGAAAGACAGCAATTGGTACCAAATGGATTCTCAAAAACAAGAAAGATGCACGGGGTATTGTGGTGAGAAATAAGGCGAGGTTGGTTGCACAGGGTCATACATAACTTGAAGGCATTGACTACACTGAAGTTTTTGCTCCTGTTGCTAGGATTGAGGCCATTCGTCTGTTTTTGGCTTTTGCTTCTTATGTGGGATTTACAGTTTTTCAGATGGATGTCAAGAGTGCATTTCTCTATGGCAAGATTGACGAGGAAGTTTATGTCACTCAACCTAAGGGCTTTGTAGATCTACTTCATCCCAAGAAAGTTTACAAGGTGGTCAAAGCTCTTTATGGACTTCATCAGGCTCCTAGAGCTTGGTATGAGCGTCTCTCAACTTTCTTGTTGAAACACAGTTATAGAAGAGGCACAATTGACAAAACTCTATTTCTTAAGAGGAATACCAAGGACATTATCCTTGTTCAGGTGTATGTGGACGATATTATTTTTGGTTCTACTAAAAAGGAATGTTGTGATGAGTTTGAACAACTGATGAAGGGCGAATTTCAGATGAGTGCTATGGGAGAGCTTACATATTTCCTTGGTCTTCAAGTCAAGCAACAGTCGGATGGAATCATCATAAGTCAAGATAAGTATGTTCATGAGATCCTTCAGAAGTTTGATATGGATCATCTTAGACCAGCAGCAACACCTTATGAAGTTGCTAAAGTCAAACTCAAGAATGAGCCAGATCCTCCGGTAAATGTTCATATGTACAGGTCCATGATTGGCTCACTCATGTATTTGACTACATCACGTCCGGATATTATGTTTGCAGTAAGTGCTTGTTCTAGACATCAGGTGGCTCCAACGGTTTCTAACTTGAATGCAGTCAAGAAGATTTTCAAGTACATCAAGGCTCAACCCAAGCTAGGCTTGTGGTATCCTAGAGAATCACCTTTTATTCTTGAATCATATAGTGATAGTGACTATGCAGGTGCTAATAATGACAGAAAATCTACTACTGGTGGTTGTCAGTTTTTGGGTCGAAGACATATTTCATGGCAATGCAAGAAACAGACGATCGTAGCTACTTCTTCAACAGAAGCTGAATACGTAGCTGCTGCTAGTTGTTGTGGACAAGTTTTGTGGATCCAAAATCAGATGCTGGATTATGGGTTCAATTTTATGAACACCAAAATTTTCATTGATAACCAAAGCACTATCTGCATTGTGAAGAATCATGTTTTTCATCAACGTACAAAGCATATTGAAATTCGGCACCATTTTATCCTGGATGCCAATGAGAAGAAGTTGATACAGGTTCTTAAGGTTCATACGGATGATAATGTTGCTGATCTGTTGACTAAAGCCTTTGATGGTCTCGGTTCAACCACTTGGTGGTTCACATTGGGATGGTCAATCCTTGAGACCTAGGATTGAGGGGAGGCTACGCCTAAGGGGAGGCTTAGTGTACATATTTACTTGCACAGATTAACATATTGGTAGATTTTAACAACAGATTGAATGGGTTCTTGTGGTGTGTGTTACTCCTAGTGGAGGATTTTGCTCACTTCTGGTGGTTGTCTTCATTAATGGTTGGCTTCTAGTCATTTATGGTGGCTTCTAGTGGATAAAAATCCTTCTTTGACAAGTGCTGGTTGGCTTCTAGTCTTGGTTTGGGTCACTGTTCACTTCGTTGACTTCTGTTGACCACATTGTGCTTCTAGTGTTGACCCTTATGCGTTTTGACTATTAGTCAACGCAAGCTAATTCTGGTTTTATCATCTTATTTAACTTTGGTAAATTAGGATTTGCAAATAATGTTATAAGGGGCAAGTGGTTACTTTGCATTAACTGCCTAATTTGAAAGGGCAACCCACATTATTAGGGGTCAATGAACAGTTACTAGACCATTATTTATGGACAATTACCCCTTGACTCATTCATCACAATCATAACACACACACACACACACTCCTACTCTCTCAAACCCTAACAAATCAACTTCCATTACTTCTAATCAACATCAATGGCTGCTTTGGTCTACCAACCCGCTCACAATAAGGTTTCATTTCTGGGAGATGGTCCTAAACGTTATGAAATCACAGACATTCTGGAGTTTATTGAGGCTTCTAACCTCAGGTATGCTTTTACTGTGTGCCCCATTGTTTATGATAGTGTGATTCGCCAGTTTTGGGATTCTGCTACACTTGTAGTTGTGGTTGGTCATCCACGTGAACTCCATGCTACCATTGATGGACGTTCTTATATGGTTACTGAAGCTTCTATTAGGAGTTCCCTTCATCTTCAAGATGAATATGGTGTTGTTTCCATCCCCAATGCTGAGGTTTTGGAGGGGATGGTTGCTATTGGGTATAACCATGGGGGGAAGTTTAACTTCCAAAAGAATAGTTTTTCCCCCCAGTGGAAGCTTCTAGTGCACTTTTTGATTCATTTTTTAAGCCCCAAGTCTGGGAGTTGGGATGCTTTTCCCACTCCTTTGGCTACTTGTCTGATCTGCATAGCACAGGGTAGGGTGTTTAATTTCTCTCTCTATTTGTTTGATGGGATGGTTAGCAATCTGTCTAGTACCGGTTCTAGGAAGAAATTTTTAATGTATCCTAGGTTTTTACAGCAGATACTTGTGTGTTTATCTCGTGATAGGGAGGATTATGAGACCCCCAAGCTTACTGCTAAAGTTTACTACAATATGGCTCATGGGTTTCGAGGGGATTGGAGGCCCCTTACTGATGCAATGCTGGGCCTTGCCCAAGGTCCTCCTGATGTTGTTCCTCCGGCTGTCCAAGCCGAGGAGGAACCTCCATTAGGTGATGACCCAATGGAGGAGGAGCATCCTGTTGGTGGTGCACCTAATGTGGTTGTGGAAGAGCCGGTTGAGGAAGTGGTGGTTGAAAGGCCATCCACTTCCAAGGCTGCCCCCTCTTCAATGCCACATTTGTCTCCATTTGTGGATACCCCCCTCCTAGTCCTGTCCCTCACTCTTCTGATAAGCCCTCTGGTTCTCGTGCTCATAATGATGACCCCTTTATTGCTTCTGGTTCCAATGAAGCCTTCCCAGATCCAAGTCCTCTTGGTGGGAAAGCGGAGGAGCCTACTACACTTACTTCTTTGCTTGATCTCATGCACATGTACCATCAAATGATTCTTTCTTTGGAGGCAGATTTGAATCAACATCGTAAGCTTACCAGGGAATTTGTTCTTCCCATGGCTTACCGGATTAAAGCTTTGGAGACACAGCAGAGGAGGAGGAATAAGCATGTGGTTCAATCTGGTTCTGCTGAGGAGGTTGAAGATCTTGTGGAGGATGGCTTGAACTTGTTGGCAAAGGCTGCGTTTGCTGATAAGTCATATGATGATTTGACGATTCCTCCTACTTCATCAAGCATCCCTCCTACTGCTGCTACCCCTACACCAAAGGAAGATTTTGCTAGTACTACTGCTGGTCCAACTGCTGGACCGTCTCATGATCCAAAGGGGAAAGCCCCTATGACTGCTGCTCCCTCACCCCCTCGCAAGCGCACTCGCAGACAACTTGAGGAGGATAGGTTGGGTGAGGAGGCTGCGCAAAGAATGTAAGCGGAAATTGACCAAGCTGCAAGGGCTGAGGAGGAAGCTCTTCAGAAGCAAAGACGTGAACAGTTGCAGCATGATGCTATGCATTGGGATGATAGCGATTGGATGCGGGTGCTCACTATTCTTACCTCGGATTATTCGCAGTTTACTGATCTCTTGGGTTCTGATGTGAATGAGCATAATTTTATTCCTCGAGCTATGGTGGTAATGTGTAAGCAACAATTAGTGCTTGCTGCTCAACTGCGTGAAAAGCGTAAGAACAGGCCTTTGACGATAACGGATGAGAAAAAGTTAATGCAGAGGTATGTCAAGTATCAGTCGGCTGCTCATTTTACTGTTGGTTGGACATGGGAACGGGTTCAGGCATTGTCTTCTGATGAGCTTAAGGCTCTATATGAACGAATGATCAAGCGTCATAGTACACCGGTTCCAGAGCGTTTCATCTATCGTCCTCCTCCACGAGTGGTTCCAACTTCTCAACCTGCAGTTGCTCCTGGTTCTTCATATGATGTTCCTCTTGGTTCTACTGGTATTCCATCTGTTGTTGATGTCTCTACTGCTGGTACCACCACCACCACCTATGCTACCACTACCACCACCACTGCTACTCCTGCTATGGCACAACCCTCACCACCCGTGACTTGCTCTCAACCTACTTCTTCTCCTGGTGCAGCTACTGTTGATCCTTTAGGTGGACAAGGTATTGATTCTACTTCTGCTCATCCTATTCCTGCTGCGAAGGTAAAGGTTGAAACCTCGTCTGGTGTTCCAAATCCTCGTCGTTCCATCCGCAAGCAGTTGGCTAGACGTTCTAGACGTGGCAAGTCTGTTCCTTATGAGAATTGTGCTCCCGAGAATCTTATTGATGCCGCTTCCGATAGTGACTCAGAATTGCCAATGGGTACGGGGTTTATTACATCTTGGACGGTTAAGCCA
This sequence comes from Glebionis coronaria, assembly GCA_025667525.1. NCBI lineage: Eukaryota > Viridiplantae > Streptophyta > Magnoliopsida > Asterales > Asteraceae > Glebionis > Glebionis coronaria. Next base: position 309,114,886 of record CM046874.1, on the reverse strand, counting down.
TCAACCACTATTCCTGGTACTTTCGCCCATAAGATTTCCATCAGTGATGGTTATGTTCGTTATGCTTCGGGTTTACAAGGTGTGTTGACTTGGGTAGATCGTAGGGATCTTATGTCTTTGTATGGGTTTGTGGATGCTGGTATTCCTACTCATCCTAGTGAAGTCCCCTCCTAGCTGGTCTGACAATGTGGGCTGATTTGAAGATGATGCTTGATTCCCCTCCACATGCTCCACTTTCTGGTGTCTGGAAGGACTAGCCAACCTGGGTTATTCAGAGATGGAAGTTATATGCTGGCTGTGGCGTGCATGTTTTGGAGTTGGAGTCTGGTGCAATGGTGTTCATGCTTACGGATCTGGACTATCCGTTGACTATTGCTTTGATGGAGACCATGCTTACTTGTTACTTGCAGATTTCCAATGCCCCTTCCGGGAATGAGACTTCTATGGCGACTACACTGGTAGAAGGGATACAAGCTCGGTTGCAAGCTGAGAAGGTAGTTGCGTCTGGTATGTGATGGGTTGGTTTGTAAGTTTTTATGTTTTGTGTTTTATGTTCATCTGTTCATACTACAATTCTTTTCACCAATATGTATAGTGATTGGTGACTTACATTTGTTATAGTTAAAGAAAAAATTAAAAAAAAATAAATAAAAAAAATAAAAAAAATAAAAAAATACTTTTTATATAATATCTGCTTATACTTTAATAAATCATGGATTTTACACTTGTGCATCATAATCCATCTGCTTATACTGTTTCAAAACATTGGGTTCCTATTGCTGATTCACACTTGTGCTGGTTTGCTGTTTCATCTGGTGTTGGACTTGGTCCACACAACAAATGGTCCTCAACTCACCATGTCTTACAGACAAGACAGAGTTGATTCACCTTGAGGGTACGGCTCTTGGTGTGATTCTCAAATCCGTTGATGGTTGCCAGGTTACCCAAAACTGGATGGTTTTCACGTGCCATGGTCCTAGAATGAAACGTGGCTAATCCAAGGGGGTACGGCTCTTGGTAAAGATTTTATCAAATCCGTTGATAGCTATAATAGCTTGCTTAAAGCTATAGGGTTTTCAACTCACCGATGCTTCATTGCTAAGAGTTGGCGGGTCCAGAAGGGTACGGCTTCTGGTAAAGACATATCAAATCTGTTGACGGCTATGATGGTTTGCCTAAAATCATCAGGGTACCCCACTCACCATTGATTCACGTTCTAAGAGTTGGGTTGGGTTCTGGTCGCCCAGGGTGATGCTTATTCCACCAGAAAGACTGGCTAGCCCCAGAGCGAACAACTACTTGGTAATGGCTCATCAAATATGCTCATGTTGCTGTAAAGATTCAACACGATGTTGATTTGTTTCAAGCTTTGGAGAAGCTTCTAGTGTTCCTTGGTGCAGCGGTTCTTATGTTCCTTATATTGCTGATGCTGATGTTTCTTTTGTTGTTCCAATCCTCAAGCTTTATTGAACGTTTTACCAGGAAACTTGAACTCAACAGGTCAAATTCAAGTTTAGGGGAGGATTGTTAGGACCATTGGAATAGTTATTTGTAATAGGTAGACTAGGAGGTATGTAGTTCCTCCTGGTCATAGTAGTAGTAGGAGCAAGTCGTGCTCCTGGTCTTAGTTAAAGTCAAACTTTATTATTTAGTTATTACTCTGTTAGGATATGCATGAGATATGTTAGGAAAAGATATGCATATCAGTTTTACACGTTTTGTTTAATGATGTATTAGGGTTTCCTTGTAGTATAAAAGGAACCTTAGCCAGAAGGGTTTCACACACCTTCATCAAACGTAATTCTAGTTATCATTAATATTAGAAATCCTTAGAAAAGGATCAAGTCATTATAGTTATTATGTTCTTCTTTATAGTATTTGTATTCCGCATTTATATTGTGTATAGAGTCTCTCTGTGAATAGACTTGTGATTACAGAAGTCGTTCACCGTTCCTGACAGGCTGCAAGATCCACATCTAGTGGAACCAACAGGTTGAAACCTACATGATGACTAACGATGCGATAGTGCAAAATCTTCAGCGGGAAATGGCCAACATGAAAGCAGATATGATGAAACAAGGGAATGATCTTCGAGCTGATATGCGAAACACTTTGGCAAGTCAAACGAATGACTTGAGAAACATGATGGCTAGTTTCTTCCCAAGTAATCAAGCCTCTGGATCGGGTTCTCTTCCGAGTAACACCGTTGCTAATCCTAGAGGGGAGATGAAAGCAATCATCACTCGCAGTGGAAAAGGTTTAAAGGAACCCGAGCTTCCTACACCTACACCGGTGATTGTGACAAAGGAAAACGAGTCTCCTTCTCCGAATCCTCCATCATCTATTACACCACCTTCTACTTCTACCCCTCCACCACCCAAGGATGTGAGTGAGAATTCTATCCCAAAGCCTTCATCTCAACCCAATATACCTTATCCTTCCAAGGTTGAGAAAAGTGAAATTGAAGAACAAGGATGATATTCAGGTTTCTAACTTTCTTAAAATGTTTAAACAACTGAATTTCAATATCTCCTTTACTGAGGCTCTCGCTCACATGCCAAAATATGCTAAAATGTTTAAAGATCTTCTCAGTGATAAGGAGAAACTTCTCGATATTGCTCAGACCCAACTTAATGAGAATTGCTCCGCAGTGCTCTTAAGGAAATTACCAACCAAACTTGGTGATCCGGGTCGTTTCTTGATTCCTTGCAACTTCCCGGGAGTAGAGAATTGCATGGCCCTAGCCGATCTAGGTGCTAGTATTAACTTAATGCCATTAAGTGTTTGGAAGCAATTATCTCTCCCCGAGCTAGTCCCCACACGAATGACTTTGGAATTAGCTAACCGTACGATTGCTTATCCAGTGGGGATAGCCAAAGACGTCTTCGTTGGTGTCGACAAATTCACCTTTCCGGCGGATTTTGTTGTCGTTGACTACGAGATGGACCCCCGTGTTCCATTAATCGTTGGACGTCCATTCCTGAGGACCGATCGCACTCTCATTGATGTAGCCGCGGGCGAATTAATCATGAGAGTTGGTGACGATAAAATCGTCTTCAACATGGGTAAACTTTCTAAGCAGCCTTCTGAAAACGAGAGTGTTAATTTTATTGACGTTCTTGATGAGGCTTGTGAAGAATATTTCAAAGACGCTTGTAAAAGTGGTTCTTCTTCTCCACCCACTGTTGAGACCGTTGCCTCTATTGCTCCATCACTAACTCCATTTGGAGAAAGTGATTTCATCTTGAAAGAATTTGAAGCAACTTTGGGAGATATGGACTTAAAATATGACGATTCTCCCTCTAATTGGGATGAAGACATTCGTACCATTGAGAAACTTCTCAATGAGGACCATATTTCTCCACCATCTCCTAAGGATATTTCTATCGATGAACCGAATTTGACTACGCCTTCCATCGAAAATCCTGCGGATTTAGAGCTTAAGGACCTACCGTCTCATCTCGAGTACGTTTTCCTTGAAGACAATAAGAAGACACCCGTCATCATCGCGAAGGACTTGAAAGAGGAAGAAAAATCTCGACATATCGCTGTGCTGAAGAATCACAAGAAAGCGATTGCTTGGAAAATCTCTGATATTCGTGGAATTGATCCTCACTTTTGCACACATAAAATTCTCATGGAGGACGACTTTAAACCCACTATTCAAAGCCAACGAAGGGTGAATCCTAAGATCCATGACGTAATCAAAAAAGAGGTTATCAAATTTCTTGATGCGGGAATGATCTATCCTATCTCGGATTCACCATGGGTTATTCCAGTCCATTGTGTGGCTAAGAAAGGCGGAATCACCATTGTTTCCAATGAAAACAACGAGTTGATTCCTACTCGTCTCGTTAAAGGGTGGAGAGTTTGTATAGACTATCGCAAACTCAATGATGCTACGAGAAATGATAATTTTCCCCTTCCTTTCATGGACCAAATGCTTGAACGTCTAGCGGGTAATGACTATTACTGCTTTTTAGACGGTTTCACCGGGTATTTTCAAATTCCCATCGATCCCAAAGACCAAGAGAAAACCACATTCACTTGTCCTTACAGAACATTTGCTTATAAAAGAATGCCTTTCGGCTTATGTAATGCTCCTGGGACTTTCCAAAGGTGTATGATGGCTATCTTCCATGACATGGTTGAAGAAACTATGGAAGTCTTCATGGATGATTTCTCGGTTTATGGTGATTCTTTCTCTTCTTGCCTTGCCAATTTGGAACGCATGCTTAAGCGGTGTGAAGACACTCGCCTTGTTCTAAATTGGGAAAAATGCCATTTCATGGTAAAAGAAGTCATCGTGCTAGGACATAAAATCTCAAAAGGCGATCTCGAAGTGGACCGTGCTAAAGTGGATGTCATAGCCAAATTACCTCCACCTTCAACCGTGAAGGGTGTGAGAAGTTTCCTTGGTCATGTGGGCTTCTATCGTCGATTCATCTAAGATTTTTCTAAAATCGCTCGCCCGAGGACCCACCTCTTGAAAAAAGATACTCCTTTCATCTTTTCCAAAGAGTGTCTTGAATCCTTCAATCTTCTTAAGGATAAGCTAACTAAGGCACCGGTCTTGGTTACCCCTAATTGGGAGCTACCTTTTGAGTTGATGTGTGATGCTAGCGACTTTGCTATTGGAGCGGTTTTGGGCCAAAGAGTGAACAAACACTTCCAACCAATCCATTATGCTAGCAAGACAATGACGGGGGCTCAATTGCATTATACCACTACCGAAAAAGAGCTTTTAGCTGTAGTGTATGCTTTTGAAAAATTACGCCCCTATCTTGTCCTTTCTACCACCATCGTGTATACCGATCATTTCGCGTTGAAGTACTTGTTGACTAAGCAAGATTCTAAGCCAAGACTTCTTCGTTGGGTTTTGCTCCTTCAAGAATTCAACATTGAAATTTGTGACAAGAAGGGAGCCGAAAACCTAGCCGCGGATCATCTAAGTAGACTTGAGGATCCTTATTAAGGGGATCATCCGAATCAAGAGATCAATGACTCTTTTCCCCTTGAGGCCTTAATGTCTATCAACTCCAATCTTGATGACACCCCGTGGTTTGCGGACATTACAAACTACTTAGAGGGTGGGATTCTCAAGGAATGTTTAACGTCCCAACAAAAGAAAATTTTATTTAAAGATATTGAACATTATTTCTGGGACGACCCTTACCTCTTCAAACAATGTGCGGATCTTTTCATTCGTCGATGTGTTGATGGGCCGGCAGCGGTACAAATCCTTGATGCTTGCCATAAAGGACCCACCGGTGGTCACTTTGGTCCCAATTACACCGCGAAGAATGTATTCGACTCTGGATTTTATTGGACCACCATTTATCGTGACGCTCACGACATGGTTAGACATTGTGATGCTTGCCAAAGACAAGGCAAGATCACACATAAAGATGAGATGCCTCAAAATTTCATACAAGAATGTGAAATATTTGATGTATGGGGTATCGAATTTATGGGGCCATTTCCATCATCTAAAGGGAACAAGTACATCCTCGTAGCCGTTGATTACGTATCCAAATGGGTTGAAGCTAAGGCTCTCCCTACGAACGATGCGAGGGTGGTTGTGAACTTTTTGAAGCAGCTCTTTGCTCGATTCGGTGTTCCTCGTGCTATCATCAGTGACCGCGGACTCATTTTTGCAATGATCAATTTGCAAGAGTCATGGCTAAGTATGGTGTCAATCACCGTCTTTCCACCGCCTATCATCCCCAAACCAATGGTCACGCCGAGATTTCCAACCGTGGATTGAAGCAAATTATGGAACGTACTGTGGGAGAGCATCGTGCCTCGTGGGCCGATAAATTAGATGAGGATTTGTGGGCTTTCCGTACCGCCTATAAGACCCCGATTGGTTCTACACCTTATCGTCTTGTGTACGGGAAAGCATGCCACGTCCCTATCGAGCTAGAATATAAGGCATATTGGGCCTTGAAGTGGGCTAACTTCGACAACATCAAAGCCGGCGATCTTCGCAAGATTCAACTTAATGAGCTCACCGAACTAAGGAATGAAGCTTTTGAGAACTCGTTGATCTACAAGGAGAAGGCCAAGATCATCCATGATGCAAGGATTAAGAACCGAGAGTTCCACGTTGGTGATCAAGTCTTACTTTTTAACTCTCGGTTGAAGATCTTCTCGGGCAAGTTGAAGAGCCGCTGGTCTGGTCCATTAACCATCGTCAAAGTCTTTCCCTATGGCACCATTGAGCTTTCTCAGCCAAATGGGCCCAATTTTAAGGTGAATGGCCAGCGTATGAAGTTTTACTTTGGTGAGGACATCTCTTATGAGATGATTCCATCCCTCACCACGTTTCCCATGAACTAGTTTTGGGTCGAGTCAGGCTCGTGACTCGGTGAACAAAAACAAGCGCTTCTCGGGAGGCAACCCGTGATCTATCCTTTTCCATTTTACCTCCTAAGTGTAGGGGGACCTATATAGGTTTCTTGTGTTTGTATGGTGATGTGATTACAGGGATAAGTGCACTTTTGGAATCTTTGAAGAACCGTTATCCCGTGTTATCTGCAATCTGGTTCTATCTCCCAACTATCGTGATTCACTTTTCTTCATACTCACATTTGAAAGTGATCACTTTAGTTGTCTCTTCCTTAGCTTGATTTATCCAACGTGCACAATGTAATAAGTGTAGGGGAGACTTTTCCCACATGCTTAAACATTGAGGACAATGTTTATATCAAGTGTAGGGGGGACTTCTATCGAAGTAAGTGGTCTTTTCCATGAATTTGTCCTCATTTTAACCGGAAATTTTGATTTTTCGACATTTTTCAAAATTTTTAATCTATTTTGGCCTAGTTGTATAGTTGTATTTTCCTTTGTTATGGTTATTTTCTTTCATTGCTAAAATAAAGTTCAATAAAGTGGTTTTAAAATTTTTCAAAGTCGTGAATATTTTGACTCAACCCGAGTTTACTTATCTAAGTTTACTCTAGCTAGTATCCTTAACGTGTTTAAGTCAAGTTTTTCTAGGCTTTTATATAGGGAACTTTAAAACGCGAAAGTCTTAACTCTCACGGGTTAAGAACAAGAACTTTTCGCAAGTTCCTATAATTGATCCTAGAGAGTCGTTTATCAAGGGAACTTTAAAATGCGAAGTCTAAACTTGAAAAAGTATAAGAGTTTGCAAGATCCTATAGATGACTCGAAAACCCAAAGCTGTGATTTAATTGGCTAAGAATCCACGAGTCTCATTCCTTGAGATTTAAAATTGTGAAGAACGAGAGATGATAGGGTCAATTATAAGTTTGGTATTCTTTCGTGAATTTATGTGAGTTGATTATAAGCCTATTCTCCCATCGCTTGCTAATAAATTTATCTGCAATAAATAAGGTTGTACGATTTGAAAAGTTACTTAGCTTCTAGCACAAGATCGTTTAAAAGTTGCTCGGTATTAATTAGAGTTCATAGCCAAGGCATAACTTATTGAAGCGGGATGCGAAGATTGGCAAGTCCGAAAAGGCCCTAACAAGGCATGAGGGATACATTTTGTTGCTAAAGATCCAAAAGTGATGTGAAGAATCATTTATCAAAGATCAATATGAAGGATCGAGACACATGACGAAAAGCAAGTACTCCCCAAAAGATCATGGAGAAGTCTATCCGAAAAGACCCTAGCAAGGTATGAGGATAAATAGATCCAAGTCCTAAAAGGAGGCGGATCGTTGTATATCAAAGTCCAAAATAAAGATTGGAGAAAAATGAAGAAGTCGTGGTCCAAATATGAAGAATCTCTCAAAACTTCAAGTGAAGAAATTCCTAATATGAAGAGAAGACCATAATTTCAAGAACGTCTCTCAAAGATTTGAAGTATGAAGTCGCTGCCAAATATCGGTCCGAGAAAGGTCTCAAATCGTGAAGCGTGTTATGCCAAGATATGAACTTTATGAGGTCCCGAGAAGCAGTTTTAAAAGATTTTGTCCTTTAGCTAACTATTGATTTAATCGTCCCACTTTGTTTTCAGCTTAAATAACTATCGAAATAAGTCAAACAATACATCCTCGTGATCATTTAAGACATTATAAAAATATAAGAGATACACCTAGGAATAAGGGAGTCTAAGTGAATAATTGGGCCACATAAGTTCGTGTTAGTTTGCTCACTTATAATAACAATGATATCGTTTTTAAGCTTGGTATGAGGAACGTGAAACTTGAGAATGATGAACATTCATGACAGCCTAAAACCCCAATGTAAGTCTTTGAATTCTTTACTTGTTTTGTCCTTTTGGATTCCTTAGTGTTTAGAATTTAATAAAGGCCAAGGTGGGTTATTTATGATGAGAAATGTAAACCGTGCTTTAAAATTAATGCATTGCATGAGGGCATTGAAATTGTTAAGTGCAGGGGATTTGATAGGTGTGAAAACACCCATCCTTTTACCACTTATTTCTTGCTAAAACGAGACCAAAACGCGTATTTAATATCATTTTTTTGGAATTATGCATGGTTTGTGTGTTTGTTGTGTTTTCAGAGCCAACCGGATAAATATTGAAGAAAACATGGGATTGCAAGGGTTTTATCGAAGAAAAAGGCGAAAAGACGAAGTCTATAGTCCAAGAGATGCAAAAGATTTGAAGTCAATGGGCCTATTTGAAGATTTATCGAAAAAAGGACCAAAGATGGAAGATTTACATATGTCGAAGAACTCAAGTCTATTAAACGAAGAAATTAAAAGACGAGTTGAATTTATTCATCGACAAATCCCGAATCAGAATCGAAAACGTCAACTTTACTGAAAAGACGAGAAGACAAAAAGAAAGAAGAAAATCCCACTCACCAACCAACCACAAGGCCTATAAATAGGAGTTCCCTTCACAATTTAGACTAGCTTTTCATTTTTTCTGTTTTTCTTCTCCTATTTCGTAGGGAAACCAACACCATTAAAGTGTTTGGTGATTTTTCTTTTTCAATCCAAGATATTTTAAGTTTAATCTTTGCTTTTTATTTGTTTTAATCCTAGTCTTTTAAAACAAGTCTTCTTTTAAACTTGTTCTTCCTTTTCTTATTGATTCCAAAGTTTTAAGTTTTTATTGTGTTGATTTTGATCTTTAAAAGCAAGTGGGTTTTGTGTTTTTGTTGATTTGGTTTGATGTTTATCATTAGTGGATGACTGGTGGTTAGTTTTGTTTAATATTTGGTTAAAACATGGTTGATTTTGGATAAAATTCGTGATTTAGTTATTTCCCTGTTCTTCGTCTTCAAGATTTTCTCAGATTCCTAATGAAACCAATTTATTCCGGATGAACACTTTGTCCTAATTATTCCGAACCAAGGTTTTTCAACATTTATTTAGAACCAGTTAATATTCCGAATGAGCTAATTGTTTTTATTATTTCGGATGAACAAACATTCCGAATGAATGTGTATTCCGAATGAATAGCTTTATTCCGGATCAGTTAATTATTCCGAGTCACTGAGTTTATTCCGCATCAAGCATTTTTCTGAATCAGCACAATTATTCCGAATGAGTCTTTTGTTTTAGATTTTCCGAATCAAGTTATTCCGGATAAAGAGTTTTATTCCGAGTGAGCAGACTTATTCCAAATGAGCCTTTTTATCGTTTATTCCGAACCAGCATAGTATTCCGAATCAGTGAATTATTCCGGATCAAAGGATATTCCGGATAAGCAAGATTTTTCCGAATGAAGTTAGATTAGATTATTCCGAATAAGTTTTTATTCCGAACGAGCCAAGGTGGTTAAATTATTCCGCATGAACGCAACTTATTCCGAGTGAGCATAATATTCCGAATGAAGGCAGTATTCCGCATGAGTTTTGTTTATTCCGAATGAGTCAAACATTCTGGATCAAGCAAGTATTCCGAATCAACAGTTTTTTTAGTAAAGGTATTTTACTGTTTTACTGTTTAATTTTAATTCAAGCTTTATTTTAAATTGTTTTTATTAACTGCTTTTAGTTTATTTTTATCAATTCACGCATTTACCTTTTTAGTAAAATAGAAAACCAAACACCTTTTTACTTTCCACCAAGAACAATTGAGTCGCACTTTTAATCGGTAATCAATTCGAAAAGACTCAGAACGAATTTATTTTATACTTGGCCAAAAACCTTGTATTAATCAGCCACAAGATCTCGAGGTAAAGTGCCAAGAGCACCATCACCACCATCTGAGTCCTCATCTGAAGAAGATAGTGATGAAGACCAAGCTCAAAAGAACCGAGAAATGAAACAACAAATTGCTTTCATAACGAAGACTTACAAGAAAATCTACAAACCCACCAACAACAATCTTCGTACATCATCTAACACAAAGAACCGATATGTTGAGAGTCCTCCAAGGTATGACACACGTCGACGTGGTGAAAGCCCTTCTAGGTATGATCGACATAATCCAACGCATGTTGAGGGTCCTGCAAGGTATGATCGACAAACGGCCAAGTATGATACTCAGAGGATTGCTGCTGCTACTGGGAATAGGGACACTGTTGGAAGTCAAGTGGTTCAGCAGAGTGGGATTCAATGTTTTAATTACCAAGGTTATGGGCATATGGCAAAGGAATGTAGGAAGCCAAAAAGGGTTAGAGAGTCCAACTATCACAAGGAAAAGATGCTGCTATGCAAAAAGATGGAAGCAGGGGTTAAATTGTCAGCTGATGAAGGAGCAATGCTTGATGATACTGATGATGAAGATTCTGATCAAGAGCTCGATGCACATTACTCGTACATGACAAAGGTTGAAGAAGTTCTCAAAGTCACCGAAGATGACAATGGCCCTATCTTTGACACTGAGCCAATCGATAAGGTACACACTACTGATGAATATAATGTGTTTGGTGATATTCCTGAGCATAGTGATCTACCCAATGCCATTAATGACACGTGTATGATGGAAACGGTTGATAGCAATACCACACCCGATTCATCAGACATGTGCAATAATGAGTCTGAGGATGATCAACATGCAAATGAATATGATGAAGAGGAACGTATTGCGCTTGCTAATTTAATTGCTACTTTACAATAAGATGTCACTGAAAATAAAAAGAGTCAAAATCAATTAAAGAAGGCAAACGCTACGCTCACTCAAAGTTTTGAAGAATGCAAAGCTGCTCTTATCAAATCTACTGAGATGACTGAAAGCTATAGGGATGAGCTCCTTCAATAAACAAAAGAGCTTGAGGGGTACAAGGGTAGTACGTTAAAAAGTCAAAAGGACGATTTTGAAAACAAATATAATACAACTCTTGAGTTACTAGCCAAAGAGAAGCGTCAATATAATGTTTTCTTAATGGATGAACGTCAAAAAACGTACCATGCCAATACCAAAGTTAATGAACTTGAACAAAAGCTCTCTATGACCACTACAGATTCTGCTAAGATTCTTGAGGATAAGAAACAAGAGGTAGATGCGTTAAAACAAGACTTCAAAAGTAGATATGATAAGGAAACCAAAAAAGTAACAAAACTAGAAGCACAAGTCGAATTTTTGAAGAACGTTGTTTATAAAACGCATGATTCTATTCAAACCGTCAAAATGCTAGCACCTCCGTCGATGTTTAAGGGTCAAGCTAGCTTTGCAAGTCCTGAGTACCTTGCCAAAGCTCAAGCTGCGAACCCGCATCTTTATCTTGATGAGACTGAAAGAACTGATCTTGATTGCATGCCTGTTAGTGCCGATAGTGAAGAGACTGCCCTTTGGGATGATGATAGTCAACTACTTGTCAATAAGGAGTTTGTGAAACCATATAATTATGCTTATGAGAATATAATTTATGGTCTTTTCAACAAACAAACTCAGAAAACTCCTGAGGAAGTGTTTCTAAAATGCAAACAAAAGAGAATTCAATGGAAGAAAGCATTTGCCCCTAAGAAATCTAATGTTTACAAATACATAAACTACCTCCCTCTAGATGAACCTAAAAGCAAGAGTAGGAAAACATTAGGTATTCTTAAACACCACATAGATAATGTTAAATCTATTGTTGAAAGAGAATGGGCAAAACGTGAAAATGCTGAGTGGACACATCCGATTCCTCAAGATATTACCTTGCTTGTGAAAGAACTCTTAATTCCTAACACGGCGTTGATTAAAGAAACTGTTCTTCAACTTGAGGAGTTCATTCGGACTGAAATGTATGATGATTTAAAATATGTTGAATCTCTTGAGAAACACATTGAAGATCTTCAAATGGAGAAGTCTGATTTTTCAGATGAATATGATTTACTATTGCAAGAATGTGTTTCTAAAGATGTTATGTGTGCTTATTTTACATCTTGTGTTGATATTGATGAATATTCTGATGTTGCATGCAAATATCTTGATAAGATCAAAGAATGTGAACATCTTGAAATTGAGCTTTCGAAATGTAAAGAAACTGTTGATAAAAAGGCTTTTGAGTTACTTCAACACAAAACTGATTTCCTTCAAAAACATTGTCATTCTCTTGAACTTGCTTTGCAAAAAGATGTTGGTAATTTTCCACATGATAATAAATTGCAAGAAAAACTTTCCCAAATGTTTTGAGAAATGAATGAACAGAATTTTGAAATTAAAGGGTTGAAAGCTCAATTACAAGACAGGGACAGAGCGATAGCAGAGTTGCAGAAACTCGTTGCTAAAATGGGTGGGAAAGTTGTGGAACCTAGCATTAAGAAACATGTTGTTAGACAACCCAATTGCCTCTAAAGAGAATAGATCCTCTAACTTGGGAAAACCATTTGCTTTATCAAATTCTTCGTTTTCAAAACCTGTGTTTGCCCCCAAGATAGATGGAAAGGAAAGCTTACCACATAATCAACCCATAAGGAATGCCATAGCACCAAGCTTTAAGCACAATAATGTGATTAAACCAGGGATGTATAGAATGACCACTAAGCCCACAAAAAAAGTTATTCAATCGCCTCAGACTTCTAGAAACACTAATATTTGTGTGTCTTCTACTACAGGAATAGTCTCCACTACTAGTGTTAGCCGGCCTCAGCTTAAGAGCACTCAAGTGAATGATAAGGTCTGGAAACACAAGAATCAAGGGAAGATGAAGGAAGTAGAAGCACACCCTAGGAATTTGAATGTTTTTAAGAATAAAAATTCTGTAATCGCATGTAATGACAATATGAGTGATGTGAATGATTTGAATGCTATGAATGTGAAATTTTGTTTGTGTCAAATGTGGCAAGTGTGCTAATGCTAATCATTCTATGTGTGCTATGAATAAAGTCAAAGGCGTAGATACTAGAACTAAGAAGCAAGTTGCGATGCCTATTAGAGCTAGTAAACCCAAACGCAAAGTGAACCATTCTGGTGCTACCCCCACTAAGAAATGTAATGCATCAGACTCCACCACTAAGAATCCTAGAAGCAAAATTAATGAATTATATGAGTCTGCTAGCAAGTCTTGGAAATGGTGGTTTGCTAATCAATGTCCTCCCAGATATAAATGGATGCCGAATGCTAGGACAGAAAATGTGAAAACGAGTGTTAGTTTGCCTTTAAATGTTGATAAGGACACTAATGATTCTACTATCACAACTACTGTGGTATCCAATTTAGCAAATGCTCCATCGTGTTCTAACTCTTCTGCAGGTGATACAAATAAATCTCTTCATACTGGACTCCGGATGCACGAACCACATGACGGGGAATCTCAAGCTTCTAATTAACTTCGTGGAGAAGTTCCTGGGTACGGTCCGATTCGGAAATGATCAATTTTCACCGATCCTAGGATATGGAGATTTGGTTCAGGGGAATATCACGATTAAAAGGGTATACTACGTGGAAGGGCTCAATCATAATCTTTTCTCGGTTGGTCAATTATGTGATGCGGATTTGGAATTTGCATTCAGAAAGAAGACATGTTTTGTTCGTGATTATGATGGTAATGACTTACTTACCGGTACACGGGGTATTGATCTTTACACAATTTCACTTCAAGACACAACTTCATCAATTCCAATTTGCTTCATGGCTAAAGCTTCAACAACTCAGGCATGGTTATGGCATCAACGTCTTTCTCATCTCAACTTTGATAGCATTAACTTGCTTTCTAAGAAAGATATTATGAGAGGCCTTCCAAGCTTGAAATTCATCAAAGATCATCTTTGTTCTTCTTGTGAACTTTGTAAAGCTAAACGAAGTAGCTTCAAAACAAAGACCACACCAAGCTCTAAAGGACGGTTAGATCTTCTTCACATGGATCTGTGTGGTCCCATGCGTGTTCAGAGTATCAATGGAAAGAAATATATTCTGGTAATAATCGATGATTACTCAAGGTACACATGGACTCACTTCTTGAGGTCCAAGGATGAAACACCCGACGTTCTCATCAGTTTCCTTAAATTGATACAACGTGGTCTTCAAGCTCAAATTAAAGTGGTTCGTACTGAGAGGTACATAATTTTTGAATTCAAATCTGAGAAAGTATTTTGAAGCCGAAGGGATTGAACATGAAACATCTATTGCTCGTACACCCGAACAAAATGGCGTTGTTGAAAGAGGAAACCGTACTTTAGTTGAGGCTGCTCGCACTTTACTATCCGCTTCAAAACATCCACTATACTTTTGGGCCGAAGCCGTGTCAACCGCATGCTACACATAAAACCGCTCCTTAATTATCCCAAGACACGAAAAGAGACCATATCACATAATTCATGATCGAAAACCTTCACTCAAACACCTTCATTTTTTTGGATGTACCTGTTACATTATTCGAGATGGTGGAAATTTGGATAAGATGAAAGAAAAAGGCAGTCTAAGGGATATAGAGTATACAACAAGAGAACAAAATTGATTGTTGAGACTATTCACATCCGATTTGATTGTTGATCCCAAACTTAGATCGATTTGCTTTATGTATACGAGATTAGATCAAGTAATACACTTAGAGAAACCTTTGTATATACTTATGAATTCAAGTGTTATGCGAAATTTAACACTTAAACAAGAACACACAATTATATAAACAAACTTTCACTTTGATTAATAATATCAAACTTGCTTACAATGAAAGTAGTTTACGAATAAAAACTTATATCAAACATTAAACTAAAGGTCTTCTTTTATAGACATAAGAAGCCTTGTACAATAATCTACGTATCAGCTATTCTAGGTAAAGATAAATATAGAAAATACATTGTTGTTCCTATCTTTACTAGAAGTAATCTAGAATACAATAAACGCGTAGAGTATATCTTCCCATCAGTGCTTGTCTTCAATATGTCAACGCTTGACTTTATCTTGTCAACGCTTGAGCTGTCAGCGCTTGTTTTGTTCTTGTCAACGCTTGTTTTACTCTTGTCAACGCTCAAGTGATCTGGCCTTAATTTATTCCCAACAATCCTCCCCTAAACTTGATATCCACTCTTATGATCAAGTTTCTGAATAAGCATTAAGGACTAGGAGGAATCTTACAAACCTTCTCATATTGATAATGAATAAATCTGATCAAATCTTTTGCCACGTCACTTGAATAATCTATTTCCAGCTTATTGTCCTTCATCTTCTCCAAAATAGCTTTGGATATGAAATACTGACCATCCACAAGTAGATACTCAGCTAACTTTTAGAACTCAAATGGTAAACACCAGCAGCTGAATATAACCTCCATTGAAGACCACTTAGGTCATCTTCAAGATCCTTCCAAACAGCAGGATCCTCATCTTTTGGTCCACACATTCTTTTGAATGTGGACCAAAGTTTTATTCCATTAGCTGAAGTTGGTGCTTCAGCCTCATACTTGGTCTCTAGCAATCTCCATAGATCAACCAAGTCTTCTCTATCACAACTTGCAAACAAAGATATGAGAGTGGTAAAAGTGTGTACCTCTTTGCCATATCTGCCAATCTTCCAAAACCCACATTCATCTTCTTCAAAGCTCACAATTGGGTTCCTGGAATCTAATGGTAACACTTGCACCATATCTGAAGCTTCTAATTGTGTGAGCTTGAGGCTCTTTCTTATGATAGCTTCACTTGGATATAGTGGATCCATATCTTTGGAAAACTCAAATGAGATTCCCTTTTTCACTGGCCTGGGAACAAACATAGCTTTCTTGAGTTCCATTTCTTCTGCAAGTTCTACCTTTCTTTCATCAGAAAGAAGTCTGAGAGTGTTTGCTTCCTACACTCTCACCCAAATGGGATAAGCCCTGCTTTCCAACTCATCAAATGTCAAAGCCCTCAACTTCTGATAAGTCCATCCAACTCCATGACATCTGAGCAACATGAAGTATAGCTCCCTTCTATCTTTTTTCAACTCTGAGAGAATATTACTTGCCTTGTGTTTCAAAATTACCTGGCAATCTTTCTGAACTCTAAGAAGAATCTCCAAACCCCATATTTGATCTGAAATGGTCAAGTCTGGATTCTCCATACATCTTTCTTCCCAAGCATTGTACATTTGAACCACCTCTGGCATGTCAAAGTCAACCTGCAATTTCAATTCTCTCAGCTTCTCCTCAGCCAACTCATCACCATACTCAAGTCTTTCTGGTTCTATAATCATCACACTTGAGTCTGAGGTAGCTCCATCACTTCCTTCTTCTAAAGTCACAACAAATGGTGACTCCTCCTTTTTATCTTGTTCCATGATTTGTGCAGCCAATCTTCTATCAAATTCAACTTGAGCTGCATCCTTTGGAACAATTTCTTCTACCAAAATACCCTTACCCTTATCTGATGGTGCAATGGTTGGTAAGGTAGATGGTGAAACCTGTGTAGAAACCTCCTTGATGATAGATGATGACTGGGATAAATCACCTTCATGTGCAGGTCTATCAACGCCCAACTTTGTTCTATCAGCGCCCAAAATATTTCTATCAGCGTTCAATTTCTCCTTGTCAACGCCCAAATATCCTGTCTCAGCGCCTTTTGTAACTTCTTCCAACATAGCTGTAAATGAGAAATTCAAGTTGGTAGGAGAAACTAAGGACGTATCAAAACCTGTTTGTTTCTTCAAAGTTGTAAGGGCCTCAGCAACATCCAAGGATTGACCATCATGGCTGCCCTTATCACTCAGATTTATTGGATCTTCCTCCCCTTTGGAAGATTCCTCCATACCCCTCCTTGCACTAGCACTCTCCAAAACAACAATCCTCTCCCTCAATTGCTTGAGTTCAAGGCCTTGGTAGCTGACAACTTGTACTAAGTCTGCATTTTTCTTTTGCAAGCTCATGCAGACTTCCGTCAATTCCATAAGAGTCATTGGTTCCAGTCTGCCCTCTTCTGAAATGGGGATTTGACCTCCCAAGTCAGATTCATTGGGCAAGGATGAGGACTTAATGATGGTGGGACTGCCTTGGCCAGCTTCTAAGCCAGAACCAATAGTCCCAGCCTCATCCATGTCACCAGCCACACTTGTGGTGGTGGTTCTCTCTGCTACATGGATAGGACCACCAGAGGAGAACACTCCAGTAGTCCTTTGCCGTTTCATCAACCTATGTTCAGGGGGTGTGGAAGATGGTGTGGAAGAATGGGTGGATGTGGGTTGGTTAAGGGGTGTTTGGGTTTGTGAAGGTTGTGTGTCAGCGTTGGAAATAGGCACATCAACGCCAACATTTAATGTGTCAGCGTTGAAGGAAGTTTGGTCAATTTGCATAGGTTCAGGTGAAGGTATGGGTTCAGGTATTGGGTCAAGTTGTGGTTGAGGGTCAATTTGTGGTTGGGGGTCTGGTTGGGGTTGTGCTGCTGCAATAACAGCAAGCATAGCTTGGGTTAAAGGAAGGTCACGATAGGGTGGTGAGTTCATCTTCATAAAAATAGCTTTCTTTTGCTCCGGGATCTTATAAAAATCATTATGATCTCTTGTGCAGTAACCTTGGACATCAAAAACCATTTGGAGAAAACGGGGATAAGCTAAAGTCATTTTGTTCCCCTTGTTTTTACACATTCCCTCAAAAATCATTTTAGAATAATTAAATTTTTGCCCTGTTGCAATGCACACAATAGCACTTGCAATGGATCTATTGATCTCATTGTGTGTAGTGCATTTGGGACTCAAACATTGAAGGAGGACATGTATGAGGTACTTCCAGGCTGGGGGAAATTCCTGCTTATGATACTTGTTTAAGGTACCTTCATCAGGAAAAGGATATCCCAAAGCCCTAAGCCCTTGTTCTATTTCATTAATGGGAAGGGTGGCTATACCATCAGCATCATCAAGATGCAAGGCTTGGCGTACCAAAGCCTTAGTAACCACCCAAGGTCTCCCATGAACAATAGAAGTCAATGTAGTCATTCTATTAATTGTTGAGGAACTGACAGTGTTCCAAAACTGCTTAATATGTGTGACTGGAATGAGTGGTGCATGAGAAAGAGCATACCTTAATGGGGATGCGTTCAAATACGCCACCATTTGTGTGTATTGGGAAAACAGAGCATCATCAGCTTCAAGATACGCAATCATGTTGTGTTGAGATCTGAACCCCAATTCCAATTCTGATGGTTTAAACTTGGGTGCCATTGATGAAAGCTGTTAAAATTAAGTGAAGAAGATGAAATTGATAAGAGAAAATTGTGTTAGACAAGAATTATAGATACCCTGTTTAAAATAGGAGCCAAATTTATAGGAGAAGAAAATGCATGTGATTGGCCCAAAAATAGGCAAGTATTTTCAAAAATCAATCATGAAAATATTTAAAAAGTATAAGTTTATCCCATGCATTAAATGTAAAGTAACAACTCCCAAAATTACGGCATAAAAATATGTCAAAAATAACAACTGGGTAGGTCCCATTGAGTGTCAACGGTCAAAAATAACCTATCAACGCCCAACGGCAATAATCTTGTCAACGTTTGCCTATAGCCTTGTCAGCGTCTAATTTGGTCACAACAACGCTTGGAAAATTCTTGTCAGCGTCCAAAAATAAAAATGTTTTAAAAATGAAAAATGACCTTAACAAATAATTTATCCTAGAGAAGATAACCAAAAGCTGATAATTATTATAGGGCGGCAAGCACTGTCCAGTTATGCACACATGCGTAAGCAAGATAGACATAACAATCCTCTAGTGTCCCTTGCTAACCAAAACCCTTAACAACCAAGTTACCTTATAAAATCCCTTGTTACTCCCAGGTAATTCCCATAACAAAATTATTCCCATGTCTCCCAACAGACCACAACCAATTCTAGGCCAAAAATGTCTTGGCAGCATGCATAGTATATCAACTTTGCATGCTATAGTGCCTCATGATTTAGTAAAACTAACTCATACTCACCTGTGGACACAATCTAGAATTGTGATAAGAGTATCATATGGATACCCAAATATCCTAAAGGTTCCTAAAACCTCCCCTTAAACTATGATACAAAAGTTTGCTAAAATCATGTATGAACATAAAAAATTTATGTCAAGATAGGAATGAAACATTCCAACCATCATCCATAAATAAAAACTTGTCCAAATGCTTCTCCATTGATCCATAAGCAACTCTGTATCCAATGGTATACTTCTAACACCATCTGCACATTTAGATTGAAAACCACAAAACTAACATTGTTGCTGACAACGCCCCGATAACACATGACAGCGTTGAGGGAAGCTTTGTCAGCGTTAGACAATTATATCGCTGACAACGTTACAAAAACACTTATCAGTGTTCAAGCAACCTTTGTCAGTGTTAGAAAAATATAGTGTAAAATCTAAATCATCAATAAGACCAATAACAATGCATCATCCTGTACATACTTTTACAAAAAGACTCCAAAACACATATTATGTGAGATTGACCATTCCAATACTTGTTACCAAGTATTGAAACCTCCCAGTATCAAAAGGTTTAGTTAGTAAATCTGACACATTTTCCTCAGTGTCAACCCTATCTGGTTGTATTAAACCTTTCTCAAAGCAATCTCTTATAAAATGGTGTCTAATTTCTATGTGTTTTGTTTTAGAATGATGTACAGGATTCTTAATGATGCATAAAGTACTGTTATTGTCAACAAATATCTTGGTATGCATGAAATTATACCCATAGTCCAACAGATGGTTCTGAATCCACAAAACTTGGCCACAACAAGCAGCTGCAGCCACATACTCAGCTTCAGTTGTAGAATTAGCCACCACTGTTTGTTTCTTGCATTGCCAAGATATCAACCTGCTCACAAGAAACTGACATCGACCAGTTGTGGATTTCCTATCAAATTTATCACCTCCATAATCACTATCTGAATATGCAATCAGCTCCAATGGTGAATCCTTTGGGTACCATAAACCAAGACCAGGATAGCATCTTAGGTACCTAAAGATCCTCTTCATAGCATAAAGGTGACATTCTTTGGGAGTCACTTGATGGCGTACACAAGCACACACAACAAACATGATGTCAGGTCTGGAGGCAGTAAGATACATCAAGGATCCAATCATGGATCTATAGTGCCTGACATCAACATCTTTCCCATCTCCAATCTTTCCCCAAGGGTGTTCTCTATCCATAGGAGTAGTAGCCCTCTTTTCATGTGGGGAAAAGCCAAACTTCTTCAAGATCTCAGCAACATATTTATCCTGGGAGATGAAGATACCATCTTCTTTCTGCTGAACTTGTAAACCAAGAAAGAAGTTCATCTCCCCCATAGCACTCATCTTGAATTTGTCTGTCATAAGCTTGGAGAAATCCTCACTCATCTTGGGATCAATAGACCCAAAAAGGATATCATCAACATAGACCTACACAAGCAACACATCCTTGCCTTTCTTCTTTGTAAACAGTGTCTGATCTATGGTGCCCCTCTTGAATCCATTCTCCACCAAATAGGTAGACAAAGTACCATACCATGCTCTAGGGGCTTGATGAAGGCCATACATAGCCTTTTTGACTCTATACACTTTATCTGGATTCTCTGGATCCTCAAAACCAGGAGGTTGCATCACATATACCTCCTCAACAATAGTTCCATAGAGGAAGGCACTCTTGACATCCATTTGATAGACTGTGAATCCCATGCAGGATGCATAGGCTAGAAAAATCATGATAGCTTCAATCCTTGCAACTGGTGCAAAGACCTCCTCATAGTCTATCCCCTCCTCTTGTGTATATCCCTGAGCCACTAACCTTGCCTTGTTTCTGACCACAATGCGTCTTTCATCTCTCTTGTTCCTTAGAACCCATCTTGTCCCTATAGGTCTGACATATCTGGGACAGTCAACCAGCTCCCAAACATCTTGAATTGCAAATTGGTGAAGCTCATCCTGCATTGCTTCCACCCAACTTGGTTCTTTGAGAGCATCAAATATTTTCTTGGGATCCTGTTGTGACAGAAAACAGGCAAACAAACATGCTTGCACAAGAGGGGTATCTACCTTCTTGTGTATATTGGCAATAAACCCACCAAGACCTTGATGAGATCTTCTAGTCTGAACTGGAGTATCAACATTACCAATGATTTGAGAAGGAGGATGATTCTTCATGACTGAAGTATGTACTCCTCCCTCAAAAAGTCTGGTATCTTCAACCTCATTCTCCATGTTGCCAATGTCTTCTTGATCAGACTCTCTTTCATCAACATGAGGATGAACCTCTTCATAAACAGTGGAAGGTTCACCTTGTTCAAAAATGGAAGAGAAAAGATGTGCAGAAGTGTTGTCAACGCCTGAATCTTGTTTGTCAGCGCTTGGGCTAACAACGTTTGAAGTGTGGTTGTCAACGTCTGAACCATCAACGTCTGAATTGGTCTTGTCAGCGCTAGATTTGCCTTTGTCAGTGCCTGAAGAACCATGCATGTTTGTATCTGGTGGTACTTGGAAACCACCATTATCTTTTCCAGCAACAGCAGCAGCATCAAACGCATCTGTCCAAATGGGAATTGTAACATATTCTTGGTTAGGAGATGTCTTTTCTGCTTGTGATCCAACCTTTTCATGAACCTGAGTACCTGAAACATCAACAACTTGTTCCTCCATAACATTTGAAGTTATCTTCACAATGTCTGGATTAGTGACAGGCATATAATTTAAAGTTCTAGATAAAGGTTCCAAGTCAAACAACCAATTAGGACCACTTTCAGGATCACTAGGCTTATTTTCTAAAAACCTAACATGTACTCTTTCAAGTATACGTTTGTCCTCTTTAAGATAAACCCTATATCCCTTGCTCTGCATTGAATACCCCATGAAGTAGCCTTCATCACCTTTTTCACTAAATTTACCTAAGGCATCACTAGTATCCAAAACTACTACATGACAACCAAAAGGTCAGAGAAAACCAATATTAGGTTTTCTACCCCAAAGTAACTCATAAGGTGTTTTGTTCTGAATTTTGTTAACAAATGCTCTATTTTGCACATAGCAAGATGTATTAACAGCCTCAGCCCAAAAGGCTATAGGAAAGTGAGCATCAGCCAACATTGTTCTGGCTGCTTCAATTAGGGTTCTATTTTTCCTCTCAGCAATCCCATTTTGTTATGGGGTTCTAGCAATACTAAATTTCCTAGTAATTCCTTTCCTAGCACAGAAATCATCTAGCTTCTTATTTCTAAATTCTCTACATTATCACTCCTAAGCATTTTAACCTCATTGCCAGACCTCTTCTCAATCTGAGTGATAAAATTAATTAGAATATCAGTTGTGTCACTCTTCATAGCTAGAAAGAATGTCCAAGTAAACCTAGAAAAGTCATCTGTGATGACAAAGCAATATGACTTACCATTCAAACTTTCTATATTGGTTGGACCAAAGAGGTCCATGTGTAGCATATGAAGAGGTCTAGAACTAGTGTGCACCTGTTTGGACCTGAATGAGACCTTGTGCTGCTTGCCTTTAAGACATGCAACACAAGAGTGGTCATTGTGGAAGGCCTTCTCAGGCAAACCATCAACTAAACCAAGTCTCACAAGCCTATTTATATTTTTAAAATTTATGTGCCCTAGTCTCCTGTGCCACAAATTACTCTCATCTACTGAGGCCTTAGCATAAAAACAAGACATATTATTATTCATTTTAATCCCATTCAAATTTACATTATATATGTCCTTATGCCTAGGTGTTCTATACTCAATATATTTCTCATCAGGAATCTTAAAATCCTTGCTTAACACCAAACACTCAGTATCAGTAAACATAACTTTATTTTTGTTATCACAAATTTGTGATACACTAAAAAGGTTGTAATCAAGTTCTTTTACCAGAAAGACGTTCTCAAAACGCAAATTCTTGGTGAGAAGGGTTCCTTTGCCTGTGATAGTGCCATATCCGCCTCCAAAGTAAACCTTGTCACCATCCTTAATGGGAGTGAAGTTAGTATGGTAATCTTCCTTCCCTGTCATGTGCCTTGAGCATCCACTATCCCAATATCCATAATCATTGACCTGTCTTTGAATGCCCTGCACATAAAGAAAACAAATTAGTTTTCTTTGGGAACCCAAGTCTTAAAAGACTTGGATTCATCTGGTTGTTCAATAAGAACAGACTTAGTTCTCATAACAACCCCATTCTCATCCTTCTTGGGATGAAATACCCAGTTAACCCCAATAGGTTTTGTAATGACTTTTGAAATGTAGTTAAATCTATTGCAAGTCATTGAAATCCCATTATCATTAGGGTTCTGATCTTTCTTGGGTCTCCATGTTAAGCTTGAAGAAGCTTTAGACCCCTTACCTTGTGGTTGCAAATATTTAGGTCTGGTCACGTTTCTGTCAGCGGTAGAATTTGTCCTGTCAACGCTGAAATTACCCTTGTCAGCGTTGAACCTAGGGTTTGCTACAGAAACCCATTGCCTATCTGACCAGGTGTTTGTCTTTTGAAATTTTGTCCATGAGTGTTAGACCCTCTAGTAAAGAATGGGGCAGGTCTAATCACTTGTGGACTTTGCTGCACACAAGGTTTGGGTCTGACAACATTTGACTTCCTAACAACGTTGACTTTGTTCCTGACAGCGCTGAAATTGTTCCTGTCAGCGCTGGCTTTGGGAGCGTTGACACACTTGTATGCCAAGTGTGAAAAGCTACCACAAGTGTAACAGGCTTTCCTAGACACAACCTTAGGTCTAGAAGAGAAGAAGCCTTTTCCATGATTGCTAACTTGGCTCTTGGGTGACCTAGTATTCCTATACATCTGTGCATATTTAATGCTAGGTTTTCTATCAGTGTTTGAGCCTAGGTCAACAACTTTACCAGTGAGTGGGTTAGTAACCTTAATCGGTGTTGACTCATTGGGACTTTCACATAGTAAGCCACCCTTAACAAACAAAGTAGGGTTAGCTTTCTTCCATTCATTCAGGTCAGTCAACTTTTGTTGATACTCTTCAACTGGAGTGACAACTCTTGATGGAGGAATGAATTCATCCTCTTGGAGCTCTGGCAAACCAGTCCAAGATAGGTCCTTTTGTTGGACACCATAGAAGTCACCAGCTGGTGGTGGAACCAAAGAGTAATCATTCATCCCAATCCCAGTCATGTCCTTAGGATCCCTTTGTTTACCCACACATTCTCCTAGGGTTTGGGTAGCTCTATCAAATCTTTGAATTTTAAGGCGAACATTATCTTTATTCTTAATAGCCTCATCTAACTTAGCTTGTATCTCACCATTAACCCTTTCCATGATGTTTCTAATATCCATACTAGCTTCTAACTCATGTTTTAGGATGTTTATTTTATCTTTTAAATCAAATTCCATTTTCTTGTATTCAGAAACGGTTTTCTCAGTTTCAGTGAGAGCTAGTTGGTAATTAGACAATTTACATCTTTCAGTACTCATATCATCTAATAATCTTAACACTTCTTTGTTAAGTCTTTCAGTATTTAACCTACAACCTTTGCTACAAAAAGCGTCATCATATACCTCATTCTCAGATGAAGAGGAGGAGTGTGCCATGAGAGCATATTCAACATGCTCTTCTTCAATATCAGCAACCAAAGCTTTATCCTCTTCAGCATTCTTAGCCAGATAGCCCCAATCCCATCCCATACTATCAATTCCTTGAACTGCAACCATGGCTTTGGAATCCTGGGCTTTAACAACCTGACTTGAGGGTTTACCAGCATCAGATCTTCTAGGTGATCTGCATTCCCTCATGAAGTGCCCCATACGATGACAGTTGTAGCATTGAAGGTCATCTTCTTTTTAAACCTTCTGTTCCACCTATTTGCTCTTATACTAGCAAGAGCCATGTTCCACTTGATGTCCATCTCTTCCAAGTGCTCATCACTTATCTGCTCAAGGTCCTCATATGTAATCACTGAACCATTGGGCAAAGAAGCAATGTAAGCACAAACAGTATCCAAATCCAAACCAACAGGTTTAACTCTTGGGGAGTCACTCTTGAATGTGTCAGCGTCTGAATAGGAGACGTTGACAGGACTTGTTCCAGCGCTGACATATGATGATCCAGTAACTGGATGCATGTAAGAGTCCTTCTGATTGAATTGACCTTCACTATGAGAGAAGAAGGCCATGTTACTGTTGGTAGACTTGCTTCCATGCTCTAAGAGAGTTTCATCTTCCAACAGCCTTAGTTTGTTGTAGATGTCATCAAACGAGGAGCTCTTATAGGTATTTTTGGCAAGAATAGATCTTGCCTCAATCTTCCATGCCTCACCAAGACTTTTAAGAAAGGTAGCATTAATGTCAACATCACCAACTTGTGTCCCCATGAAGGACAACTTGCTTGTAATGTCAAGCAATCTGCTTCTCACACTACTTAGTTTCTCATTGGGTTGAGCTTTGAAGACAGCATAATCATGCATGAGTTGCTTTTTCTTTTCTTCCTTAGTGTCTGCATTTCCACCATATGCAACTTCAAGAGCTTCCCAAAGGTCCTTAGCAGATTCATAACCTCTGTATTTATGCTGGTTCTCTTGTCCCAAAGAGACTTTCAGAATATTTAGGGCTTTCATGTCAACCCTTTTCTTTGCTATGTCATCAGCAGCCACAGCTCTACCATCTCTAGGTTTTTCTCTCTTATCCTCTTCAGAACATCCAGCAACAGCTGCTCTTTGAGCAATAACATTAGCAATCTTTTGATCCTTATTGAATGTGTTTCCATATTCAATAATCTCCCAGAGTGTATAGTCATAGATCCCCAGATATTGTTCAAAGTTGAACTTCCACAAGTCAAAATTGGTTGCATCAAGCATGGGAATCTTGATGTTTGGTAAAGCTGAGGAGGAGGAGGTTATTGCTTCAGACATGATGTTTTTAGGGTTTCTGAGAAAATTAGGGTTTTGGTGATTTTTAGGGTTCTAGTGTTCTTTAAGATCAAAAGTTCCTCAACAAGCTCTGATACCACTTGTTGATCCCAAACTTAGATCTATTTGCTTTATGTATACGAGATTAGATCAAGTAATACACTTAGAGAAACCTTTGTATATACTTATGAATTCAAGTGTTATGCGGAATTTAACACTTAAACAAGAACACACAATTATATAAACAAACTTTCACTTTGATTAATAACATAAAACTTGCTTACAATGAAAGTAGTTTATGAATAAAAACTTATATCAAACATTAACCTAAAGTTCTTCTTTTATAGACATAAGAAGCCTTGTACAATAATCTACGTATCAGCTATTCTAGGTAAAGATAAATATAGAAAATACATTGTTGTTCCTATCCTTACTAGAAGTAATCTAGAATACAATAAACGCGTAGAGTATATCTTCCCATCAGTGCTTGTCTTCAATGTGTCAACGCTTGACTTTATCTTGTCAACGCTTGAGCTGTCAGCGCTTGTTTTGTTCTTGTCAACGCTTGTTTTACTCTTGTCAGCGCTCAAGTGATCTAGCCATAATTTATTCCCAACATTGATGAATTACAAGAGATGGCACTTGAACAAAGCAGTTTAAGTCCCGATCCACAACGACAAAAAACTTCTATGCACAACCGCACAAAACTCGAAACTCAAGACCACAGCAATGAACCGTCAAGTTCAAAGATGGTTCCTGAACATGTTCCTAGAGCAGATATGCCATTGGATACGAAAATTGAAGAGTTGGAAATGTTATATGGACCAATGTATGATGAATATTTCACGGGGGAGAAACAAGTTGTATCGAAGTCTTCCGCTGTCACTCAAGATAAGAATGATGATACCGATCATCGTCAACAATCGGATACTACTTCATCTACTTCAACATGGGTTGCTGCAGATTTACCTCCTCGGAATATCACTACAACAATCGATCCTACAACATCCACAAATACTGTCATTGCTCCAGAGAACACAAATCAAGCAGAGAATGCATTATCTGACGAAGACGAATTTATCAACCTATTCGGTACACCGGTACACGAAACTGGAGAGTCTTCTACTCGCCATGTTGATCCGTCAAATATGCATACGTTCTATCAACGACATCCTTCAACACATCATTGGAGTCAAGATCATCCTTTAGTTCATGTCATTGGAAACCCTTCTCAGCCTGTTCGTACAAGACGACAGCTTCACACCGATGGCGATGTTTGTATGTTCGCACTCGCCGTGAGTTCAGCTGAACCGAAAAACATCAAAGAAGCCATGGCTGATCACGCTTGGATTGAATCGATGACGGATGAACTTCAACAATTTAAAAGACTTAATGTCTGGGAACTTGTTGACAGACCATACGATGTAATACCATTAAATCTTCGATGGATCTGGAAAAACAAGATGGATGAAGAGAAACGATCATCAAGAATAAATCTAGACTAGTGGCTAAAGGGTATGGACAGAAAGAGGGTATTGATTTTGATGAATCATTTGCACCAGTAGCTCGAATGGAAGCGGTCAGGATTTTTTTTGCTTATGTTGCACATAAGGGATTTAGTGTCTATCAAATGAACGTAAAGACGGCGTTTCTTAACGGTCCTTTGAAGGAAGAAGTCTATGTCACGCAGCCAGAAGGAATCGTCAATCCTCATTATCCTGACAAGGTGTATCGTCTTCACAAAGCACTATATAGACTCAAGCAAGCTCCAAGGGCGTGGTACAACGAGCTCTCGAAATTTCTGGTCTCCAAAGGTTTCTTAAAAGGTTTCATTGATCTAACTTTCTTCACTTATAAATATGGGGATGACATTTTGCTTGTGCAGATTTATGTTGATGACATTATTTTCGGGTCTACAAACCCAAAACTTTCACAATGGTTTGAAAAAGAAATGCATAGCAGATTTGAAATGTCTATGATGGGCGAACTAAAATTCTTTCTAGGAATTCAAGTTCACCAATCCCCAAGTGTTATATTCATTAACCAAGATAAGTATTGTCAAGATATAATCACAAAGCATGGTATGACATCATGTGACCCCATTGGGACACCATTATCAACCACATCCCTAGATGCTGATTTGGAGGGATTACCCATTGATCAAACGAGATATCGTTCCATGATTGGGTCCCTCATGTACTTGACAGCAAGCAGACCTGATATTCATCATGCTACATGCTATTGTGCACGATATCAAGCACGACCCACTGAAAAGCACCTCAAAGAGGTTAAACGGATCTTTCGGTACCTTAAGAATACCATTCACATGGGACTATGGTATCCGAGGGAAATCGGTTTGTTTCTAACGGCCTATTCAGATTCTGATCATGCAGGGTGCCTTGATACACGTAAAAGTACTTCTGGTGGTGCACAATTTCTGGGTCAAGACAAGCTTGTGGGATGGTCTTCCAAGAAGCAGGATTGCACGTCACTTTCATCAGCCGAAGCAGAGTATGTGTCTTTATCTGTGTGTTGTGCTCAAGTTCTTTGGATGAGAACACAACTCACGGATTATGGCTTCCATTTTGATAAAGTACATATGTACTGTGACTCAAAGTCAGCCATAACCATCTCCTGCAATCCGGTACAGCATTCCCGCACGAAGCACATTGATGATAGATATCACTTCATTAAGGAACAAATTGAAAAGGGTATTATTGAATTATACTTTGTTGGAACTGATTATCAATTAGCTGACTCGTTTACAAAAGCTCTTTCAAAAGAGAGGTTTGTGTATCTAGTTAGGCAAATTGGTATGAGATGTTTGACTCCAGCAGAACTGGAGGTTCTGGAAAAGAAGCCTGCTTGATTCATCTATCAAACATCTATCTTGTAAATATTAATGAAAAAGCAAAATACAAAATTAAAAATTCTTTGATAATCCAAAAATATTCTTCTCGACATGTCTTTAAGTATCGATAATATGGACGTACCTAGAAATGTCGCTCAATAACGACACTGGTGTGTACATAAAGCTCGAATGAAAGTTGTAAATATTTTTCAAAACATGTCATTTCTATCTTTTTAAAGGAAATTGTCTTTTTTGGACAATATTTCCAACAACGGGTAGAGCAATCTATCTTGGGTTGAGCTTGTCACAAAACATTCAATGTTTTGAGCTTAACACAATGGCTTGTAATCACTTTCAGATTGCAACCCAGATTCATATTCACGGGGGAGTGTACGATTTAGTGCCCTTACCCTCAACAAAAGAAGAGAAATCTTCTTACACTTGAGTGGATACGTCAAGACATTCAAAGTCTATGAACTCAAGTTTATGCTTAAGAAAAACCTTTTCGACAAAAAGAATTGATTTTTCAAAAAGCGTTGAACATAATTTTTTCAAGAATTTCTCAATGATATTCAAAATCATTCAAAAATTATGTGTTCAACAACTCCTTTCCTCAAGAGTTTAATATGGATCATATCCTCGAAATTACAATTCAATTGGATCAATTTTTGAGGGGGAGCGTCCCAATATTCATGCTAAGTTTTGACACATTTTTCTCCCGAAGATTTTCAAGACTATTTTTCAAAATATATTTTAATCAAATTTGGTATCTCTAATATCAAAAGATTTTATATATTAGAGATAGCGGAGAAACTGTGATTAAAATGTGATCTAAAGACTCAAGCACTCATGGTTACGATCAAATACCACAAAATTTTTAATTCACGACGTTATTGGTGTGAAAAGGGTGGTTAGGTTTAAGTCCTATGATCCATACAGAACCGGAGGGATCTTCCCAGGGACAATCTAATAGATTATTAGAAGTCCTTAGGAAAGATGGAGTAGAATGTGAACGTAGCTGAATGCCGACTAAGTACTGATGCTAGCACTGGAAAAATCACAACAAGGTGCTAGTAATAATGTCTTGGTAAGCATTGAAGGGGTTGAAGAATGAAAAAGAAATGTAAGGATAAAGGGTGTAAAGAAAGAAGCCCTCCATACAACTTAGGCAGAAACCAGGTCAACTCATCATGAAGACAAACTCATCATGGACCCAGTGATGTGAAGCACAACCCTTTCCTAGCTACTCAGGCTTCTCTCAAAAGAAGTTTGTTTTATTGTCACGGAGATCAACATGACTTTTATTGACTTTCTCACTCCGAGATTGTTGATATGGAATAGGTGGCATCTGCTCCAGCCTCCGACCACTAAAAGTGCACAAATCGAGTCTAGAGCCAAGAGATCAATCAAATCTCGTTAGGACACATGGATGAAGATAAAGAGAGTCCTACGCTATATCCTTGTGATATTGCTAGAACACTCAGAGTGATACTACTTAGTATTCACAATGATGAGTGGAAATCCTTCCAGTGTTAACATCAAACAGCACTGCAGTAGGTCATATGCAAGATTCTGTATGAATTCAACATATGTAAAACTGAAAAGCAACAGTGGTTTGATTCTGAATTGATTCAAACTCGTTTCAGGTTTCTACGCAATATCTTTATGGTCTTGCCAGAACATTTAGAGTGATATTCATTAATATTCACATTAACGAATGGAAATCCTTCTAGCGTCAACATCAAACAGCGCTACGGTAGGTGACTTGTGAGATTCTTATGAATCAAACTTGTGTCAACTGGAAAGCAACAATGGTAAGATTCTTAATGAATCAAACTTGTTCCAGGAATTTGAATTGACGACTTTAATCAAGCGGATATTTATCCAATTGATTCACTCTTTATGTTCGCAGTCTTGCTTTGAGACGGTCGAGTAAAGAGAACGGCTAGTACTGCCGCGAAACCCTGTCAAGGAGTTTCTTAATTGAATCTACCTAATCACAGGTACGGTATTTAATATCGTATAACGGTCTTCACTGACCGGAGGTAAAACGCTACCGATTTAGGACGAATGTCAAAGCCATTCAGTTTGTGTCTATGTTTTGTCTCGAGAACGTGGCGTCACGGTGTACTCAGCAAAGTCAAAGGTTCAAAACCACATATTCATGCCCAAAGACTTATTCAACAATTAATAGTGTGAGCATGTGGATAAAGACACAAGATCGCAAGATGGCAAAGACGAGTCAAGAATGATTTGCAGATCTTAAGATAAAAGACAAAGTCGAAAGACAATGATAAAGGCTCAAAGATCACAGCATGAAGGAACAAAACTACTGTTACACGTTCAAGACTCATTTATGACAAAATTCATAAATCTCCATTGGAATCCAAATATCAAAGAGGAATGACCTCACATAGGGGGAGATTGTTAACCTCAAAATATTGAGTCAAACAAGAATGTTCGGTCATAGGTTTCTATAATATTTATTAGAATGTTGTAATAGGTAGTTAATTAGTCGTGGTTTACGGGCTTGGATTTAAACTAATTAAAGTCCAAAAGACAAGCCCGGCCCAATATATAGCCCATTAAAGCCCGCATGTGGGTGGACTATATATACTACCCTCCTAGCATGTTAGGAGGGTGGATGGTCATTTGTAACAAATTTTCTCTAATCTAATATTCACCAAGTTAATCATCTCTCTCTACTTTCTCTCACTACTTTCTCTCTCTAGGAATCCATCTCTTTTCATCTATTTTCTATCACTAATCATCATAATATTATACGACAACACACATCATGGTTGTGGCATCGTCGGTTATCTCATCTTAACTTTGATGCTATAAACCACTTGGCTAAAAAAGAACTTGTTCGTGGTCTTCCAAAACTTAAGTTCGACAAGGATCATTTATGTTCCGCGTGTTCTTTGGGGAAAAGCACCAAGAAATCATACAAACCTAAAGTTGAAGACACCAACCAAGAACCACTGTATCTTTTGCACATGGATCTTTGCGGGCCAATGCGTACGGCTAGTGTGAGTGGTAGAAAATACATATTCGTCATGGTGGATGATTTCTCAAGGTTTACATGTGTAAAATTTTTAGCATCCAAGGATCAAGCACCAAAGTACATTATTACTTTCTTAAAGATGATCCAAGTACGTCTTCATGCTACTGTTCGCCGCATTCGCACTGATAATGGAACTGAGTTCGTTAATCAAACTCTACGAGACTATTATGAAAAGGTAGGTATTTCACATGAAACTTCTGTTGCCCGCACTCCACAACAAAACGGTGTCGTGGAAAGACGTAACCGTACACTTATGGAAGCTGCTAGAACTATGTTGATTTATGAGAATGCTCCTTTATTCTTATGGGCGGAAGTAGTGGCAACCGCATGTTATACCCAAAACCGCTCCATCATTCGTAAACGCCATGGTAAAAATCCATATGAGCTACTTCATGGACACAAACCCAATATTTCATTTCTTCATGTGTTTGGTGCACTGTGTTATCCAAATACAAATAGTGAGAATTTGGGCAAACTTCAACCGAAGGCTGATATTGGAATTTTCATTAGTTACTCACCTGCAAAGAAAGTTTACCAAATTTATAACCGTCGTCTTGGCAAGATAGTAGAAACTTTGGATGCCAATTTTGATGAGCTGACAGCGCTGGCTTCTATGCAACACAGCTCTGAACCCGCATTACATGAGATGGGAACCGGTACGATTAGTTCCGGATTAACTCCCAACAATCCTACTTCTCCATCATTAATACACCTACAAGGCCCGAGTGGGATGAATTATTTCAACCTATGTTTGATAAATTCTTTGATCCACCTAGTAAGGATTCTCCAGCACATGCAGTAGTAGCTCTGTTTCCCGAAGTTGTTGCTCAAGATAATGGAAATCAGTCTGAGGCATCTACTGTTAATATTGAACCAGATGTCCCATCCCCCACCAATTCACAAACTACACCTGAATCATCACCCCTACTCGTTCCTAATGATGTTGAAGAGGATCACTATGATTACAAATTTGGAAATTGCTCACTTACAAGAGCTTCCTTTCTTTGGTTCACAAATACCTGAAAACCCTAACAGTGCATCTACCTCAGAGGAAGCTCCTGCAATCGTTCACTCCCGACCACGGATTGAAACTCACAACACAAAATGGACAAAGGATCACCCAATCCGCAATATTATTGGTGACATCGATCGACAAGTCTTAACACGCCACCAACTCTAAGAACATGCATTATATTGCTACTTTGATGCATTTCTTTCCGATATTGAACCTAAAAATTGGCAACAAGCCATGACAAAATCATATTGGATTGAAGCCATGCAAGAGGAACTTAATGAATTTCAAAGTCTTGAAGTGTGGGAGTTAGTTCCTTTACCCAGCAACATTGAAACCCTTACATTGTTGTGGGTATATAAGGTTAAACTCAATGAGTTAGGTGGAGTGCTGAAGAACAAAGCTAGATTGGTTGCTAGAGGTTACAAACAAGCTTTGGGTATTGACTTTGAAGAATCCTTTGCTCCTATGGCACGATTGGAGGCAATTAGACTATTCCTTGCTTATGCTACTCACATGAACATGATCGTCTACCAAATGGATGTTAAGACGACATTTTTCAATGGTGAATTAAGGGAAGATGTCTACGTAAGCCAGCCGAATGGATTCGTCAACTCGGAGTATCCTAATCACGTGTACAAGCTCAGAAGGCTCTTTACGGACGGAAACAAGCTCCACGCGCGTGGTACGATTTCCTATCGTCGTATCTCATCTCGAAAGGCTTCTCCAAAGGCACATTGGACCCAACATTATTTATTCTCAAGGAGGACAATGACATGATACTGGTACAAATTTATGTTGATGATATAATATTTGCTGCTACTAATCAAAGACTGTCTGACAATTTTGAGAAAATTATGTCCATGTGTTTTAAGATGTCGATGATGGGAAAAATTTCATTTTTCTTAGGGTTGCAAAATTTTCAAAATCCCAGAGGCATCTTCATTAATCAATCAAAATTTGCTCTTGAATCATTAAAGATGTATCATTTTGAAAATTGTGACCCCGTGGATACTCCAATGGTGGAGAGATCCAAGTTATATGAAGATAAGGAAGGGATAGCTGTTGATCCTAAACTTTACCGTGGAATGATCGGCACCCTTCTCTATCTGACTGCTAGCAGGCCAGATTTGCAATTTGCTATATGCATGTGTGCCCGGTATCAGGCTCGGCCTACCGAAAAGCACTTACATGTTGTGAAAAGGATCTTTCGTTATCTTAAAGGAACACTTAATCGTGGTCTGTGGTATCCAAAGGATTCCTCTATTGCACTAATCTCATATGCAGGCACTAATCTCATATGCAGATGCGTATTATGATGGGTGTCAAGATACTAGACGTAGAACTTCTGGCAGTGTGCAACTGCTTGGAGATAGACTTGTTAGTTGGGCATCTAAAAGGCAGAAAAGCGTTGCGATATCAAGTACAGAGGCTGAATACATTGCTATGTCCGGTTGTTGTGCTCAAGTTCTTTGTATGAGATCACAATTAACTGACTATGGTATTGGCTTCAACAAAATCCCGATGTACTGTGATAACAAAAGTGCAATTGCTCTGTGCTGCAACTACGTTCAACATTCCCGGGCGAAGCACATTGACATACGCTACCACTTCATCAAAGAGCAAGTGGAAAATGGAGTGATCGAACTGTACTTCGTCAACACTGAGTATCAGCTGGCAGATATATTCACAAAGACCTTAGATCGAGGATGTATCGAGTTTTTGATCGAAAAGCTAGGCATGAAATCATTCTCACCAGCGACACTTAAGGAGTTGGCAGAATAATATGAAGAATAGTGGTGGTAAACTATTCTTGAGTATCCTTTGATCGTGATCTTGTATATTATCGTATATATTTAAACCACCAAAAGAAAAATACAAAAATATAAAACATACAAAAACCATAAAAAATATAAAATCAAGAAAATCCAAAAATATTTTTTCACTTTAAATCGGGCATGTCTTTTAGTACGGTAATATTTACGGCCTTAGAAATGTCGATTAAAATTGACACGGCGCCATAAATAGAGTCCGTATAAAAGTTGTACATCTTTTCAAACATCCCCATTATGGCTTGTAGTTATTTCAGACTGCAACCCGCTTTTCGCATTAAAGTCACGTATTCCTTATGAAAACGTTGGCTCACAACGGGAATTAATTTTCTCGGGCAAGGTTTACTTAAAAACCTTGTAAGGGATCAAGTTTACTTTATAACTTGGTCTAACACAAACTAGTGTACATTTCAGTGCACTTACTTTGTTAAAATAAGAGAAATCTTATTGCCACCAGAATCGTTCCAAACAATCACTAAACCGGAAAAAGTCTTCATGGATATTTGCTTCTTTAAAATCATTGACTACAGCTCTTTAAATAGAAAACGAGTTCGTGTTTAAGGGGGAGCAAATATTAAATCATTTTGGAATTAAAATTGATCTTCAGAAGGGGTTTTCAGAAAATATAATCTAATCTTCGTCTTCATTATATGCTTTGTGTGCTTTATGTGGTATATGGTTTGAAGAATAGGTCGTTTGCAATTATGCATTAAGTGTAAGTGTTCGTGTTTTTGTACGGGTTAGTACTTCGTTAAGTCATTTGGTTAATCCTAATGATCTTATCAAATCATACTAACTGGGGGACTGATTTTGCAATACTTCCAAAAAGAGGGCCAAATATATCATTTTTGGCATCAAGTTGACCAAAGTCAACCTTCTCACCCCTCCCCCGTTCCTAGTTTGTGTCCATCGCAAAAACACACATCACAAAAACATAACCGCCATTGTTAAACCTTGCCCAAACCTTCGATCCTTGATTTTTGCTTTCTAATCCGTGCATCCAACTAGGTATTCATACATGATTATATTCTTGCTACATTTCTCATTTTATCATCTTTAACATAACAAGCAAACAACCCGTTATAAATATTTAATCTAAACTAGGGTTTCGAAATTTTTGTGTTGAAAATGTTAATTGATAAGTGGGATATGATTAGATTGCATAGATGAACATAGGTCTTGCTCTGTTTTTCATAAAAATTCAGGAATCCTAAAGTCAAACTTATGATTGAATCCTAGTCTCGGATTGCGATGAACATTGTGACCCAACATTGTGATGCATGGTCATTGCGATGAGTCATTCTGATGGCTCATTCCGATGGGTTATTGCGATGGGTCATTACAATGGCTCATTGAGACGGATCATTACGATGACACATTGCGATGGAATATTGCGATGGTGCATTCCGATGCATCATTGCGATGGCATCGTAATGGTATTGCGATGAGGACATATTGCGATAAATTTTCAACATTGCGATGGAAACACCAACATTGCGATGACTATGTGATTACGATAGGACAGGATTGTGATAGGATTGTGATGGTTTCACATTGCGATGGGTGTAAGATTGCGATAGGATTGCGATGCTTAAACATTCCGATGATTGTAGGGTTCCGATGGATGGTTGTAAGATTGCGATGGATTTAGGATTGTGATGCACTTATAATTCTGATGACTTGAAAGATTGCGATGAGTAGTTTTGGGAAACATTGTGATAGCTTATAGTATTATGATTACACTATAAAATTGTTATGAGTAATAGGATTGTCATGCTAGTTTTATGTTAGGTGGCTCCTATAGACATGTGTCGTGATCATGTTATAGTTGTTCTATCAATGTAATGCGCTAATGCTTGTCGTGTGTTACTTCTAATGCTTCAGCTTGACATGGATTTAAGATATATATGTTTGTGTATATCATTTGTGTTTATGTCATATAAGCAGGAAAATGTCGATCACAGAAGAACAACAGCGGCAACGTGATCTCGAACTTGTTTCACTCAGCAACAGGCTACCATATGCTGAGAACAACTCTCGTTTGCAAGAGGATTTTGATCCATCTTTAGCAGCTTTAAAAATCGCCACGGATATCCTTGAAATTTCACCTATCAAAGATGCATTCAGACTTACTGCCTCTGTTCCCGAAGTCTACATGCACGAGTTCTGGACCACTGCAACACTATCACAAAGTCAACTACCTAAAATGACTATCTCATTCCAACTTAATAAAACGCCAATGTTACTTAACTTGGGCATCTTGAGGCAACTGTTTAACATTCCTAAGTTAGCAAAAGGAGAAAACTTTGTGGCTAACCCAAACAACGATGAATTGTTTCGAGTCATTCGTGCTCTGAATTATGAAGGTGAAATCGACAACCTATCCTAGTTCAATAGATCACACATATAGCAACCCTGGAAAGCACTTATCACCATCATTGTTAAATGTCGTACTTCAAAGACTCGGGGCTCTGACGTAATGAGACCACCTTAGGTTTACATATTTTGGGGACTTTACACGGCATCTAAAGTGGACTATGCACTCCTTCTCTGGCAAGAATTTTGTTATCAGTTTACTGGAACCAAGAAGAAATCTGTGCATCTTCCATTCCCAAGATTCACCAAGCTCATCATCAACCACTTTATGAAGAGTGACCCAACCATTGACACTCGCGGGAATTTCTTCTACCACACAAAAGATGATGACTATGTGATCCTACAAATGAATGCGGATACTCGATCCACAAAGTATTCATTACGTCCAGCTCTAGTACCTGACACAATGATCAATGAAGGAATCAAGGAAAGTGATAAATATCAAGAGATGCTCCACGATATTGACACACAGTTTCGACGAGCAAATTCACTTCCCTTAAAGAAGCAAAAAGGTAAACGAAAGAAAAGAGTTTCAAAGCGACAATCGACTGCTTCCTACAAAGATAAAGGCACAGGGAAAATGCAAATAGTTGATGAAGATGATGAACAAGATGAGATGATCCATACTGAGAATGAACAGGAAGAAGAAGTACCACCCAGAAGGCCAAAGAAAGCAAAGCAAACCAAAGGTAAAGAAGCAAGTGTTGCTTCAGATAAACCAGCTCAACAAACCATTTCTGAAGCCAAACGACTGTGTATTATTCTTCAACAAAGCAGAGAGGAGGATTTTGCAACATCCATAGGATCAGGCTCAAGACTATTTGAGGACTTAAAGGAATTTGGTGATCCTGATGCTGATATTGCCTTTTATGAAGATCCTAACGATGAATAAGATTATGAAGATGCTGATAACTTCCATTTTGAAATTCTTGAGCAGAGTGAAGAGGGTGGTAGCAGTGCAAACACAGATACAAATTTGTTGTATCATGATATCAATATCACCACATCTTTACTGGAACCAACTAACACTGTGATTAACGAAGATACTCCCGCAACTCTCATTCAAGGAACTCAACTTCAAAGTAAGTCTACTTCCATCTCTGATGATGTTATGAAATATCTTAATTTGGAAGAGGAGGGTGTCGAGGTTACAAATACTGATCCATCGACAAATAAAAACATGGTGGATGTTCCTATAACTTCTATTACATCAACTACCATTCCACCACTATCCACCCCAGTCATCATTGATGTCATAACACTAGCTACCACACCCATACCTGTTGAACAACCTGTATCAACTACCATCCCAACGACTGAATCTACACCGTCATCAATAGCTGAACAACATGTATCAACCACCGCCCCAATCACTGAATCTACACCATCACCTATCCTTGAACAACCCGTATCATCCACCACCACATTAACTGTCACGGTTACACCTCCACCATCAGTACAACAAGTATCATCCACCTCCAACCCATTCCTCAAAGTCAGTGATCCACTGATCCAGTCTCTTCAACAACAGCTGGAGGCTCAAGCTAAACAAATAGCTGCACTGACTAAAAGTTTCACCACTCCTGACACACAAACTCTCAAGGAACCGTAACCTGATGAGCCTACACTTAAGAAAATATCCGACAGAGTGTCTAAACTTAAAGAACAACACAAATCATTTATTGGAGAGAAGAAAACTTGTGACAAAGAGAATGTTGCCTTTCTTGGGTCAATTAATGAGAAGATGACCAAGATCATTCGACGAGAAGTAAAGTCGTATGTTGATCAGGAGCTACCAACTCTTTTCGGTACTTGTTTATCTACCTTTCAACTAATGAAATTGCTACAGACACGACTGCACGATATGAGGACTAGTAAATCGAAATATAAACACAAAGTTCTGCAATATCTCAACAAAGCAATCATAGAAGATACACCTGCAGACACTGAAGACTCTGAGTCTGAGGATGAAGAAGAGCTCGAGGAGGCAGATAACGAGGGTAATGGTGATGAGGATGATGGTTAAAATGATAAAAATGAGGAAGAGGATAAGGAAAAAGAGGATGAGGAAGAAGAGGATGAGGATGAGGAAGAAAAGGATAAGGATGGAGATGAAGATGAGGACGAGGATACATATGAGGATGAGGATGATGATGATGATAATGACGACGGGAATGGAACCAACGAGGGTGATAAGAATGACAAAACGGGTACGAATGTCGACGAGTCTAATAAAAATGAAGGTGATAAGGCAACTGAGAAAGGTATTGAGGAAGCTGAAGAAAGCGTTGCTGAAACCGCAGAAAAGACGGCGGACTCTACTGTACCAGAATCTCAGCATATTGACACAGGTATATCTACTGAACAAGTTTCTACTACTGCTTCTCACAATGAATCTGTAGAACATATGCAAGAAGACGAAATTCCTGTGTCTACGCATGAAGAAGAACCCACAGGATCAATGCTAGAAGACGAAATTCTAGTCTCTATGCCTAATGATGATATACCAGTGACACAAGAACAACCTTCAACACCATCTGAAGATCAGCACATCTCTGATATGGAAGTTGAAGACTTAAATGTTCCAGAACCAACGTTTGCTAAATCTCTTATCATCGATGACACGGTACAGGAGCAACTCTGGTTTACAAATGCAGCACCAAAGCATCCTTTCGCCACAGCAACTGATATGGAGCTCACTTAATTAATAAACAACCCTATCGATTTCTCGGCCTTTCTAAGGTATTCTCGTAGGAAACCGACAATGACTCCGGATCTTATCAAAATGGCAGCCGCAGATGTGGACTTCTTTGATACCTTGAACATCAACCACAATGAGGCAGAATATCATTTAAATGAGCTCACAAAGGCAATGAGAGCGATGAATACGGGAATCCAGACTCTAGTGTTACGACCTCTTAAATCCACAGTCATCGTCGGTTCTGCAACGATTCCAATAGAGCACTTTGTATCTCATGATCTCGAGTATCTTGAAAATGGCGCGAAGAAATATGCTACATCACTTACTATGCATAAGGCTGTTAATCTGGAGAACGTTCCATGGATCAAAGATAAAGTACCTGATGCATTATGGAGAAGGGAAATGCTCAAGGTTTATGACCCTTTTGCATCACTTGGCATCTCTCACTGGACTGCAAAGAAAAGGTTAGCTTACAATCACTTCCATCGGCCAAAGAGAGGTTCTTCTATTGGCTCCTCTCATAGAATTAAAAGCATACAAGGAGCAACCACTCAGACTGTATTCGGTTATGATTATTTGAATGTAATCATGTTCAAACGTACTGATGAGAAAGAATACCGAATTGACGAAAGTGATCTCCAGTACCTTGAACTTGAAGACATCGAAGACCTTCTGTTGTTATTGGCTCAGGAAAAAGTCGACCATTTGCTTCCTGAGATAGTCATTGCTTTGAGCTCCAACCTTCGTCAATATGCAAGAAAAATCGTCATTCAAAACCGGGTGGAAGATTTTCAACTTGGAGTGGAGAGCTATCAGAAGCAGCTAAACTTGCAACGTCCCCATACAACTCTGCTCAGTAATTTTCACAAGAACAAGAAGCCTTACATGGGGACCACGACACCGGAAGCAGGGATATTTTATTCGAATGAGACTGGCGTCATGCAGTTTATGCGATTCTCCGAACTACACAAATTCAGCGATGGTACGCTCAAACATGTTCGAGATGATCTGACGGTTCTTAATGCCGACCTACCGCTTACAGCAGTCAAGTACACGTGGACGAGCCAGTGCAAAAAGGGAGCGAAGTACGCGATCAAAAAGATCGAGGAACTCTTAAGGAAGCGCCGACTGCTACGAAGTGTGGAACTATTCGTAGATGGAAGGCCATATGGAGCTCACCATAGGTTCATGGAACGATCCATTTAATTATGGATAGTCTTATAACAGGTCAACTCCATATGTCTATTACTGTGAATATGTTAATTTTTGTATAATCAGCTTTTGTGGCATGTTGTAGTATAAAACTATGATATATTTCAAGAATTTCTCTCGAGATTCTAAATCTTTCAAACATATCGTACTCGAGCACTACAACTAACCCTCATTAATTTGAGGGGGAGCATTAATATGTTCTTTGGCCAGCATCTAATTTCATTTTATTACCCAAAGACCGGTTAATCCATTAATATCCAAAATATTGATGGTTAACATTTTGGAAAGGGGAGAAAATAGGATTAAGGAGACTTAATGATTATTGGCTAAACAATGAAAAAGGCTTAAAAGATAAACCAACTTAATATGTGTAATGCACATGTTAAAAGGGAGCATTTTTGATGAACAAAACACTTAAGGCACAAAAAAACTTTGATTATAATATCACAAGTGCTTTAAGTGATTTTTCAAGGATTTTTCATGGTGACAATACTTACCCAAAACACACTTAATTCAAGACGGATTTGGTGACAAAAAGGTGGTAGGATTAGGTATTAGTCCAATGATTCATCAGAACCAATGGAATCTTCCCAAGGACAATTCCCTAGATATAATTAGAAGTCCTAGGAAAGATGGAGAAAGGTTGTGAACGTAGCTGAATGCCGACCAAGTACTTAAGCTAGCACTGGAACAATCACAACAAGGTGCTAGTTATGACATATTGGTAAGCATTGAAGGGGTTGAAGAATGAAAAAGAATTGTAAAGATAAAGGGTGTAAAGAAAGAAGCCCTCCTTACAACCTTAGGCAGAAAGCGGGTCAATACATATGCTATTGAGATCATTTTTCAATGATTCTTGATATTGAAGATAGACATCATGGACCCAGTGATGCAATGCATAACGCATCCCAGCTAACTCAAATATCTCTCAAAACATATTTGTTTTAATCACACGGAGTTCAACACGTTATCTGTTGGTTTATTCCCTCCGAATAGACTGATATTGATAGGTGGCAATCCTCTCCAACCATCGCTCACTAAAATCAAAACGCACTATCGAGTCTAGAGCCACGAGATCATCAAAAGTCTCATTAGGACACTTTCCATTTATTCCTTGCTTCTTCACACACTGTGAAAAGTAAGAGATTTTTATGAGTCCTACGTAGTATTCCTGTAATATTTCCAGAACATCCGAGTGATACGCAAGTATTACAATGAAGATGGAAATCCTGCTTGAGCCAACATCAAACAAGCTCATGGTAGGTGACACGTGCGGTTCTTTAAGAACCAATCTTGTGAAAACTAGAAAGAAACAGTAGTTTAATTCTTAATTAAACTTAAACTCGTTCCAGGCCTCTACGCATTATCGTATGATCTTGCCAGAACACTCAGAGTGACACTCTTTAGTGTACACAGTGACGAGTGGAAATCCTTCTAGTGTTAACATCAAACAGCACTTGGTAGGTGACAAGCAAGATTCTATTTGAATCAAGCTCGTGACAACTGGAAAGCAACGATGGTGAAAATCTTAATTGAAATTCACTTGTTCCAGGTTTCATGAATTGATGGCTTCAATCATAAGGATTTTTAATCCAAATGATTCACTCTTTATGTTCGCAGTCAGCTTTGGACGGTCGAATAAAGAGAACGGGTTTACCCGCGAAATCCTGTCAGGGAGTTACTTAATTGAAACTATCCGTCACAAGTACGATATCTAATATCGTCCAACGGTCTTCACCGACCGGAGGTAAAATGCTACCGAATTAGAATAAAATGTCAAAGC
The DNA here is from genome assembly GCA_025667525.1 of Glebionis coronaria. Taxonomy (NCBI): domain Eukaryota; kingdom Viridiplantae; phylum Streptophyta; class Magnoliopsida; order Asterales; family Asteraceae; genus Glebionis; species Glebionis coronaria. The sequence goes on along the minus strand of CM046874.1, from coordinate 309,071,949 downwards.
CATATTATTCGTGTCTTATTATGTTGATGCATTAGAAGACGGTGGACTTGCGGTGTACCTGTTGAAGTCGTCCTCACATACTTATTCCTACTGCTTCAAATATTTCAGCAAATTCAAGAAAGTCTGACTTAAAAGTCTTCCGATGTATCGACTCTGAAACTTTCAAGAATTCAACAAAGGATAGGTGTGTGGGACATGAAGTCATGAAGAGGCGAACATCACAAGAAGATAGAGATTGCACGTGAAAGGCCAAAAGAACATGTTCCAAGCAAAAGCCTGTTATTATTCAACACATATTCACAAAAAGAATAAAAACTAAAGAAAGAAAGAGAAAGTGGACTACGAGCTCAAGAACAAGATCTAACATGCTAGATTAGGACTTTGTAAATTTGGAGTGGCCTCCCTTATGGGGAGATTGTTGGAAATACGTTTTTCGTATAAAGAAAGTCTCAGTCACTCCAACAATATAGTTATAGGCTCGTAGTAGTGTTTAAGTAACATTTATGAATATCCAGACCCATGAGCATGTTCATGGGCCGGAGGCCCAAGTCAACTTAAGGACTTTGGTATATAAACCTCTTTCCACCATGGAAAGAGGTGTTGGTTGTTTTATTTTCTCAAGTTAATACACATAGTTTATTTCACTTCTCTCTCTAGTTTCTCTCTCTAGGAAAACATCAACCCTCTTGAAATACAAAGATTATCACACTTCTACAGTTGTTCGTATTGTTGATCATCTTCTTCATCCTGAACTGGTCCGTCCTCGAAATTATCTGGACTTCCTTTGTATGTTTCGATCTACTACCTCCCGTCTCCCTTCTACTTTGTATTAAAGCCTTCTTCAATTGCTTGGATTGTTGTTTCTCAGTCAACGGCTGTTGTTGTTTGTCAATGTCTTCAATCAAGTCTTCATCGAATAGAAGTGTTTTCTTTCACTTGGCCTTTTTCTCCCATAAAGACAATGTTTTTGTTCTTTTGCCCTTGATAGTTGTAATTTTACACTTGTTTAGGAAAACAAAGCGTAATTAGGGTAAGTCTTAACAAGTGATTTAGGAAAACCACGAGTTATGACCCAAAGTGGGGATCGTTCTCAAGGAGGCTTAGTGTGTGTGTTAAGAATTGATTAATTATGCGATTATATGATTATGAGAAAAGAAAATAGAAATGGGATAAGAAGAGAATGACGGTTACGATGACGGATTAAATTAGACGAAAAGGTCGTACACGTAAAACCGTAAAAGCACCAAAATTAAAAATTTACTCTAAAAATACCTAGAAAATTGCAATAAATCATAAATAATGTAATTAGAGTTTACAAAAAATCAAAAATCACCCAAACCTTTTATTTAATTAAATAATGATTTTTTAATGCTAATTAAAGCCCTAAAAATCAATTTAACTAACAAAAAGCCCAAAATGAGATTTTTTCAATTGTAAACCTCTAAAATGACCTAACTTAATTTAAACCTATTTTTGAAAAATTTTAAAATTAATTAAAACTATTTAAAAACAATTAAAAACTATTAAAATTTAAAATAATTATAAAAATTAATCTAAGAACAATAAAAATATTCTAAAAGTTGTAAAACTCCTAACTTTATGTATTTAACCTAAGAAAAATACAAAAACTTGAAAAATCAAAATTTTAATTTTTAATAATAAAATAATAATAAAATAATATTAAAAATCCAAAGTTTATAAAAAATTCTAAAAACTTGCAAACTAGCTTAATTTAAACTAAATAAACAGAAAATGAAGTTGAAATTACAAAAATACCCCTAATGGGCCTCCAAATGGGCCAAAAGTCCAAGCAGTCCCCTCAATGGGCTCAAATAGGCCCGATAAGCAAAATGTTGTCCAATTAAGCCCAAAAACTCCTATTTGACTCAAAATTTGATTCTCAACACTCAAAGGCCCAAATGCTGAAAATGTGAAATAAGCTGACTTATATCAAAGAACTTATTCTTAATGGGCTTATTGGCCCATTAAGCTATAAGCTGATGCCATAAGCTCAAATTAGACACACAAGCTTCTTTTGAGTTGCTTAAGACTTCTGTGAAATGAAATTTGAAAAAAGTCAAAGGAATAAGCCTGAAAATGCAATAAGCAATCTACTCAAAACGACAAAATAGTCGTTTCGAGTTCTAGGCTATCCCAAGAGCTGATTCAAGTTTCAAAAGCTTTTAAATGACTTAACTAAGCTTAATCAACAAAAAGTTTTCAAATAAGTTCACTAAATAAGCTGAAATAAGCAAATAAGCACTTATGAAAAAGTCAAATGAGTTGGTTTTCTAGCAAAAAGTCAAAGTCAAAGTCTAATAAGCTCCAGTTCAAAGAAATGGGTCAAATGATGAAGATTGATCACAAAAAATAAGTTGTTGCAGGTCTAGATAAGCCAATATGGCTTATTAACAAGCTGGATCAAAACACTAACAGGGGCTAGTTTTGGATGTTGAGCAGTGGAAACTTTTTCCACTGCTTGACTTGTTTGACTTTTTGTCTTTAGTGACTTTTTAGGAGATTCAAGTTACAAAAGGGCACCCAAATGATCAGTGGATCATAAGGAGTCAATAACAATAAAGAAATCATAATCACTAACAGCCAATTAGTACAGTTTAATCAAAACATCACCAGATCTAGCACAGACATGAACAAATAAGCAGTTAGGCACTTATAAGCTGTTTTAGTAAATTTCAGCCAACCAAATTGCACCAAAAGCATATACAAGCTATAATAAACTTAAATGAGCAAGTTTAAACAGGTTTCATGCAATGATACAAAGCCTAAGTCAAGATTCAAGCAGATGAAGGTTACTGATGGACACTAACACAAGCAGATTTTACTTTTGCTGATGCAATTGACCAACAAGCCAAATTCAATCACTCAGATCTATCACATATGTTATATTAATGATGATTTAACAACTTTTAACCCTAAGCATGCATAAATTCTAGATTTTACCAAAACCTTAGGTCAAAAACAGTTAAAATCAATGAGATATAGCACAATGTTTGATTTGAGGTTTTAAAACCAAAAACTTGCAGCAAATAGCACTCAACCAAGTATTTAACAGATACCAAACAATAACACAAACTTCTAACAACACAATATCCACTTATGATCTTAAATAGGTAATCCCAAACACCCTTTTAACTTTTCAAATCCAAAATTTTCAAATCAAAAGTGTTATCCAAGACCACCTAAGCCCAAATAAGCACAATAACAGATATATTAAGCAGATTTAAGCAATATTAGACCATGAAATCAGCAAGAACACAAGTCACACACAAAATCACAAAAAATCCAACTTTTTATCAGATTTTGGGTAAGATGATGTGTACCTCATGGATGTACATCGACACCCACGAATTTTAAGCTTATGTACTAGCAAGAACAAGTACAAGCTTCTACAATAAAGCCTGCTAAGATTCAACAAGGTTAAGAGCACAATATAAAAATCAGAAAAATGAAAAATTCTTGATTAATGCAACCGTAGTTCCCCACACTTGATTATCCCCAAGTTATAGGCTTCACCATACCTTGATAACTTAATATCAGGATGCTATGATCAACTTTATAGCCCAAGAATTCCAAGTTTTGAACAAGACTTAGCAAAATATCAAGAAAAGTGGAAAATGTGCAAACTTTTGCACACTCCTTTTGAAAACAGGTTTTTGGATTCAAGATTAGCAAACAAGTAACAATAATAAGCAGTAAACAACAATGGCACTTGAGTTTTCTTCAAAGATTCAAACACATTTCATTAAATTGAATATGGATTTACAGAATTTTGAACAAAGGAAAATTCAAGAGAAAAGTTGAAATATAATGAGTCCTATGCCTTATATAGGCTACAATGAACTAGTTAGAAGCTAAAAAACGTAACCCTAATGCTTGTGAAGTCCCAAAATTGCCCCTTGTAGGGTTTTGAACTTTGAAGATCATGTGACTCTTTCTTGTTTTTTTTGTGGAGCTGGCATGGTGAAAAGTTGATCAAAGGGTGTAAAATAAGCTTAGGATGTAAGCTGGAATTATGCTCGTTGGATGGCTGTCTCTATCTTGTCTTCTTCTCCAAACGTGTAGCAGGGCATGTCCCATGTGGCATGTGGGGTTAAGTGGCATGTGTTTTTAAGGTTGGGTTATGATCATTAGCACCTTAATCATTAATCTGGAAAAGATTAAGGGCTAATTCATGATAATTAAGGAATACCCAAATCTTGTGATGAACATGAAGAACATGTGTTTGATCCGGTTTTATGTTTAAATGGGGTGTTTAGCGCCACATTTAATAAACTAATCTGATTAGTTTAAGTTAGTTATGGGTAGGAAATGAGGTGGCATATTGGGGAGTTCTGATTGGTTGTTTTGGTTGAGTGGGGCACGTGTCATCATGACACTGGTCTAGGTATCTTCCTTGTCTTGGCAGAAATCACCCCTTGTTTTCCAAACTTGTTACACTTTTTAAATAAACATCACAAATCCGGATTCCCTTTGTAATAAAGTTTCACTTTTCACACTTTAGCCCCAAATACTTTTCCAAAGTATTTTCAGGGGTATTTCTTGCCATTTCTTGATTCTTGAAGGACTGATTTGGCATTTCTTGATTGATAATGGTCTTGACTTGTTTGTTTGACTTCTTGGAGGACTGAGATTGGCAAGTCATGATTAATGAGGGACCATTTTTGCCATTTCTTCAAAGTCAAGGGTCCTTTTGGTAATTTTGAGATTTTCAAAGGACCAAACTTGTAATTTCATATAACTTGGAGTCCTTCTTGGTATGTTTGACTTTGAAGAGGATAAATATTGACATTTTAGTTTTGTTGAGGGACTATAATTGCCAATTCTTCAAAGTGGATGGCCCTTTTTGCAATATTGACAAACTTTAGGGACCAATCTTGTAATTATGAGGATACAAGGGTATAAAGTGTCAATTCTTCAATATTGGAGGACCCTTCTTCATAAATCTTTAAATCCTCAAGGGTTTTCTTTGGAAAATTCTTCATTAGGGCTTGGTTCAATGTGCGGCTTCGTTTCTCGTGTTCGTTTTTGCATGATTCTTGTGATCTTTTGTCATTTTCTCAATATTCGTACCTAAAATACACAAGAAACAAACACAATCATATATTTGGGTATTTTAATGATATTTAATGCATTTAAAGCCCTTTTTGGACAATGAGACTATGTATAAAAGCAGTCTCATCACTCCCCCATACTAAACCATTGTCGTGCCCTCACGCAATGCTAGAATAAAGTATCGTAGCACCTCCAAAATTCTTTTTTATTCACTTTTATTGAACGATAAACTAACTACACTACTACTATTACTACTACTTGCGTTTTAGACGTAATGTATGATTTTCATCGCAAAATGGGACGTTTAGGTTCATAGAATAAGAACACATGAATGCTTCGTTAGAAATAATTTCATCGTCCCCGATTTTCACCCCAATTCCAAGCCAAGCGTGCAACGAGATCATTGTCATTATAAATTAGTAATGCTAACACTACTCATATGCCCCAATCACGTACTTATCCTCCCATTTTCCTAAGTTGTATCTCTTATATTTTATTATGTCTTGAATGCTTCACGAGGATACATTGTTTGACTTATGCGATAATAGAGATTTAGGTATAAAAATATAGTCCTAACGGTGTAACCAAGACCATCAAATCAATAACCCCCCTAATAGAAAACGATGTCAAAAAATTAAGTCAACAAGAAGGATCTATAAACACGGTTTTATAACGGTTTTGAACATGAGACTTATTACCAAGACTTTTATACGCCCCTAACGGAAGGGCCTTATTATCTTTGCTTTACCTCCATCTTTTATTCAACTTCGCCATGAAGCTTTTATTATGACTTCGGTCTTGCCTTGCCTTTTATTATCCACCTCATCGGTGGTTTTATTAGCCAAAGACGTATATCCTCACGCTAAGGCGAATTTTGGATCTTTAAAGCTTCAAAGATTAAGGCTTGATTCACTTTCAATTTTGCATAGATTTTTCTGCCTTGTGGGCTTCAAATTGTTTGCTTGATTTAGGTGAGCACTTGAAATCTTATTATTGGTTGAAGCTTTCGATTATTCAGATGCAAATACTTCAAAACCGTGAGGCTGGCGATACCTTAATGTCTTCCCAATTTAATTACACGGAAGGTACTAGAAAAGACTAGAAACCCAACAATCAAGACTAAACCGCTAAGTTAATATTTATTAAGTAAAAAATATTTACAAGCGAAGGAAGAATAAGCAAATAACGAGAACACATGAGTTTTTGAAAGAATACGAGTAATCTAAGTTTAGCATAGTAACTTATAATTAACTCTATCATTTCTCGTCCTCATTTAAGAGACTTAGCCTAATGTGAAGTTAAGGAATCAAAGCTAAGTGCTCAACACGCACGGTCGAGTCAAAAATTACTCTTATTCTCGCCATCGAAAAATCTACATTCGTGTCTTCAAACACTTATAAAACATGAGAAAAATTTAAAATTTGGCCATTTTTAGCCTTATTTTGCAACAAAACGATAAACAAAAAGATAAACTTTGGAAAGCGTGAAGGTTTGGCAAGGCAAGTATCTATTCACCCCCCATACTAAAGTTAAACATTGTGCTTAATGTTTCGAGTCTAGGGGTGCAAACACCCCTATACTAGAGACGTAGTCGAATGCCTAATCTAGCATGGAAAAGGTGTGACCGTTAAATTTAAAGTCGTTTATGAAGTGTGCTATAAACCTAAGGTTAGAACATCAAAAGGATATATCATGGATATTGAGAAAGTCTTCAAAGCAAACGATCGAGTACTCCCATAAAACGAACACGATAGGCTCCAATCGTGAAGATAATGATCATCTAAAATCCACAATTCACAAACAACCACGGAACAAAGGTTGGAAGGGCACAAATCCACACAAGTTCCTACATTTGAAAGCGATAATATGTACATAGGATAAGCATGGGACTCCCCCACGAGGCACCTCGTTTTTTATTACCGAGTCATGAGCTCGAATCGATCCCCTCAATAGTAATTATCATTGGTGAAGGTGATTTGGTCGAGGTAGTTCAAGGATGGAACTTCCCCGCCAAAGTAGTGCTTCAACCTATGTCCATTCACCATGAAATTGGGGCCAACATTTTGAGCTAGCTCGATGGTCCCATATGGAAATACATGAGTCACGGTGAATGGACCGGACCAACAGGATTTCAACTTACCGGAAAAGATTTTCAAACGAGAATTAAAAAGAAAAACATGATCCCCAATGTTAAAAACCTGGTTTTTAATTTTAGAATCATGCAACTTTTTAGTCTTTTCTTTTTAAATCAATGAATTTTCATAAGCAATATCCCTTAATTCATCCAATTCATTTAATTGCATTTTTCGGTGTTTTCCCGCAGTCTCCATGTCATCATTACAATGCTTTGGGCCCAATAAGCCTTATGTTCCAATTCAATTGGCAAATGAAAATTTTTCCCATACACAAGCTTATAGGGAGTGCACCCAATGGGCGCCTTATGAGCGGTCCTAAAAGCCCATAAAGCATCGTCTAACTTATCCGACCATGATTGTCGGTTTTCCCCAACGGATCACTCCAAGATCCTCTTCAACGCTCGGTTTAAAAACTCGACTTGCCCACTCGTTTGTGGGTGATAAGCCGTATAAAGCCGATGTGTAACCCCATATTTCCTTAGGAACCTTTCGAATTGGTCGCTACAAAAATGGGTTCCACGATCGCTTATGATCGCACGAGGGGTTCCAAACCGAGAAAACAAGCTTTTCAAAAACTTGACTACCACACGAGCATCATTGGTGGGCAAATACTTAGCTTCCACCCACTTAGATAGTAGTCAACCGCGATAAGGATGTACTTATTACCACGGGATGATGGGAACGGCCCCATAAAGTCGATGCCCCAAACGTCAAATATCTCTTACAGTTGGATGATATTTTGTGGCATTTCATCTTTTTGTGAGGCTTTTCCTTGTCGTTGGCATGAGTCACACGACTTCACAAGCTCATGTGCATCTCGGTAAATAGTAGGCCAAAAGAAACCGGCATCAAAGACCTTCTTAGCCGTGAGATTTGCACCATGGTGACCACCCGTGGGTCCCTCGTGACAAGCTCTAAGGATGTTAGAAGCTTCGGTACCAAAGACACAACGTCGGATAATTTGATCCGCACAAGTTCGAAACAAGTAAGGGTCGTTCCAAAAGTAAAACTTGACGTCACGAAAGAATTTTCGTTTTTCTTGAGTCGTCATACCCTTGATGATGAAGTTGCCCGCATGGTAATTTGCGAAGTCCGCAAACCATGGGGTGGAAGAATCAAGCTTAGAATTCACTACACCAAGTGTCTCGAGCGGAAATGTTTCGGTTATTTCCTTGGGCTCGTAAACACTTTGGTGAGGATCTTCCAAACGAGAAAGATGATCGGCCGCTAGATTCTCGGCTCCTTTTTGGTCAACGATTTTATGATCAAATTCTTGAAGGAGGAAAATCCAACGAAGTAATCTTGGCTTAGCATCTTGTTTAGCCATAAGATACTTGATAGCCAAATGATCCGTATACACTATGCATTTTGTCAAGACGAGATAAGGTCGAAATTTCTCAAATGCATACACCACGGCAAGGAATTCCTTCTCCGTTGTAGTGTATTTAAGTTGAGCCTCGGTCATCGTCTTGCTAGCATAGGTAATAGCCAAGAAGTGTTTTTCATGACGATGTTCCAATACGGCCCCAATAGCATAGTCACTAGCATCACACATGAGCTCAAAGGGGAGGTTCCAACTGGGAGCAACAAGAATGGGAGCTTCGGTAAGTTTCCTCTTAAGGATTTCAAAGGCTCGTACACAATCTTCGTCGAAGACAAAACGTGCCTCTTTTTCAAGAAGATGTGTAATAGGTCGAGAGATCTTTGAAAAATCCTTGATGAATCGACGATAAAAACCCGCGTGGCCTAGGAAACTCCTAACTCCCTTAACGGTTTTGGGATGAGGTAATTTGGCGATGACGTCTACCTTAGCTTGATCTACCTTAGCTTGATCTACCTTAATCCCCGCTTTCGAAACCTTCTGCCCTAAGACGATTCCACTTTTAACCATAAAATGACACTTTTCCCAATTAAGCACAAGGTTGGTTTCCTCACAACGTTTCAACATTCTCTCAAGATTCGAAAAACACGAAGTGAACGAATTACCAAACACGGAAAAGTCATCCATGAAGACTTCCATCGTCTTCTCGATCATATCTTGAAAAATAGCCATCATGCACCTTTGAAAGGTTCCCGGTGCATTAGAAAGTCCGAATGGCATTCTATGATAGGCAAACGTTACATATGGACACGTAAACATAGTTTTTTCTTGACCACAAGGATCGATGGGGATTTGGAAGTAACCGGAAAAACCATCTAAAAAGCAATAGAAATCGTTTCCCGCAAGACGCTCCCACATTTGGTCCATGAAGGGCAAGGGAAAATGGTCTTTACGAGTGGCTTCATTCAACTTCCGATATCCAATGCACACTCTCCATCCGATCAAGAGTCTAGTGGGAATTAACTCGTTGGCATCGTTTGGCACAACAGTCATTCCTCCCTTTTTAGGGACACAATGAATAGGGCTCACCCAAGGGCTATCAGAAATAGGGTAAATCATTCCCGCGTCATGGAGTTTAAGGACTTCCTTGTTGATGACGTCGTGAATTTTGTGGTTCACCCTCCTTTGACATTGAATTGTGGGCTTGTAATCCTCCTCCATTAAGATTTTGTGGGTACAAAATTTGGGATCGATCACTTTAATGTCGGATAACTTCCACGCAATCGCCCCTTTGTGATCCTTTAGAACATCGACAAGTGCGGTTTTTTCATCATCCGAAAGTTCTTTCGCAATAATAACCGGCAACTTGTCTCCCTCCTCCAAAAAGACATATTCGAGATGAGGAGGTAAATCTTTCAACTCGAGGATAGGTGGTTCCTCAACTTAAGATTTGGGCTCGATACTCATAACCTCCTCCGGTGGAGGAAATGGGAAATCGTTAAGAAAATCCTTGATAATTGAGAAGTCCTCATCATTGTCGAGGTCTTCGTTACAAGTACGTGGAACATCGAATTCTTCCAACGTAAAACCACCACCTTCAAATGGAGTAAAGGTTTGTGTCGAGTTATCAAGAATGGGATCTAACATAGTGGGATTGCCACTATTTTCATCATCACCAAAACCTAGAACTTCTTGTGAAAATTCCTCGCAAACAACGTCAATCATATCAACGAGGTTTCTGGTTGCAACGGAATAAACATGAGAAATTTGAGAGTTTTGAGTTGCGTTTATAACAAGTTCCTCGTCGTTGAAACGTAAGGTGATCTTTCTAGCATGAACATCGATCAAAGCCATAGACGTATCTAAAAATGAACGACCTAAAATGAGAGGAACTTGAGGATCCGTGGAAATATCGACAACGATAAAGTCTACCGGATAATAGAACTTTCCCACTTTCACAAAAATGTCTTCCGCCAATCCACATGCGGGAATCATGGAATGGTCGGCCAACTCGATAGACATTAGTGAAGGAGTAAGATTAGGAAGATTGAGCGACTTGAAGATTGCAAGTGGCATCAAGTTAATGCTAGCACCAAGATCGGCCAAGGCATAGCATTCTTCCATATCTTGGATTGCACAAGGGATCAAAAATTTACCGGGATCACCGACTTTTTGAGGTATGCGATTAAGATAAATCGATGAACAACTAGACAATTGATGCAATTTCTCCTTGTTGTTCAACATACTCTTAAAGTTAGCGGCAAATCGAGGCATCATGACCAAAGCATCGACGAAACTCACATTAAAGTGCAAATCACGAAACATTTTCATAAAAAGCTCAAATTGGTAATTGTCGCGCTTTTGACGTTTCTCCTTTCTAAGTCTCGATGGATAAGGCAAAGGTGGTGTGGGTTGAGGCATAGGCATAGCCTTTGGAATCTCGGGTTCCAATGTTGGGAATGGGTCAACCGTAGGTGTGGCATGAGCGGTACTTTGTGGGATTTGTACACGCTCCTTTTCGTCCATCATCTCGGGTTCTTCCTCAATTGCATCTTTTGTAGAAGAAATTGGTTGAGGAGTCGGTTCCTTAAGTGTCTTATCACTACGTGTGGTAATCACTTTCATCTCACCCTTAGGGTTTGATATGGTGTTACTAGGAAGACTACTCGAGGACGGTTTGCACATAATTGCCTCAAACATAGATGAAATTTTGTCCTCAAACATGGATTTCCTCTTCTCGGCTTTAATCATTTCTTGCTTAATTTCATGTTGCCCTTGTTTCATTTTTTGTTGGTTTTGTTGTAACCTAGTTACATTTCCTTCCATCTTGTTTGTATGGATTTTAAGCTCATTTGCTAACTCATTTTTCCACTCTTTCTTCAAGTCGTTCTTAAACTCGGATCTTAGGCTAATGATTTCTCTTTGAATGTTGACAAACCTAACATCGTTCCCATTAGCGTATTCAACAAATTCATTTGGAAGATCTTTCAAAGTTTGCAAACCTTTGTTGTTCTTTTGAAAATCATTTTGATTTTTGTTTGAAACTTGATTATTAGCCCCTTGATTCCCATAGTTTCCCTTGTTGTAATTATTTTTGAAACCAACTTGATTGTTTCGATAGTTGTTGTTAGCATTTTTATTTGAACCAAAACCCGGTGGAGTCAATTGATTAGAGCGGGTTACTTGACCGTTTTGGTTGTAAGTTCCCGTGGCCGCGTAGGCACTCGAAGTGTTACCACCGTTGGTAATGCACTCGGAGAAATCATGACCTCCTCCACTATACATACATGAAACCTCAACCTCTTTAGCCGTAGCGGGAGCACTTTGTTTCCAACTTTGAACTCAATTAGAAGACCTTTAAGCTTATCAAAGATTTTGTTTTCCATGTTCGCCTCAATTTGGCAAGCATCGATGGTACTAGACAAAGAAGGTGAAGCCGAAGACGAAGGCTTACGAACACTCGACGTGCTACGAGGACTATACACCTTACATCTATTCTCAATTATCACCAAAGCTTCCTCAACTATTTTACACAAAAAATTACCACCCGCGGCGGCATTAAGATAATCCCTTTCATGATCATTAAGTCCATTGTAAAACGTGTCAATTTGATGCAAATCGGAAAAACCGTGATGAGGACACTCATGTAACATTTCCTTAAACCTATTCCAAGCCGTTGAAAAACTCTCATTAAATTCTTGTGAAAATTTTGAAATCTCGTTTTTCAAATGCGTAGTCTTAGAGGGCGGAAAAAATTGGTTCACAAACTTTGAAACGAGATCCTTCCACGTCAATATAGAATTGGTTGGCTCTTTCTCTAACCAAATTTTAGCGGGCCGCGCTAAAGAATACGGAAAAAGCATCATCTTAATTGAGTCATTAGCAACATCCTTAAACTTGCAAGTGGCGGTAAGACGATTGAATTGGCGGATATGGTTGTGCGGGTTGTCCTTTTCATCACCACGGAATTTGTTGTTTTGGATCATCGACAACAAACCCGTTTTCACTTCAAAATTCTCAGCAAGGATAGCGGGAATCACAATAGCCTCTCCATAACCCTCGGTGGGTGCTTGAAGTAACTCCATCATAGTTCGATTCCCCATGGTTGGTTTTTCTCTTACAATGGGTTCGTCAATAGGAGAATCCTCACTAGAAAGATTAGGAGTAGGTGTTGAATCCTTTCGGTTTTTTCGTTCACGTGAACGTCTTGCTTGATTACGAGTAAGCATAAACGTCACGTACAACGTGGGGGTGAGCAAAGAAGATTCTTTTTGGTGTTTTGTATTTTTCCAATTTTTTTTGGTTTTTGATTGTTTTTACTTTTTTGGATTTTTGTGATTGTATTAAGTAGACCAAAATATACAAATCTCCTCCTTAATCAAATCTCTTGATTAAAGAAGCCTCGAGGAATGAAAAGGATCACGTGAAGTGAACGCCTTCGATGACTTTAGAACGTTGGTGGAACACCAAAACGTTCAAGAGGGTTTAATCAATGAAACCAAGAAAGTATATATGATACTTAATAATACTTTGGGCGGCAAAACCCTCAATTAGATCTCAAAATCAAATACTCACAAGCAAGCGGGGAAACGAGGCGGCGCGAAGCACTTAAGAGCCTTTTTCCTTAGGGTATATTTTATAATACCCTCCTTATACCCACCTTATAGTTTGTATTTTTCAAAATCGAGCTTCACGAAAGTATTTATCTATTTTTGCCTTTTCTTTCTTGTTTGAGATTCGAATACAATGATTGGGTAATGACCTCCCAAGTCAAGGTTGTGTTTTCACACTTTTGGAGTACTTGTGAATTTATTGTTCTACGTATACAATATATTAATAATATTCACACAAAAAACTAAAAACCGATAATACGTATTAGTAGAGTGCTACTAATACAAATAGATATTATGGTTAGTATATATAAAAACAACAATTGTCAAATCAAAACACAACAAGCCTCCCCGGCAGCGGCGCCAAAATGATAGTTGTAATTTTACACTTGTTTAGGAAAACAAAGCATAATTAGGGTAAGTATTAACAAGTGATTTAGGAAAACTACTAGTTATGACCCAAAGTGGGGATCGTTCTCAAGGAGGCTTGGTGTGTATGTTAAGAATTGATTAGTTATGTGATTATATGATTATGAGAAAAGAAAATAGAAATGGGATAAGAAGAGAATGACGGTTAGGATGACGGATTAAACTAAGACGAAAAAGTCATACACGTAAAACCGTAAAAGCACCAAAATTAAAAATTTACTCTAAAAATTCCTAGAAAATTGCAATAAATCCTAAATAATGTAATTAGAGTTTACAAAAAATCAAAAATCATCCAAACCTTTAATTTAATTAAATAATGATTTTTTAATGCTAATTAAAGCCCTAAAAATCAATTTAATTAACAAAAAGCCCAAAATGAGATTTTTTCAATTGTAAACCTCTAAAATGACCTAACTTAATTTAAAACTATTTTTGAAAATTTTAAAATTAATTAAAAGTAATTAAAAACAATTAAAAACTATTAAAACTTAAAATAATTATAAAAAATTAATCTAAGGACAATAAAAATATTCTAAAAGTTGTAAAAATCCTAACTTTATGTATTTAACCTAAGAAAAATATAAATTGAAAAATCAAAATTTTAATTTTTAATAATAAAATAATATTAAAAATCCAAAATTTATAAAAAATTCTAAAAACTTGTAAACTAGCTTAATTTAACCTAAATAAACAGAAAATGAAGTTGAAATTACAAAAATACCCCTGATGGGCCTCCAAATGGGCCAAAAGTCCAAACAGTCCCCTTAATGGGCTAAAATAGGCCCAATAAGCAAAATGTTGTCCAATTAAGCCCAAAAACTCCTATCTGATTCAAAATTTGATTCTGAACACAATTTTTCGAAGGCCCAAAAGGTGAAAATGTAAAATAAGCTGACTTATATCAAACAACTTATTCTTAATGGGCTTATTGGCCCATTAAACTATAAGCTGATGCCATAAGCTCAAATTAGACACACAAGCTTCTTTTGAGTTGCTTAAGACTTCTGTAAAAAGAAATTTGAAAAAAGTCCAAGGAATAAGCCTGAAAATGCAATAAGCAATCTACACAAAACGACAAAATAGTCGTTTTCGAGTTCTAGGCTATCCCAAGAGCTGATTCAAGTTTCAAAAGCTTTTAAATGACTTAACTAAGCTTAATCAACAAAAAGTTTTCAAATAAGTTCACTAAATAAGCTAAAATAAGCAAATAAGCACTTATGAAAAAGTCAAATGAGTTGGTTTTCTAGCAAAAAGTCAAAGTCAAAGTCTAATAAGATCCAGTTCAAACAAATGGGTCAAATGATGAAGATTGATCACAAAAAATAAGTTGTTGCAGGTCTGGATAAGCCAATATGGATTATTAATAAGCTTGATCAAAAATTACACTACCAGGGGCTAGTTTTGGATGTTGAGCAGTGGAAACTTTTTCCATTGCTTGACTTGTTTGACTTTTTGTCTTTAGTGACTTTTTTGGAGATTCAAGTTACAAAAAGGCACCCAAATGATCAGTGGATCATAAGGAGTCAATAACAATCAAGAAATCACAATCACTAACAGCCAATTAGTACAGTTTAATCAAAACATCACCAGATCTAGCACAGACATGAACAAATAAGCAGTTAAGCACTTATAAGCTGTTTTATCAAATTTCAGCCAACCAAATTGCACCAAAAGCATATACAAGCTATAATAAACTTAAATGAGCAAGTTTAAACAGGTTTCAAGCAATGATACAAAGCCTAAATCAAGATTCAAGCAGATGAAGGTTACTGATGAACACTAACAAAAGCAGATTTTACTTTTGCTGATGCAATTGACCAACAAGCCAAATTCAATCACTCAGATCTATCATATATGTTATATTAATGATGATTTAACAACTTTTAACCCTAAGCATGCATAAATTCTAGATTTTACCAAAATCTTAGGTCAAAAACAGTTAAAATCAATGAGATATAGCACAATGTTTGATTTGAGGTTTTAAACCCAAAAACTTGTAGCAAATAGCACTCAACCAAGTATTTAACAGATACCAAACAATAACACAAACTTCTAACAACACAATATCCACTTATGATCTTAAACAGGTAATCCCAAACACCCTTTTAACTTTTCAAATCCAAAATTTTCAAATCAAAAGTGTTATCCAAGACCACCCAAGCCCAAATAAGCATAATAACAGATATATTAAGCAGATTTAAGCAAGATTACACCATGAAATCAGCAAGAACACAAGTCACACACAAAATCACCAAAAATCCAACTTTTTAATAGATTTTGGGTAAGATGATGTGTACCTCATTGATGTGTTGGGAATAAATTAAGGTCAGATCACTTGAGCGCTGACAAGAACAAAACAAGCGTTGACAGGAACAAAGCAAGCGCTGACAGCTCAAGCGTTGACAAGTTAAAGTCAAGCGTTGACACATTGAAGACAAGCACTGATGGAAGATATAATCTACACGTTTATTATATTCTAGAATACTTCTAGTAAGGATAGAAACGACAATGTATTTTCTATGTTTATCTTTACCTAGAATAGTTGATACGTAGCTTATTGTACAAGGCTTCTTAGTCTTTAAAAGAAGGCCTTTAGGTTAATGTTCAATATCAAGTTTTATATAAGTTTTCATTCGTAAACATCTTTCATTGTAAGCAAGTTCGACATTCATAATCAAAGTGAAAGTTTTGTTTACATCTTGTGTTCTTGTTTAAGTGTTAAATTCCGCATAACACTTAGATTCACAAAGCATATACAAAGGTTTCTCTACGCGCTATACTTGATCTAATCTCGTATACACAAAGCTAATCGATCTAAGTTTGGGATCAACAAGTGGTATCAGAGCTTGTTGAGGAACTTTTGATCTTTGAAGAACACCAGAACCATACACGAACACCAAAACCCTAATTTTCTCAGAAACCCTAACAACATCATGTCTGAAGCAATAACCTCCTCCTCCTCAGCCTTACCTAACATCAAGATTCCCATGCTTGATGCAACCCACTTTGACTTATGGAAGTTCAACTTTGAACAATATCTGGGGATCTATGACTACACACTCTGGGAGATTATTGAATATGGAAACTCATTCAATAAGGCTCAAAAGATTCTTGATGCCATTACTCAAAGATCAGCTGTTGAAGGATGCCCTGATGAGGATAAGAAAGAAAAACCAGGAGATGGTAGAGCTGTAGGTGCTGAAGATATTGCAAAGAAAAGGGTTGACATGAAAGCCCTAAATATTTTAAAGGTCTCTTTGGGACAAGAAAAACAGCACAAATATAGAGGCTATGAATCTGCTAAGGATCTTTGGGAAGCACTTGAAGTTGCATATGGTGGCAATGCAGACACTAAGGAAGAAAAGAAAAAGCAACTTCTGCATGATTATGCTGTCTTCAAAGCTCAACCCAATGAGAAACTGAGTAGTGTGAGAAGCAGATTGCTTGACATCACAAGCAAGTTGTCCTTCATGGGGACACAAGTAGGTGATGTTGACACCAATGCTACCTTCCTTAAAAGTCTTGGTGATGCATGGAAGATTGAGGCAAGATCTATTCTTGCCAACAATACTTACAAGAGCTCCTCGTTTGATGACATCTACAACAAACTAAGACTGTTGGAGGATGAAACTCTTTCAGATCATGGAAGCAAATCTAGCACCAGCAACATGGCCTTCTTCTCTCATAGTGAAGGTCAATTCAATCAGAAAGACTCTTATATGCATCCAGTTACTGGATCATCATATGTCAGCGCTGGAACAAGTCCTGTCAACGTCTCTTTTTCAGACGCTGACACATTCAAGAATGACTCTCCAAGAGTTAAACCTGCTGGTTTAGATTTGGATACTGTTTGTGCTTACATTGCTTCTTTGCCCAATGGTTCAGTGATTACATATGAGGACCTTGAGCAGATAAGTGATGAGCACTTGGAAGAGATGGACATCAAGTGGAACATGGCTCTTGCTAGTATAAGAGCAAATAGGTGGAATAGAAGGTTCAAGAAGAAGATGACCTTCAATGCTAAAGACACAGCTGGATTTGATAAATCCAAAGTTGAATGCTACAACTGTCATCGTATGGGGCACTTCATGAGGGAATGCAGATCTCCTAGAAGTTCTGATGCTGGTAAACCCTCAAGTCAATTGTTAAAGCTCAAGATTCCAAAGCCATGGTTGCAGTTCAAGGAATTGATGGTACAGGATGGGATTGGAGCTATCTGGCTAAGAATGCTAAAGAGGATAAAGCTTTGGTTGCTGATATTGAAGAAGAAGAGCATGCTGAATATGCTCTCATGGCACACTCCTCCTCTTCATCTGACAATGAGGTATATGATGATGCTTTTTGTAGCAAAGGTTGTAGGTTAAACACTGATAGACTTAACAAAGAGGTGTCAAAACTAAAAGATGATATGAGCACTGAAAGGTGTAAATTGTCCAATTACCAACTAGCTCTTACTGAAACTGAGAAAACCGTTTCTGAATACAAGAAAATGGAACTTGACTTAAAAGATAAGATAAATATCTTAAAACATGAGCTAGAGGGTAGTATGGATATTAGAAATATCATGACAAAGGTCAATAGAGACCTACAGGCTAAGTTAGATGAGGCCATTAAGAATAAAGATAATGTTGACCTCAAGATTCAAAGATTTGATAGAGCCACCCAAACCCTAGGAGACTGTGTAGCTAAACAAAGGGATCCTAAGGACATGACTGGGATTGGGATGAATAATTACTCTCTGGTTCCACCACCAGCTGGTGACTTCTATGGTGTCCTTAGAAAGGATTTGTCTTGGACTGGTATACCAGAATGCCAAGAGGAGGAATTCATTCCTCCACCAAGAGTTGTCACTCCAGTGGAAGAGTATCAACAAAAACTGACTGACCTAAATGAGTGGAAGAAAGCTAACCTTACTTTATTTGTTAAGGGAGGTTTGTTATGTGAAAGTCCCAATGAAACACCACCCATTAAGGTTACTCATCCAATCACTGGTAAAGCTGTTGACCTAGGCTCAAACACTGTTAGAAGACCTACCATTAAATATGCAGAGATGTATAGGAATAATAGGTCACCCAAGAGCCAAGTTAGCAATCATGGAACAGGTTTCTTCTCTACTAGACCTAAGGTTGTGTCTAAGAAAGCCTGTTACACTTGTGGTAGCTTTTCACATTTGGCATACAAGTGTGTCAACGCTCCCAAAGCCAGCGCTGATAGGAACAATTTCAGCGCGAAAGTCAACGTTGTTAGGAAGTCAAACGTTGTCAGACCCAAACCTTGTGTGCAGCAAAGTCCACAAGTGATTAGACCTGCCCCATTCTTTTCTAGAAGGTCTAACACTCATGGACAAAGACCTTTTCAAAAGACAAACACCTGGTCAAATAGGCAATGGGTTCCTGTAGCAAACCCTAGGTTCAACGCTGACAAGGTTAATTTCAGCGTTGATAGGACAAAATCCAACGCTGACAGAAACGTGACCAGACCTAAATATTTGCAGCCACAAGGTAAGAGGTCTAAAGCTTCTTCAAGCTTAACATGGAGACCCAAGAAAGATCAAAACCCTAATGATAATGGGATTTCAATGACTTGCAATAGATTTAATAACATTTCAAAGGTCATCACAAAACCTATTAGGGTTAACTGGGTATTTCAACCTAAAAAGGATGAGAATGGGGTTGTTGTGAGAACTAAGTATGTTCTTATTGAACAACCAGATGAATCCAAGTCTTCTGAGACTTGGGTTCCCAAAGAAAACTAATTTGTTTTCTTTATGTGCAGGGCATTCAAAGACAGATCAATGATTATGGATATTGGGATAGTGGATGCTCAAGGCACATGACAGGAAAGGAAGACTATCTGACGAACTTCACTCCTATTAAAGATGGTGATAAGGTATACTTTGGAGGGGGCTATGGCACCATTACAGGCAAAGGAACCCTTCTCACCAACAATCTGCGTTTTGAGAATGTCTTCTTGGTAAAAGAACTTGATTATAATCTGTTTAGTGTATCACAAGTTTGTGATAACAAAAATAAGGTTCTTTTCACTGATACTGAGTGTTTGGTGTTAAGCAAGGATTTTAAGATTCCTGATGAGAAATATATTGAGTATAGAACACCTAGGCATAAGGACATATATAATGTGAATTTAAATGGGATTAAAGTGAATACCAATATGTCTTGCTTTTATGCTAAGACCTCAGTAGATGAAAGTAATTTGTAGCACAGGAGACTAGGGCACATAAATTTTAAAAATATAAATAGACTTGTGAGGCGTGGTTTAGTTGATGGTTTGCCTGAGAAGGCCTTCCACAATGACCACTCTTGTGTTGAATGTCTTAAAGGCAAGCAGCACAAGGTCTCATTTAAGTCCAAACAGGTGCATACTAGTTCCAGACCTCTTCATATGCTTCACATGGACCTCTTTGGTCCAACTAATATAGAAAGTTTGAATGGAAAGTCATATTGTTTTGTAATCACAGATGACTTTTCTAGGTTTACTTGGACATTCTTTCTAGCCATGAAGAGTGACACAGCTGATGTTCTTATTGATTTTATCACTCAGATTGAGAAAAGGTCTGGAAATAAGGTTAAAATGTTTAGGAGTGATAATGGTGTAGAATTTAGGAACAAGAAGCTAGATGATTTTTGTGCTAGGAAAGGAATTACTAGGCAATTCAGTATTGCTAGAACCCCACAGCAAAATGGGGTTGCTGAAAGGAAAAATAGAACCCTAATTGAAGCAGCCAGAACAATGTTGGCTGATGCTCACTTTCCAATAGCCTTTTGGGCTGAGGCTGTTAATACAGCATGTTATGTGCAAAATAGAGCACTGGTTAACAAAATTCAGAACAAAACACCTTATGAGTTACTTTGGGGAAGAAAACCTAATATTGGTTTTCTCAGACCTTTTGGATGTCATGTAGTAGTATTGGATACTAGTGATGCCTTAGGGAAATTTAGTGCAAAAGGTGATGAAGGTTACTTCATGGGGTTTTCAGTCCAGAGCAAGGGTTATAGGGTTTATCTTAAAGAGGACAAACGGATAGTTGAGAGAGTACATGTTAGGTTCTTAGAGAATAAACCTAGTGATCCTGAAAGTGGTCCTAATTGGTTGTTTGATTTGGAACCCTTATCTAGAACTTTAAATTATATGCCTGTCACTAATCCAGACATTGTGAAAGTAACTTCAAATGTTGTGGAGGAACAAGTTGTTGATGTTTCAGGTCCACAGGTTAATGAGAGGGTTGGATCACAAGCAGAAAACGCATCTCCTACATTTGAATATGTCACAATTCCCATTTGGACAGATGCTTTTGTTGCTGCTGCTGCTGGACAAGATAATGGTGGTTTCCAAATACCACCAGATACAAACATGCATGGTTCTTCAGGCGCTGACAAAGGCAAATCTAGCGCTGACAAGACCAATTCAGACGTTGATGGCTCAGACGTTGACAACAACATTTCAAGCGCTGTTAGCCCAGACGCTGACAACCAAGATTCAAACGTTGACAACACTTATGGGCATCTTTTCTCTTCTAGTTTTGAACAAGGTGGACCTTCCCATGTTCATGAAGAGATTCCTGTTGATCAAAGAGAGTCTGATGAAGAAGATATTGGCAACATGGAGCGTGAAGTTGAGGACACCAGACTTTTTGAAGGAGGGGTTCTCACTTTCACAATGAAGAATCACCCCACATCTCAGATCATTGGTGATATTATGACTCCAGTTCAGACAAGAAGATCTCATCAAGGTCTTGGTGGGTTTATTGCCAATATACACAAGAAGGTTGATACCCCTCTTGTGCAAGCATGTTTGTTTGCATGTTTCCTGTCACAAGAAGAACCCAAGAAAATATTTGATGCTCTCAAAGAACCAAGTTGGGTGGAAGCAATGCAGGATGAGCTTCACCAATTTGCAACTCAGGATGTTTGGGAGCTGGTTGATTGTCCTAGATATGTCAGACCTATAGGGACAAGATGGGTTCTAAGGAACAAAAGAGATGAAAGAGGTATTGTGGTCAGAAACAAGGCAAGGTTAGTGGCTCAAGGTTATACACAAGAGGAGGGGATAGACTATGAGGAGGTCTTTGCACCAGTTGCAAGGATTGAAGCTATTAGGATTTTTCTAGCCTATGCTTCCTGCATGGGCTTCACAGTCTATCAAATGGATGTCAAGAGTGCTTTCTTGTATGGCACCATTGTTGAGGAAGTCTATGTAATGCAACCTCCTGGTTTTGAGGATCCAGAGCATCCAGATAAAGTGTATAGAGTCAAAAAGGCTATGTATGGCCTTCATCAAGCCCCTAGAGCATGGTATGGTACTTTTTCTACCTATTTGGTGGACAATGGATTCAAGAGGGGCACCATAGATCAGACACTATTTACAAAGAAGAAAGGCAAAGATGTGTTGCTTGTGCAGGTCTATGTTGATGATATCATTTTTGGGTCTACTGATCCAAAGATGAGTGAGCATTTCTCCAAGCTTATGACAGACAAATTCAACATGAGTGCTATGGGGGAGATGAACTTCTTTCTTGGTTTACAAGTTCAGCAGAAAGAGGATGGTATCTTCATCTCCCAGGACAAATATGTTGCTGAGATCTTGAAGAAGTTTGGCTTTTCTCCACATGAAAAGAGGGCTACTACTCCTATGGATAGAGAACACCCTTGGGGAAAGATTGGAGATGGGAAAGATGTTGATGTCAGGCATTATAGATCCATGATTGGATCCTTGATGTATCTTACTGCCTCCAGACCTGACATTATGTTTGCTGTGTGTGCTTGTGCACGCCATCAAGTGACTCCCAAAGAATGTCACCTTTATGCTGTGAAGAGGATCTTTAGGTACCTAAGATGCTACCCCAGTCTTGGTTTGTGGTTCCCAAAGGATTCACCATTAGAGCTGATTGCATATTCAGATAGTGATTATGGAGGTGATAAGTTTGATAGGAAATCCACAACTGGTGGATGTCAGTTTCTTGGGAGCAGGTTAATATCTTGGCAATGCAAGAAATAAACAGTGGTGGCTAATTCTACAACTGAAGCAGAGTATGTGGCTGCAGCAGCATGTTGTGGTCAAGTGTTGTGGATTCAGAACCAGCTGTTGGACTATGGGTATAATTTCATGCATACTAAGATATTTGTTGACAATAATAGTACTTTATGCATCATTAAGAATCCTGTACATCATTCTAAAACTAAACACATAGAAATTAGACACCATTTTATAAGAGATTGCTTTGAGAAAGGTTTAATACAACCAGATAGGGTTGACACTGAGGAAAATGTGTCAGATTTATTAACTAAACCTTTTGATGCTGGAAGATTTCAATACTTGGTAACAAGTATTGGAATGGTTAATCTCACTTAATATGTGTTTTGGATTCTTTTTGTAAAAGTATGTACAGGATGATGCATTATTATTATTGGTCTTATTGATGATTTAGATTTTCCACTATATTTTTCTAACACTAACAAAGGTTGCTTGAACACTAATAAGTGTTTTTGCAACGTTGTCAGCAATATAATTGTCTAACGCTGACAAAGCTTCCTTCAACGCTGTCATGTGTTATCGGGGCATTGTCAGCAACAATGTTAGTTTTGTGGTTTTCAATCTAAATGTGCAGATGGTGGTAGCAGTATACCATTGGATACAGAGTTGCTTATGGATAAGCGTTTAGACAAGTTTTTATTTATGGATGATGGTTGGAATGTTTCATTCCTATTTTGACATAAATTTTTATGGTCATGCACGATTTTAGCAAACTTTTTGTATCATAGTTTAAGGGGAGGTTTTAGGAACCTTTAGGATTTTTGGGTATCCATATGATACTCTTATCACAATTCTATATTGTGTCCACATGTGAGTATGGGTTAGTTTTACTAAACCATGAGGCACTGTAGCATGCATGGTATATCAACTTTGCATGCTGCCAAGACATTTTTGGCCTAGAATTGGTTGTGGTCTGTTGGGAGATTTGGGAATGATTTTGATATGGGATTTACCTGGGAGTAACAAGGATTTTATAAGGTGACTGTTGTTAAGAATTTTGGTTAGCAAGGGACACTAGAGGACTGTTATGTCTATATTGCTTATGCAAGTGTGCATAACTGGACAGTGCTTGCCGCCCTATAATAATTATCAGCTTTTGGTTATCTTCTCTAGGATAAATTACTTGTTAAGGTCATTTTTCACTTTTTAAAAAAACAATTTTATTTTTGGACGCTGACAAGATTTTTCCAAGCGTTGTTGTGACCAAATTGGACGCTGACATGGCTTTAGGCGAACGTTGACAAGATTATAGCCGTTGGGCGTTGATAGGTTATTTTTTACCGTTGACACTCAATGGGACCTACCCAGTTGTTACTTTTTGACATATTTTCAAGCCGTAATTTTAGGAGTTGTTACTTTCATTTAATGCATGAGATAACTTATAAACTTTTTCAATATTTTCATGATTGATTTTTGAAAATCTTTGCCTCTTTTTGGGCCAATCACATGCATTCTTTCTCTCCTATAAATTTGGCTCCTATTTTTAAACAGGGTATCTATAATTCTTGTCTAACTTTTTTCTCTTATCAACTTCATCTTCTACACTTAAAATTAACAGCTTTCATCAATGGCACCAAAGTTTAACTCAGCAGAATTGGAATTGGGGTTCAAGTCTCAACACAACATGATTGCTTATCTTGTTGCTGATAATGATCTGTTTCCTCAATACACACAAATGGTGGGGTATTTGAACGCATCCCCACTAAGGTATGCTCTTTCTCATGCACCACTCTTTCCAGTCACACACATTAAGCAGTTTTAGAACACTGTTAGTTCCTCAACAGTTAATGGAGTGACCACATTGACTTCTATTGTTCATAGGAGGTCTTGGGTGGTTACTGAGGCCTTGGTACGCCAAGCCTTGCATCATGATGATGCTGATGGTGTATCCATCCTTCCCATACATGAAATAGAACAAGGGCTTAGGGCTTTGGGATATCCTTTTCCTGATGAAGGTACTCTTAATAAGTATCATAAGCAGGAATTTCCTCCAGCCTGGAAGTACCTCATCCACATCCTCCTTCAATGTTTGAGTCCCAAATGTACTGCACACAATGAGATCAATAGATCCATTGCTAGTGCTATTGTGTGCATTGCAACAGGGCAAAAATATAACTATTCTAAAATGATTTTTGAAGGGATGTGTAAAAACAAGGGGACAAAAATGACTTTAGCTTATCCTCGTTTTTTGTAAATGATTTTTGATGCTCAAGGTTACTACTCAAGGGATCACAATTATTTTTATAAGATCCCTGAGCAAAAGAAAGCAATTTTTACGAAGATGAATTCACCACCTCATAGAGACTTACCTTTAACCCCAGCCATGCTTGCTGTTATTGCAGCAGCACAACCCCAACCAGACCCCCAACCTCAAATTGACCCTCAACCACAACTTGAACCCATTCCTGAACCTTTACCCTCACCTGAACAAATGCAAATTGATCAAGAACCCTTTGACGCTGACACATCAAATGTTGGCGTTGATGTGCCTATTTCCAACGCTGACACACAACCTTCACAATCCCAAACACCCCTTAACCAACCCACATCTACCCATTCTTCCACACCATCTTCCACACCACCTGAATATAGGTTGATGAAACGCCAAAGGACTACTGGAGTGTTCTCCTCTGGTGGTCCTAGCCATGAAGTAGAGAGAACCACCACCACAAGTGTGGCTGGTGACCTGGATGAGGCTGGGACTATTGGTTCTGGCTTAGATGCTGGCCAAGGCAGTCCCACCATAATTAAGTCCTCATCCATGCCCAATGAATCTGACTTGGGAGGTCAAATTCCCATTTCAGAAGAGGGCAGACTGGAACCAATGACTCTTTTGGAATTGACGGCAGTCTGCATTAGCTTGCAAAAGCAAAATGCAGACTTAGTACAAATTATCAGCTCTCAAGGCCTTGAACTCAAGCAATTGAGGGACATGATTGTTGTTTTGGAGGGTGATCATGCTAGGAGGGGTATGGAGGAGTCTTCCAAAGGGGAGGAAGATCAAAGAAATCTGAGTGATAAGGGCAGCCAAGATGGTCAATCAATGGATGTTGTTGAAGCCCTTACAACTTTGAAGGAACAAACAGGTTTTGATACGTCTTTAATCTCTCCAACCAATCTAAATTTATCATTTACAGCTATGTTGAGAGAGGTTACACAGGGCGCTGAGGGAAAATATTTGAGCGTTGACAAGGCAAATTTGGACGCTGATAAAAGTATTTTGGGCGCTGATAGGATAAATTTGGACGTTGACAGACTTGCACATGAAGGTGATGTATTCCAGTCATCATCTATCATCAAGGAAGTTTCTACTCAGGTGTTACCATCTACCTTACCAAGCATTGCACCATTAGATAAGGGTAAGGGTAAATTGGTAGAAGAAATTGTTCCAAAGGATGCAGCCCAAGTTGAATTTGATAGAAGATTGGCTGAACAAATGATGGAACAAGGTGAAAAGGAAAAGTCACCATTTGTTGTGACTTCTAAAGAAGAAAGTGATGGAGCTAGCTCAGACTCAAGTGTGATGATTATAGAACCATAAAGGCTTGAGTATGGTGATGAGCTTGCTAGGGAAAAGTTGAGAGACTTAAAATTGCAGGTTGACTTTGACATACCAGAGGTGGTTCAAATGTATAATTCTTGGGAAGAAAGTTGCATGGATAGTCCAGACTTGACCATTTCAGATCAAATATGGGGTTTGGAGCTTCTTCTTAGAGTTCAGAAGGATTGTAAGGTGATTTTGAAGCACAAGGCAAACACTATTCTCTCAGAGTTAAAAAGGGATAGAAGGGAGCTCTATTTTATGTTGCTCAGATGTCATGGAGTTGGATGGACACATCAGAAGTTGAAGGCTTTGACATTTGATGAGTTGGAACATAGGGCTTATCCCATTTGGGTGAGAGTGCAGGAAGCAAACACTCTCAGACTTCTTTCAGATGAAAGAAAGGAGCAACTTGCAGAAGAAATGGAAATCAAGAAAGCTATGATGATTCCCAGGCCAGTGAAGAAGGGATTTAAACTTGAGTTTCCAAAAGATATGGATCCACTATATCCAAGTGAAGCAGTTATAAGAAAGAGCCTCAAGCTCTCCCCATTAGAAGCTTCAGATATGGTGCAGGTGTTACCATTAGATTCCAGGAATCCAATTGTGAGTTATGATGAGGATGAATGTGGATTCTGGAAGATTGGCAGATTTGGTAAAGAGGTACACACTTTTACCACTCTCATATCTTTATTTGCAAGTTGTGATAGAGAAGACTTGGTGGACCTTTCGAGGTTACTGGAGACCAAGTATGAGCCTGAAGCACCAACTTCAGCTAATGGAATAAAACTTTAGACCACATTCAAAAGAATGTGTGGGATAAAAGAGGAAGATCCTGAAATATGGAAGGATCTTGAAGATGACCTCAGTGGTATTCAATGGAGGTTATATTCAGCTGCTGGTGTATACCATTTGAGTTCTACAAAGTTTGCTTAGTATCTACTTGTGGATGCTCAGTATTTCATATCCAAGGCTGTTTTGGAAAAGATGAAGGACACTCAGCTGGAGATAGATTATTCAAGTGACGTGGCAAAGGATTTGATCAGATTTATTCATTACCAATATGAGAAGATTTGTCAGACTCCTCCAAGTTCTTAATGCTTATTCAGAAACTTGATTATAAGAGTGGATATCAAGTTTAGGGGAGGATTGTTGGGAATAAATTAAGGTCAGATCACTTGAGCGCTGACAAGAACAAAACAAGCGTGACAGGAAGAAAGCAAGCGCTGACAGCTCAAGCGTTGACAAGTTAAAGTCAAGCGTTGACACATTGAAGACAAGCACTGATGGAAGATATAATCTACACGTTTATTATATTCTAGAATACTTCTAGTAAGGATAGAAACGACAATGTATTTTCTATGTTTATCTTTACCTAGAATAGTTGATACGTAGCTTATTGTACAAGGCTTCTTAGTCTATAAAAGAAGGCCTTTAGGTTAATGTTCAATATCAAGTTTTATATAAGTTTTCATTCGTAAACATCTTTCATTGTAAGCAAGTTCGACATTCATAATCAAAGTGAAAGTTTTGTTTACATCTTGTGTTCTTGTTTAAGTGTTAAATTCCGCATAACACTTAG
The DNA here is from genome assembly GCA_025667525.1 of Glebionis coronaria. Taxonomy (NCBI): domain Eukaryota; kingdom Viridiplantae; phylum Streptophyta; class Magnoliopsida; order Asterales; family Asteraceae; genus Glebionis; species Glebionis coronaria. The sequence goes on along the minus strand of CM046874.1, from coordinate 309,044,207 downwards.
ATTCACAAAGCATATACAAAGGTTTCTCTACGTGCTATACTTGATCTAATCTCGTATACACAAAGCTAATCGATCTAAGTTTGGGATCAACAGGATGTACATCCACACCCACGATTTTTGAGCTTATGTACTAGAAAGGACAAGTACAAGCTTCCACAATAAAGCCTGCTAAGATTCAACAAGGTTATGAGCACAATATAAAAATCAGAAAAATGAAAAATTCTTGATTAATGCAACCTTAGTTCCCCACACTTGATTATCCCAAAGTTATAGGCTTCACCACACCTTGATAACTTAATATCAGGATGCTATGATCAGCTTTATAGCCCAAGAATTCCAAGGTTTGAACAAGACTTAGCAAAATATCAAGAAAAGTGGAAAATGTGCAAACTTTTGCACACTCCTTTTGAAAACAGGTTTTTGGATTCAAGATTAGCAAACAAGTAACAATAATAAGCAGTAAACAACAATGGCACTTGAGTTTTCTTCAAAGATTCAAACACATTTCATTAAATTGAATATGGATTTACAGAATTTTGAACAAAGGAAAATTCATGAGCAAAGCTGAAATGTAATGAGTCCTATGCCTTATATAGGCTACAATGAACTAGTTAAGAGCTAAAAAACGTAACCCTAATGCTTGTGAAGTCCCAAAATTACCCCTTGTAGGGTTTTGAACTTTGAAGATCATGTGACTCTTTCTTGTTTGTTTGTGGAGCTGGCATGGTGAAAAGTTTATCAAAGGGTGTAAAATAAGCTTAGGATGTAAGATGGAATTATGCCCGTTGGATGGCTGTCACAATCTTGTCTTTTTCCCCAAACGTGTAGCAGGGCATGTCCCATGTGGCATGTGGGGTTAAGTGGCATGTGTTTTTAAGGTTGGGTTTTGATCATTAGCACCTTAATCATTAATCTGGAAAAGATTAAGGGCTAATTCATGATAATTAAGGAATACCCAAATCTTGTGATGAACATGAAGAACATGTGTTTGATCTGGTTTTATGTTTAAATGGGGTGTTTAGAGACACATTTAATAAACTAATATGATTAGTTTAAGTTAGTTATGGGTGGGAAATGAGGTGGCATATTGGGGAGTTCTGATTGGTTGTTTTGGTTGAGGGGGGCACGTGTCATCATGACACTGGTCTAGGTATCTTCCTTGTCTTGGCAGAAATCACCCCTTGTTTTTGAAACGTGTTTCACTTTGTAAATAAACACCACAAATCCGGATTCCCTTTGTAATAAAGTTTCACTTTTCATACTTTTGCCCCAAATACTTTTCCAAAGTATTTTCAGGGGTATTTCTTGCCATTTCTTGATTCTTGAAGGACTGATTTGGCATTTTCTTGATTGATAATGGTCTTGAATTGTTTGTTTGACTTCTTGGAGGACTGAAATTGCCAAGTCATGATTAATGAGGGACCATTTTTGCCATTTCTTCAAAGTCAAGGGTCCTTTTGGTAATTTTGAGATTTTCAAAGGACCAAACTTGTAATTTCTTGTAACTTGGAGTCCTTCTTCGTATGTGATAACTAGGTTTTAGTTAGGAAAATTGTTCGTTGAAATCGGTCTAATCGAATTTATCCTGGTTAACTATGCGACTCAGTCGTTCTTTGGTGGAAACAAAAGTTTTGTCGTTGTAGTAATTAAAAAGTGCAAGACTTTAAAAGTGAATGGCGATTAATTAAATCTAAGTCTAATTAAAAGTAAATGGTGCAAGAATAAAACTTTGAAAAGTAAATTAATTAAATGACCTGAAATTAAAGCGTGACGAAAATTAAAATTAGACAAAGTATTAAAATGTAAACTTAAAAATTAAATAAGACAAAAAAATATAAAAGCAAACCTAATCGGAATACATTCCGATCGGAATGTGATCGGAATAATAAACCCCCCTGTCAGAATACCCAACAAACACCCTTGTCGGAATGTAATCGGAATATGTCACGGTCGGAATGACAAACCTTGGGTTGATCGGAATGTTGTCGGAACCCCAATCGGAATGCTGTCACCAAGTCCCTAATCGGAATAACCAAACAATACCTTTGATCGGAATGTCAAATCGGAATAAGCCTGAAGTACTCCAATCGGAATCTTATGGGAATGCACCCAAAAGGATCTCGTCGGAATATGGGAAACTTAGTCCATCGGAATGTCCAAAATACTCACCTGTCGGAATGCAGATTGGAATCCCCAATCGGAATGTAGAAACCTTATTCCGACGGATTAATCGGAATCCCCGTCGGAATGCTAAACCCTTTTCCGACCAAGCAAATGGAGCTATGGTCGGAATGCAGTAGAAATAAGGCAAAATAAGCACAACAAATAAACTATTACTCAAATAAGCACTAGACTAAAAACCTAAGTAAACACATATAAGAAAAAGCTAATAAGCTACAATTTAAAGACTTTTGAAAACACGAACTAAGAAAGATGTACGAAAACAAACTTTATATAAAAATAACTTTTATGAAAACTTTAGAAACTTTAAGATAAACACAAATAAGCTATAAAAATCAATAATCCAAAACAATCAAAAGTATAAAAACATAACCTTTAATCAAATAAGCATAATAATAAACACATAAACATAAATATCAAGCAAAACAAGAAAGGTAGATGAGAGATTGACAATAAAAGTAAAGATTGACAATAATTAAAAGGAAACTTACTTGAATTAAAGGTATTTAAAGGTGCAAGACAATGTATTTAAATGACATGTAATTAAATGACAAGGAAAATAAAATGGAAGAACTAATTGTCACTATTAGCCAACAAAATGAAATGTAAATCCTAATCATCTATTTATAGGGGAGATTAGAGAGGTGCTTAGGATGCTTCCTCCCCTCTTTCTTCTTTCCTTAATTGCATGATTAAGTCCTTGTCTTCTTAATCTTTTGAGTTTAACGACTTTGTCTCGGGATTTCTTTAAACTCGTCTTGTAATTCTTCAATAAATTAGACTTGAGTTCTTCTGCTTTTAGTACACTTCCGTCTTTTGACCTTTTCTTCGATAAATCTTCAGAATTGGTCTTGGACTTCCGTTTTTTTTGCACTCTTGACTTCTTGACTTCGTCTTTCGTCTTTTTCTTTGATAAAAGCCCGTGAATGCCCGGTTTTCTCCCTTTTCCACATTTTCGTCCTAAATCACAACAAAAACACAAACCACGCATAATTCCGACATAAATGACACAAAATACACATTTTGGCTCGGTTATTATTGTAATTAAATGGTAAAAAGGATGGGTGTTTACACACCTATCAAATCCCCTACACTTGACCATTGCAATGTCCTCATGCAATGCATTAGTTACCAAACACGATTACATTTTTCATCATAATCAATCCACTTTGGCCTTTATTAAAGAGATAGAAAATTATAAACATTCAAAGTAAAGAAATCAAAAACATACCTTCGGGTTTTGGAAATGTCATGAATGATCATCATCCTCAAGTTTTCACTTTCTCCAAACTAAGCTTAAAAACGAGATCATTGTTATTATAAGTTAGCAAACTAACACGAACTCGTGTGGGCTAATTATTCACTTAGACTCCCTTATTCCTAGGTGTATCTCTTATATTTTATTGTTGTCTTGAATGATCACGAGGATGCATTGTTTACTTATTTCGATAGTTTATTAGGCTGAAAATAAATTGGGACGATTTAATCAATAGTTAGTTAAAGGACAAAATCTTTTAAAACTGCTTATCGGGACCTCATAAAGTTCATATCTTGGCATAACTCGCTTCGCGATTTGAGACCTTTCTCGGACCGATATTTGGCAGCGACTTCATACTTCAAATCTTGAGAGACGTTCATGAAATAATGGTCTTCTCTTCATAATAGGAATTTCTTCACTTGAAGTTTTGAGAGATTCTTCATACTTGGACCATGACTTCTTCATTTTTCTCCAATCTTTATTTTGGACTTTGATATACAACGATCCACCTCCTTTTAGGACTTGGATCTATTTATCCTCATACCTTGCTAGGGTCTTTTCGGATAGACTTCTCCATGATCTTTTGGGGAGTTTTTGCTTTTCGTCGTGTGTCTCGATCCTTTATATTGATTTTTGATAAATGATTCTCCACATCACTTGGGATCTTTAGCAACAAAATGTAGCCCTCGTGCCTTGTTAGGGCCTTTTCGGACTCGCCAATCTTCGTATCTCGCTTCAATAAGTTATGCCTTGGCTATGAACTCTAATCCATACCGAGCAACTTTTAAACGATCTTGGCCTAGAAGCTAAGTAAATTTTCAAATCGTACAACCTTATTTATTGCAGTTAAATTTATTAGCAAGCGATGGGAGAATAGTCTTATAATTAACTCACATAAATTCACGAAAGAATACCAAACTTCTAACTGACTCTATCATCTCTCGTTCTCCACAGTTTAAAATCTCAAGGAATGAGACTCGTGGATGCTTAGCCTATTAAATCAAAGTTTTGGGTTTTCGAGTCACCTATAGGATCTTGCAAACTCTTAGACTTTTTCAAGTTTTAGAATTCGCATTTTAAAGTTCCCTTGATAAACGACTCTCTAGGATCAATTATAGGAACTTGCGAAAAGTTCTTGTTCTTATCCCGTAAGAGTTAAGACCTTCGCGTTTTAAAGATCCCTATATAAAAGCCTAGCAAAAATTGACTTAAACACGTTAAGGATACTAGCTAGAGTAAACTTAGATAAGTAAACTCGGGTTGAGTCAAAAGATTCACAACGTTTGAAATTAAAACCACTTTATTAAAATTTTATTCAAATAAAGAAATAAAATAACTATACAAAGGGAAAACTAATAGGCCAAAATAGATCAAAAATTTTGAAAAATGTCAAAAAATTGATTTTCCGGTTAAAATTAGGACAAAAACAAGGAAAAGGCCACTTAACTTCGATAGAAGTCCCCCTACACTTAATATAAACATTGTCCTCAATGTTTAAGCATGTGGGAGTAAACTCCCCTACACTTAGGACATTATGCACGTTGTTTAGCTCTCGCTAAGGAAGAGACAACTAAAGAGATTCCTATTTTAATATTGGAAAATATAAAATAGTGAATCGAAAAGAGTTTAGGATAGAACAAGGAAGACGGAAACAACGGAATCATGGGTCGTCAAAAATCATCAAGAGTGGATCATTGAGCGCTCGAATCCCTGAATAGTAGAAGAGAGGAAATAGCAAACACCAACGGGTCTCCCCTACACATAGGATAAAGAAAGCTAAAAGATAGATACATGGGTTGCCTCCCAAGAAGCGCTTGATTTTTGATTACCGAGTCGTGAGCCTGACTCGACCTTGATTATCAAAGGAAGAAGCATGAAAAAAATCCACCGGGATCAAAGACATAGTTTTCGTCCATCAAATAGCACAAGCTTAAGGCGAACAAGGCAAGCCAAAGAAGAGTAGGCAAGGTTCCCTTAAGCAAAGATGGAGCACGGTGGGAGCAAGTATGGTGAGGTGCAAGCATATCTTCATAAGTTCCAAAGATTTTTCCTTTTATTTCATCAAATGGATACTGAGATGGTTGAAGAATACCGATACCGGGGTCGAACACCTTTTCCATTAAGGGAAAATAGCACTCAGGCTTAGCAGAATTTGAAGATGATCCGCGAAGAAAATGCACAACCTCGTCCTCAGAAGGTGGACGAAGAGGTGTTAAATCATACGTGTTGCGGATGTTGGTGTCGTCCAGTTGCTTCTCATTTGAAAGAATTTTCTTCAAATCCAAAGAAGGATCAAGACCATAATCATCAAAGTCTAAAGGAGGAGCATCACTCTCATGAGGGAAGTATGTATTGAGAAAAGTAGAGAAGTCTTCCTCAAATGAGTAATCATCCAAAGTAGGATCAAGTGATGGTGGAGGATCTTCATCATGTGAAGAATCACTCGAAAGAGTATCGGCCTCATCAAAATCATCATAGGTGGGCATGTCGGGATACTCGGAAGTAAAATCATCATAAGCATCAAAGATCGGTGGAGAATCATATATGGGAGAAGGTTCCAAATTGGAGAGAGAATCATCCACATCATCTTGAAACAGTAGATTATCAATGCAAGAATCGAATAGAGGATTGTTGTAGACGACAAAATCATCAAGCACATTAATCATATTCACGAATTCTCTTCCAAAGGATTTGCTTGTAAGCTTCCCCATTTTGAACACTTGTTGTTCATTCCCAACCCTTAAAATTAATTCACCTTCGGCAACATCAACTAAAGCTCGTCCGGTTCTCAAGAATAGTCGACCAAGTATTAAAGGAATACGAGGGTCCATTTCATAATCAACAACGACAAAGTTGACCGGAAAAGTGAAGATGCCAACATTAATGAACACATCTTCGACAATACCAACTGGGTAAGCGAGAGTGCGATTTGCAAGCTCACGAGTCATCTTTGATGGAGTAAGGTCGGGTAATGATAGTGCTGTCCAAACACTTAAAGGCATCAGATTTATACTGGCCCCGAGATCAGCTAGGGCAGTAAATTCTTCGGTTTTGTTAAAAATGCAAGGCAACACAAAACGACCGGGATCTTCAAGTTTTTCCGGATGTTCTTTAAGAATAACTGCAGAACAATTTTCGTTTAAGCGTGTGTTGGCGAGCTCAATCAGCTTCTCCTTCTTGTTAAGCAATTCCTTGAATGCTTTGACAAACTTCGGCATGTGGACAAGTGCTTCAACAAGGCTAATGTTGAAATTCATTTGAGAGATCATCTTTAAATAATTCGACACTTGAGTGTCATCCTTAGTGAGCAAGTTAGGCTTGTCCAAGCGAGAAGGATATGGGATGTTGGGTTTATAGGTGGAAGGTGTAGGTGTAGCAGGTAAAGGTTGAGATGTTGAAGGTGGGGTTGGTGGAGGATTCTTGGTGGGTACTTCATCACGACGAGGCAGAGACGGTAATGGTGTACTAATACTAGGTGTGGGAGTAGTAGGGATAAATGGTGGTGGAGGAGGTGTAGATGATGGGGGCGGGATAGGTGGTCCTACTAAAGTAACTCCACTACGGGTAGTAATAGCACTCACATTCGCTCACGGATTGGTGACGGTGTTTGAAGGTAGATAACTCGAAGTAGAGGGTTGAGTGGTGGGCAAGAAACTAGCCAGCATATTCTTCAAATCATTCGTTTGATTGCTGAAGGAGGATTGAATATTATCTCGAAGCTCGGATCTTATGTCATTCCCTTGCTTGGTGATATCCCCTTTCAAATTGATAATTTGGCTCTGTAGATTCTTGATTTGCTCACCTTGGGTTCTCATCAAAGCTTCAACATCTTGATTTATGGGTGGGGCTTGTTGAGCGGGTGGGTGATAAGGATTAGAAGCTCGAGGTGGGATTTGGTTGCTTCTATTGTAATTGTTGTTGGGGTTTTGGTTTTGAGGAGAAAAACCGGGTGAAAGGTAGTTGTTGGACCGGTAACTCAGCAAATTTCGATCCCCTTGAGGTCGAGCTTGGTAATTTTCTGGTGAATAATTACCATAAGCTGCATACACGTTTTCTGGATTTCCTTGAGTAGAAGGACAATCAGTGTATGAGTGAGGACCGCCGCATGTTTCACAAGGATTGGCAACCGCTTTTACTTGTTGTTGGTTTGTAGCGAGAAGCAAGATATTTTTGTTCATTTCAGTCATCATGCGGGTGAATTTGGTCATGTCGGGGTTTGCTGAAGTAGAAGAAACATTGACTCTCGGGTTGTTCCTTGAAGAAGCGGAGGATTCCCAGTTTTTGTGGTGAGTAGTCATGTTCTCAATAAGCTCTCTACACTCCTCGTGTCTTCTTTTCATAAATGTGCCACCGGCGGCTGCATTAATCGTATCACGATTTCGAAAAGTCAAACCGTTGTAGAAAGTATCAATTAAGGTCACAGGGAGAATTTTGTGGTTTGGACAACGATCGATCAATACATTATATCTTTCCCAAGCATCAAAGAGAGATTCATCGGGTTCTTGCATGAAACCGCTGATTTGATTGCGAAGGCTCGTGACCATGGATGGTGGAAAGTAGCGCGACAAAAAGCGTTGAGTCATGTCATCCCAAGTATGAATGGAATTCTTTGGAGGACGATCAAACCATTTCTCGGCGTGGTGTGATAAAGTATGTGGGAAGAGTTGAAGGCGGAGAACATCCATTCTGGTACCGGGCAACTTCATGCTTTGGGTAATATTAATGAATTTGTCGAGGTGTTTGTTGGCATTATCATCAGGCATTCCTCGAAAAAGATTTGTTTGCACTTGCTGAATTATGTGGTGCTTCAACGAAAACTCCAGAGCCGTGATTTGCATCGGCGCAATTGGTCCTCCGCGTCCAAACATGGTGGGTTGACAAAGCTCCTCCATTGTCCGAAGATCGGGCTGTGGAAGAACATTGTTGTTATTATTGTTGAGGTGCGATGGATTATTGTTGTTGTTCATACTTGCCATAGCTAAATCTTCTCGAGTCTCGGGCTCTTGATAAGTAGAAGATCTAGTACGCATACACCTGAAAAGGCAAAAGAAAAAGAAACCAAACACAAAGAGAATATATATACACTATAAAAATAAAATCTTTTTGGATTTTTGAAATTTTTTACTTTTAATGGATTTTTAACAATTTTTAATTTTTATGGTTTTTTAGAATTTTTAAGCAAGAAAAATAACGCTCACGAATGAACGGATCCCAAAAAGCAACGCGTCTCTCACAGAAAACCGTTTATCTTCACGAAAAGAGCCAGCAGCGGCGCCATTTGATAACTAGGTTTTAGTTAGGAAAATTGTTCGTTGAAATCGGTCTAATCGAATTGATCCTGGTTAACTATGCGACTCAGTCGTTCTTTGGTGGAAACAAAAGTTTTGTCATTGTAGTAATTAAAAAGTGCAAGACTTTAAAAGTGAATGGCGATTAATTAAATCTAAGTCTAATTAAAAGTTAATGGTGCAAGAATAAAACTTTGAAAAGTAAATTAATTAAATGACCTGAAATTAAAGCATGATGAAAATTAAAATTAGACAAAGTATTAAAATGTAAACTTAAAAATTAAACAAGACAAAGAAAATATAAAAGCAAACCTAATCGGAATGTGATCGGAATAATAAACCCACCTGTCGGAATACCCAACAAACACCCTTATCGGAATGTAATCGGAATATGTCACGGTCGGAATGACAAACCTTGGGTTGATCGGAATATTGTCGGAACCCCAATCGGAATGCTATCACCAAGTCCCTAATCGGAATAACCAAACAATACCTTTGATTGGAATGTCAAATCGGAATAAGCCTGAAGTACTCCAATCGGAATCTTATCGGAATGCACCCAAAAGGATCTCGTCGGAATATGGGAAACTTAGTCCATCGGAATGTCCAAAATACTCACCTGTCGGAATGCATATTGGAATCCCCAATCGGAATGTAGAAACCTTATTCCGACGGATTAATCGGAATCCACGTCAGAATGCTAAACCCTTTTCCGACCAAGCAAATGGAGCTATGGTCGGAATGCAGTAGAAATAAGGCAAAATAAGCACAACAAATAAGCTATTACTCAAATAAGCACTAGACTAAAAACCTAAGCAAACACGTATAAGAAAAAGCTAATAAGCTACAATTTAAAGACGTTTGAAAACACGAAACGAGAAAGATGTACGAAAACAAACTTTATATAACTTTTATAAAAACTTTAGAAACTTTAAGATAAACACAAATAAGCTATAAAAATCAATAGTCCAAAACAATCAAAAGCATAAAAACATAACCTTTGATCAAATAAGCATAATAATAAACACATAAACATAAAGATCAAGCAAAACAAGAAAGGTAGATGAGAGATTGACAATAAAAGTAAAGATTGACAATAATTAAAAGGAAACTTACTTGAATTAAAGGTATTTAAAGGTGCAAGACAATGTATTTAAATGACATGTAATTAAATGACAAGGAAAATAAAATGGAAGAACTAATTGTCACTATTAGCCAACAAAATGAAATGTAAATCCTAATCATCTATTTATAGGGGAGATTAGGGAGGTGCTTAGGAAGCTTCCTCCCCTCTTTCTTCTTTCCTTAATTACATGATTAAGTCCTTGTCTTCTTAATCTTTTGACTTTAACGACTTTGTCTCGGGATTTCTTTAAACTCGTCTTGTAATTCTTCAATAAATTAGACTTGAGTTCTTCGGCTTTTAGTACACTTCCATCTTTTGACTTTTTCTTCGATAAATCTTCAGAATTGGTCTTGGACTTCCGTTCTTTTTGCACTCTTGACTACTTGACTTCGTCTTTCGTCTTTTTCTTCGATAAAAGCCCGTGAATGCCCGTGTTTTCTCCCTTTTCCACATTTTCGTCCTAAATCAGAACAAAAACACAAACCACGCATAATTCCGACATAAATGACATAAAATACACGTTTTGGCTCGGTTATTATTATAATTAAGTGGTAAAAAGGATGGGTGTTTACACACCTATCAGTATGTTTGACTTTGAAGAGGATAAATATTGACATTTTAGTTTTGTTGAGGGACTAAAATTGCCAATTCTTCAAAGTAGAGGGCCCTTTTTGCGATATTGACAAACGTTAGGGACCAATCTTGTAATTATGAGGATACAAGGGTATAAAGTGTCAATTCTTCAATATTGGAGGACCCTTCTTCATAAATCTTCAAATCTTCAAGGGTTTTCTTTGGAAAATTCTTCATCAGGCTTGGTTCAATGTGCGGCTTCGTTTCCCGTGTTCGTCTTTGCATGATTCTCATGATCTTTTGTCATCTTCTCAATATCCGTACATAAAATACACAAGCAACAAACACAAGCATATATTTGGGTATTTTGATGATATTTAATGCATTTAAAGCCCTTTTTGGACGATGAGACTATGTATAAAAGCAGTCTCATCAGCCCTTGTCTTGTGTTGGTGTATCAGATTCTGAGGAATCAGTTTCCTTCCTTTTGCCTTTGGGTTTTGGTGCTTTGAACTCTGCATTGACCTCTCCCACTTCTACTTTCTTTGAATGTTCATTTTCTTTCAGAAGAGTCTTATATGAAGCACTCTTTTTGATTTTGTCATTCATCATATGATCCAGAACAGGAGCAGGAGTTAACAAAGAATCCTCCACGTGTACTATGAAGAAATCATCATCTTCTGAGTTAACAAAGAATCCTCCACGTCGATCTATAGCTTCATTGGCTTTCATGAAGTAGTTGATAATAAGCTTTGTGAATCGTGGAAACTGAAAGTGATCATATTTCTTCTTAACGTTTCTGAAGGCTTGATAATGAAATTCTTCCCATAAGAGAGAAGCATAATCAAAATCGAGTCTCTTGTAGATTCCATAAACAATACAAGCCTGAGAAAGTCTCATAGAATCGAAACCTTTGTATTTTCCCGTAAAATATCAGATAATGATACTAAAAATTGCTTTCCAGGGTTGTCCAAGCCTAGAGGTGTTAAATTTGGATATGTTTGGCAATTCTCCATCATAACCAAGAGATATAATCAGATCTAATATTTGTTTTAAGTCTGGAACTGGAGCATATGTTTTCCCTTTAGGAGGAGGAAATTCAAATATTTCACGAAACTGTCTAAGAGAAAATTCCTTCTTCTGACCATTGATGTGGAAGGAAAACATTGTGTTTGTGATGGCTTTGAGAGAGGATGAAAACTCATTCATGTAAATTTCAGGAACACTTTCTGAAATCCGTAGTGCAGATTTGATTAGTGTGAGATCAAGGATTTCGATAGCTATTCTGAATGCTACTTGTGATTGAATGAAGCCTTCTTTCAATCGTTGATTATTAAGAGTGATTGGTAGACGGTTTTCTTCTGGTACTTGTTCATTGTCAAGTTGAATTTGTTGCTCTTGAGTGTGAGCCATGAAATCTGCTTAAGAAGAACACATACACATTGATACACAAGAGATATATATCTTAAAAGCATCCTATTTCAAATATCCTTAAAACATAGCAACTAGCACATGAAAAACCATACAATCATTGCCCAAAATAATCAACAAGTTGAAATTCATGCAAATCAGAAACCTAAACAAGCATATCAATCAAAAATCCAAATAATGAAGCATAATTCGGAATCTTTGTATACAAGACCTAAGTCGGAATCCATATTACTAGCTTAGTTCGGAATCCCTATCACAAACCTAAGTCGGAATAATCATGAAGCACATAAGTCGGAATGTATCATTTCTAACCTAAGTCAGAATAGACCATTTCTGACCTAAGTCGGAATACACCATTTTTGACCTAAGTCGGAATAATTTAATCCAACACATAAGTCGGAATGTATCATTTCTAACCTAAGTCAGAATGTATCATTTCTGACCTAAGTCAGAATACACCATGTTTGACCTAAGTCGGAATACACCATGTTTGACCTAAGTCGGAATAATTTAATCCAACACATAAGTCGGAATTGGTTATTACAAAATAGTTTGGAATCCGTATACCCATCCTAGTTCGGAATCCGTGTACCCGTCCTAGTTCGGAATCCGTATTACTAACGTAGTTCGGAATTCGTATTTGTGACTTAAGTCGGAATGCATCAATCACACACATAGTTCGGAATACATCAATCACACACATAGTTCGGAATACATCAATCACTACTTAAGTCGGAATACATTTGTTCTCAACTTTATTCGGAATCCTTGTAATCACCAACCTATTTCGGATTACTTCTATACCCAACCTAAGTCTGAATCGGTTTGCTTTTAACTGATTTAACATCACACACATAAACTGTCAAGAACAATCAACGCAAGTGTTTGGGCATGAAAAACAATCAAGGCAATGATCCTATGTTTTTCGTAACAAATAACCCCTTTTTAATCAATCAATTAATCGAAAATCTATAAACCCTAACAAGCATGTTGAGATCGACTGATTAAATGATGAAATGAGAAAATTAGATTTACCTTAGTTGTTTTTGAACGAAAAAACAAAGAAAGATCTTGGTTGAAAAAAATCAATGGCGGCAAGGTGAGGGTTTTGTTTGTGTGTGAATAGTGAGACGAAAAAGAAAGGAGAAGGGGAGGGGTCAAACGGTTTGACCTAAATCAAGGGTTTCAAACTTAACACTTTTGGCCCTTCTTTTTCTTTCTATTTTCATTTTAGTTAAAAAAAATTAGTTTAACGTTTATTAAGGGAATACTTAACGTTCGTTGAAACTTAAATATTCTTTTAACTATTGGGAACACACAACCAATTAATGCACTTAAATGAGTCTGCCTAAAAAAACCATTAATCTCTAAGGTCCAATCAGAAGCACGAGAAACAGTCTACAGCATACTTGACAAACACATGATGAACAACATTTAACCGTTTATTTTTCTGAGAAAGATTATGGAAGACGATGTATTGATGACAAAAATGATTTAAGATTTTCACCCCCTTAAACATTGACCCGTTTTCTATTTAAAGAGCTGTAGTCTCTGTTTAAGGAGTCGAATACCAATGAAAGCATTTTCCGTTTAATGATTTAAAAGAATGATTCTTGGTGGCAATAAGATTTCTCTTATTATTACAAAATAAGTGCACTGAAACGTACATGAATTTGTGTTAGACCAAATTATAAAGTAAACTTGATCCCTTGTATGGTTTTAAAGTAAACCATACCCGAGAAAATTAATTCCCGTTGTGAGCCAACGTTTTCATAAGAATAACGTGACTTTAATGCGAAAAGCGGGTTGTAGTCTGAAATAACTACAAGCCATAGGGGCATGTTTTAAAATATGTACAACTTTTATACGGACTCTATTTATGGCACCGTGTCAATTTTATTCGACATTTCTAAGGCCGTAAATATTACCGTACTAAAAGACATGCCCGATTTAAAATGAAAAATATTTTTGGATTTTCTTGATTTTATATTTTTTATGGTTTTTGTATGTTTTATATTTTTGTATTTTTCTTTTGGTGGTTTAAATATATACGATAATATACAAGATCACGATAAGAGGATACTCTAGAATAGTTTATCACCGCTATTCTGTAGATTCTTCTGTCAACTCCTTAAGTGTCGTTGGTGAGAATGATTTCATGCCTATCTTTTCGATCAAAAACTCGATACGTCCTTGATCTAGGACCTTTGTGAATATATCCGCCAGCTGATATGTTGGGAATAAATTAAGGCCAGATCACTTGAGCGCTGACAAGAACAAAACAAGCGTTGACAGGAACAAAGCAAGCGCTGACAGCTCAAGCGTTGACAAGTTAAAGTCAAGCGTTGACAGATTGAAGACAAGCACAGATGAAAGATATAAGCTACACGTTTATTATATTCTAGAATACTTCTAGTAAGGATAGAAACGACAATGTATTTTGTATGTTTATCTTTACCTAGAATAGTTGATACGTAGCTTATTGTACAAGGCTTCTTAGTCTATAAAAGAAGGCCTTTAGGTTAATGTTCAATATCAAGTTTTACATAAGTATTCGTTCATAAACATCTTTCATTGTAAGCAAGTTCGACATTGATAATCAAAGTGAAAGTTTGTTTATATCTTGTGTGTTCTTATTTAAGTGTTAAATTCCGCATAACACTTAGATTCACAAAGCATATACAAAGGTTTCTCTACGTGTTATACTTGATCTAATCTCGTATACACAAAGCTAATCGATCTATGTTTGGGATCAACAAGTGGTATCAGAGCTTGTTGAGGAACTTTTGATCTTTGAAGAACACCAGAACCATACACGAACACCAAAACCCTAATTTTCTCAGAAACCCTAAAAACACAAAAACCCTAACAACATCATGTCTGAAGCAATAACCTCCTCCTCCTCAGCCTTACCAAACATCAAGATTCCCATGCTTGATGCAACCCACTTTGACTTATGGAAGTTCAACTTTGAACAATATCTGGGGATCTATGACTACACACTCTGGGAGATTATTGAATATGGAAACTCATTCAATAAGGCTCAAAAGATTCTTGATGCCATTAGTCAAAGAACAGCTGTTGAAGGATGCCCTGAAGAGGATAAGAAAGAAAAACCTGGAGATGGTAGAGCTGTAGGTGCTTAAGATATTGCAAAGAAAAGGGTTGACATGAAAGCCCTAAATATTCTAAAAGTCTCTTTGGGACAAGAAAACCAGCACAAATATAGAGGCTATGAATCTGTTAAGGATCTTTGGGAAGCACTTGAAGTTGCATATGGTGGCAATGCAGACACTAAGGAAGAAAAGAAAAGGCAACTTTTGCATCATTATGCTGTCTTCAAAGCTCAGCCCAATGAGAAACTGAGTAGTGTGAGAAGCAGATTGCTTGACATCACAAGCAAATTGTCCTTCATGGGGACACAAGTTGGTGATGTTGACACCAATGCTACCTTTCTGAAAAGTCTTGGTGAGGCATGGAAGATTGAGGCAAGATCTATTCTTGCCAATAATACTTACAAGAGCTCCTCGTTTGATGACATCTACAACAAATTAAGACTGTTGGAATATGAAACTCTTTCAGATCATGGAAGCAAATCTTCCACCAGCAACATGGCCTTCTTCTTTCATAGTGAAGGTCAATTCAATTAGAAGGACTCTTATATGCATCCAGTTACTGGACCATCATATGTCAGCGCTGGAACAAGTTCTGTCAACGTCTCTTTTTTAGACGCTGACACATTCAAGAATGACTCTCCAAGAGTTAAACCTGCTGGTTTGGATTTGGATACTGTTTGTGCTTACATTGCTTCTTTGCCCAATGGTTCAGTTATTACATATGAGGACCTTGAGCAGATAAGTGATGAGCACTTGGAAGAGATGGACATCAAGTGGAACATGGCTCTTGCTAGTATAAGAGCAAATAGGTGGAATAGAAGGTTCAAGAAGAAGATGACCTTCAATGCTAAAGACACAGCTGGATTTGATAAATCTAAAGTTGAATGGTACAACTGTCATCGTATAGGACACTTCATGAGGGAATGCAGATCTCCTAGAAGATCTGATGCTGGTAAACCCTCAAGTCAGATTGTTAAAGCTCAGGATTCCAAATCCATGGTTGCAGTTCAAGGAATTGATGGCACAGGATGGGATTGGAGCTATCTGGCTAAGAATGCTGAAGAGGATAAAGCTTTGGTTGCTGATATTGAAGAAGAAGAGCATGTTGAATATGCTCTCATGGCACACTCCTCCTCTTCATCTGACAATGAGGTATATGATGATGCTTTTTGTAGCAAAGGTTGTAGGTTAAACACTGATAGACTTAATAAAGAGGTGTTAAAACTAAAAGATGATATGAGTACTGAAAGGTGTATATTGTCCAATTACCAACTAGCTCTTACTGAAACTAAGAAAACCGTTTCTGAATACAAGAAAATGGAATTTGACTTAAAAGATAAGATAAATATCTTAAAACATGAGCTAGAGGGTAGTATGGATATCAGAAATATCATGACAAAGGTCAATAGAGACCTACAGGATAAGTTAGATGAGGCCATTAAGAATAAAGATAATGTTGACCTCAAGATTCAAAGATTTGATAAAGCCACCCAAACCCTAGGAGACTGTGTAGCTAAACAAAGGGATCCTAAGGACATGACTGGGATTGGGATGAATGATTACTCTCTGGTTCCACCACCAGCTGGTGACTTCTATGGTGTCCTTAGAAATGATTTATCTTGGACTGGTATACCAGAATGCCAAGAAGAGGAATTCATTCCTCCACCAAGAGTTGTCACTCCAGTGGAAGAGTATCAACAAAAACTGACTGACCTAAATGAGTGGAAGAAAGCTAACCCTACTTTATTTGTTAAGGGAGGTTTGCTATGTGAAAGTCCCAATGAATCACCACCCATTAAGGTTACTCACCCAATCACTGGTAAAGCTGTTGACCTAGGCTCCAACACTGTTAGAAGACCTACCATTAAATATGCAGAGATGTATAGGAATAATAGGTCACCCAAGAGCCAAGTTAGCAATCATGGAACAGGTTTCTTCTCTACTAGACCTAAAGTTGTGTCTTAGAAAGCCTGTTATACTTGTGGCAGCTTTTCACATTTGGCATACAAGTGTGTCAACGCTCCCAAAGCCAGCGCTGATAGGAACAATTTCAGTGCTGATAGGAAGAAAGTCAACGTTGTTAGGAAGTCAAACGTTGTCAGACCCAAACCTTGTGTGCAGCAAAGTCCACATGTGATTAGACCTGCCCCATTCTTTTCTAGAAGGTCTAACACTCATGGACAAAGACCTTTTCAAAAGACAAACACCTGGTCAAATAGGCAATGGGTTCCTGTAGCAAACCCTAGGTTCAACGCTGACAAGGGTAATTTCAGCGTTGATAGGACAAAATCCAACGCTGACAGAAACGTGACCAGACCTAAATATTTGCAGCCACAAGGTAAGAGGTCTAAAGCTTCTTCAAGCTTAACATGGAGACCCAAGAAAGATCAAAACCCTAATGATAATGGAATTTCAATGACTTGCAATAGATTTAATTACATTTCAAAGGTCATTACAAAACCTATTGGGGTTAACTGGGTTTTTCATCCTAAAAAGGATGAGAATGGGGTTGTTGTGAGAACTAAGTCTGTTCTTATTGAACAACCAGATGAATCCAAGTCTTCTGAGACTTGGGTTCCCAAAGAAAACTAATTTGTTTTCTTTATGTGTAGGGCATTCAAAGACAGATCAATGATTATGGATATTGGGATAGTGGATGCTCAAGGCACATGACAGGAAAGGAAGACTATCTGACGAACTTCACTCCTATTAAAGATGGTGATAAGGTATACTTTGGAGGTGGCTACGGCACCATTACAGGCAAAGGAACCCTTCTCACCAATAATCTGCGTTTTGAAAACGTCTTCCTGGTAAAAGAACTTGATTATAATCTGTTTAGTGTATCACAAGTTTGTGATAACAAAAATAAGGTTCTTTTCACTGATACTGAGTGCTTGGTGTTAAGCAAGGATTTTAAGATCCCTGATGAGAAATATATTGAGTATAGAACACCTAGGCATAAGGACATATATAATGTGAATTTAAATGGGATTAAAATGAATGCAAATATGTCTTGTTTTTATGCTAAGGCCTCAGTAGATGAAAGTAATTTGTGGCACAGGAGACTAGGGCACATAAACTTTAAAAATATAAATAGACTTGTGAGGCTTGGCTTAGTTGATGGTTTGCCTGAGAAGGCCTTCCACAATGACCACTCTTGTGTTGCATGTCTTAAAGGCAAGCAACACAAGGTCTCATTCAAGTCCAAGCAAGTGCATACTAGTTCCAGACCTCTTCATATGCTTCACATGGACCTCTTTGGTCCAACTAATATAGAAAGTTTGAATGGTAAGTCATATTGTTTTGTTGTCACAGATGACTTTTCTAGGTTTACTTGGACATTCTTTCTAGCTATGAAGAGTGACACAACTGATGTTCTTATTGATTTTATCACTCAGATTGAGAAAAGGTCTGGCAATGAGGTTAAAATGCTTAGGAGTGATAATGGTAGAGAATTTAGGAACAAGAAGCTAGATGATTTTTGTGCCAGGAAAGGAATTACTAGGCAATTTAGCATTGCTAGAACCCCACAACAAAATGGGGTTGCTGAAAGGAAAAATAGAACCCTAATTGAAGCAGCCAGAACAATGTTGGTTGATGCTCACTTTCCAATAGCCTTTTGGGCTGAGGCTGTTAATACAGCATGCTATGTGCAAAATAGAGCATTGGTTAACAAAATTCATAACAAAACACCTTATGAGTTACTTTGGGGAAGAAAACCTAATATTGGTTTTCTCAGACCTTTTGGATGTCATGTAGTAGTCTTGGACACTAGTGATGCCTTAGGGAAATTTAGTGCAAAAGGTGATGAAGGTTACTTCATGGGGTATTCAGTCCAGAGCAAGGGTTATAGGGTTTATCTTAAGGAGGACAAACGGATAGTTGAGAGAGTACATGTTAGGTTCTTAGAGAACAAACCTAGTGATCCTGAAAGTGGTCCTAATTGGTTGTTTGATTTGGAACCCTTATCTAGAACTTTAAATTATATGCCTGTCACTAATCCAGACATTGTGAAAGTAACTTCAAATGTTGTGGAGGAACAAGTTGTTGATGTTTCAGGTACACAGGTTAATGAGAGGGTTGGATCACAAGCAGAAAAGGCATCTCCTACATTTGAATATGTCACAATTCCCATTTGGACAGATGCTTTTGCTGCTGCTGCTGCTGCTGCTGGACAAGATAATGGTGGTTTCCAAATACCACCAGATACAAACATGCATGGTTCTTCAGGCGCTGACAAAGGCAAATCTAGCGCTGACAAGACCAATTCAGACGTTGACAACAACATTTCAAGCGCTGTTAGCCCAGACGCTGACAACCAAGATTCAAACGTTGACAACACTTATGGGCATCTTTTCTCTTCCAGTTTTGAACAAGGTGGACCTTCCAATGTTCATGAAGAGATTCCTGTTGCTCAAAGAGAGTCTGATGAAGAAGATATTGGCAACATGGAGCATGAGGTTGAGGACACTAGACTTTTTAAAGGAGGGGTTCTCACCTCCACAATGAAGAATCACCCCACATCTCAGATCATTGGTGATATCATGACTCCAGTTCAGACAAGAAGATCCCATCAAGGTCTTGGTGGATTTATTGCCAATATACACAAGAAGGTTGATACCCCTCTTGTGCAAGCATGTTTGTTTGCATGTTTTCTGTCACAAGAAGAACCCAAGAAATTATTTGATGCTCTCAAAGAACCAAGTTGGGTGGAAGCAATGCAGGATGAGCTTCACCAATTTGCAATTCAGGATGTTTGGGAGCTGGTTGAGTGTCCTAGATATGTCAGACCTATAGGAACAAGATGGGTTCTCCGGAACAAAAGAGATGAAAGAGGTATTGTGGTCAGAAACAAGGCAAGGTTAGTGGCTCAAGGTTATACACAAGAGGAAGGGATAGACTATGAGGAGGTCTTTGCACCAGTTGCAAGGATTGAAGCTATTAGGATTTTTCTAGCCTATGCTTCCTGCATGGGTTTCACAATCTATCAAATGGATGTCAAGAGTGCTTTCTTGTATGGCACCATTGTTGAGGAAGTTTATGTCATGCAACCTCCTGGTTTTGAGGATCCAGAGCATCCAGATAAAGTGTATAGAGTCAAAAAGGCTATGTATGGCCTTCATCAAGCCCCTAGAGCATGGTATGGTACTTTGTCTACCTATTTGGTGGACAATGGATTCAAGAGGGGCACCATAGATCAGACACTGTTTACAAAGAAGAAAGGCAAGGATGTGTTGCTTGTGCAGGTCTATGTTGATGATATCATTTTTTGGTCTACTGATCCAAAGATGAGTGAGGATTTCTCCAAGCTCATGACAGACAAATTCAAGATGAGTGCTATGGGGGAGATGAACTTCTTTCTTGGTTTACAAGTTCAGCAGAAAGAAGATGGTATCTTCATCTCCCAGGACAAATATGTTGCTGAGATCTTGAAGAAGTTTGGCTTTTCTCCACATGAAAAGAGGGCTACTACTCCTATGGATAGAGAACACCCTTGGGGAAAGATTGGAGATGGGAAAGATGTTGATGTCAGGCATTATAGATCCATGATTGGATCCTTGATGTATCTTACTGCCTCCAGACCTGACATTATGTTTGCTGTGTGTGCTTGTGCACGCCATCAAGTGACTCCCAAAGAATGTCACCTTTATGCTGTGAAGAGGATCTTTAGGTACCTAAGATGCTACCCCAGTCTTGGTTTGTGGTACCCAAAGGATTCACCATTAGAGATGATTGCATATTCAGATAGTGATTATGGAGGTGATAAGTTTGATAGGAAATCCACAACTGGTGGATGTCAGTTTCTTGGGAGCAGGTTAATATCTTGGCAATGCAAGAAACAAACAGTGGTGGCTAACTCTACAACTGAAGCAGAGTATGTGGCTGCAGCAGCATGTTGTGGTCAAGTGTTGTGGATTCAGAACCAGCTGTTGGATTATGGGTATAATTTCATGCATACTAAGATATTTGTTGACAATAATAGTACTTTATGCATCATTAAGAATCCTATACATCATTCTAAAACTAAACACATAGAAATTAGACACCATTTTATAAGAGATTGCTTTGAGAAAGGTTTAATACAACCAGATAGGGTTGACACTGAGGAAAATGTGTCAGATTTATTAACTAAACCTTTTGATACTGGAAGATTTCAATACTTGGTAACAAGTATTGGAATGGTTAATCTCACTTAATATGTGTTTTGGATTCTTTTTGTAAAAGTATGTACAGGATGATGCATTATTATTATTGGTCTTATTGATGATTTAGATTTTCCACTATATTTTTCTAACACTGACAAAGGTTGCTTGAACACTGATAAGTGTTTTTGCAACGTTGTCGGCAATATAATTGTCTAACGCTGACAATGCTTCCTTCAACGCTGTTGTGTGTTATTGGGGCGTTCTCAGCAACTATGTTAGTTTTGTGGTTTTCAATCTAAATGTGCAGATGGTGTTAGCAGTATACCATTGGATACAGAGTTGCTTATGGATCAATGGAGAAGCATTTGGACAAGTTTTTATTTATGGATGATGGTTGAAATGTTTCATTCCTATCTTGACATAAATTTTTTATGTTCATGCATGATTTTAGCAAACTTTTTGTATCATCGTTTAAGGGGAGGTTTTAGGAACCTTTAGGATGTTTGGGTATCCATATGATACTCTTATCACAATTCTAGATTGTGTCCACAGGTGAGTATGGGTTAGTTTTACAAAACCATGAGGCACTGTAGCATGCATAGTATATCAACTTTGCATGCTGCCAATACATTTTTGGCCTAGAATTGGTTATGGTCTGTTGGGAGACTTGGGAATGATTTTGATATGGGATTTACCTGGGAGTAACAAGGATTTTATAAGGTAACTTTGTTGTTAAGAATTTTGGTTAGCAAGGGACACTAGAGGACTGTTATGTCTATCTTGCTTATGAAAGTGTGCATAACTGGACAGTGCTTGCCGCCCTATAATAATTATCAGCTTTTGGTTATCTTCTCTAGGATAAATTACTTGTTAAGGTCATTTTTCACTTTTTAAAACAATTTTATTTTTTGGACGCTGACAAGATTTTTCGAAGCGTTGTTGTGACCAAATTGGACGCTGACATGGCTTTAGGCGAACGTTGACAAGCTTATAGCCGTTGGGCGTTGATAGGTTATTTTTTACCGTTGACAATCAATGGGGCCTACCCAGTTGTTACTTTTTGACATATTTTCAAGCCGTAATTTTAGGAGTTGTTACTTTCATTTAATGCATGAGATAACTTATAACTTTTTCAATATTTTCATGATTAGTTTTTGAAAATCTTTGCCTATTTTTGGGCCAATCACATGAATTCTTTATCTCCTATAAATTTGGCTCCTATTTTTAAACAGGGTATCTATAATTCGTGTCTAACACTTTTCTCTTATCAACTTCATCTTCTACACTTTCAAATTACCAGTTTTCATTAATGGCACCAAAGTTTAACTCAGCAGAATTGGAATTGGGGTTCAAGTCTCAACACAACATGATTGCTTATCTTGTTGCTGATAATGATTTGTTTCCTCAATACACACAAATTGTGGCGTATTTGAACGCATCCCCTCTAAGGTATGCTCTTTCTCATGCACCACTCATTCCAGTCACACACATTAAGCAGTTTTGGAACACTATTAGTTCCTCAAGAGTTAATGGAGTGACCACATTAACTTCTATTGTTCATGGGAGGTCTTGGGTGGTTACTGAGGCCTTGGTACGCCAGCCTTGCATCTTGATGATGCTGATGGTGTAGCCATCCTTCCCATAAATGAAATAGAATAAGGGCTTAGGGCTTTGGGATATCCTTTTCCTGATGAAGGTACTCTTAATAAGTATCATAAGCAGGAATTTCCCCCAGCCTGGAAGTACCTCATCCACATCCTTCTTCAATGTTTGAGTCCCAAATGTACTGCACACAATGAGATCAATAGATCCATTGCCAGTGCTATTGTGTGCATTGCAACAGGGCAAAAATATAACTATTCTAAAATGATTTTTGAAGGGATGTGTAAAAACAAGGGGACAAAAATGACTTTAGCTTATCCCCGTTTTCTGCAAATGATTTTTGATGATCAAGGTTATTGTTCAAGGAATCACAATGATTTTTATAAGATTCCTGAACAAAAGAAAGCTATTTTTACAAAGACGAATTTACCACCCCATAGAGACTTACCTTTAACCCCAACCATGCTTGCTGTTATTGCAGCAACACAACCCCAATCAGACCCCCAACCTCAAATTGACCCTCAACCACAACTTGAACCCATTCCTGAACCTTTACCCTCACTTGAACAAATGCAAATTGACCAAGAACCCTTTGACGCTGACACATCAAATGTTGGCGTTGATGTGCCTATTTCCAACGCTGACACACAACCTTCACAATCCCAAACACCCCTTAACCAACCCACATCTACCCATTCTTCCACACCATCTTACACACCACCTGAATATAGGTTGATAAAACGCCAAAGGACTACCGGAGTGTTCTCCTCTGGTGGTCCTAGCCATGATGCAGAGAGAACCACCACCACAAGTGTGGCTGGTGACCTGGATGAGGCTGGGACTATTGGTTCTGGCTTAGATGCTGGCCAAGGCAGTCCCACCATAATTAAGTCCTCATCTTTGCCCAATGAACCAGATTTGGGAGGTCAAATCCCCATTTCAGAAGAGGGCAGACTGGAACCAATGACTCTTTTGGAATTGACGATAGTCTGCATTAGCTTGCAAAAGCAAAATGCAGACTTAGTACAAATTGTCAGCTCACAAGGCCTTGAACTCAAGCAATTGAGGGAGAAGATTGTTGTTTTGGAGAGTGATCATGCTAGGAGGGGTATGGAGGAGTCTTCCAAAGGGGAGGAAGATCAAAGAAATCTGAGTGATAAGGGCAGCCAAGATGGTCAATCAATGGATGTTGCTGAAGCCCTTACAACTTTGAAGGAACAAACAGGTTTTGATACGTCCTTAATCTCTCCAACCAATCTAAATTTATCATTTATAGCTATGTTGAGAGAGGTTACACAAGGCACTGAGGGAAAATATTTGAGCGTTGACAAGGAAAATTTGGACGCTGATAGAAGTATTTTGGGCGCTGATAGAGGAAATTTGGGCGTTGACAGACCTGTACATGAAGGTGATGTATTCCAGTCATCATCTATCATCAAGGAAGTTTCTACTCAGGTATTACCATCTACCTTACCAACCATTGCACCATCAGATAAGGGTAAGGGTATATTGGTAGAAGAAATTGTTCCAAAGGATGCAGCCCAAGTTGAATTTGATAGAAGATTGGCTGAACAAATGATGGAACAAGGTGAAAAGGAAAAGTCACCATTTGTTGTGACTTCTGAAGAAGAAAGTGAAGAAGCTAGCTCAGACTCAAGTGTGATGATTATAGAACCTGAAAGGCTTGAGTATGGTGATGAGCTTGCTAGGGAAAAGTTGAGAGACTTAAAATTGCAGGTTGACTTTGACATGCCAGAGGTGGTTCAAATGTACAATTCTTGGGAAGAAAGCTGCATGGATAATCCAGACTTGACCATTTCAGATCAAATATGGGGTTTGGAGCTTCTTCTTAGAGTTCAGAAGGATTGTAAGGTGATTTTGAAGCACAAGGCAAGCAATATTCTCTCAGAATTGAAAAGGGATAGAAGAGAGCTCTACTTTATGTTGCTCAGATGTCATGGAGTTGGATGGACACATCAGAAGTTGAAGGCTTTGACATTTAATGAGTTGGAACATTGGGCTTATCCTATTTGGGTGAGAGTGCAGGAAGCAAACACTCTCAGACTTCTTTCAGATGAAAGAAAGGAGCAACTTGCAGAAGAAATGGAAATCAAGAAAGCTATGATAGTTCCCAGGCCAGTAAAGAAGGGATTTAAACTTGAGTTTCCAAAAGATATGAATCCACTATATCCAAGTGAAGCAGTTATCAGAAAGAGCCTCAAGCTCTCCCCATTAGAAGCTTCAGATATGGTGCAAGTGTTACCATTAGATTCCAGGAATCCAATTGTGAGTTATGATGAGGATGAATGTGGATTTTGGAAGATTGGAAGATTTGGCAAGGAGGTACACACTTTTACCACTCTCGTATCTTTATTTGCAAGTTGTGATAGAGAAGACTTGGTGGACCTTTGGAGGTTACTAGAGACCAAGTATGAGGCTGAAGCACCAACTTCAGCAAATGGAATAAAACTTTGGACCACATTCAAAAGAATGTGTGGGACAAATGAAGAAGATTCTGAAATATGGAAGGATCTTGAAGATGATCTCAGTGGTCTTCAATGGAGGTTATATTCAGCTGCTGGTGTATATCATTTGAGTTCTACAAAATTTGCTGAGTATCTACTTGTGGATGCTCAGTATTTCATATCCAAGGCTGTTTTGGAAAAGATGAAGGACACTCAGCTGGAGATAGATTATTCAAGTGACGTGGCAAAGAATTTGATCAGATTTATTCATTACCAATATGAGAAGGTTTGTCAGACTCCTCCAAGTTCTTAATGCTTATTCAGAAACTTGATCATAAGAGTGGATATCAAGTTTAGGGGAGGATTGTTGGGAATAAATTAAGGCCAGATCACTTGAGCGCTGACAAGAACAAAACAAGCGTTGACAGGAACAAAGCAAGCGCTGACAGCTCAAGCGTCGACAAGTTAAAGTCAAGCGTTGACAGATTGAAGACAAGCACTGATGAAAGATATAATCTACACGTTTATTATATTCTAGAATACTTCTAGTAAGGATAGAAACGACAATGTATTCTCTATGTTTATCTTTACCTAGAATAGTTGATACGTAGCTTATTGTACAAGGCTTCTTAGTCTATAAAAGAAGGCCTTTAGGTTAATGTTCAATATCAAGTTTTACATAAGTATTCGTTCATAAACATCTTTCATTGTAAGCAAGTTCGACATTGATAATCAAAGTGAAAGTTTGTTTATATCTTGTGTGTTCTTATTTAAGTGTTAAATTCCGCATAACACTTAGATTCACAAAGCATATACAAAGGTTTCTCTACGTGTTATACTTGATCTAATCTCGTATACACAAAGCTAATCGATCTAAGTTTGGGATCAACATGATACTCAGTGTTGACAAAGTACAGTTCGATCACTCCGTTTTCCACTTTCTCTTTGATGAAGTGGTAGCGTATGTCAATGTGCTTCGCCCGGGAATGTTGAACATAGTTGCAACAAAGGGCAATTGCACTTTTGTTATCACAGTACATCGGGATTTTGTGGAATCCAAGACCGTAGTCGGTTTATTGTGATCTCATCCAAAGAACTTGAGCACAACAACCGGACATAGCAATGTATTCAGCCTCCGTACTTGATATCGCAGCGCTTTCCTGCCTTTTGGATGCCCAACTAACAAGTCTATCTCCAAGAAGTTGCACACTGCCAGAAGTTCTACGTCTAGTATCTTGACACCCAGCATAATCCGCATCTGCATATGATATTAGTGCAATAGAGGAATCCTTCGAATACCACAGACCACGATGAAGTGTTCCTTTAAGATACCGAAAGATCCGGTTCACAACATGTAAGTGCTTTTTGATAGGCCGAGCCTGATACCAGGCACACATGCATATAGCAAATTGCAAATAAGGCCTGCTAGCAGTCAGATAAAGAAGGGTGCCGATCATTCCATGGTAAAGTTTAGGATCGACAGCTATCCCTTCCTTATCCTCATCTTACTTGGATCTCTCCACCATTGGAGTATCCACGAGGTCACAATTTTCAAAATGATACTTATTTAGTTATTCAAGAGCAAATTTGGATTGATTAATAAAGATGCCTCTAGGGTTTTGAGAAATTTACAACCTAAAGAAAAATGAAATTTTTCCCATCATCGACATCTTAAAACGTGTGGACATAGTTTTCTCAAAATGATCAGACAGTCTTTGAATAGTGGCAGCAAATATTATATCGTAAACATAAATTTGTACCAGTATCATGTCGTTGTCTTCCTTGAGAATAGATAATGTTGGGTCCACTTTGCCTTTGGAGAAGCCTTTTGAGATGAGATACGATGAAAGGAGATCGTACCACGCGCGTGGAGCTTGTTTCAAACCATAAAGAGCCTTCTTGAGCTTGTACACGTGATTAGGATACTCCGAGTTGAAGAATCCATTCGGTTGGCTTACGTAAACATCTTCCCTTAATTCTGCATTAAGAAATGTCGTCTTAACATCCATTTTGTAGACGATCATGTTCATGTGAGCAACATAGGCAAGGAATAGTCTAATTACGTCCAATCGTGCAACAGGATCAATGGATTCTTCAAACTCAATACCCAAAGCTTGTTTGTACCCTCTAGCAACCAATCTAGCTTTGTTATTTAGCACTCCATCTAACTCATCGAGTTTAACCTTATATACCCACAACAATGTATGGATTTCAACGTTGTTGGGTAAAGGAACTAATTCCCACACTTCAAGACGTTGAAATTCATTAAGTTCCTCTTTCATGGCTTCAATCCAAGATGATTTTGTCATGGCTTGTTGCCAATTTTTTGGTTCAGTATCGGAAAGAAATGCATCAATGTAGCAATATAATGTATGTTCTTCGAGTTGGTGGCGTGTTAAGACTGGTCGATCGATGTCACTAATAATATTGCAGATTGGGTGATCCTTTGTCCATTTTATGTTGTGAGTTTCAATACATGGTGGTCGAGAGTGAACGATTGCAGGAGCTTCCTCTGAGGTAGACGCACCGTTAGGGTTTTCGAGTATTTGTGAACCAAAGAATGGAAGCTCTTGTAAGTGAGCCATTTACAAATCGTGATCATAGAAATCCTCTTCAACATCATTAGGAACGAGTGGGGGTGATGATTCACGTGTGGTTTGTGAATTGGTGGGGGATGGGACATCTGGTTCAATTGTGACATTAGATGCCTCAGATTGATTTCCATTGTCTTGAGCAACAACTTCGGGAATCGGAGCTACTGCTGCAGGTGCTGGAGAATCATCACTAGGTGGATCAAAGAATTCATCAAACATAGGTTGAAATAAATCATCCCACTCGGGCCTTGTAGGTTGTGTAAATGAGGGAGAAGTAGGATTGTTGGGAGTTAAACCGGAACTAATTGTACCGGTTCCCATCTCATGAAGCGCGGGTTCAGAGCTGTGTTGCTCAGAAGCCATGGTTGTCAGCTCATCAAAATCGGGATCCAAAGTTTCTACAATCTTGCCAAGACGACGGTTATAAATTCGGTAAGCTTTCTTTACGGGTGAGTAACCAATGAAAATTCCAATATCAGCCTTCGGTTGAAGTTTGCCCAAATTCTTACTATTAGTATTTGGATAACAGAGTGCACCAAACACATGAAGAAATGAAATATCAGGTTTATGTCCATGAAGTAGCTCATATGGAGTTTTTCTATGGCGCTTACGAATGATGGAGCGGTTATGGGTATAACATGCAGTTGCCACTGCTTCAGCCCATAATAATAAAGGAGCATTCGCATAAATCAACATAGTTCTAGCAGCTTTCATAAGTGTACGGTTACATCTTTCTACGACACCGTTTTGTTGTGGAGTGCGAGCAACAGAAGTTTCAAGTGAAATACCGACCTCTTCATAATAGTCTCGTAGAGTTTGATTAACGAATTCAGTTCCATTATCAGTGCGAATGCGGCGAACAGTAGCATTAAGTCATACTTGGATCATCTTTAAGAAAGTAATAATATAATTTGGTGCTTGATCCTTGGTTGCTAAGAACTTAACCCATGTAAACCTTGAGAAATCATCCACCATGACGAGGATGTATTTTCTACCACTCACACTAGCCGTACGCTTTGGCCCGCAAAGGTCCATGTTCAAAAGATACAGTGGTTCTTTGTTGGTGTCTTCAGCTTTAGGTTTATATGATTTCTTGGTGCTTTTCCCCAAAGAACACGTGGAACATAAATGATCCTTTTCGAACTTAAGTTTTGGAAGACCACGAACAAGTTCGTTTTTAGCCAAATGGTTAATAGCATCAAAGTTAAGATGAGATAACCGGCGATGCCACAACCATGACCTGGTCTTAGATGCTTTGTAAAGAAGGCATACAGGAGAGGCGGCCATCATGTTTTGAATTGACAGTGTGTAGAGATTATCCCCTCGAGAACCTTTTAACAAACCATTTCCTTCGAGATTGCGAATAAAGCAAGTATGTTGTCGAAAAGCGACCTCAAGGTTTGAATCCCAAAATTGTCCCACTGAAAATAAATCGTGACCAAGTCCCTCCACGTAATATACCCTTGAAATCGTAACATTCCCAATTTGGTATTCACTGTAACCCATGATCTTCGCAATATGGTCGTTGCCGAATTTCGCCGTTCCTAGAAACTTGCTGACGAAATTTCTGAGCATCGAGCGGTCTCCGGTCATATGCTTTGAGCATCCAGAGTCCAAGTACCAGAGGATGATTTGGACCACCTGAAAATATCATCAGACAAAGACGATGTATTGGAATCTAGAAGTTCATATGTGTTAGCAGGTACAAATATAGTTATCTTAGATTTGCTATTAGAAGAATTCTTAGGCTTCCAAATTTGCTTCGTAGATGCTGGCTTAGATTCTAGTTGTCTAAAGACCTTAGGTACTTCTTCACTGGTAGGCACAATAGTGGATGCAGACCTAGTTAAAGGGCGCTTTTTCCATTTCTTAGTGCTAGTGTTCCTATTTAAAGGACGATGAGACCTAACTTCTGTGGATGTGATCCTAGTTAAAGGGCACATAGTTCCATTAGCAGTGAAGGTCCTACCAGTGGGTTTCCATTGCCAACCAACTTGGGTGAATTTCTTCCCTGTTGGAATCCATTCAAGATTGTTCCTAATTGCATACATTTCATTCACGTGATCAATAAGGCATAAATCATGATGCTTAGAAAACATGCATTCATTACAATTCCAACATCGCAAACTAGAATTCACATTTTGCTTAGGCTGCTGCACAAACGCAGGGCCTTTAGTCTTAGTTACATGATTCTTTTTATTTAAATTTGAAATAACATTCCTAGGGTGAAATTCTACTTTCTTCTTCGTAGTCCTACTAGTGGAAGGCTTGATCCTATTCTTCTTGTATTGAGATCCTTTAGCCTTAAGATACAATTACTCCTCTAGAAGCCAAGGGAACATTAGTGACAGATTTTGATCTAGCCTTGATGGGTGTGTTTAATATAGGCTTAGATCCTGGATTTTTATTGAATGGAGTCATAGCAATGGTGGGGGTTTGTTGCTTAAGTGGTGCAGAACCCGGTTGTCCTATGTACTTCAAGTGCTCTAAGCGTTGTTGTACCCTCTCAGTGTAAGCATGAGCATGGTAATAGTGACTATTCCTAGGATCAAGTTCATAAAGATCATCTACCACATCCCTAGCAAGATCCGCGTGCTTAACTGCATTATCCATATATAACTTATATGATATTGGATTGTTCTTATTGTACGGGTTCTTAGTGATCACCACCTTGTTGGTTTTTGGAGCGCTAGAGGTCGGGGCAGATATTGTAGCTGGATTATCAACAACTGCTTGTCCTTTGAGTTGAAGTGTCTCCTTTAATTCAGCTAAAACCATGTTTTTGTTTATGAGTTGAATATTTAAGTAAGAGATTTCCTCACACTTATGGTTCAGTTGGTCAACGAGTGACTTTTGCTCTGCCGCATTAATAGCGAAGCGTTCTTCTAACGAACCATAAATTTGTGAAAAACCCTGCTTTACTTTATCAAACTCCCCTAGCATAGAAGTAATTCTATCTTCTAGGGCATGATTTTTAATCTCTACAGCCTCTAGTTCCAATTTCTCTGCTACAGATTCTCTCTTAAGTCTCATAATTTCTTCCTCTAATGCCTGAACCACCTGAATCATCTTGTCACTAGTCTCAACGGATTTTTCACAATCATTTTTTTTTGAAAGAGTTTCATTTTTAGATTGATTTTAAATTTTAAGAGATATACAATGTTGTTGAAGCTCATCAAAACGTTTTGAAAGTGAGTTATAAGAATCTTGAAGCTTTAAAAATTCAGCGTTAGATTCATGACAAGAATGATTATCTACATTATTCATATGTTCAACAATATTCACAGATATATCATGCACATCATCACATTTATTCATAGCAGATGTCATCACAAAAGCAAATTTAATAGTAACAACTTGCATCACTTCGAGAGACACTATATGTTCTAAGAATCGGTCATATTCAGACAAAATCTTTTCTTTCTCAATTAAATGTTGTTCATAAGCATCATCTATTTCATAGAAAAATTTTCGAACTTCACCCATTTTGAAATTAAGATTATCCCCGAGATCTAAAAATCCCTCTTTAATATTGCCTACAAACGGAACGATCTCTTTCTCAAACACCGTTTTCATGTGTTCGAAAGCCCATTCTCCAGCGGTTTGAGCCGTTGAAGTCGTACATTCCTGGATGACCTTGTCAAATCCGGTTAGGTATCGCTGAATCTCTTCCAAGCTTAGCAATACCGTACTTACCGGTGGAAGATTCTTTGGATTTTCCTTAGGTTCGTCCGAATTAACAAGTGTAGGAAGTATACTAAGGCTTTCTCTAGTAGGCATGTAAGCTGGTGTATGGATAAATTCCTTTTGCATATTAAAGCGAATTATAAGATCTGTTTTTGCATACTCTGCATTAAGCTGTGCATAATCATACTCAGGATATGTAAAAATTACTTTTTACCGATTCTCTTCATGTAGTGACATACTCTCCGATTCATTTGGAAACACAATCGGATCTAAGACCAATCCTAACTTTGTTGCATCATAAAGTCGTGGGTTGTGGTTAAATGCTTGCTTTGCATACCCCGGGTTAGGTGGTAGGTCTCTTAGACATGATAGAGTGAATTCTTGAAAAGAAGAATGAAACAAGTGTACTAAATTTGAAGCAGAGTATTGTTTTAAAAGCAAAACTTCAGTCTTTTTAACTTTCTCAGACGCCTTAATTTCCGTTTCATCCCTTTTATACTCGAGAATTTCGAAATCCGTTTGTAGTTTTTGAAAATTATTAACGACTGACTCTTTTTCTTTAAGTTCTTTTGAAAGATTTGCTCTCAAACTCTCAATTTCTAGCAAATTATCCATTTGGACTTTCCTAAACCTATCAAATTCAGGATTGGTTAAGGTAGTGGTCACTGGAGTTAATTCCAAGGTTTTAACCTTTTTCTTATACAAAGCAAGCTCGGCAGATAATGTCTGATTAACACTGAGGCTTTCAAGGACCGCATTATTCATTTGGCCAAGCATAGATGCCGACACCATAACCAAATCTTGTTGAGCAAACGAATTTATAGACGTAATAGCTCCCGGTTGTGTTTCACTCAAAGTCTGAGGACTTGCATTGATATTGCTATCATTGTTTGTCTCCTCGTTTGAGCTACTAACCACCGGAGGCTGTTCCAGATACTCAGACACTTGCTCAACTTGATAAGGTACAATACTAGTAGCATTGGTAGTATTTGGTACCTCAGAAATTGTGTCATCTCCATAAAGTGAAAGATTTTCCATGAGAGCTGCCTCGGCGGGTTTGAGATCATCACAGTCAGAGTCGTACGCATCAAGATCATCACATTGATATGCGGCATTGTTTGTGATGGCTGTTGTGAGACCGTCAGTGTCCGCAACTCTTGGATCAGCGAGAAATGCTAACTCTTCTTCATCGATCTCACGTCCTTGGGCTTAATCATTCACCAAGTAGATCTTCTCCTGAAACCATGTGCTATCCCTTTTCCTTTTGGGCTGCTTACTCTCTCGAGCCATGTGCCCTTCCCATTTGCAGTTATAACATATGATCATCTTTATTTTGCCAGTGTTATTACCCCTTGTAGCAGCAGTGTTAGATGGACGTGCACCAGCATTAGATGAACTTGGTCTCCCCTGAAGTGGTTGCACCGTTACTCTGCCATCTTGAATTGTAGCTTGTTGTCGAGAGTCAGAAGAGTTCCTCAACTGATTGTTTGTTGGAGATGGTCCTTTGTAACCTCGTTTGTTTAATGCTTGAGTGATGTAAGCAGACATTTGAGCAAGTATATCAATAGGATTATCCCCTTGTCTAAACTCAAGGACATGAATCTCATCATAACAATAGAATACTGGTGCTGGTTGAGCTACAAACTGATTTGAAGGAACACTAACATGTTGTAAGAAATGGGGTTGAGGAGCCTCATGTTGTTGATAGGTGTTGGCAGGGTTTGTTAGAGTTTGATAAGGTAAATATGGTTGTGAAGCATAAGGTAAAAGATGTGAGTCTCCTTGTGATGATGTTGCTGGTTGCTTGTATTGTTGCTGATAAGATGTAGGCGGTTGTGGCAAGATCGAATACTATGGAAAGCTTGGAGTTTGATACAATGGTTGATAGGAAGATTGATGTCCTAAAGCAAACGGAGAGTTGTGATATGACGAAGTTGGATGATTTGCCATTAATGCCAATGGTTCTTGATAAGATCCCTGAGAGATGCGTTTTTGGATCACGTGCTTCTCGTGTTGCTGTAAGAAAGCATAGAGTTGATCTAAATTTGACTTGTGCAAATCTCAAATCATTTTAACATCGGTGACATATTGACTCCACTCTTGGGGTAACGTGTTCAAGAACTTGGTGTTTAGGTAAAACTGAGCAATCCTTAGATTATAAACGTTCATATCATTCATCAAAGTAGTGAAACGCCAGTAGTATTCATGAAGTGTTTCCCCTGGAATGTATGTGAATCTATCAAACAAGTCATACAATTGAGACTCTCGTTCCTGCTTAGTTAGTGAGTCCCTTGTAACAAAACAGTTAAGCGATCCCAAAGATCCTTTACCACTGTGTGTTCACTTACCATTTGATAGATATCGGGTGGAAGAGCTTGAAGTATTGTATGAACGACCCTTTCATCTGCATCGGCAATGAGTTTGTTAGCATCCGGTAACTCATGATACAACCTTGGCCGCGTCACATTGTTGACATTAACTTCTCCCCAATTGAGTGGACCTTTTTTAATGGATTGAAGCATAATTCTACCATTGGTTTTAACCATGATGTAAGTTTTCATGCGACCTTGCCATGCTTCAAATAAATCTTTGATGAGCAACGGTGGGCGAGTATCGGTACCCGAAATGATTGAAATATCGGTAAGCGATGTCATTGTAGGCATAAATGAATGAGGATTCATTTTTTGAACACTTGATGGAAAGAAGATTATCTTTTAACCTAATGGGTTTTAAACCCAGTTACTCCACCGTCTCATCATATTGATAAGTGATATGGGCTTATGGCCCAAACTTACTCAATCATTCCCTTATAAAGTTGATATTGGGCTTTGTTATGGGCTTAATTTAAAAAGAGTAGATATTTGTTCCATAAATGGGCTTTTGAGCCCATTAAACAAATGTGGGACCCCCAAGGCCCAATTCACTTCATTAAGATTAAATCCACTAAAAAAGACTTGATTTTTGGCTTCCCGGTCTTTCTTCGAATCCCGTGCCGTTTTTGCCGATTTTCGTGATCTTGATTTCTTTAGAATTTTTGCACTTTTGGTTCTTTGATTTTGACTTTGTCTCTTTCTTTGAATTTTCTTCAACAATTGTCCGTGAATCCCGTGTTTTCTTCCCCTTTGATCTTTTGTACCTATTTCACACAAAAACACAAACCACGCGTAATTTCGACTTTTACGATATTAAACACATGATTAGGTCTAGTTTTTCATTGATTTTAGTGGTAAAAGGATAAGTGTTTACACACTTATCAAATCCCCTACACTTGACCATTGCAAGGACCCCATGCAATGCATAATTTTAAAGCATAAAGTTACATTTTCCTCATAATTAACCCATCTTGGCCTTTATTACGATATACTATTACTACTATAATGAAAAGAAACTAAAGAACGATGAAAAGATAAATACTTATAAAAGATATAACAATTTCCTTTAATTTATTAACTTTCAAATTGTTTGATGGAAAAAACTCGTAAAGAAATCTAAGACTTAGATTAGGGCTTTGGTGTCATGATGTAGGACGATGCACACGACTATATAGAACAAGAAATAATGATGATGAAGAACAAGATTAAAACTAAGAATGGAATATTAGATTAGATGAAGAAGAAAGAGTGTAAAACCGTATGCTTTTACCATGAATAGTACCCTTAAGATCGTACGTATTAGATTTAAACTTTCCTAATATAGCATGATTACGATTATGTGTTAGAGCACGATAAGTATTTACTACGCACGAGCACGTAATAATTATTTGACAATAATTAATCACGAACATGCGATCATGAAATCATGAACGTAATTAAAACACGAACTATTATTAATTACGTACATATATTTATTACGAGCGTAAATAAATATATTAGATCACGATAATTACGTAACGAGAACACTTAAAACGCGTACACAAATAATCACGAACAATTAACTTAATATCGAGACACGGAAAAAGGTACGGGTACCCCATGTGGGGCCTCCTACCCGCGGCTACAAGGAACCAATGGGCCAAGCCCATTTGTAATTTTTTCTAAAGGGGTTAAAGCATTTGACACTACTCATTTTACAATTACAGAAGATTTTAGCAAAAACCTAAAACCCTCCTCTCTTCTTCTTTTTTGGCCGCCACCCTCAAAACACCACAAGGAGGTGGTTGTTGATCTTGGATCTTGGAATATTAGTTGGTGATCGTGTTTGTTCTTCGTCCTTTTGATTCACGAATTCGGTAAATCCTTTTTAAACCTTTTTCTTTTGATTTGATCTTTTATAAATCAAGAGCATGTTATGTTTTTACAAAAACGTAATTAAAATCATGGATCTAACATGAATTGGGGTTTAATAAAATCAAAAGTATTGTTTTAAGGGGTGTTTGTTTTGGCCGCAGCCTACACCGAACCCAAGGGGGGTTTCGGTTTGGCCATCCGACCACCACCGAGACCATATGGTCCCGGTTGGTTGGTGTGGGTCCCATGGCAGCATCAAGACAAGGGGTACCCCGATTTGGTTCGGGGTACGGTGTCGATTTCATGTCCGGTTCATGGTTTTTATTCTAGATCCGGTTCATGGTGTATGTTTAGTTTTTTTTATGTTTTATGATCTTATGTTAAAAATTAAATTAATAAAATGACATGATTAATGTAATAACATGACTTAGGTTATTTTAATTATTAATAATCATGAAATTAATTGACCTAAGTATTTTTTTATATTTTAGACTTTTAATTAATTAATTATTTAAAAACCATGATTATAATTAATTAACTAACATGACTTAGGTTATATTATTAATAAATAATAATAGATGTTTTAACCTAAGTATTTAACTTTATTTAATTAAAACATGTTATACTTTAATTAAATATTTTAACCTATAGTTTAATTTAATTACATGAAATAATTATTAAACTATACATTATATCATATGACTTAGAAAATAATCATGAAAACACTTGGGCTTATATACTTAGCTTATTTAACCAGCTTATTTCTAATTATGGAAACTTTCTATTTTTAGAAACTTAATTAAATAAGGCAGATGGTCTATTTATGGAAACTTTCTATTTTTAGAAACTTATCTATTTTAAGCAGTAAATCTATTTTTGGAAACTTTCTATTTTTGGAAACTTTCTTTTTTGGAAACTTTCTATTTTTTTGGAAACTTTCTATTTTTGGAAACTTTCTATTTTAGGAAACCTGCTATTTTTGGAAAGTTACTTATTATTACACAGTAAGTATAATAATACATGAAATACCAGAAATACGTAATCAGATTAAACAGAATATAAGATAAACACTGTTTAAGTCTTTAAAACAGTAAAACATGGTAAGAACATATAAAATAAGCTAAGACATGACGTAAAACCAGCTACGTATTTAGTAAACAGATACTTATTCATGTATGTATTTATGTAGCACTAGTGATACGGAAGTAGGATTTTCTCTCAGTTCATCTTCTTCGTTCACTGGACATAAGGTACGGATTCCCGTCCTTTCAGTATGGACATTCTTTCTTTACTCGACCGTCTCAAAGCAGACTGCGAACGTAAAGAGTGAATCATAAGTATAAATTATCCGTCTGATTAGAGTCGTCAATTCAGATTTCCTGGAACAAGTTTGATTCTAAAAGAATCGCACCATTGTTG
Organism: Glebionis coronaria; assembly: GCA_025667525.1. Lineage (NCBI taxonomy): Eukaryota > Viridiplantae > Streptophyta > Magnoliopsida > Asterales > Asteraceae > Glebionis > Glebionis coronaria. The sequence goes on along the minus strand of CM046874.1, from coordinate 309,007,095 downwards.
CTTTCTAGTTTGTCACAAGCTTGATTCATAGAGAATCTTGCGAGTCACCTACCGTAGTGCTGTTTGATGTTGACACTGGAAGGATATCCATTCGTCACTGTGAACACTAATGAGTGTCACTCTGAATGTTCTGGCAAGATCACACGGATTTTGCGAAGAAACCTGGAATCAAGTTTGAATCAATTAAGAATCCAAACTTAGTTGCTTTCCAGTTCTCACAAGTTTGATTCGTGTAGAATCGCACAAGTTACCTACCATGAGCTTGTTTGATGCTGGCTCAAGCAGTATTTCCATCTTCATTGTGAATCGTATCACTCAGATGTTCTGGAAATATCACAAGGATAATGCGTAGGACTTGATTGTGTCCTAATGAGATTATAGATAGATCTCGTTTGGCTCTAGACTCAATAAGTGCATTTTGGTATTCGGAGGCTGGAGCAGACTGCCACCTTTTCAATATTAACTGACTCGGAGTGAGAAAGTCAATAGATACTTGTTGATCTCCGTGACAATGAGACAAGTTTCTTTTGAGAGAAACTCGAATGGCTGAGAAAAGGTTGTGCATCGCATCACTGGGTCCATGACACTTGTCTTCAAGATATGTGTTAACCCGGTTTCTGCCTAAGTTGCATAGAATATTCAACTCCTTCAATGCTTACCAATACGTCATCACTAGCACCTTGTTGTGATTCTTCCAGTGCTAACTTAAGTAATTGGTCCGCATTCAGCTTCATTCAACTCCATCTTTCCGAAGGACAACTATTTCTAGCTATGGAATGTCCTTGGGTAGATCCCTCCGGTTCTGGTTGGATCATAGGACTTAGTTTCCTATCCTAAACCACCTTTTGACTCCATCGTTCCGTGGTGGATAGTAGGTTGTTTTGGGTAAAGATCGTAACCATTAAACCATTGAAAACCATTCAAAGTGCTTGATAAAAATCAAAACTTTTTAACACTATGAAAGTTTTACATTTCCGAAAAGCTCTCCCTACACACATGCATCGATATACGAAATAGTTTAGCATGTGAAGGAAAGAGTTGCACTTGAGTATTTAAGATCACATGTTGTGATATATTACATTTTAATCACATTTTCTCCCCTATCTATAATATAAAAGGATCATATTAAAGATACCAATTGATTAAAATATGACATTTTCTGAAAACCGATTGGGAGAGAACATGTGTGCACGCATGAATCATGGAACATTAAGTCGAGTTTCTCCCCCTCAATAATATATGTGTGTCTTGAGACAAAATTTTTGACAAAATTTTGGAAAAACGACACCACAAAATATGTTGAGGTACGGAGATGAGATGCCTTTGCCGATATAATATATTGCATTTGACAATTTTAAACCATTTTCGGAATGTGTTGGATACATAAAATATGACAATTTCTTAGATGTACCCAACATCATTAAAGGCTTGATTTTAAAACGCTCCCCCTCAAAAATTGATCAAAATAACATATGACAATTTTGAGATATAAAAACCACATATGAGAAAGGTAGTGTTGAGCACACAATTTTGAAAGATTTAGAAAAATCTTTTGAGAAATTCTTGAAAAATTGTGTTCAACGGTTTTAAAATAATCAGGATAGAAGACTTCTCTTCTATTGCTTAGGGAAAGCGCACTGAAACGTACACTCCCCTTTCGGGTCCGTTTTTCATGAGCTCAAAACATTGATTGTTTTGTGACTAGCTCATGACCGAGAAAAATAAATTTCCCGTTGTGAAGGATAAGTTATCATTCGTGATGAACTTTCCTTAAGTTGAAGTTCGAGTTCTAAGATGACATTTACTTAGAATTCGTTTTTCATGAACTTAATAACTTTGAATGTTTTTATGAGAAGCTCATGACCGAGAAATATGAATTTCTTGTTGAGAAGGATAAGTTATTGTCTGAGATAAACTTTTCTTTGTTGAGGTCCGAGTCCTAAGTTGTGATGCGCTTAGAAGTCATTGTGAGAGAATATCAAGCAGCTTCATTTGCCAAAACCTCCAAGTCTTCTAGAGTCATATACTTCATACCAAGACGACCAACGAGATACGCAAACCTATCTTTCGAGAGAGCTTTTGTAAACAAGTCTGCCAGCTGGTACTCAGTTTTGACAAAGTATTATTCCACGATGCCGCGTTCCACTTGTTCCTTGATGAAGTGATATCTGACATCGATGTGCTTAGTGCGGGAGTGCTGAACCGGATTGCAAGATATGGCTATAGCCGACTTTGAGTCACAATACATAGGTATTTTATCAAAGTCGAAGCCATAATCCGTCAGTTGAGTTCTTATCTAGAGGACTTGAGCACAGCACGCGGATAGAGCCACATATTCTGCTTCAACTGATGAGAGCGAAGTGCAATCCTGCTTCTTTGACGACCAACTGACAAGCTTGTCTTCCCCTAGAAATTGTATGCTACCAGAAGTGCTTTTACGACTATCAAGACAACCTGTGTGATCAGAATCTGAAAAAGTCGTTAGATGAAAACCGGTTTCCCTCGAATACTAGAGTCCCATGTGAATGGTATTCTTAAGGTACCGAAAGATCCGTTTAACCTCTTTGAGGTGCTTTTGAGTAGGTTTGGCTTGATATCGTGCACAATAGCATGTGGCATGATGAATATCAGGCATGTTGGCTGTAAGGTACATAAGTGACCCGATCATACTACGATATCGTGTTTGATCTACGAGATATGAGTACAAGTCAGCGTCTAGGGATGTGGTCGACAATGGTGTACCAACGCGAGCACATGAGGTCATACCATGCTTTTTAAGTATCTCTTGAGCATACTTAGCTTGGTTAATGAAGATACCACGTGGGGATTGATGAATCTGGAGGCCTAAAAAGAATTTTAGCTCCCCCATCATTGATATTTCAAATCTGCTGTGCATTAATTTTTCAAAACGTTTTGAAAGTTTTGGGTTCGTAGAACCAAAAATAATGTCATCAACATAAACTTGCACCAGCATTATGTCATCCCCATATTTATTAGTAAAGAGAGTAGGATCAATAGAACCTTTGGAGAATCCTTTGGACACCAAGAAGTTTGAAAGTTCTTCGTACCATGCCCTTGGAGCTTGTTTAAGCCCATATACAACCTTCTTGAGACGATAGACTTTGTCAGGATGATGAGGATCGATGAATCCTTCTGGCTGATTCACATACACTTCTTCCTTCAAATGACCGTTGAGAAAAGCAGTTTTAACGTCCATCTGAAAAACCGTGAAGCCCTTATGTGCAGCATAAGCAAGGAATATCCTGACTGCTTCCAAACGAGCGACTGGAGCGAATGATTCATCCTAGTCTATGCCTTCTTGTTGACGGTATCCCTTAACCACAAGACGAGATTTGTTTTTGATGATGGTTTGTTCTTCATCCAGTTTGTTTTTCCAAATCCATTTGAAATCTAAAATTGACATTCCATAGGGTCGGTCAACAAGTTCCCAAACATTTAGGCATTCAAACTGATGAATTTCGTCTTGCATTGATTCAATCCATGCATGATCAGTCATGGCTTGTTTGATGTTTGTAGGTACAGCTGAACTCACGGTGAGTGCATACATACACACATCGCCATCGGTTTCGAGTTGTCTGCGTGTTCGAACCGGTTGTAAAGGATTTCCAATGACTTGCTCCAATGGATGATCACGTGTCCAATGGTGAGTGGATGGATATGGTTGGTAGAATGTATGCAAGTTGGACGGATCCACATGTTGAGTAGAAGACTCTCCGACTTTGTGTACCGGTGTACCGAACGGATTGATAAATTCTTCATCGTCAGCTTGTGCATCGACTGCTCTATTGTTGTTTCCTCCTTCAGCATTGACGGTTGGTGATGTTGGTTGTATGACAGTTTCTTGAGTTTGTTGAGTATCCACTGGAATTGTCTCTTGAGCAACGGTTGTTGAAGTAGATGCAGTTGTGTCTTGTTGACTTTGTGCGGGTGCATCAACAGTATTGACAGCGGAAGGCTTTGACACAACTTGATTATTTCCATAGTAATATTCATCAAACATTGGATCATATAAATCAACCAACTCATTCATTTGTGTCGTATCCGTCGAGTCTGGTGTAGGAGTATTTTCTTGACATTCTTGCACGGGACGTACACTGTTGTGGGTAGGTGCCATTATTGGACATTGAGGAGCGAGACTTGAGCTGTTGTGATCAAGTACCATGTGTGGCAATTCATCAAAGTTCACATGAATTTTTTCGACAATAATCTTTGTTCCCTTGTTATATACCCGATATCCTTTCGACAATGTCGCACACCCCACAAAAATACATGCATCACCTTTTTCTTTCATCTTGTCGAGATTCTCACCGTCTTTAAGAATGTAGCATAAAGATCCAAATACGTGAAAGAATTTGACAGTAGGTTTCCTGCCATTGATGATGTGGTAAGGTGTCTTTTCATGTCTAGGGATAACGAGAGAACGATTCTGGGTATAACAGGCAGTTGCAATTGCTTCAGCCCAGAAGAATAGCGGTAATTTTGAAGCAGAAAGCATTGTTCGAGCTGCCTCAACCAAAGTACGGTTCCGCCTTTCGACAACGCCGTTTTGTTCAGGAGTTCGAGCAATAGACGTTTGATGTTCGATGCCTTCTTCTTGAAATTAAGATTGCAAGTTCTTGTTCAAAAATTCAGTACCCCTATCCATTCTTACGGTTGAGACTTGAGCTTGAAGATTGCGTTGTATCATCTTGAGAATGTTTTTGAGAACCTCTGGTGTTTCATCTTTGGACCTTAAGAAGAAAGTCCATGTGTATCTAGAGTAATCATTAACAATCACGAGAATATACTTTTTCCCGTTAATACTCTCTACACGCATGGGACCACATAAATCCATGTGTAGAAGTTCCAATCGTCCTTTTGAGCTTGGGGTAGTCTTTGATTTGAAAGACTTCCGTTTTGCTTTCCCCAACTCACAAGAAGAACAAAGATGGTCTTTGACGAATTTTAACTTTGGGAGACCGGTCACAATATCATTTTTCGAAAGCAAGTTGATGGTGTCAAAGTTGAGATGTGACAATCGTTGATGCCATAACCATGCTTGAGATGATGAAGCTTTAGCCATTAAGCAAATTGGATTTGTTGAAGATGTGTCTTGAAGAGTTACTGTGTAGAGATCAGAACCACGAGAACCTGTAAGAAGGTCATTCCCTTCGTAGTCTCTAACATAGCATGTAGATTTCCGAAAAGCCACTTCCAAATCTGCATCACAAAATTGACCAACCGAGAATAAATTGTGATTCAGTCCCTCGACGTAATAAACCCGTTTGATAGTGAGATTTCCTTGAACCAAATCGCCATATCCAAGTATCGGTGCAAACTGATCATTTCCAAACCGCACCGTACCCAGAAACTTCTCCACGAAGTTAATGAGAAGCTTGAGATTGCCCGTCATGTGCTTTGTGCACCCGGAGTCCATTATGAATAGGATGATTTCGACGAGCTGCAGAATAATTAGAGGACAATGTAGCATTTGACAAATGGGATCCCTTGATAGAAACGAGTTCCAAAATAGTAGTGGGCCTAGATGCAAAGTCTACAGGCAAGCTGATATTCCTAGACCCTATCACTAAAGTGGGTAACTTAGGTACCCATTTGTATCCAGGTGGTGTAAATCTGGAATACCCCCGTGTACATGTCTTAATCATGTTCTCATATATCTTCTTTAATCTGTTTTGTTTACGCAGAGTAGTGGAGTCTAACGCACTTAGTTTCTTAAGTGGTTGATCAGTGGATTGGTTCAAAGTTCTTGTGGGTTCACTAGTACTAGTGGGCACACGAATAGGCTTCCTAGTTATAGTATTCACGCCATTATGATTAAGAGCACAAGCATCATGATTGAAAGTACGAACACATTTGCCACATTCAACACAAACAAATTCAACATTCGAGGTCTTAGCATTTAAACTGTCATTACATGCAGTTACAAACGTTTTATTCTTAGAAAACTTAAAATTCCTATGGTGGTCTTCTACTTCCAACTTCTTTCCTTGACTATTGTTAGGCATGACCTTAACTTGCATTCTATTGCTCTTAAAATGTGGTCCGCTAACGCTATTAGTGGGGATTACTCCTGTAGAAGAAGACACACGTTGATTAGTTTTCTTAATATTCTGAGGTAACCGCGATGTTCCAGTTTGAGTGGGCTTAGTGTTCATCTTATACATTCCAGGTGCTATCACATTGGTACTCTTATCATTTCCTATCTTAGGCAAAGTCTGTGGGGATTGTCCCAAAATAGATGATTTAGGGCATTTAACCGTATTCGGTTGACGAACGACGGATGGTTTACCCAAAACAGACTTTCCTTTCATTTTCTCAATGAGTTTCTGTAACTCACTTATGGATATGTCCCTTTCTTTTAGCTGAGCTTTCAAATCATTTATTTCGAAATCTTTTTCATTTAGTAGACGAAACGAAGAAGTTGACATTTCTTGACACTTTTTATGATTATGAGATTTTTCACCTTTTTGTAAAGCAAGTTCAAGAGAAATGGAGTGTTTCTCAAGTTGAGGAAAACTTTTCGAAAGTTTGTTGTATGACTGAATTTGTTTCGAAAGCTCTACTTCAAGATTGCGACATTTCTCGTCCGATTCTGACACTAGACATGCTACATGACAATATTGATCAAGATCGGTATACACACCAAGTATAACATTCATATGGTCAGCATAAAAGTATTCCTTAGAAAGTCGATCAATTTCGTTAGAAAGTTGGTGTTCTTGTGTTTTTAATTTAGTTTGAAGAAAATCAACTTCATCTTCAAGAGATTTGACATAACTTAAATCAGTTAACATTTCCTCAGTGAGAGCATTATAAAACATTTCCACATTTTTTGAAAGATCATCAATCGTTGGAACAATGCATTGTTGAATGACGACTTCTACTTGTGGGTTAGGTTTAATATTCCAAATAATATCCCTAGAAACTTTTTCATAGTCGACGACACCTTTGTACAAATTTAAAACCCCTTGTTTTATAAATTCAAATTGCTGAACACTTTTGCTTTTCTCATCCCATTTGAGTTTTTTATCCGAAATTTGTTTTTCTAACAAAATTGATTGCTTTTTGAAACTCCTTTTTAAAGAAACTTTCTTTTGGGGTTCATCACTTGGTGGTGGAAAACTATTGTACATCTTTTGTTCTTTGGAAAGTTCTTTTTGAGGAACAAACTTAATATAATTATCAGAATCAGAAAGGTTTATTAAATCACTTAAGTTTGATCGACTTTCTTCTTGTTGACGAATGATTTCGTCGTAGTCAGGGGAAAGCATAAGAGCAAGATTATCAACATAGCAACCGATATCATAAAGAGCAGGCTTGGTACTTTGAACTTTCTTGAGATATTCAGGCTTGAAAAAACTCGTTTTCATATTTCTATTGTGCATATTCATAGTTTGAATAGACTGGCCCATTTTGTAAACAATGTTGTTTAACGTGTCGACTCTCTTTTCCAAAGCAAGAATTTTTTCAATATCCTTTTCTTCACGAGTTTTATAAAGCTCAGTTTGTTCTTTATTAACCGACTCTAATTCAGTAATTTGGAGTTTATGTAGCAGCAGTTGTTCTTCAAGTTTCGATATCTTCTGTTTTGACATATGAATTTCGTGTGTTACTTTAGAACAATATTGTTCGTTGAGCAACTTACGTTCATATACCAAACCATTAGCTATTGCAACCCGTCGATCAGCTTCTTTTACATAATCACACTCTTTAAGCCTGTCTATCTCCTCGGCTAAGGATGCGTTTGCTTGCTTCAAACGTTTATTAGCTTCTTTGTTTTCATCAATTTCACGTTTTAAAGAGTCAATAATAGACGCAAGCAAATCACGGTCCTCATCCGATTCAGTATCCTGAACAGCTTTTCCGTCATCATTACACATATGATGTGAATCCGTAGAGATATTGCTATCCTCCGTGTCCATTACATATGTGTCATTGATGCTTTCGGGTTGCTCAGGATGTCGTCGTTCATTAGCAAACACATTATAGTTATCATGTGATGGTACCTTTTCAAGTGGCTCAGAATCATAGATGGGTCTAGAAGTATCATCAGTCTCTGGGATCACTTCTTGAATCTTTTCCATGTACACATAATGTGCCTCTAACTCTTGATCATCGGCTTCATCATTAGTGTCATCACGCTAGTCAACTTCATCTGCTGTTAGTGGAATTCCTGCTTCTTCTTTCTTACACAACAGCATCTTTTCCTTGTGATACCCTGAGTCCTTAACCCGTTTTGTCTTCTTGCATTCCCTAGCCATGTGCCCAAATCCCTTTCAGTTGAAGCATTGAATCCCAGTCTTCTGCACAACCGGAGTGCCTACAATATCTCTAGCCCCAACTTGATTCATCATCCTCTGATTATAATACCTAGCATCACGATCATACCTAGGTGCATGATCAACTTCCTTATATCTAGCATTGGATGATGATCTGAGGTTGTTGTTGGTAGGTTTGTATATCTTCTTATAAGTTATGGTGAGTAAAGACATGAGTTCTTCAATCTTCTTGTCCCTTGAAGTTTGTTCATCATCACTGTCTCCATCTGACTCGGTGTCATACTTTGGAGGTGGAGTGAGGACAATTGCTTTTGCTTTGTGTTTAGCAGCAGCTAGAGGTTTGGTGGATGAGCTTGATGACTTTGAGGAATGAGTAGGTGGTTGTTGACGGGGAACGGGTTTTGTTGAAGTAGCAGCCACAAAAGCAATAGAATTAGCAGACCGTTCTGCCTTTTCAGCCCTTAGTTCATTCACTTCATTCTGATGTTGTTTTAAGATATCATAAAGTTTGTGATAGGAGATGGTCTTGATATCTTCCCTTTGTTTAACCAAAGTCACAAATCTTTGCCATTCCGGTTTAAGTTGAAGTAGAAACTGAACATTGGCATGATGATTGGAGATGGTGCACTGATTTCTGACAAGCTCATTGATCATTTTGTAGAATCTCGAGTAATATGAGTCAATGGATTCACCATATTCAGATGTGAATTTTCCAAACTCCCAAAGTAGATTAGCCTCGAGATATTGAACATTAATCGACTCACCTTGCTTCAATCGATGAATTGCATTCCACATTTCCATAGCATTAGGACATGCATCAACTGTGGAATAGATATCATTATCAATTCCAGTGAGTATGAAGTTTACAGCATCAGCTTCAGCTTGGAGGAGTTTCTTTTTCTCAGCAGAACATGTGTCAAAATCCTCCATAGCTCGTATAGTTGATGAAGTACCATCCTCTGTCTGTGTTGTAATTGGTCTGAATTCAAAAACTGGAGGTGGATTCTCAAGGCAGTGACGAAGAGCAGTTCGGTTTTCTTTTCCGTCGAGAAATCTGAGAAAACGAGATCTCCATTGAACGTAGCAACCGGCAGTGAGCACAGGTGGATTACCGTTGCCACCTTGTTCCAAACGAATTTGATAAGCAGTTGCAATGTTGATGTTGTTGTTAGACATGGTGAATACTTGTGGATGAATTGCAGATCTTAGTGGATTTGTTGTGTTGATGTGTGTTTAAAATTGAAATTCCAAAAATTAAAAAAACAAAATTTCTCAGTCCAACAATAAATTTCTCAGTCTGACAAAACTGTAAGCCGAAAAATTTTGTATCGCCAAATTTTGAATTTGAGTTAGAAATAGCCAAAAACTAGTAGGAAATTTTTTTTATTTTACTTGACCTAAAAATTTACCTCTTTTTTTTAATCTTCATGTAAACTACGTTCCGAAACTAGTCTAGATAGTGGCTAAGTCTAAAAATTACTCAAACAAAATATCCATCGGAATGTCCATCGGAATACATGTCGGAATGTCCATCGGAATACCTATCAGAATGTCCATTAGAATACCTATCGGAATGTCTGTCGGAATGTCCTATCGGAATACCCGTCGGAATGTACTATCGAAATACCTGTCGGAATGTCTGTCGGAATGCCCTATCGGAATACCTGTCGGAATATGTGATCGCAATACCTATCGCAATGTTACCTGTCGGAATGTTGAGATCGCAATGTGCCGTCGGAATGTTCAGATCGGAATATGGCTGAAACAAATTTGGCAGAGTAACGACTCAAAGATCCCTAAAAACCCGTCGGAATCCTAGATCGTAATGTACGATCGGAATATCCAGATCGGAATAAGGTATCGCAATATAGTGATCGCAAAGTAGTACCAATTGGTTATTGCGGTCAAATCCCACTCACTTGTACTTTCCGATGGTGAAACTAGCTTGAATTTCGGAATGAAGAAAAACAAGAAATTTCGTAACTTTTGATCCAAAAGATTTGTGTTTTAGCCAAAACCAAGATACCCAAATTACTACTACTGGTATGTAGATGATTTGTATCAAGAAAATACCATAAAAACACAAAAAGAAATTTTGGGACGTGAGATTTAGATAAAAAAAAAGCAACGAAAAATCAAGAACACAACTCACGAATCTTCAATCACCTATCCACTATAGGCTCTTGATACCAAATGTTGTTCCCATTCAATCCATAACACAAGATTTAGAAGAGATATTTAAAGAGAGAAAGAGAAGAAAAATAGAGAGAGAAACAAGAGAGATTTTTGGAAGGTTAATGTTTACTAGAGAAAGAAAGTAAAATGAACCAACACCCTCTTCCACATGTGGAAGAGGGCTATATATGCCACGACTCTAAGGCCTTTGTGGGCTTCATCTTAGGCCGAGCTTGGTATTCACTTGGGCATATAGCCCCTAACAAAGACAATATTAGCTTAAAGTCCAAGCCCGCTTTTCCCGACTAACCTATTACTATACAAGACCAATAACGACTAAGATGACCTATTACATTCTTGTTCGACTATATAAAATATAGGGCTAACATAATCCATTACATTTTAGTCACTAAACTTAGCTTGATATCTGTCTTGAATCAGTTTAGCTTCTAGCTCAAATCTCTTTCACAAAAGTTTGATAAAACCAGTAACCAGTGTTTGGGAATAGGATTTAATCTGTGTGCAAGTGTTAGTAGTTGGCTAATTCAAGTTTTCTTTCAGACATTCAGTCATAGAAAACAAGTTTACATAGTTTTCAAGTCAAGTTTTTAGTCAAACAGGCAATTGGTAGTTGAAAAAGTCTGGGTCAGTTCTTGTTAAGCAAGTTTTCAGAAAGTAGTGATTTTCAAATCATTAGCATTTCTTTAATTTTGGATGAAATTCTTTCAAACAAGCTTCTAATCATCACTCAATATCTGTAGTTTTAGTGTGTTAAAGGAAAATCTACAATATCTAATTTTTAAATATAAATAAGCATTTGATTAAGCACTTGAGCATTTCTCATTCTCTGTGATAAATTGACATATTGTTTTCTTCCACAAGCATTTCTACTTCATAAACTTGGTGATTTTCTTTCACAATTCTCATTAGAAAGTGTTCCTGGTTAAATTTTGAAGTTTTCAGCTTTTTGGAAATTTTGGTCAACGCAAGTCAAATAAGCACTCTTTTAGCTTATTTTCATATTCCAGCTTATCTTGTTGATCATTTTGGAAAAGGAAAGACATTCCTTGCTCATTATAAGCTGGTTAACAGGTTTTAACAAGAAAATTGGAATGTGCATGTTCAGCTTATTAGACAGCTTAATATTGGCTTATTAAGAATAGCTTATTTGAGTTTCAATTAGTTTCATCTTAAATCCTTTAACAAGCCTAGCTAAAATAAGATTTTAAGCCTTTTGCAATTTGTTAGAGCTTATTTGGTTCATTGGTTGGCTTATACGAGCTTAATCATCTTCTTAGCCCGTTTTTGTGAAAAATATCCCTTTAATTGCATTTAAGTCCTTTGGTTTTGAAGCTGTTTTCATTTGTAGCTAATTTGGCACTTAATTAGGTTTTGCAAATAATCAGTCCTTATAATTTTGGAACTTTACAAAATTGGTTAGACAGTTTTAATAGTTTGTTAAAATTAGTTACTTGTTAGTTACATTTACACAATTTGTCCTTGTAGTTAACTGTTTTGCATTTCAAGCACTTTAATTTTCAGAATATACATTTTCAGCCCTTTACTTAGATAGATTTACACTTTTGTGTTTACTTGAATAAAAAATGTGGTATTTGACAATTTGTTTTACGTTTACGTAGTTAATATTTTTCATTTTTACTTGATTGTTCAAATAGACATAGCAAAGCAAAATAACCTTACCAACCAAAAACGATTATAAACCCGATCTTGTTAGGACTTTCAATTTGTTGAGAACTGAGAATACGAACTTCAATTATACACAATTTCATATAATTATGATCTGTGCTTTGTAAGATATTTTCTCATTGATCCACCACTATGATACCCAGTCTGGGGGTGTTATAGAGAATGGTATTAGAGCTTTAGTTATAACGAACCAGCTTAAGTTTTAAATAAAATAAGAATAAAAATATTTTTCTTTTATTTAAAACTGGACTAAAAATCTTTTGGGGATTTTTTTGGGACATACCTAGAGAGCATATAGCATACAGAGCATGCATAACTATATGATGTAAGTGTGCATTCATTATTCTATGCATTTATAATTGTTGATTATATTAGATGCTAACTGTGTACGTATTTACGTATTAAGACTATTTAATATTTATTATAAAAATATTAAAATACTCAAGTAACTAATGAACAAATAAACATGCCATGTTAGTAGGGAGCTTTATATTAACGATGTTCCATCTCGATATTACGTTTTGACTGAGTGGTTGGGTTTACGATTTAAAGTGCCCTCACTCCTCAAACGTTTATAGAATGGCTTCTAAAATATGATGGCCCGAACAATGCATTGTAACCACGAACAACCGAACACATAACAACCCTTGTAAATATTTAAATGAAAATTTAAATAAACTTTGGAAATATAACAGAAACTCTAGAAACCATTAGAAAATCGAAGAAGATTTTTTTTAAACATAAATAGATTTTTTTTTATCTGTGGGAAATCTAAATTGATTTTTATAAAAATCAAACTGAATACAACACATCTTGCAAAATCTTGGAAAACCTAAATTTAGATTTTTATAAATCTTTAGTAAGATTAATTAGATTTTATAAATATTGAAAAATCTAATAAAATATTGGGGAAAATCTAAAATTAGATTTTATAAATTTTCTTTGGAGATCTTGACTTAACCTTTAATAAGCTTGTAAAGTTACCTAAATTTCACATCCGGATAAATGATTAATATTATTAATGGACTAGTTAAGACCATGTAACAATAGCCCAAAAAATTGAATAGGCCCATTTAGCGCCTTATGAGCCCACTTAGCAAATCTTGAATTATTAATGGACTAAAATATGTTTAGGCTCATTAGGAAACCCATTAGCTCTTTTGGCACCTTTAAATAAGCCCACTTAGTGTTTTTATACTTGAATAAAGTTCTTATACCAAAAATAATTTATGAAAACTTTTAAACCAGAATTGTTAGTTATAAAACTTATAGATTAAAACCGTGACACTTGAAACTTGTTTTGATAAAACAGAAATTACAAGGACTAATATTTTAAATATTAGATGTCTAGGGAATAATAAATGCCATTCTTGACATATTAAACCTCAAGGTCAATTCTTGTAAATTCTTGAAAAGATAAATTGACATTTTATAACTCTAAGGACTAATTGTGTAATTAGCCGAAACATTTAGAAACCCTAGGGATTATTCTCACCGTTATATGAAAGTTATAAAACCTAGTATTAACTAGAGGGACTACCCTTCCATATCCTCAAAGTATTATAAGCCCTAACGACTAAAATTGTTAAAACTCGAAAGCTATACATGTAATAAAATATGGAAAAACTTGTTTTGCAAATAACCGAAAATTTTGCAAACCCTAGAGTCTTTTATTTCATTTAGTGAATTAAAAAAAAAGCTCTTGAATGAATCCTAAATTAAAAAGGACTAGAACCGTCACTTTCTCAAACTTGTAATCGAAAAGGTTAATTATTAACTTGCAGAAACTTGGGGACATTAATTAAATTTAATAACCTACTATTATTTTTGTAAACTGTTCATATAAGCTATATGAAATATAATGTACCTAGATAAGAAAAGTAAAATACAACACTTGTAAGTAAAATATTTTTACTTAAACGATATTATTAATAACAAATTTAAAATGGAAGTTATTAATACTTGCACAACTATGTATTTAACAAAAATACAGTAACGTAAATAAACTGCCTAAAAACGAATGGATACCGTAATGAAATCCAAAATAAATCCTAGAAATCATATACTAAGATTTTAAAATTTTACAAGATCAATGGTAATTCAGTTTAAGTGTATATGCAGATTAATTTATTATAATTAATTGATAACTATTATAATATCTTGTACACAAAGACTCTAGAACTTAATTATTACCACTTTCGTATAATTTCACGAAGTGATATTTCCTACTTGAGCACACTATCTTTATATAGTTATTTGATGAATAGGAACCGGTTGGTTTATTTTGACTACTGGGATAACTGACAGACCACTTAATGAAAACAGATTTACAACAAACATACATATTGAAATATTTAAAAACAGACTAGGAAGCATTACCTAGCGTACTACATTTTATTAAAGGTTTGAACTTGTTGTTATGTGTATATATATATATATATATATATATATATATATATATATATATATATATATATATATATATATATATATATATATATATATATATATATATATATATATATATATATATATATATATATATATATATATATATATATATATATATATATATATATATATATATATATATATATATATATACACACCTTATTAGAAGGAATTATATGATATGATGCCTATACTTATGATTGTAATATATTATTATATTATATTACACAAATGAACTCCTAATTTGATGCGTACTCTTGCGCACGTTATCGGGCGTCAACACCTATTTTCTCTCGCTTAAGATTTTGTACGTATACTTACGGAACACGACTTATTATCGACTCATATACGTTTGCTTTTAAAATATCATGTGCTATTGTTTGGATAAATTTGCATCTTTAAATGATGCGATGGGACCCAAAATCAAGGTACTTATGATTCTATATTTTATATATGGGACCTGAGTATCTTGATCTTAAGTTAATTATGATTTCGTCTATAGACGGTATGGGACGTCAAAAGGTGAAACCATAAGCCACCAGACCAGAAGTTTATTTATAAAAATACGTATCAAGGTGGAATGGGACGCCCGAAGACGGAAAGTTATAAATAAACGGGCTGTAAAGTATCTTAATAATATCTGTTTTCTTAGATATTATATTTTAAATAATAAGCCTTGCCGGGAATATTTAGGTAAGGTGGGCTATGAAATATTTATTGAAACAAGTAAGGACGCTTGTTCGTTTGAATAAAGAAATCATAGGTCACCGAATGAAGTTGTAAATTTCACCTTACATGGATAAGGACGCTTATCGATGTAAATAGAAATTTATGATCACATGAGCTTAAATATATTCGACACGACTCATTATTGATATTATTTTATATATCCAGCTATGTAACGTATCTCTTTTCGACTCACGATTTCCTCCTGTAATATCTTATCATTAAGATAACTTATAATTGATGTTATTACATCACCATCTAGAAACCTAGGAAGATTCGTGTTCATCTCTTTTGGATCATAGCATTTTTCTCTTGATATTTGGCTTATCCTTAACCCATATATCACTTCTGCTGCAGTTGACCCTTTTGGAGGTATCCATTTTCTGCTACATAATGAACCCTTTTCGAGTGTGTCTACTTCCCGCTGCATCTGACCCCTTTCTAGGAATGATCTTTTTCGCTGCATTCAACCCTTTTGGGAGAGTTCTTTTCTGCAACATTTTGAACCCTTTTCGGGAGTGCCTACTTCCGTTTCATTTGACCCCTTTGGGGGTGTCACAGAAAATTTTAGCTGGTTCATCTGCCATGAGGAAATGAAAACTTTGATCATTCCAGAAGACTGTAACTCAGACTTCATCAAAAATAGACTTAGTTTCAATTCTTGTACCGAAGACCAGAAATACTTGGTAAGAGGATGTCTGATCTTCTAAGCTCGCATTTGTCAAATCGACGAGGAAGACAAACCCTAGCATAAAAGACATGCCCAACTCACAATGGGTGTATGTTTTAGGGTTATGTTTGTCATCACCCAAAAAGCAATAGTTGATGTCCTATACTTTTGTAAAACTCTCTTCCTCTTCGGATCCAATTAGTTCGACAATACTCTTGTCCAACAAGTCTTGAAATGAATGACTTCCTCCTTTTAGAAGTCGAAGTTTGTGCAAATTTTGGAACCACCAACAGATATTGTATGACCCTTTCCGCATCTCACCAGAAATGCACACTTCTTCATTCTTAGTATCTTCTTTGATTTCCATCATTCGAAGTACTTCTTCTCTATGCAACTTATGCCCCAACTCAGCCACAAATGAAGCAGATTCTTTGCAACTTCCTACCCAAGCAACATCAGCAATAATCTTAGCCATTTCGCTGAAGTAAAGCTTTGGTGTCAAACTAATGTTGGCACTCCACAAGATAGAAATATATAGGAAAGCCCTTCGCGTAAAATTGTTGACGCAAGAGCGGTACCAGCCAAAACTATAATTCTAACTCGACGTCGCATAAGCCTATTAAAGCTTAATAGACTTAAAAATCTCGTGAAGAACTAGTAGAAACATTAATGAACTGTTATCTATGCTCATCAAGACACATTGGGGCCCCGGAGGCACATCTAAGAAAAACCAAGACTTAAGATGAGTTTGTCCTAGTCAACCCAACCTTGTAAACTTAGAACTCGAGTTCACAAGATTACACACTCATGAAAAAGTGCCCTCGCTTATTCCCTGAACAAGTAACTTCATCTTTAGCTTTGAGAACGTAACTAAAATAACGGGGTGGTGTAAAACCCCTAAAATTTGGGTTTCTACACACGTCACCGGCTTCATTATTGTTATCATTCATCATACCATATTGTAATGAACTACCTTTACGATGTATCATCACAAGACTTATTGTGTTTTGACGAATGATTCCTTAAACTCCAAATGACTCGTGAATTGTGTATGATAGCTGGAATATAACCCGAAAGTTTATCATGATGTACAAAAGATCTAGTACATCTACTCAAATCCTGCCCAACAGGTCTGCTGGATTGGGCTGGTACTGGTAGGGCTGGTAAGGCTGCAGGTTCCGACAGGGTACTATGCGATGCCTCTATAAGTCAATCAGAACTCCTTAAGCAAATTGAGTACAATCAGCAACTAGGACCGCAGTCTGACAACGACTCCTCAAAGGTAGGTGGTCCCTGATGTCACTCCATCGTGACAAATAGCTGCAAGATCAAAGAAGGTGGACAAAGACTGCCCTTGAGCAGTAAGAGAAGTGCGGGTCTTATGCTAAAGGCCCCCCTCCAAGGTGTGAATGTGCCGATGGAGGAAGTAGTTCTCCTCCGACAACCACTATATGGCCTCGTCGGTCGTGGCCCAAAAACCTCGTGCTATCTGGGCATCTGCCCATATAATCCAAGAGAGAGAGTCTATGCACTCATGCATGGCAGTGCACCCCACCTGGCGTGCTATCAACAGGCTGTGGACGTCCGTCATGTCCTGCTCCTGGCTCATGGCCAGAGCAGCAATCCGAACTTAAACAGGACCAGCATGTCTAGTTCCGGAACCCTCTCCGACCTCAAATCTTGGTTTGTAGGTTTTCCTAATGAACATCTATCGTCATGAGCATAACCAACTAAGTGTAGTTGACCCTACATTGAATTTTACTAGATGACAACTTCCTAGTTTGTCCTCTCTTAATTATCATTAATCGTTCCGCGAGCTTCTATCGCTTTGTCGGATTAAAGGTCAAACCTTTGGATAATACTATCCATCCATAGTAGTAGCAGCATCCAAATACTGCACAATCGGATGTATAGAGCAACCTGGATAAAGATCTCTTTACGTTGCTTTCCGTTCATCCGTAGTGGAAGCAGAACCTAAATACTGCTCAATCGAACTTATAGAGCAATCCGAATAAATATCTCTTTACATTGTTGGCACCATTCGTTTCTGCGCTAGTCTAAAATGAACCTTTAGATCTATGACATCTATACCCTAACAGATGACAAAGTTTTTAATAGCTTCGAGGACGAAGCTAAAATAACGGGGTGGTGCTGTAAAATCCATGATTTTACCATGAGAATAATGTAATAAAAGTCTACCCGACGATACGAGAACGTTCCTCAACCTAGTAATAGTAATCGAGTTTCAAGGACGAAACTCAAGGTGGCATGTGGATGGTGTAAAACCCGAGATTTTTCGTTCGTTAAATTGTAATGAAGTATGTTTCAAAACCCTTTTTGAAACAATACAAAAGTTATTTGAACTGAAAACAAGACAAAAGTCGTACAACCAGTGTACCGACAATCTAATAATTTAATTACATAAATTATTGTCGATAGATACTTGATAAACGATTTGATTAAGTTGTTTATTATCACATTTATCTATGAAGTGATTAAATGAGAAGTATTTCTATTAAAACGATACTTACGTTATAAAAACGATAAATGACAAATACTTGTCGTTTAGATAAAGGAACACATCATTTGTATTTATAAGACATATAAATACTACATTTTATTGGAAAAGTTATTTTAAAATCAATGACGAGATTTTCATAAAACGAATCGAAGTTTACAAAATATAAACGAGCCCCGAATCGTGTAATAACGAAAGTTATAATACAAGTTACACTCAAGGCCCTTATGAAATAATTGCAACCCATGCCCCTCAACTACTATAAATCTTGCAATTAGATTAATAACTTTGAAATGGGTATAAAAAGGCAATTAGGGTTTCATCTCTTTCATTTTTGATGCTAACCCTAACCCTAAAACACACACACACATAAAAATGGTAGTCGTCACATTTTCCGGCCACTATAATATGTATGCCGCCACTTTTATTTTGTAGAACAAGTAGATCTATGATGTGTACCACCATTGTTGTGGCCAAAACCCCGTAGCCACCACCTAATTTATGGGTGTTTGTCTCGGATTTATACTTCAGCCGCCACCCTACAACCAGCCACCACCCACCTCCGCTGTTCACCACCTCCGTGGCAACCACAACCATCATGCAGCCACCTGTCGTGGCACCTTCATCATCTCCAGTCGTCACCACCTTGTGGCTCCTAGCCATTCTCGTGGCCACCACAGCCTCGCAACCAATTCACCATGACCACCAGCCGTCACTGTAGACGCCGCCACCACCAGCCATTGCATCACCTCGCTACCACCACAGTCTCCACTATAGATCCGCATGTCATGGTGTTAAACCACGTGCCTCCGCCACTGTGACCCTGCCACCAGATTTGTTACTATTACCATCGTTATAACCATAGATCTGCCAGGTTACTATCACGACAGCCACTGTCACATGTTGGTTTAACCACGTCACTAACCATGGTGTTTATTTCTATTATATTCAGCCCGTAATGGGTGTATGTCTTTTTTCGTTCCAGCCGATTTGGAGGTGTGTTTAGATCTGCTGAGTTACCAGCATATTAAAGGGTATTCGTGGGGTTCGGGTTACATTAGCTGCAAACGGTGTGTTTGGATCTGCTGATTACAGCCAAGATAAGTGGGTGTTTGGTTTTAGGGCAGAAAGCAAATAAGGGTGCATTAGACTACCCTAGATCCGCACGGATCTATACAGATCTGTTTTGATTTACTGTCAGGAGCGACATGCAAGACGTTTGGGTCCAAGATCTACAACCGATAGCTTCGGGGGCGTTTGGATCTGCTGTATAGGGAGCGTTTGGGACTGCTGATAACATGCATGCTGATAAGGGAGCGTTTGGGACTGTTGGTTGTCTTTAGAGGGCGTTTGGGATTGGTGATGACGACAAGGATGCGTTAGCTTACGAGGTTATAGCTTAGGGGTATGCTTATGATGTAATATAGACATGCATGTAGTATTCCCAACGATAGTTGTAATGTTCCAACTGTTAGTTATATATTACCACTGACCATGTATAACTTACCACCGTTAGTATTACACTACCAAAAGGTTCCCACTGTTAGTCTAACAGTTCCTACTATTAGCTTTACAGTTCCCACTGTTAAGCTATACAGTTTCCACTGCTAGCTATACAGTTACCGCTCCTAGACTAACCTAGCAACTGTTTTCATGTTATTCCCACTGTCTTTATACAATAGCCATTGTTGGTACACAAAAACTATTTTAATAAGTTTTAGAATAAAAATATTATATTTCTATCAACATGTTATAAATCAGGATTTAATTAATAATAATTTTATTATTTTTGGAATCTAATAAATTATTTTATAAAATTAATTATTTATTTTAAAGACTATAATGTCATACACATTTTATAAACATCGGGAATACACTAAAATAGTGAATAAACAACATGCACACTTAATTATCATAACAGTATATTTAATAATTAAATATACTGTGATATATTGATAACCAGAATAAACGTATGACCAATTAGACTGCATGCATTTATTATTTATGCATATACTGAGTCATACTTAATTGCTTAGGTATTTGTTGTACTGTGTGCTTAGTGAATGTATACTTGATCATCCTCGAGCTGTATTATACAAGTGAGTTCATAGCCTCGCTTTTTAAATCTTTTATGATTTTTCAAACCCGCGAGGGGGAGACATGTAGGATTGTAAATCTTGCTTATGTTTTTAGAGAGAGAAAGAGATAGAGAGATAGTGAGAATACACACACTTAGAGAGAGAAAGAAATGTTTACTATGTGAAAAATATGAAAACCACACACCCTCTCCATCAAAGGAGAGGGTTTATATACCCAAGCCTTGTAATGGGCTTGGGCTTACACGTTTGGGCCGGCCTACACATGTTGTAGGCTAGGCTTGGACTTGTTTGATAAATAAAGAAGGTTAACTAAACTACGAGCTATAACATGGACTATTGTAGGAGTGACCGATCCTTCTTAATACGTAAAACGTATTTCCAACAATCTCCCCTAAGGGAGGTCACTCCAAACAAGGGCGTTACCCGAGTTACAATAATAAGATAAACCTAGCATACTATGCTTGTCTTGAGCTCGTAGTCTTCGTCTTTCTTTTTCTTTTTCTTTTCTGGTGAACATGCTGATGTGATCTTTGATATCAATCTTTGAGCATTAATCTCCTGCCTTGATCTCGTGCATCCATCACTTGTGATCTTCGCCTCTTCGTGACACCATGTCCCACATACTTATACCTTTTGTAATTCTTAAAAGCTTCAGAGTTCGATACAGCGGGAGACTTAGACTTGTAGGCTTTCTTGAATTAGATGAAGTATTAAGTGCATAAAGTATAAGCATGCGGGGACGACTTCTTCTTGGATTCCGCAACACCACCGTCTTCAAATGCCGCAACATAAGTAGACACGAACGAAATGGCTTTGAACATTTCATTATAAATCGGTAGCATTTTACCTCTGGTCGGTGAAGACCGTTGGACGATATTAGATATCGTACCCGTGACGGATAGTTTCAATTAAGTAACTTCCTGACAGGATTTCGCGGGTAAACCCGTTCTCTTTATTCGACCGTCCAAAGTTGACTGCGAACATAAAGAGTGAATCATTTGGATAACAATATCCGCATGATTTGAAGCCGTCAATTCATGTTCCTGGAACAAGTGAAATTCAATTAAGAACCACACCATCGTTGCTTTCCAGTTGTCACGAGCTTGATTCGTATAGAATCTTGCAAGTTACCTACCAAGTGCTGTTTGAGGTTAACACTAGAAGGATTTCCACTCATCACTATAAACTCTAAGGTATCACTCTGAGTGTTCTGGCAAGATCACTAAGATATTGCGTAGAGGCCTGGAACGTGTTTAGATTCAGTTAAGAATTAAACAGCTGTTGCTTTCCAGTTATCACAAGTTTCATTCATAAAGAATCGCACAAGTCACCTACCATGAGCTTTTTGATATTCGCTCAAGATGGATTTCCATCTTCATTGTAAATACTTTCGTATTACTCCAATGTTCAGGAAAGATCATGAAGATTTTGCGTAGGACTCTTAAAATCTTTCTTACTTTTCACAGTGTGTGAAGAAGCAAGGAATTATGAAAGTGTGTCCTAGTGAGATATTTGGTGATCTCAAATGGCTCTAGACTCGATCGTGCACTTTGGATTTTAGTGATCGGAGGCTGGAGAGGAGTGCCACCTTTTCAATACCAATTTATTCGGAGTGAATAAATCGGTAGATAACGTGTTGTCTCCGTGTGATTAAAACAAATACCTTTTAAGAGATATCTGAGTTAGCTGGGATGGGTTGTGCATTGCATCACTGGGTCCATGATGTCTATCTTCAATATCGAGCATCATTAAAATGATCTCAATAGCATATGTGTTGACCCGGTTTCTGCCTAAAGTTTTAAGGAGGGCTTCTTTCTTTACACCCTTTATCTTTACAATTCTTTTTCATTCTTCAACCCCTTCAATGCTTACCAATACGTCATCACTAGCACCTTGTTGTGATTGTTCCAGTGCTAACTTAAGTACTTGGTCGGCATTCAGCTACGTTCACAATCTTTCTCCATCTTTCCTAAGGACTACTATTTCTAGCTATAGAATGTCCTTGGGAAGATTCCTCCGGTTCTAGAAGAATCATAGGACTTAACCTATCCTACCATCCTTATGTCACCACAATCTTCATCGTCGTGAAATAAATGGGTTTTGGGTAAGTATATGTCACCATGAAATCCATTTTTGATATGCAAATCCGTTTTGCTCCCCCTTAACATATGCCACGATATTCGAAAACATTTCGCACATGTCGGGATGAGCCAGCACTTTAAGTCAAACCATTTGTGATAATATCCCATATTAAATCACATTTTCTCCCCCATATTAAAAATATTAACCCAATCGATGTTTTTAATATCAATTGATTTAATGAAGTTTTAACAAAGGTTTTGGGAAGAAAAATACGAGTCCTTTTTATCTTCATGATATCAAACGTATGAGATATGATACCAATTTGTAACATGATCACATATTCACCATATTAGAAAAGAATTGACAAGGTTGGACCTGATAGATGAGAACATCATATGATAAGATCAAATGGTTCTTGTCAGCATATATTGGTCGCCTCGTCACGTCTGAAGTCATCTCTTGACACCACATGTACGATTGGTATGGTTGTCTTGACACTAGTTTGTGAGCTTGGCACGTTTGGTATCGAAGATTCTGAATGCTTGACAATTGCTCCCCTCAATTGTTGACCCGTGTTCTATTAAAAGAGTTGTAGTCGTCGGTTGAGTAGTCGCAGCGTCGAGTATGTAGATACCAATTGTAGATTGCTATGGTTGTAGAGATGATAGCTTCATAAAAACAAGACTTCTCTTGTTTTAACAAATAAATGCACTGAAACGTACATATATTTGTGTTAGACCAAGTTATAAAGTAAACTTGATCCCTTACAAGGTTTTAAAGTAAACCTTGCCCGAGAAAATTACATCCCGTTGTGAGCCAAAGCTTTCATAAGAAATACTTGACTTTAATATGAAAATCGGGTTGCAGTCTGAAATAACTACAAGCCATTTTGGCATGTTTTATGAAATATTTACAACTTTTGTACGAACTCTATTTATGGCGCCGTGTCAATATTAATCAACATTTCTAAGGCCGTAAATATTATCGTACCAAAAGACATGCCTTTGAAAAATAAAGTAAAAATATTTTTGGATTTTTATGAATTTTTCACTTTTTATGGTTTTTATATGATTTTATATTTTTGTATTTTGCTTTTGTGGATAAAAATATAAACAATATATACAAATGATCACCAAGGATACTGAGAATAGTTTTACCAAGACTATTCTTTCGCTTCATCTGCTAGTTCCTTTAGAGTCTCAGGCGAGAAGGTTCTCATTCCTAGCTTGTCGACCAAAAATTCAATTCGAGCGCGATCTAAAGCCTTCGTGAAAATATCCGCCAATTGATACTCAGATCGGACAAAGTAAAGCTCGATTACTCCATTTTCCACTTGCTCCTTGATGAAGTGGTAGCGAATGTCAATATGCTTCGACCGGGAGAATTGAACATTGTTGCAACATAAGGCAATTGCACTCTTGTTGTCACAGTACATCGGAATTTTGTTGAAACCTAGACCATAGTCGGTTAATTGCGATCTCATCCAAAGAATTTGAGCACAGCAACCGGACATAGCTATGTATTCTGCTTCCGTACTTGAAATTGCAGCGCTTTTCTGCCTTTTCGATGCCCAACTGATTAGTCGATCTCCTAGTAGTTGCAAAGTTCCACTCGTGCTACGCCTTGTATCTTGACAACCCGCGTGATCCGCATCTGGATATGCCATTAGCACAATCGAAGAGTCCTTCGAATACCAAAGTCCCCGATTAATGGTTCCTTTAAGATATCGAAAGATCCGTTTGACAGTAGCCAAGTGTAACTCAGTAGGTCGAGTTTGATACCGAGCACACATACATATAGCAAACTGAAGATCAAGTCGACTAGCTGTGATATACAGAAGGGTACCGATCATTCCACTATAAAGTGTCGGATCAACGGCAATTCCATGTGGATCTGCATCAAGCTTAGTTTTTTCCACCATTGGAGTGTCCACGGGGTCGCAAGATTCCATCTTATATTTCTTAAGCGATTCAAGGGCATACTTGGATTGATTGATAAAGATGCCTTTGGGACTCTGAGATATCTGAAGACCTAAGAAGAATGATACCTTGCCCATCATTGAAATCTTAAACTTGGAAGACATAAGTGTCCCAAACTCGTCGGATAAAGTTTGGGTCGAGGCAGCAAATATAATATCATCAACATATATTTGTACCATAATCATATCTTTACCTCGTTTCTGAATGAACAGCGTGGGATCCACCTTGCCTTTAGCGAAGCCTTACGAAATGAGGAATTGTGACAATAGATCATACCATGCACGTGGAGCTTGCTTCAACCCATAGAGAGCCTTCTTAAGCTTGTACACATGATTAGGATATTTAGAATTCACAAAACCATCCGGCTGTTGAACATAGACCTCTTCCTTGATTTCACCATTAAGAAATGCCGTCTTCATATTCATCTGATAGACGATCATATTCATATGGGCTGCATAAGCGAGGAATAGTCTAATAGCTTCCAAACGGGCAACAGGTGCAAAGGATTCCATAAAGTCGATGCCAAATAATTGCTTGTATCCACGAGCTACTAGTCGAGCTTTGTTCTTCAATATTCCGCCTAACTCATCGAGTTTCACCTTGTAAACCCATTTCAAAGTGAGTAACTGCACTTGATCCGGGCATGGGACAAGTTCCCATACATCAAGACGTATAAATTCATTAAGTTCTTCTTGCATAGCTTCTATCCAACAGGAGTGAGTAAAAGCTTGTTGCCATGTCTTAGGTTCAACTTCAGAGAGAAAAGCATCAAAGTGACAAAACAATGCACTTTCTTGTAACTGACTTCGTGTGGATACCGGACGATTAGGGTCACCAATGATAGAATCTATAGGATGATCCTTTGTCCACTTGCTGTCATTGATAGGTGTGTAAACACCCATCCTTTTTCCACTTAATTCTGGCTAAAACAAGACCAAAACACGTAATTAATATCATTTGTTTGGAATTATGCGTGGTTTTTGTGTTTATTGTGATTTCAGAGCTGACCGGATAAATACTAAAGAAAACATGGGATTGCACGGGTTTCATCAAGGAAAAAGACTCAAGATAAAGTCTATTGTCCAAGACGTGCAAAAGATTTGAAGTCACTAGGCCTATTCGAAGATTTATCGAAGAAAAGGACTAAAGACGGAAGATTTTTATAAGTCGAAGAAACTCGAGTCTATTTAACGAAGAAATTAAAAGACGAGTTGGATTTAATCGACAACAAACCCCGAATCAGAATCGAAAACGTCAACTTTTCTGAAAAGACGAGAAGACAAGAAGAAAGGGAGAAAGCCCACTAACCAACCAACCATTAGGACTATAAATAGATCACTCCCTTCACATTGAAGGGAGTTAGTTTTTCATTTTTCTTTTTCCCAGGCTTTGTAGTTCGTCTCATCACAAACTCCATTAGGGAGTTTGGTGATTTTCATCTTTTTCTTTTAATCTTGTAATCTTTAATCAATACTCTTGTTACTTTTCCCTCAATCAATCCATTCCATCTTTTCATTAATCTTGTTCTTCATCATCTCTTTTTGCAAGTTTCTAAGTTTTTATTTGATTCAAGTTTGATCTTAAAAAGTTGTTGAATTAGTGTTTTTATTGGTGGGATTTGTTCTTTATGGTATGTTAATGATTAGTGGTTAGTTTGGTTAAACCTTTTTAAGTATTTGATTTGATTTTGGATTTTTGATTAAGTTCCCCGTTTACTTGCTGCTGTTACTGTTCTTCATCTGCCCAGAAAATTCCGAATAGGCATTTTGTGTTTCCCTTATTCGGAATCTTTCAATATTCCGAATAGGGGTGTTTTCATTTTGGTTACTCGGAATATTTCAATATTCCGCATAGCCGATTTTACAGTTTTCTTATTCGGAACTTTTCCAACATTCCGAATAGAGTTTTTATTGTACCTTACTCGGAATATTTTCCGCATAGCATATTTTTGTTTCATTACTCGGAATATTCCGAATAGCCATTTTGTGTTCCCTTATTCGGAACTTTTCAATTATTCCGAATAGGGGTATTCTCGTTTCCTTATTCGAAACTTTTATAATTTTCCGCATAGCCTCGATTTTTCCGCATGGACTTTACTTTCCGAATGAAGCAGTTTTTCCGCATAACCATGTATTCCGCATAGGGAAGATTTTCCGCTTAGACTGGTTTTTCCGCATAGAGCAATATTATATTCCGAATGGTCTTACTTTCCGCATAGGATCTTCTTCAGTAAGAGTTATTTTTCAGATTATTTTTCAGATTATTAATTGTTTTAAGTTTACTTCATTATCATTTTATTTACTTACCCGTTTAGTAGAATAGAAAACCAAATCCACTTTTTGTCACCAAGAACAAATCATTCTACTTTTAACTGAGATCAATTCGAGAGGATTCCGAGAATTTTGAACCTAGAAAAATCATTGTATCAAATGGCGCCGCTGCCGGCTCCTCTCGTTAAGATCAAAAGTTTTTTGTAGAACTTGGATTTTGGGATCCGTTCCCCGTGAACGTTACTTTTTCCTAAAATTTTCAAAAACACAAAAAAAAAAAAAAAAAAAAAAAAAAAAAAAAAAAAAATAATAATAATAAAAAATATAAAATTTTCAAAAATCCTAAAAAGTAAAAAACAATAAAAACCAAAAATATTTTTGCTTTGTTCGTTCTTTTGCAGGTGTATGCGCACTCGATCCACGTCTTATCAAGAGCCCGAGCCTCTCGATAACTTAGACATGGCTGGTGTACAAAACAACAATAACATACCACCTCCGAACAACAATAATAACAACAACAACCCGCCTTTCAACAACATGAATAACAACAACAATGAGCACCTTCCGGATAATCGCCCAATGATTGAATTGCTGCAAGCTCATGTCGATGGCAACATGGATCCAATTGTTATTCCTCCAATTGCCGCCAACAATTTCGAGCTCAAGTCAGGTTTTATCCAGATGGTCTCAGCTCAACCATTCTTTGGACGAACCATTGATGACCCACACGATCACATCAAGAGATTTCTACAACTCACGAACACGGTCAAGTTCAATGGCGTTCCACAAGAAGTGATAAGGTTACAACTTTTTCCCTTTTCTTTAGAGGGACAAGCCCGACATTGGCTTGCTAAGGAACCGCCACAGAGTATTCTCTCGTGGACGGATTTGGAAACAAAGTTTATCAACTATTTTTTTCCACCCTCTCGTACTACCGCTTTGCGGAATGAGATTATAACCTTTGAACAAAAGTACGACGAGTCATTCAGTGAATCTTGGGATCGCTTTAAAGATCTTTTAAGAAAATGCCCACAACATGGTTTTACCAAAGTTCATCAAATAAATACTTTTTACAATGGTTTAAGCATAAATGACCAAGATTCACTGAATAGTGCTTCGGGGGGTAATCTCTTGGCTAAGACTTCCAATGCTGCTTGGGATATCATTGAGAACAAGTCTCGTGTGCAAACCAAGAGCATTAGGACCAATGTTGCTAGTGCTAGCACTAATGACAGCGACAAGCGATTAGACAAAATTACCACGCTTCTTGAATCGCTTGTCACCCACACCGTCAGCAACAACAACAGCAACAACGCCAAAAATGCACAAGTGAACGCTGTCAGCCAACCTTGTGAGATATGCGGTGGTCCCCATTCTTACACCACTTGTACCGCCACCCAAGATTACCCTGCTGAGAATGTGAATGCGGCATATGGCACCTACCAACAACCTGCTTATCAAGCTAGACCTCAAGGTGACCGTAACTTGCTTAGCTACCGCAGCAACAACTATCTTTCCCCACCTGGCTTTCCTCCAACCAACCCAAACCAACAACAAAACCTTAACCGCCCTGCTCAACAACAACAACAACCTCGCCAACCATATATCCCACCTCACAAGCAGCAACAACCACCTCAAAGAAACAATCAAGTCTACCAACAACCTGCTTACCAACCACCTGCATACAATGCTCCTCCCAACCAACCCACCGCTCTTCACCAAGAAGTGGAAACTTATATGAGGACTAACGATGCGATAGTGGGAAATCTTCAGAGAGAAGTGCTCAACCTGAAAGCCAATTTGGTAAAGCAAGGAAATGATTTGCGTGCTGACATGAGAAATACGTTGGATAGCCAGACGAATGATCTGAGGAACATGATGGCTAGTTTCTTCCAAAGTAGTCAACCCTCTTCTTCGGGTACTCTTCCGAGTAACACCGTTGCGAACCCAAGAGGGGAGATGAAAGCAATCACTACTAGAAGTGGTAAAGGTACCAAGGAACCCGAGCTCCCTATACCGCCACCGGTGGTTGTGACTAAGGAGAACAAGTCGCCTGCTCCTATTCCTCCTCCTTCCCCAATTTCTCCACCTCTTCATTCTACCCCTCCTCCACCCGTGGTTGTGAGTGACCCTATTCCTCTCAAGCCTTCATCTTCTTCCAATATACCTTATCCTTCAAGGTTGAGGAAAGAGAAGCAAAAGAGCAAGGATGATATTCAAGTTTCGAACTTCCTTAAAATGTTCAAGAAACTGAATTTCAATATCTCCTTCGCTGAGGCTCTCGCTCACATGCCCAAGTATGCCAAAATGTTTAAAGATCTTCTGAGCGACAAGGAAAAGCTCCTCGATCTCGCCAACACCCAACTTAATGAGAACTGCTCTGCAGTGCTCTTAAGGAAATTGCCAATCAAGCTTGGTGATCCGGGTCGTTTTCTTATCCCTTGCAATTTCCCGGGAGTAGAGAATTGCATGGCCCTAGCCGATCTAGGTGCCAGTATTAATCTCATGCCTCTAAGTGTTTGGAAGCAATTATCTCTCCCAGAGCTAGTCCCCACCAAAATGACTTTGGAATTGGCCAACCGTACGGTTGCTTATCCAGTGGGGATAGCCGAAGATGTCATTGTAGGAGTCGACAAATTCACCTTCCCTGCCGATTTTGTTGTCGTCGACTACGAGATGGACCCACGTGTGCCACTCATTGTTGGTCGTCCATTCTTGAGGACCGGTCGCACTCTCATTGATGTTGAAGCCGGTGAGCTTATCATGAGAGTGGGTGACGATAAAGTAGTCTTCAACATGGGAAAGTTATCTAAACAGCCTTCTTCTTACGAGAATGTTAATTGTATTGACGTTCTTGATGAGGCTTGTGAAGAACACTTCAAGGATGCTTGTAAAAACATTCCTACCTCTCTTCCCAATGTTGAGACCGTTTCCTCTATCGACTCATCACTATCTCTATTTGGAGAGAGTGATTTCCTTTGGAAAGATTTGGAAGCCAGCTTAGGAGATGTGAAGCAAGACAATGACGATTCTACTGCCACTTGGGATGAAGACCTCAGTTTCATTGCAAACCTCCTCAAAGAAGACAACCCTTCCCCTCCATCTCCCACTATTATTGTTATCGAGACTCCGACTTCGCCTACGCCTCCCGTCGACAATCCTCCGGATTTGGAACTTAAGGAGTTGCCACCCCATCTTGAGTATGCATTCCTCGAAGAAGAGAAGAAGTCGCCAGTCATCATTGCTAAGGATTTGAAGGATGAAGAGAAAGCCCGACTTGTCGCTGTGTTAAAAGATCACAAGAAGGCTATTGCTTGGAAGATTTCGGACATTCGTGGAATTGATCCTCACTTCTGCACACACAAAATTCTCATGGAGGACGACTATAAGCCCACTATTCAAAGCCAACGAAGGGTGAATCCAAAAATCCATGAAGTCATCAAAACAGAGATTATCAAACTTCTTGATGCGGGTATGATTTACCCTATTTCGGATTCCCCGTGGGTTAGTCCAATCCATTGTGTGCCCAAGAAGAGCGGAATAACCGTTGTTCCCAATGAACACAACGAGTTGATTCCCACTCGTCTCGTTACTGGGTGGAGAGTTTGTATAGACTACCGCAAACTCAATGATGCCACGAGAAAGGATCATTTCCCTCTACCTTTCATGGACCAAATGCTTGAACGATTAGCCGGTAATGAATATTACTGCTTTTTGGATGGTTTCTCGGGTTATTTCCAAATACCCATCGATCCCCAAGATCAAGAGAAGACTACATTCACCTGTCCCTATGGCACTTTCGCTTACAAAAGAATGCCTTTTGGCTTATGTAATGCGCCAGGGACTTTCCAAAGGTGTATGTTAGCTATCTTCCATGACATGGTTGAACAAACCATGGAAGTCTTCATGGATGATTTCTCGGTCTTCGGGGATTCCTTCTCATCTTGCCTTGCCAATTTAGAACGTATGCTAAAGCGGTGCGAAGACACTCGCCTTGTTCTAAATTGGGAAAAATGCCATTTCATGGTAAAAGAAGGCGTCGTGCTTGGACATAAGATTTCGAAAACCGGTCTTGAAGTAGACCGTGCTAAAGTTGACGTTATAGCAAAGTTGCCTCCACCTTCCACTGTGAAGGGTGTGAGAAGTTTCTTGGGTCATGCGGGCTTCTACCGTCGATTTATCAAAGATTTTTCTCAAATCGCTCGCCCGATGACCCACCTCTTGGAAAAAGATACTCCTTTTATCTTTTCCAACGAGTGCCTTGAAGCCTTCAACTCGCTTAAGGATAAGCTAACTAAGGCACCCGTCTTGGTTACCCCTAATTGGGAGCTGCCCTTTGAGTTGATGTGCGATGCTAGTGATTTTGCTATTGGAGCGGTTCTTGGACAAAGAGTGAACAAACACTTCCAACCGATCCACTACGCTAGCAAGACAATGACGGGGGCACAATTGCATTACACGACAACCGAAAAAGAGCTTTTAGCGGTTGTCTATGCTTTTGAAAAATTCCGCCCCTATCTTGTCCTTTCTACCACCATTGTGTACACCGATCATTCCGCGTTGAAGTACTTGTTGACAAAGCAAGATTCCAAACCAAGACTTCTTCGCTGGGTTTTGCTGCTCCAGGAATTTAAAATCGACATCCGCGATAAAAAAGGAGCAGAAAACCTAGCCGCGGACCATCTTAGTAGACTTGAGGATCCATACCAAGGGGATCATCCGACCAAAGAAATCAATGATTCTTTTCCCTTGGAGACCTTAATGTCTATAAACTCGAAGCCGAATGAAACCCCGTGGTTTGCGGACTTTGCAAACTACTTGGCGGGTGGAATTCTCAAGGAAGGGTTGACGTCCCAGCAAAAGAAGAAGTTCTTTACCGACATCAAGACTTACTTTTGGGACGACCCTTACCTATTCAAACAATGTGCTGACCTGATAATTCGCAGATGTGTTGATGGACCGGCAGCGTCGGACATCCTTGATGCTTGCCATAAAGGACCCACCGGTGGTCACTTTGGTCCCAACTACACTGCTAAGAAAGTGTTTGACTCGGGATTTTATTGGCCCTCCATATATCGTGATGCTCACAATATGGTTAAGCGATGTGATGTTTGCCAAAAGCAAGGCAAAATCACACATAAAGACGAGATGCCTCAGAATTTCATCCAAGAGTGTGAAATTTTTGATGTTTGGGGTATCGACTTTATGGGGCCATTCCCTTCATCTAAAGGAAACAAATACATCCTTGTAGCCGTTGACTACGTCTCTAAGTGGGTTGAAGCCAAAACTTTACCTACTAATGACGCAAGGGTGGTTTGTAACTTTTTGAAAGCTCTTTTCGCTCGCTTCGGTGTGCCTCGTGCCATTATTAGTGATCGTGGGACTCATTTCTGCAATGACCAATTTGCTCGAGTCATGGCTAAGTACGGTGTAAATCATCGTCTTTCCACAGCCTACCACCCACAAACTAATGGCCAGGCCGAAATATCCAACCGAGGACTGAAGCGAATTTTGGAAAGAACCGTGGGAGAGCATCGTGCCGCATGGGCTGATAAACTCGATGATGCTTTGTGGGCTTTCCGTACTGCTTACAAGACCCCGATCGGCTGTACGCCTTATCGTCTTGTGTACGGGAAAGCGTGCCACCTCCCCATTGAGTTGGAGCACAAGGCTTATTGGGCCTTGAAGTGGGCCAATTTTGATATAAACAAAGCCGGTGACCTACGCAAGATCCAACTCAATGAGCTAAATGAACTCCGGAATGAGGCTTATGAAAACTCTTTGATCTATAAGGAAAGAACTAAGCTCATTCACGACTCCAAGATCAAAAACCGAGAGTTCCATGTTGGAGACAAAGTCTTACTTTTTAACTCTCGGTTGAAAATCTTTTCGGGCAAGCTTAAATCTCGTTGGTCCGGCCCATTCACCATCGCCCAAATTTTTCCATATGGTACTCTCGAGCTCGCTCAACCTAATGGACCAAATTTTAAGGTGAATGGCCAACGAGTGAAGTTGTACTTTGGTGAGGACACCTCTCAAGAGGTGATTCCATCCCTCACCACGTTCCCCATGAACTG
Source organism: Glebionis coronaria (assembly GCA_025667525.1). NCBI lineage: Eukaryota > Viridiplantae > Streptophyta > Magnoliopsida > Asterales > Asteraceae > Glebionis > Glebionis coronaria. The sequence continues at coordinate 308,974,041 of CM046874.1, read as the reverse complement.
AATTTGGGTCGAGTCAGGCTCGTGACTCGGTTATCAAAAACAAGCGCTCCTCGGGAGGCAGCCCGAGTATCTATCCCTTTAACCCCCTAAGTGTAGGGGAGGACCTATTTTGGTCATTTGTGTTTGTGTGGTGATGTGCTTACAGGGATTACTGCAATCTTGGAAACTTTGAAGAACCGTGCTCCCGTGTTATCCGAAATCCGGTTCTATCTCTCAACTATCGTGATTCAATTTTCTTCATACTCACATTTGAAATTGATCACTTTAGTCGTCTCTTCCTTAACTCGAGTTAACCAACGTGCACAATGTCATAAGTGTAGGGGAGACTTTTCCCACATGCTTAAACATTAAGGACAATGTTTATCTTAAGTGTAGGGGAGACTTCTATCGAAGTTTTAAGTGGACTTTTCCATGAAAATGCCTTCAATTAACCAGAAAATCCTATTTTTCAGCATTTTTCAAATTTTTTATTAACTTTGGCCATTTAGTTGTAATTTTTATCGTTGCTTTCATTTGTATATATTCCACATTAAAGTCAAAAATATTAATAAAGTGGTGTAGCTAGTTTAGAAGTTTTTGACATATTAGGCCCGTTGCGTTTATTTTGACTCAACCCGAATAGACTTATCCTAGTTTATTCTAGCTAGTATCCTTAACCATGTAGACCTTAATTGGTTTATTAGGCTAAGTATCCACGAGTCTCATTATTTGAGATTTTAAATTGTGGAGAACGAGAAATGATAGAGTCAATTATAAGTCGGTATTCTTGCGCAAGCTCACTTGGTGTAATTATTTGCCTATTCTCCCATCACTTGCTAATAATTTATCTGCAATAAGTAAGGTCTTACGATTTGAAAAGTTACTTAGCTTCTAGCCCAAGATCGTTTAAAAGTTGCTCGGTAATGATAAGAGTTCATAGCCAAGGCATAACTTATGAAGCGGGGCGCGAAGATTGGCGAGTCCGAAAAGGCCCTAAAAATGCATGAGGATTCAATTTTATTGCTGAAGATCCAAAGTGATGTGAAAAGCATTATTCCTAAAGTCAATATGAAGGATCAAGACTCACGACGAAAAGCAATCAACTCCCATAAAGATCATGGAGAAGTCTATCCGAAAAGACCCTAACAAGGTATGAGGATAAATAGATCCAAGTCCGAAAAGGAGGCGGATCGTTGTATCTCAAAATCCCAAATAGAGATTGAAGAAATAATCATGAAGTCGTGGTCAACAAAGTTGGAGTACCCCTCAAAAGTCTCCAAGTGAAGAAACTCTATTATGATGAGAAGACCATTATCTCAAGAACGTCTCTCGAAGATATGAAGTATGAAGTACATGCCAAATATCGGCCCGAGAAAGGTCTCAAATCGTGAACCAAGTTATGCCAAGATATGAACTTTTTGATATCCCGAGAAGCAGTTTTAAGAGATTTTGTCCTTTAGCTAACTATTGATCAAATCGTCCTACTTTGCTTTCAGCCCTAATAAACTATCGAAATAAGTCCAAAAATGCATCTTCATGATCATTCTAAGACAAAAATAAAATATAAGAGATACAACTAGGAATAAGGGAGTTTAAGCATTTAATTAAGCCATGTGTGTAAGTGTTTGATTTACTGACTTATAATAACAATGATCTCGTTTTCAAGCTTAGTTTGGGGAACGTGAAACTTGAGGGTGATAAATCTTCGCAACACCAAAGCCCTAATGTAAGTCCTTGATTTCTTTACAAGTTATTTCCATCCTTTTGTTTACTCTAAAGTTTTAAGTTCTCTTAGTATCTTAATTGTTGTTTAGTAGAGTTTAAATAAGGCCAAGGTTGATTAATTATGAGAAAAATGTAAAATTGCTTTATCACTAAGCATTGCATGAGGGCATGGCAATGGTTAAGTGTAGGGGATTTGATAGGTGTGTAAACACCCATCCTTTTTCCACTTAATTCTGGCTAAAACAAGACCAAAACACGTAATTAATATCATTTGTTTGGAATTATGCGTGGTTTTTGTGTTTATTGTGATTTCAGAGCTGACCGGATAAATACTAAAGAAAACATGGGATTGCACGGGTTTCATCAAGGAAAAAGACTCAAGATAAAGTCTATTGTCCAAGACGTGCAAAAGATTTGAAGTCACTAGGCCTATTCGAAGATTTATCGAAGAAAAGGACTAAAGACGGAAGATTTTTATAAGTCGAAGAAACTCGAGTCTATTTAACGAAGAAATTAAAAGACGAGTTGGATTTAATCGACAACAAACCCCGAATCAGAATCGAAAACGTCAACTTTTCTGAAAAGACGAGAAGACAAGAAGAAAGGGAGAAAGCCCACTAACCAACCAACCATTAGGACTATAAATAGATCACTCCCTTCACATTGAAGGGAGTTAGTTTTTCATTTTTCTTTTTCCCAGGCTTTGTAGTTCGTCTCATCACAAACTCCATTAGGGAGTTTGGTGATTTTCATCTTTTTCTTTTAATCTTGTAATCTTTAATCAATACTCTTGTTACTTTTCCCTCAATCAATCCATTCCATCTTTTCATTAATCTTGTTCTTCATCATCTCTTTTTGCAAGTTTCTAAGTTTTTATTTGATTCAAGTTTGATCTTAAAAAGTTGTTGAATTAGTGTTTTTATTGGTGGGATTTGTTCTTTATGGTATGTTAATGATTAGTGGTTAGTTTGGTTAAACCTTTTTAAGTATTTGATTTGATTTTGGATTTTTGATTAAGTTCCCCGTTTACTTGCTGCTGTTACTGTTCTTCATCTGCCCAGAAAATTCCGAATAGGCATTTTGTGTTTCCCTTATTCGGAATCTTTCAATATTCCGAATAGGGGTGTTTTCATTTTGGTTACTCGGAATATTTCAATATTCCGCATAGCCGATTTTACAGTTTTCTTATTCGGAACTTTTCCAACATTCCGAATAGAGTTTTTATTGTACCTTACTCGGAATATTTTCCGCATAGCATATTTTTGTTTCATTACTCGGAATATTCCGAATAGCCATTTTGTGTTCCCTTATTCGGAACTTTTCAATTATTCCGAATAGGGGTATTCTCGTTTCCTTATTCGAAACTTTTATAATTTTCCGCATAGCCTCGATTTTTCCGCATGGACTTTACTTTCCGAATGAAGCAGTTTTTCCGCATAACCATGTATTCCGCATAGGGAAGATTTTCCGCTTAGACTGGTTTTTCCGCATAGAGCAATATTATATTCCGAATGGTCTTACTTTCCGCATAGGATCTTCTTCAGTAAGAGTTATTTTTCAGATTATTTTTCAGATTATTAATTGTTTTAAGTTTACTTCATTATCATTTTATTTACTTACCCGTTTAGTAGAATAGAAAACCAAATCCACTTTTTGTCACCAAGAACAAATCATTCTACTTTTAACTGAGATCAATTCGAGAGGATTCCGAGAATTTTGAACCTAGAAAAATCATTGTATCAGTCATGTTCACGAATCCGTGGATTGGAGTAGATCGTAGTTGTAGCTTCTTCTGAGGTGGACGACCCGGTTTGATTAGAGGCGGGAATTGGTACACCAAAGAATGGAAGTTCACGCATTTGAGTGAATTCCAAATCGTGATCGTCGTCATCCTCTTCATCATCAATAGGCATGGCATGGGTAGTTGTTACTTGTGTTGGTTGAGAATTACTCGTTGTTGGTATATCTTGACCAATTGTTGGTGCAGATGTGTCTGATTGTGCTTCGGTTGCTGGAGCGACAACTTCGGTTACCGGAGCTATTACCTCAGGTTCTGGAGCAACAATACTTGGAGGAGTAAAGAATTCATCAAAGAACGGTTGAAACAACTTATCCCATTCATTCCTGGTAGGTGGTATAAATGATGATGAAGTAGGGTTGTTTGGGACAAGACCAGAACTAATGTTACTGGGTCCCATTTCATGTTGTGCGGGTTCAGAGCTGCTTTGCTTAGAAGCCATTGCTGTCAGCTCATCAAAATCAACATTCAAAGTTTCGAGGATCATGCGAGAGTTACGGTTGTAGATTCGGTATGCCTTCTTTGCGGGTGCGTAACCAATGAAAATACCAATATCAGCCTTTGGTTGAAGTTTTCCCAAAGTGTCACCATCATTATTTGGATAGCAAAGAGAACCAAATACATGAAGATATGATAAATCTGGTACTTTTCCATGGAGAAGCTCATAAGGTGTTTTACCATGGCGTTTACGAATTAGTGACCGGTTTTGGGTGTACACTGCTGTAGATACTGCTTTTGCCCATAAAAACAATGGAGCCTTTGCGTAAATTAACATCGTTCGAGCAGCTTCCATCAGTGTGCGATTTCGCCTTTCAACGACACCGTTTTGTTGTGGAGTGCGTGCAACGGATGTTTCATGAGATATGCCAACTTCTTCATAATAATCACGTAAAATTTGATTCACAAATTCGGTTCCATTATCTGTACGAATGCGTCGGACAGTAGTGTTGAGACGCACTTGAATCATCTTGAGAAATCAGATGATGAATTTAGGTGCCTCATTTTTTGCTTTAAGAAATTTCACCCATGTAAACCGAGAGTAATCATCGACAATGACGATGATGTACTTTTTACCACTAAGACTTTCAACACGCATTGGCCCACAAAGATCCATATGCAACAGATAAAGTTTCTCTTGGTTGGTGTCTTCCGTCTTGGGTTTGTATGACTACTTAGTGCTTTTCCCCATTGTACACGCGGAACACAAATGATCCTTGTGAAATGATAGTTTAGGAAGACCACGAACAAGTTCGTTTTTCGCCAAGTGATTAATAGCGTCAAAGTTAAGATGAGATAACCGTCGATGCCATAACCATGACTTAGTCTTTGATGCTTTGGAGAGAAGACATACGGGAGAAGCGGCCATCATGTCTTGTAGAGACAAAGTAACAAATTATTCCCTCGAGTACCTTTCAATAAATCAACCCCTTCCAAATTACGAATGAAGCAGGTATGCTCTCGAAAAGCGACTTCTAGGTTTGCATCACAAAATTGTCCCACAAAAAATAAGTTGTGACCGAGACCTTCCACGTAATACACTCGTGAAATAATAACATTCCCAATATGATATTCACCATAACCCATTATCTTTGCAATATGATCATTTCCAAATCTAACCGTACCAAGAAACTTGCTGACAAAATTTCTGAGCTGAGAGCGATCTCCGGTCATATGCTTGGAGCAACCAGAGTCCAAATACCAGAGAACAATTTGGACCACCTGTTTTCAATAACAACAGTAGACAATGCATTGGAAACTATTAGTTCCGGTGTGTTAGCAGATACATATATAGAATTATCAGAATTGCTAATATTTTTGAAACCCTTAGAATTCCTGCGTTTTCTAATGTGAGTTTTAGCACTAACAGGTTTTACTGTTCCAACTTTCTTAGGTTTTGGAGTATTTACGGGCACTACAGTAGGAGTAGACCTATTTAAAGGGCACTTTGTTCCTACAGTAGTGTTGGTGTTCCTAGTTAAAGGACACGCTTGTGTTTTGGTAGCCTTGGTATTCCTAGTTAAAGGGCACGCATTCTTCGCTTTAGTGGGAGTGATCCTAGTCAAAGGGCACGTATTTCCTACTATAGTGAAAGTTCTTCTAGTGGGGCGCCACATCCAGCCAACTTGGGTTAACACTTTCCCAGTCGGTTTCCATTCTAATCCATGTTTCCGGGCATACATCTCATTCACATGGTCAATAAGGAAAGAATCATGACGACTAGAAAACATACATTCATTGCAATTCCAACATTTCAAATTAGAATTCAAAGTAGGCTTAGAACGCTGCACATCCGCAGAGCCTTTAGGTTTAGCTACATGATTCTTTTTATTCAAAACAGAAATAACATTCCTAGGATGGGCTTCTACTTTCTTCTTCACTTGACTACTAGATGGGGCAAGATCCTATCATTCTTCTTGTTTCTTTTAAGCTTAGATCTTTGAGCCTTAGTAGTGGTGCTTACTCCTGTAGAAGGCAACACGAGAATATTAGAAGCTGGTTTTGATTCTGCCTTATCTTTAGTGACCAATGTTTGAGATGGTTTAGTCCTAGGGCCCTTGTTAAGTGGTGTGACGGCTATTAGGTTCCTTTTGATTGCACTAGAGGACGCTGCTGAGACAGTGGCTGCGTTATCCACAACATTCTTACCTTTTAGAGTACGAAGTGTTTCCTTTAACTCAGCCAAGACCAGATTCTTGTCACAAATTTGTTCCCTCAAATCAGATATTTCCACCGACTTTCGATTCAATTGTTCAATCAATGATTGATTCTGTGCAGTGGTATCAGCACATGCGGGCTTTACTGAATCGTAGAGTCGTGTATTTTTCTGTTTTAAGTTATCAACTTTGGACAAAATCTTGGAAACTCGATTATCTAGATCAAGTTTAAGATTCTCAGCAGCCTCAAGTACGTTCACACAGTTATTTTCCTTAGATTTCTCTACGGCTATCGGCAAAGACTTAGCAACCTTGTCACTTGGCTGACGATGTTTTGATTGTAAATTCAATCGAAAATTCTTTTCAAAGTTTGGATCATCGATATTAACACCTTCGAATAACGTTTCAAAGATTTCTTGAATAAATTGTTGCTTGCATTCAAGCGAAATACAATGTGTTTGAATCTCATCAAAACATTTTAAAAGCGAAGAATATGAATCTTGAAGCTTTAAAAATTCAGCGTCAGATTCGTGACAGGTACTATCTACCACATTATCTACGGATTCAACATTATGCACAATAGAATCATTATCAACACATTTATTCACACAGACGGAGACAATATCATGAGACATCACTTGCTTCAGAAGCTGATCATTCTGGCGTGAAACTCGTTCTATTTCAAGTAAACTGTTTTCATAAGCATCATCCATTTCATTAAAAACACGTTTAACTTCTTCTATTTCCAAATACAAATCTTGATCAAGATTACTAAGACAAGCTTTAACATTCTTTACAAACGGAATAATTTCGTCTCGGAACGCAGCTCTAGTGTGCTCAAAGTTCCATTCACCTTCCGTTATGGCCGAATCCGTCGTACGTTCCAAAATGACCTTGTCAAAATCGGCTAAGTGTTGGTGTACCGCATTTAGGTTAACGGACGGCTTACTTACCGGTGGAATTAACTTCGTTAAATCCTTTTTGACAAGTGTAGGAGACGTACTAGGAGGGTTTTCATTTGACAAACTTTGGGGCACAAGAACTGTAAATTCAGCTAATTCCTTTTGTAAGCGAATGCGGGTCTTTTTAGAAAATTGATCTTTGTTATGTTGATCATAATCAATTGTATGGAATTTTGAAAGCATTTTAGAATGAGTTTCATCCGCAAGTGACTGTGTCGCGTCAGAACTACGAACAAAAGCTGCTTCTTTCGATTTGCCAATTATGGTCATATCATAAAGACCGGGAATATATTCCTGAGCTTGTTTTGCATAACCGGGATTAGGTGGTAAATCTTGAAGACGCTTAAGTTCGAAGTCTTTAAATGATTTAGTTAAAAGATGAACCTTTTCTGTGGAAGCGTATTGTTTTAAAAGCTGTTGTTCTTTGAATTTAAGAAGTTTGGTAGCATTAATTTCCGATTAAAACTTTTTAGACTCGAGAGTTTTGAAATCCATTTTAAGTTTCTGAAAATCATTGACAACCGACTCTTTTGCTTTTAATTCATTGGAAAGATTAGCTTTTAATGATTCTATTTCTTTCAAGTGTTCAATCTTTTCAAAACGAAATTGGTCAAATTCAGAACATGTTATTTTCTCTGCTTGAGGGACCATTTCAAAAGCTTTGACCTTTTCTTTATGCAACGCAAGCTCAGCAGTTAGGGTGGAATTGGTATCTACGGATTGTCTGAGGGCCATATGCATTTGATCAATAATATGTTTAGGTACCATGACCAAATCATGTTGAGCATAAGATTCCATACCCGTCGTAGCATTTGGTTGAGGTTCACTCAAATGTGTAGGATTGGGTACCACATCATTTGAGTTACTAGTTCCCGAATGTTGTTCGAGGTTGTCATTTTCATGCCTAACTTGATGTTGGTTATCATCAATATTATTAGATGTGGTTGGTACCTCACTGACGACATCAGAACCGTGGTGAGAGAGATTAGCAACGAGAGCAGCTTGGGCAGAGTGAATGCCATCACAATCCGAATCATATGCATCAAGATCATCTGCTTGATAAGCTGCATTAGAAGTAGAAACGACTGCAATGCCTTCAGTATCTGCTGCCTCTAGGTCTGCAAGAAATGCTAACTCCTCTGTATCTAAAATCTTCCCCTTAGACTGAGCATCAACCAAATACATCTTCTCACGAAACCATGCATCGTCCCTCCTTCTTTTCGGCTGAGTGCATTCCCTAGCCATATGACCTTGTCCTCGGCAATTCTAGCAAGTCACAACCTTCTTAGGACCAATAGGACTCCCATTTCCACTAGCTTGAGAATTCACAGCTTGATTGTTCCCAGTCCTTGTAGGAGGTCCATATGAATTTTGCCTTCCCTGAATTAGTTGCACCGTCACTTGACCATCTTGAACAGTGGCTTGTTGTCGAGGATTTGATGAGGTGCGGAGCTGATTGTTTGTTGGTGGAAATCCTCTAGTTGCAACAAGTTTTGACAAGTAGGCTGTGAGACGGTGTAGAACATCAGCTGGCGTATCATTTGGAGTAAAGACCGGTGCTTGGATTGGTGGAAGTTCATTAGATTAGAAAGCTTGTGCTGGTTGTGCTTCTAATGGAAAATATCCTTGCTGAGGAGTATAGCCCATTGGAGAAGTGTTGGCTTGTGATGGTGATGTCTGATATTGTGGTTGCTGTGGAAAAGATTGTTGATGAACACTTTGTTGATATTCTTGCTGTGACATCATTGGTGGTTGATAAGATGGTTGCTGATAGATGTGTGGTGGTGGCTGCTGCAAGTATGATGGTTGTTGATAAGTATAAGCCATGTTTTGTTGAGAAGCATACATTGCAAGTGGATCATGAACTTGAGGTGTAGACAACCGAGCCGCGATCACATGGCATTCGTGTTTTTGAAGAAAGGCTTGAAGTTGATCCACATTGGTGTTATGCAAGTCCTTAGCCAATTTAACATCCGTCACGTATTTTTTCCATTCTGGAGGAAGAGCGTTCAAATACTTGGTGTTCAATTGAAAGGTAGGAATTGTCATGCCATAGGTATTGAGCTCATTCAACAATAGGGTAAATCTCAGATAGAAATCATTGAGAGTCTCCCCTGGCACATAGGCAAACTTATCAAAAGTATCATAAAGCTTACACTCTCGTTCTTGTTTAGTTAACAAGGTGCCTTGCATGAGAACAAGAATTCTATCCCATAACTCTTTGGCAACTTTATGTTTGTTAACGAGTTTGTAGACATCTGGAGGAAGGGCTTGGAGAATGATGTTTGTAGCATACTTATCACATTTGTCTTGAATCTTCATATCTCCAGTCAATTCACCCGTTGTGCGAGGATGAGTAGTTGTACCTTCCGTCACTGTACCATAATCTAATGGTCCATTGAACACCGATGCCCAAATGAGATGTCCATTCTCCTTGTTCAACATATAAAGTTCCATTCAGGAAGCCCATTCCTCATACATAGTCTTCTCCAACATTAGTGGACGATTATCCGTTCCCGAGAGGATGGACTTATCCGTAAGAGATGTGTACTCCATTGCAATAAGTGAAGATTTACAAACGTTGATCGATCAATGAGAGAAAGTAAATGTGTTTGTTGTTGTGAGTTGAAGTCGAGAAACAGTGTTAAAATCCCCTAAAATATGTTCTCGATAAACCAAAAATTCCAAGTCAAAATTACACACGATTGTTCTAAATTTTTTATGGAATAAATTTTGATTATCGGAATAATGATCGGAATAGTGATAGGAATGTCCTATCAGAATACTTGATAGGAATGCTGATCGGAATAGTGATCGGAATGGCCTATCGGAATATTTGATAGGAATGCTGATCGGAATACACTGATCAGAATACCTTGATCGGAATATCAAATCTGAATACCAAATCGGAATACCTTGATCGGAATACCAAATCTGAATACCAATCGGAATGTACCTAATCTGAATAACAAATCTGAATACCAATCGGAATACCTTGATCGGAATACCAAATCTGAATACCAATCGGAATACCTAATCGGAATACCAAATCTGAATACCAATCGGAATACCTAATGAGAATACCTGATCGGAATGTTCCCAAAATCGGAATCCCTAAACCCTATTCCGATTACACTGATCGGAATGTACTATAAACCCATTTCCGATGACCTGATCGGAATAATTCCCACTTTTCTCGGACAAAACTCAACCTATTCGTGATTTTAAGCCAAAAAATGATCAAAACACCAAAATTTTGTGTTTTTAGCCAAAGTAACTATACCAAATCCCTACCACAACTATGTAGAAGATTTGTATCAAGAAAAAACCATCAAAAACACAAAAAAAATTTGGACGTGTGAAAATGGATCAAAAAATGGCGTATGAATCAAGTACACAAACACATGAACAATACAATCATCCCATGGCTCTGATACCATTTGTAGGATTGTCAATCTTGCTTATGTTTTTAGAGAGAGAAAGAGACAGAGAGATGGTGAGAATACACACACTTAGAGAGAGAAAGAAATGTTTACTATGTGAAAAATATGAAAACCACACACCCTCTCCATCAAAGGAGAGGGTTTATATACCCAACCCTTGTAATGGCCTTGGGCTTACACGTTTGGGCCGGCCTACACATGTTGTAGGCTAGGCTTGGACTTGTTTGATAAATAAAGAAGGTTAACTAAACTACGAGCTATAACATGGACTATTGTTGGAGTGACCGATCCTTCTTAATACGTAAAAAGTATTTCCAACAAGACATGCTATTAAATAATTGCAACTTGTTTTGACAATATGACTATAATTTATTTATAAAATGTAAATTGAACTGTAACCTGTTTTGACAATATGATTGATTGATGTTTAGTTTATAGAACGTAAATTGAACTATAATCTGTTTAAACAATAGGATAGATATTTATTCTATAGAACGCAAATTGAATGATACTCTTAATTACAATTACCTATTATAGAAACTGTTAAATTTTTGTAAATCGCCCGAATGTTATAAATAGATCTATTTGGGATTGACCATCCCCATCTGGGTGAGTCATGCTCACTTTGTCTCGGCTGGGACAACAGATGTATACCATGTTGGAACTAGGTTTGGGTGTCTTTTTGTAGGACACTACGTTCTCATCACTTGAGATCTATGGAAGGTTAAGCTTCAGTTTTGATTAATAGAAAATGTAATTATCTTTTGTATAAATGCTTTGTGCATTGATATTATCTATAAGGTTTGCGTTACTAAACTAAATCATATACTACTTAGCAAATACTGAAATGGGAATAATGGAAATGCTAAACTTGGTTACTTTACACTGCTTAGTAAAACTTACTAAACTTGATTATTTTGCCATGTGTAGTAAAATACTGTAATGAAAGTATTAGATATACTAAACCTGCTTATTTAAAATTGTTTAGTAAAATATAGTAATGGGAGTATTAGCTGTACTAAACTTGATTATTTTGCACTACTTAGTAAAATACCGTAATGGAAATATCGGATATGCTTACCTTGATTATTGTACACTGCTTAGTAAAATACTGAAATGCAAATATAGGGAATACTAAGCTTAATCTTGCATCGCCTAATAAAACTTACTGAACTCGATTTATACTGCTTAGTACATCAAGGTATGGAATAATTGGAAACTTTGAATTTGACTTTTATATCAAATATTGAACAACACCATATTGGACAACTTAAAATCCTAAACTATGATTTTACAAAACTCTATGAATTCACCAACTTTATGTTGACTGTTTTAAGCATGTTTTTCCCAGGTTATTTAGCAAGATTATTTGAGAATGGATTGGGCATCATTTAGGAACATAAATGACGGGGGATTATCTTTTACTAGGATATTCATAACAAATGTTATTCAAAGATTTAAATGATTGTACCAAATCCATGTTTACATCAATTGTAATTCAAAAATCATATAATTATGATCTGTGTTTTGTAAGCTATTTGCTCATCGATCCACCACTGTGATACCCGGTCTAGGGGTGTTACACCTTTTTTGACGGGGAATCGGTTTGTGTGTGTTCATTTGTTTGAGATGCGAATGACGGGGTGTCTTGTAATGTGTTCATGGCTTGTGATTGTTGCCACCGAAGAAATGTTTCTTGTTGTTCTTGTTGATGTTGTTGAAATGCTTCGCACGAACTAAAGCCGATAAATGGTGAATTTTGAGTCGACGGGTTTGTGACACAACCTTCGTTCATCATATTAACGAATCCGTGTTGAGGGTAGTCGACCAATTTTTTTTGCTAAGAATTTGATAAGAATTGATAAAATAAAGTTAGAATTTGGTATGTAATTGATATTGTATATATAGTAGTGGTGTAGGAGGGGTAAAATGATTTTTTTTAATCTAGCCGTTAGGCTGTTTTTAAAGAAAAATTAAATGAAAACTAGCCGTCATAAACTTGGGGGGGGGGGGGAATTTAAAATTTTAAACAGGAGGGATAAAAGGGAAATAATAAAAGAGACGTTGGGGGGGGGACGAAATTTTAAAAGAAAACACCCCTGACGCGCGTTGCCCAGGCAAACGTCGTTAGCCAGATTGCATGCGGGGTATCGTAACGCAGCCGAACGGCTGCCAACGCCCGTTGGTGCGTTGCAACACCTAAGGCTCTAATAATGCACCTTTCAACAAATTGACGATCTAACGTGTGTACAAAGCTAATGTAATCCACTTTTATCACATGGCTTATATAACAAAACCCTAAGATCGTCAAACAATCATTAACAAAGTAGTGCATAGCAATTAGCCTTCTTTGAAAACCCAAAGATATTGTACAAATCATGTAGGCGGATGAGAGTGGAATTACCACTTACTTGGTATTCTCCTTTGATTTTCTGGTTTATTTAAAAAAATGATGTCATTTTTAAGTTTGACATATTTTTTATTACTCAACTAGATTATATCTTTGCTCATCACAAATTTTACCCATTTTTAAATGTGCGAGTTTAGTCTGATATTTCATTTTTGTATATTGCATAATCAACCAATATATGTATGTGTCGGTAGTATTGTATAAATCAGAACTTGGCATGTACATCATTTTGAGACTGACTTGAGTGATAGGAATAGATAGTTCGAGAAGAAAACTTTTAAGATTTAACCAAATGGCGTGTATGTGTACAAATGTGTTTGTTTATCGACTTTTTACACTGACATGTTGACCTCTCATGATAATAACCCGTCTGTTGCTAATGAGATGTTATTTTATACACTTTTAGGGGTCATTTCACCCTCGTATGTGTCATAAAATGCCCTAAAAATGTCTTAAGTCCTTTATTTTTGTTATTTTATCTATTTGAAGGCTTGGAGTACGTAGGGGTGTCCGTTGTTTGGGTTTGACCCTGTTGGAAATACGTTTTTACGTATTTAGGAAGGATCGGTCACTCCAACAATATATACTTAGTATGGGCTCGTGATCTAATATGTAATAGTATAACCCATAAAGCCCACATGTAGGGTGGGCTATATATACCCCCTCTTAGCATGTTAGGAGGGGTTGTTAGTTCTCATTTCATTCAATCACACATTCATTTCTCTCATTCTCTCCTTTCTCTCTCTAACTTTCTCTCTCTAGTTCTTCATCTCTCTCCCTCTCTTTAGATCATTGCAACACATAGACAATCTAGGAGAATGTAGACCTACAATTGGTATCAAGAGTCATGGTCGATTGGTTTGTTCTTGTGTTTGTTCATCATTGATTTTGGTGCGTTTTGATCTAAAATCATTCGATCCAAAAAAATTTTGTGTGTTTTTTATGGTTTAATCTTGATACAAATCATCTACATAGTTGTGGTAGAGATTTGGTATTGTTACTTTGGTTAAAAACACAAAATTTTTGGGTGTTTGGATCATTTTTTTCCTTAAGATATCGAATTGGTTGGGTTTTTTCCAAAAAAAAATGGAAAAAGGTGGAAATTGGGATAATTTTTTACTATTGAGACACTTTTCCATCGCAATGGCTAGGTTTTACATATTGCGAAACTTTTTGCGACGCATATTGCAACAGATTTTGTGACATTGCGACAGATTTTTGTCATATTGCGACAGATCTTGAGTTATTGCGACAGATCTTGAGTTATTGCGACAGATCTTGAGTTATTGTGACAGATCTTGAGTTATTGCGACATATATTGAGTTATTACGACAGATTTTGAGTTATTGCGATAGATTTGTCATTGCGACGAGTTTTGTGATATTGTGACGCATTTTGTCATTTTTTCACACATTGCGGTACATTTTGAACTATCTCAAAAACCACTTTGAACATTGCGATACAAGTTTGTTTTATCACATTGCGATGAATACTCAAACATTCGGAAAGTTCAACCAAAATTCATATACTTGATTTGTTCTCCGAAGGTCACTTTTCCGAATCCAAAGACTCGAACAAACAGAAGGTCTGGACTCACGTTCCAACAACAGTCTCGATAATCGACTCTAACAACTAAACACTCAGTTCTTATAACTGACTCGACTCGATTCAAAAACTTTCGACTCAAAACCATCTTATTTAAAACACAAACACACCCAGACACGATCAAGACTCGACAACTAAACAACACAGACTCGACTCCAAAAACACTGACTCACGAACAAAAATCATCACTTGACAAAAAACGTCATTTTTTTTCCTGAATCCAATCAACAAATCCACCAATCTAATCCTATTCCGTTCGTCTCAATCGTACCTCAAAAGGACTCATATAAAAAACATAAGAAAGATCCCAAATTTCTTTTTTCGTGTTTACACATGCATGTCAAAGATCTATACAGATCTAAACACACGAAACTAACTTCATCATAGATCTTTGTAGAAGTTGAAAACTTCTTAATTAACTTACGAAATCAAGAATTATATATAAAAATTGAGTTATAATCATCTCTTTAATTCGATTTAAACAGATAACCAATTACACTTACCCGAGTTCATTTAATTGATCCTGAAGTTGATTACCATTTAAGTTCTTCAAGGTCTTTGTTAGCTTCAAATCGTAAAGGAGGGTCGTTTTAATTTGAAGAAGTTAATGGGATGTGTTTTATATGGTGACTAATGAGATGAGATTGGTTTCTTTTATCTGTTTGAGATTGGGAGGTGTCGGAAGAAGTATGTTGGGGCTGATGAGATTACTTTCTTGGGGGCTGAGTTTTGAGAGAAAAATCGGGGCGGAGGATTAAGAGATTAGGTTTAGGGTCATTAAAACTATGAGTACTATTAAGGTAATGGTAGTTTATATATTTCCCTGACCTACCGAGTAATTTGATGTACTAGCCAAACCTTCTAATAGGCCGATCATCTTTGATAACGAGACAAAGTGGATAAGTGTAGGTTGGTGTATTTTTGTCCTTTTCACACAAAACATTTTTAAAGACAGAAGTTACAATAAGCTGATATTTGTTAGTAGAGGTGCAAATGAAAACCGGATTTTTGAAAATCCGGTTCAAAAATCCGAACCGGATTTTTTAAAATCCGGTTTTCAAATTATCCGATCCGGATTTTTTTATCCGAACCGGTTAGACCGGTTTTCAGTTTTTAAAAAAATCGGATAAAAACCGGATAAATTTCCGGATTTATCCGGTTTTTTAAAAAACCGGATTTAACCGGTTTTTTACAATTTATTAAAAAAAAAAAAAATTTTTTTTTTTTTTTTATTTATTTATAAAACCGGTTTTTTTTTACCGGTTAAAACCGGATAAAACCGGATTTAACCGGTTTTTTACAATTTATTAAAAAAAAAATTTTTTTTTTTTTTTTTTAATTTATTTATAAAACCGGTTTTTTTTTTACCGGTTAAAACCGGATGAAGCCGGAGATGTCGAAGAAGAATATGAGGATATACTTTGAGTAAAACGGGTGATGGCAATGCCGAAGCTCGAGATACTTGAAGTATACTAATATTTTTCGGGTGATGGCTATGCCGAAGCTCGAAATGTATTAGTGATTATTATAGTTTTATTGTAGTGTTTAAATAAAAATTATGAAGTTATATGATTGTCTTGTTGAAATAAAAATTATTATGGTATTTTTTTTAATGTTATATAGTTGTATTTTTTTTTTTTAATGTTTGTAAATAAATTCCGAAAAAAAAGGACACCAACACTTTTAACCGAAAAACCCGAACCGAACATTTTTAACCGAAAAAAACCCGATCCGAACATTTTTTAACCGAAAAAACCGATCCGAAAAAAATCCGATAAAATCCGATAACGAAAATTTTAATCCGAAAAAAATCCGATACGAACTTTTTAATCCGAAAAAATCCGATTGAGAAAAATCCGATCCGATCCGAATCCAGATTTTCAAAAATCCGGTTTTATCAAATCCGGATTTTCAAAAATCCGAATCCGATTTTATCCGGTTTATTCGCACCTCTATTTGTTAGCATTGTGGAACGAGTATTTCTTTAACTTCCAAGTTGGGCCGAGTGATACTTAGGCCTACGTTACAAAGAGTTGAACTTCTAACAAACTTAGAGGATTCCAAGCATCGCTTTATATCATCAAACAAGGACTTAAAAAGTTTTACGAATTTTTTGTTGACTTGTAAAATCCCGAGAAATCAATTTCTCGATTTCTACTCGAATTGAAATCTCGTATTGGTCTTTCGACAGCTAACACAATTACCATTATCGAATTTCAATGGAATCATTGAGTTCGACATTTCAAGAGGGAGAACTGCAACACATGCAAATCAAAGAGATCAAATTGCGCCAAAAAACATTGTAAATCTTTCACGAGGTCAAGACACACCTTGCACTTCTCTATCCGCACAACATGACCGAACTTCCAACCTTAGTTCAAATGTTCTTTTGCAAAGTGGATAATTTCAATGATAAGATTTTCAATAATTTGGATGAGTTACGGTTGAATTTTGAAAGGGAGAATCTTCATGACGTTAAAGCGAAGATGTGTCTAGAAGTCCTTCGCACACAGTATAAGGATTTCTTTGCCTCAACCATGGTACCTCCTTTTGATTATTCGTATCCAGTCTTTCACCAGCTTTTCAACTTTCATATGGGTTGCCAGAATGAAACCTTTAAAAGTGGTTTACTCAATCACATCAATATACTTGAGAAGTGTATTGAGGTCAGGTTAGTTAATTAAAATGAGATACGGTTGAAAAAGGGTCAGATTCAAAGAATCAAGGAGTCGTCTAAACCATTGCATGCAGCAATACCCTCATTAACATGAGAGAGAGAGAGAGACACGCCTCAAGCTGTCGTCAAGAGATGATCAGATTTTCCCGGTGCAAGAAATGGGTGCCAATTTTGTCGTCAGGGTAAGCAATGGCAAGTAAGCAGGAGGAAAACATGAACCGAGCAGCAAGTCACCATCACCAACTGTTCAGGTGCCAAGTTTCAACAATATATTGTTGAGCATTCCGAACCTAATTATGCCAAACATGGGATGCAAAAGAGTGATAGCGATACCACTTCTGATTCATCCGATGTGAGTCATAATGGGGGAGAAAGTGTTCAAAATGCTAAACATCTTGATAAGTGCCTTATGACTGCTTCTTTAAATAATTATGATTCTAGGATTAAAGAGCTCAAAACGATCGTAGCTCAGCAATCAAAAGATCTTGAGGATGCCAAACTATAATTTTCCAAGAAAACGAACAAATTTGAAAAATATTTTGAAAAACATGAAAAGTCAAACGTTGTTCTTGAACGAAAATTGGATCCAAAAGTTATAGATTCTAAAGCTGAAAAGGATAATCTTTTGAAACAAATTAAGTTGCTTGAATCTAAGTTTGCATCCCAAGACAAATTGCTTAAAGATAATGAGACATTAAAGGCTCAGGTTCAAGAAAAGGTTTTTGCTATAGCTGCTTTGAGAAATGAATTAAGGAAAACTAAAGGAACTAGTGTGGACACTAAGCTTGAAAAACCATCAATCTTGGGGAAACCGCCTCAAATTCTGTCTGTTAGACAACCGACTACATTTTGATCCGAGCGACCAAAATCCTCGAGACCGCGATTTGCTTCCCAAGTTGATATGGTTCATCTTTATAGAGCAGTCACTCCACCAACTAGGGCCAATGTGACTAAAACAGCTTTTGCAAGACCTAATCACATGATTGCATCTAGTCTCCCAAGACATAGTCCAAAGAACACGTCTTGAACTAGTTCAAATGACGTCCACCATAAATTTGGTCTAAGGGAAGATATTCAAAAGACACAAGTAAGAGATAGGAATTTCAAACCTAGTCAGATGCCTTCTAGATTACCCAACACTGCTAACCATAGCATGTCATATACTAGGAGCATCAATCAATCATCTAGGAATTCTAGATCTTACTCGGACATTAAAAATGCTACTTGTAAAACATGTAGGAAATGTGTCTTTAAGGCAAATCATGACTCTTGTGTCAAGAAATTCCTCCATGAGGTGAACTCCAATGCTAGAATTAAATCCCAGGGGTTAGCTAAAATCAAACCCATTGGTAAAGTTTGGCGCCCCACTGGTAGAACTTTCACTCTTGTAGGAAACTAGTGCCCTTTAACTAGGATTGTCATTGATTCTACTAACACTACTAGGGAGGAAATTGAAAAGGATGATACATCACTTAAGCCTGAACTTAAGGTTTTCTATAAAAGGAGACGTTTGCCCGCTAAGACAAGTTAATCATCTCCTCAGGTCACCTTTGGCACAAGAAAAGAAAACTGTGAATCCCCGCATGGTTCTAAGATAGATATCGCTAACCCACATATAAGCATACAACTTTCTAATGAGAATGCAGGTACCAAAGTTAACGTTCAACAAGAACACAGCGTTTCAATCGTTGTATACCATTCAATTAAGGACACTCTCAAAGTTTGGTTGCTGAAGAAGCTGATATCTAAGAAACAAGTGTCTCAGGGGATTTGCAATTAAGCTTACTGTACATGGCTCATAGTAAAATCACAGTCTGTGACCCGAACTTCAAAGAAAGGGAAGTTTATCTCGTCAACGATAACTTACCCTCAAAACGAGAAATGAATTTTTCTCGGACACGAGCTATTATTAAAACTATTCAAATAGGTTTTTAAGCTCATGTACATGATTCATTGTTAAATGACAGACAATGATCCGGACGTCAAATAAAGGGAAATTTATCTATGCAACGATAACTTACCCTAAAAACGAGAAATTAAATTTTCTCGTACATGAGCTTACATTAAAACTATTCAAAAGTTTTAAGCTCGTGTATATGGTTCATAGTCAAATCACAGTCTATGACCCGCTCTTCAAATAAGGGAAAGTTTATCATCGATGATAAACTCAAAAACGAGAAATTAAATTTTCTCGGACACGAGCTATTATTAAAACTATTCAAAAGTTTTATGATCATGTATATGGTTCATCGTTAAATATCAGACGATGACGCATTTTTCAAATAAAGTAAAGTTTATCGCCGATGATAAACTTATCCTCATTAATGAGAAATTAAATTTTCTCGGACACGAGCTTACGTTAAAACTATTCAAAGCTTTTAAGCTCGTGTACATGGCTCATCGTTAAATATCAGACGATGACCCGATCTTCAAATTAAAAAAAGTTTATAGCCGATGATAAACTTATCCTCACAAACGAGAAATTAAATTTTCTCGGACACGAACTTACATTAAAACTATTCAAAGGTTTTAAGCTCGTGTGCATGGTTCATTGTTAAGTGTCAGACAATGACCTGGACTTCAAATAAAGGGAAGTTTAGCTTGTCAACGATAACTTACCCTCAAAACGAGAAATTAAATTTTCTCGGACACGAGTTTACATAAAAACTATTCAAAGGTTTTTAAGCTCCTGTAAATGGCGTATAATCACTTTTCAGATTATGCCTCGGACTTCAACAAAAGGAAAGTTTATCGCCGATGATAACTTTTCCTTACAACGATAAATTAATTTTTCTCGGGCATGAGCTAATATTAAAAACATTCGATGTTTTTAAGCTCATGCACAATGACTTACAATTAAATATCAGACTGTAACTCGGACTTCAATTTTAGGAAAGCTTATCTTTAATGATAACTTATCCTCGTAACGGGAAATAATTTTTTCTCGGTCAAGAGCTTGTATTAAAACATTCAAAGTTTTAAGCTCATAAAGGAACGTGTATCTTTTAAATAAGAGAACTTTTCCTTATAACGAGAAATTCATCTTTCTCGGTCATGAGCTTTCCGTTAAAACATTCAAAAGTTTTCAAGCTCATGAAAACGACTTTGATGAGATGGCATTTATACATGATCTCATCGTTCTTTTCGGGCTTTAAATGCACTAAAATGTCATAAAATACCATATATATATGCTTGTGTTTGTTTACTTGTGTATTTTAGGTATGGATATTGTGAAAAAGACAAAAGATGACAAGAAACAAGGAAAAACGGACACGAGAAACGAAGCCGTACAAAGAACCGGGCCCTAGTTCATGAATTATCCAAGATTTACCCTTGAAGACTTGAAGATATGCAAGATTGATCCTCAAACAATGAAGAAATGACACTTAAAACCCTTGTGATTTCATAATTACAAGTTTGGTCCCTTAAGTTTGTCAAAATTGCAAAAAGGTCCTTCAACTTTGAAGAAATGGCAAGATTAGTCCCTCAACTATTCAAAATTTTCAATAATGGTCCCTCATGAAGTCAAAGACACGTTGAAGACCTTTGAAGATCAAGAAAGTCCAAAATCAGTCCTTCAAATATGGAAAAATGGCAAAAAGAACCCTTGAAATACTTTTGCCAAAGTTTTGGGGCAAAAGTATGAAAATGGAAAGTTCAATTGTGAAGAAAACGGGTTTAATAGGCTGAAAAACATTGTTTGCACCTTTTTCCAAAAGCCAAGGACTTAAACTGCCAAGTTTAGAAGTTTAAGTCCCTAAACACGCGCCAAACAAATCCTTCCCTAAGAAAACGGATCAAAAGTTACCACTGTAGCAAGTATGAACCCAGTAATTACTTTTTACCAACAAAGGGTAAATTGCAATTAGTTGTTCCCCCGTGTGATTCACACATGCATAAACCCATCCCAACCTTAAAACTCTCTTCTCCACTCACCAATGGACCCCACACCCAAAACTGTTTTACCCATCACATGACAACTTATTCCCCAAGGATTGCCACGTGTCAAGATCAACGGCCAAGACTCTTAGCTTAACCCCAAAGCTAAAACAAACGTCCATGATGCATTTGGACAGCTCATTCCATCAAATGATCTAGAAGACCTCAAGGGCACTTTTGGGAATTCAGTTCTAGGGTTTATGAATAGTGTTTCGTATGCATTTGCCTATAAAAGGAGACCTCAACCTGTGAGAGTCCCTTTGTTCCAGATTTTAGCTAATTTCATTGTAATTCCTTTTTATGAAATAAAGTTGGAATTTCTGAAAATTTTGAATTCTCATTTGTTATTTATAAAAGTTTGGTGTCTGATTAGCTGAAATCTTAGTTCCACTTACATGTTTTGTTGGTTTTGAGAAAAGGTTTTAAGGATTAAAACACTTGTTTTCAAAAATCAAAGGTTTAATCTGTTTATGATCTCACTTTTCTGTTTGTTCATCTTAGCAGCTTGGAAGCTGGTACTTGTTTTGCTAGTACCTCAGCTCAAACAATCCAGGTCCTTGATGTAGGTCTTGGAGGTTTGCACCCCTCTTCCTTTTTCAATTTTTCTTTATTTTTCTGAATATTGGTGATTTTGCATGATTATTGTTGAATCTGTGTTTTTATGGTTGAATCTTGTTTATCTGATGTTATTGAATTGATGTTACCTTGATTTGTGGGTTAAATCTGAAATATCCTTTGAAAATTTGTGAAATCAGATAATTAAGGGGTGTTTGGGTTAACTGCATAAGCAGGATTTGTGGAATATTGAGTTGTTGTTTTTGTTTCCTTTGGTTTGGTATCTGTTATTTGGTTGCTAAGTGACATTTATCTGCAAGTTTTGTGGTTTGAAACACCTAAAACAATCAAAGGGCTATAAAATCTGATTTACTTGGGAATTTTGGCTAAAATTTTGGGGACACCTAGATCTAAGGGTAGACTAGGGTTAATGATGTTGAAGTAATACTACACCTTTAGGAAAAGGATGCAATAAAAAGGGCAAGTGAGCACGACGATTTAGGAAAACCGTGTGTGAATGACCCAATTAGGTTCGTTCTCAAGGAGGCTTAGTGTGTTATGTGTGTAATGACTTGGATTAATTTGTGATTATATTTGAAAAGAAGAATAGAAAGGGGATTAGAAGAGAGTGACGGTTATGAAGACGGATTAAACTAAGTCTAAAAAGGCGTACACGTAAAGTCGTAAAAACTACCAAAATTAAAATTTAACCCTAAAAATTCCTAAAAATCACCAAAAATCCTTAATAATATTCTAAGAGTTTACAAATAATCAAAACTTGCAAAAACCTTTTAATTAATTAGATAATGACTTTTTAATGCTAATTAAAGCCCTAAAAATCAAAATTAATTATTAAAAAGCCCTAAACAAGATTTTCAAGTTTGTAAACCTCAAAAATACTCTAATTAAGCTAAAAACTATTTTTCAAAATTTTAAAACCAATTTAAACTATTTTTAAATAATTAAAAATTCCTAAAATCAATTAAATCTTAAATTAATTATAACAAATAATTAAAAGACCTAAAAAATATTTGGAAAGTTGCAAAAATCCTAATTAAGTATTTAGAACCTAGGAAAAATATAAAAACCTAGAAAATCAGACTTTTAATTTTTAATAATAAAATAATATTAAAATAATATTAAAAATCCAAAAATTATAAAAAATTCTAAAAACTTGCAAACTAGCTTAATTTAACCTAAATAACTCAGAAATGAAAGTGAAATTACCTAAATACCCCTATTGGGCCTAGAAAATGGGCCAAACCCTAAACAGTCCCTTATTGGTCTTAATTAAGGCCGAATAAGAAAAAGTGCTCAAATTAAGCTCAAAAAGCACAGGTTGACTCAAAATTTGATTTTAAACAACTTTTTCCAAAGGCCCAAAAGCTGAAAATGTGAAATAAGCTAACTTATAATAAGCAGCTTATTCTTAATGGGCTTTTTGGCCCATTAAGCTATAAGCTGATGCCATAAGCTAAAATTTAACACACAACCTTCTTTTGACCTAACAAAGACTTCTGTAAAAAGAAATTTCAAATAAGACCACTCAATAAGCCAGAAACAAGTCAACAACTTATTCACAAAACGACAAAATAGTCGTTTTTATGATCTAGACCACCTCAGAAGCTGATTCAAGTTGCAAAATGTTTCTTTTGACAAAAGTAAGCTTAAAAACCAAAGAACTTTCAAATAAGCACACTCAATAAGCTGGAAAATCAAATAAGCACTTATCTTAAAAGTCAAACAAGTTGGTTTTCTAGTGAAAAGTCAAAGTCAAAGTCTGATAAGCTCCAGTTCACTTAAATGGGTCAAATAATGAAGATCTATTACAAAAAATAAGTTGTTGCAAGTCAGAATAAGCTAGAATAGCTTATTGATAAGCTGATGATAAAATTGCACTAGCAGGGGCTAGTTTTGGATGTTGAGCAGTGGGAACTTTTCCCACTGCTTGACTATTTTGACTTGTTGTCTTTAGTGACTTTTTCTTGGATTCAGTTTTCACAAAGGCACCCAATTGATCTTTGGATCAAAAGGAGTCAATAACAAGCAAAATAACACAATCACAAACAGCCAATTGATACAGTTTAATCAATTTATCACCAGATATAGCACAGACATGAACAATGAGCAGTTTAGCATTCAAGAGCAGTTTAAGAGCAATTCAGCCAACCAAATTCAACCAAATGCACACACAAGCTATAATAAACTCCAATAAGCAAGTCTAAACAGGTTTCATGCACTGGTTCAAAGAATTAAGCAAGATCCAAGCTATGAAAGTTACTGATGAACACTACACATGCAGTTTTTAACTTTTGCTGATGTATTTGACACACAAGCCAATTTCAACACCTCAAATCTTTCAAACAGGTTAAGTTAACTTTGTTTAAACCACTTTTATCCCTAAGCATGCATACACACTAAGTGTTCCCAAAATCCTAGGTCAAAATAAGCAGAAACAAGGTCTTAATAGCAGATTGATCAATTTTTAGTGTTCAAACCCAATAACTTGCAGCAAAACACTCTCAAACAAAGGTATATCAGATACAAAGCATGAACAACACTTTCCCTTAACATAAAATCAGATTACAAGCATAAATCAGTAGACCCAAACACCCCTTTAACTTTTTCAAATCAAGATTTTCAAAAGCAAAACAAGATTTCAGGCCAACCAAGCATCAATTAACACTCTAACAAGTCTAATAAACAGATTCAAGCAAGAACAAGCCACAAAATTCACAAGAACAACAGTTTCATACAAATATCACCAAAAATCACAATTTATGCAGATTTGGAGATTAAGTAAGCAAACCTCATGGATGTACATCCACACCCACGAATTTTGAGCTTATGTGCTAGCAAGAACAAGCACAAGCTTCCACAAAAGCCTGCTAAGATTCAACAAGGGTTAAGCACAATAACATGAAAAATCAGAAACTTGGAAAAATCTTGATTGATGCAAACTTGTTACCCCACACTTGATTATCCCCAAGTTATAAGCCTCACCACACCTTAACCAACTCAGTTAGGATGCTATGATCAGCCCTATAGCCCAAGAATTCCAAGATTGGAACAAGACTTAGCAAAATATCAAGAAAATGAGGAAAATATGCAAACTTATGCACACTCCTCTTTTGAAAACAGGTTTTTAACTTCAAAAGCAGTAAACTAAGAACATAAACAACAGAATAAAGATGGCACTTGGTCTTTCTTCAAATCACTTAACTCAAATTCATTAAACTGAAAAAGGATTTACAAGTGTTTGAACAAAGGAAAAACCAAAAGCAAACGTCTAATGAAGCACCCTAAGGCCTTTATATAGGCATACAAATGACTAAGGAAAGCTGAAAAATACATAAACCCTAGTTGTGAAGTCCCAAAAATGCCCTTGAGGTCTTTGTCTTCTTTGGAGAATCATGTGACTTTTTCTTGTTGTGTAGTGGTAGCTGGCATGTGTGAGAGCATCCAATAGTGTATATGCAGCTTAGAAAGTAAGCATGTATCTCAAACGTTGGATTGCTGCCACCTTTTTGGCAGTATGCATGGGTGTGGAGCAGGGGAGACACTAGGAGACAAATGGGGTGGTGAGGTGTCAAGTTTTAAGGTTGGGTTGTGATTATAGGACCCTTAATCACAAATCTGCACATTATGGGAGTTTAATTGTTTGTAATTAGCAAATGCCCAATTTGTGCCAAGAACACCAAGAACATGTTTTTAATCCGTTTGGTTTTTAAATTGGGTGTTTAGCGCCAAGTTTAAACTAATCTGTTAGGATTAGTTTAATAAATAAATGTGAGTGGATGGTGAGGTGGAAGCAGGGAGCAATGTGATTGGTGGAGAGGTGGTAGTGGGGCACGTGTCACCCCACTACTGGTTAAGGTATCTATTTGTGTCGCCCAGGTTTAACCCCTCACTTCTTTCCCTTTTGTCATTTCAATTCAAAAAGCTGTCAGCGCTCATTTAACCTTTGTCAACTTTGGACTTTTTGCATTTTTGGCCCATAAACTTTTGTAAAGTGAATTCAGGGGTATTTCTTGCCATAATTGAATTCTTCAAGGGCTGGTTTGGTATTTTCTTCAAAGGTAATGGTCTTGACTTGTATGATTGTCATCTTGGAGGACTGAAATTGCCAAGTCTTGATAAATGAGGGACCATTTTTGCCAATTGTTGAAAGTTGAAGGTCCTTTTTGTAATTTTGGATTTTTCAAAGGACCAAACTTGTCATTTCTTGTACTTTGAAGGACTTCATGATATATTTGACTTTGTGGATGATACTGGTTGACAATTTAGCTTTGTTGAGGGGCTAAACTTGCCAATTCTTCAAAGTTAAGGGCCTTTTTGGTAATTTTGACAAACTTTAGGGACCAAACTTGTAATTATGAGGATACAAGGGTATAAAGTGTCAATTCTTCATAATTGGAGGACCCTTCTTCATAATTCTTCAAATCTTCAAGGGTTGATCTTGGGAAAGTCTTCACTAGGGCTTGGTTCATTGTGCGGCTTCGTTTCCCGTGTTCGTTTTTGCATGATTCTTGTGATCTTTTGTCATTATCTCAATATCCGTACCTAAAATACACAAGCAACAAACACAAGCATATATTTGGGTATTTTGATGATATTTAATGCATTTTAAGCCCTATTTGGAAGATGAGACTATGTATAAAAGCAGTCTCATCACTCCCCCATACTAAACCATTGTCGTGCCCTCACGCAATGCTAGAATAAAGTATCAAAGCATCTCCAAAATTCATTTTATTTACTTTATTGGAACGATAAACTAGCTACACTACTACTATTACTACTACTTGTGTTATAGACATAGTGTATGATTTTCATCGCAAAATGGGACGTTTAGGTTCATAGAATAAGAACACGTGAATGCTTCGTTAGAAATAATTTCGTCATCCTCGATTTTCACTCCAATTCCATGCTAAGCGTGCAACGAGATCATTGTCATTATAAGTTAGTAATGCTAACACTACTCATATGCCCTAATCACGTACTTATCCTCCCATTATTCCTAAGTTGTATCTCTTATATTTTATGATGTCTTGAATGTTTCACGAGGATACATTGTTTGACTTATGCGATAATAGAGATTTAGGTCTAAAAATAGAGTCCTAACGGTGTAACTAAGACCATCAAATCAATAACCCCTCCTAATAGACGACGTTGTTAAAAAATTAAGTTGACAAGAAGAATCGATAAACACGGTTTTATAACGGTTTTGAACATGAGACTTATTACCAAGACTTTTATACGCCCCCTAACGGAAGGGCCTTATTATCTTTGGTTTACCTCCATCTTTTATTCAACTTCGCCATGAAGCTTTTATTATGACTTCGGTCTTGCCTTGCCTTTTATTATCCGCCTCATCGGTGGTTTTATTAGCCAAAGACGTATATCCTCACGCTAAGGCGAATTTTGGATCTTTAAAGCTTCGAAGATTAAGGCTTGATTCACTTTCAATTTTGCATAGATTTTTCGGCCTTGTGGGGCTTCAAATTGTTTGCTTGATTTAGGTGAGCACTTGAAATCTTATTATTGGGTGAAGCTTTCGATTATTAGGGTGCCAATACTTCAAAACCGTGACGCTGGCGATACCTTAATGTCTTCCCAATTTAATTACACGGAAGCTACTAGAAAAGACTAGAAACCCAACAATCCCAACTAAACCGCTAAGTCAATATTTATTAAGCAAAAAATATTTACATGCGAAGGGAGAATAAGCAAACAACGAGAACACATGAGTTTTTGAAAGAATACGAGTACTCTACGTTTAGCATAGTAACTTATAATTAACTCTATCATTTCTCGTCCTCATTTAAGAGACTTAGCCTAATGTGTAGTTAAGGAATCAAAGCTAAGTGCTCAACACGCACGGTCGAGTCAAAAATTACTCTTATTCTCGCCATCGGAAAATCTACATTCGTGTCTTCAAACACTTATAAAACATGAGAAAATTTAAAATTTGGCCATTTTTAGCCTTATTTTGCAAGAAAATGATAAACAAAAAGATAACTTTGGAAAGCGTGAAGGTTTGGCAAGGCAAGTATCTATTCACCCCCCATACTAAAGTTAAACATTGTCCTCAATGTTTCGAGTCTAGGGGTGCAAACACCCCCATACTAGAGACGTAGTCGAATGCCTAATCTAGCATGGAAAGGGTGTAACCATTAAATTAGTAGCCGTTTATGAAGTGTGCTAAAAACCTAAGGTTAGAACAATAAAGGATATATCATGGATATTGAGAAATGTCTCCAAAGCAAACGATCGAGTGCTCCCATAAAACGAACACGAGAGGCTCCAATCGTGAAGATCATGATCTAAAAACCACATATCACAAACAACCACGGAACAAAGGTTGGAAGGGCACAAATCCCCACACGTAAGCTACATTAGACTAAGAAAGCGATAATATGTACATAGGATAAGCATGGGACTCCCCCACGAGGCTCCTCGTTTTTGATTACCGAGTCATGAGCTCGACTCGATCCCCTCAATACTAATTATCATTGGGGAAGGTGACTTGGTCGAGGTAGTTCAAGGATGGAACTTCCCCACCAAAGTAGTGCTTCAACCTATGTCCATTCACCTTGAAGTTAGGACCATCATCTTGAGCTAGCTCGATGGTCCCATAAGGAAATACTTGAGTCACGTTGAATGGACCGGACCAACGGGATTTCAATTTACCGGAAAATATTTTTAATCTTGAATTAAAAAGTAAAACTTGATCCCCAATGTTAAAAACCCGGTTTTTAATTTTTGAATCATGCAACTTTTTAGTTTTTTCTTTGTAAATCAATGAATTTTCATAAGCAATGTCTCTCAATTCATCCAATTCATTTAATTGCATTTTCCGGTGTTTCCCCGCGGTCTCCATGTCATCATTACAATGCTTTAGGGCCCAATAAGCCTTGTGTTCTAACTCGATAGGTAAATGACAATTCTTTCCATACACAAGCTTATAGGGAGTGCACCCAATGGGTGTCTTATGAGCGGTCCTAAAGGCCCATAAAGCATCGTCTAACTTATCCGACCAAGATTGTCGGTTTTCCCCTACGGATCTCTCCAAGATCCTTTTCAATGCTCGGTTTGAAACCTCGACTTGCCCACTCGTTTGTGGGTGATAAGCCGTAGAAAGACGATGTGTAACCCCATATTTCCTTAAGACTCTTTCGAATTGGTCATTACAAAAATGGGTTCCACGATCGCTTATGATCGCACGAGGGGTTCCAAACCTAGCAAACAAACTCTTCAAGAACTTAACTACCACACGAGCATCATTAGTGGGCAAGGCCTTCGCCTCCACCCACTTAGATAGGTAGTCAACCGCAACAAGGATGTACTTATTTCTACGAGATGATGGGAACGGCCCCATAAAGTCTATACCCCAAACGTCAAAGATCTCACATACTTGAATGATATTTTGTGGCATTTCATCTTTTTGTGAGGCTTTTCCTTGTCGTTGGCATGCATCACAAGACTTCACAAGGATTTGTGCATCTCGGTAAATAGTAGGCCAAAAGAAGCCGGCATCAAACACCTTCTTAGCCGTGAGATTAGCACCGTGGTGACCACCCGTGGGTCCCTCATGGCAAGCTCTAAGGATATTAGAAGCTTCGGTGCCAAATACACAACGACGGATGATTTGATCCGCACAAGTTCGAAACAAGTAAGGGTCGTTCCAAAAGTAGAACTTGACATCACGAAAGAATTTTCGTTTTTCTTGAGTTGTCATACCCTTAACGATGAAGTTACCCGCATGGTAATTTGCAAAATCCGCAAACCATGGGGTAGAAGAATCAAGCTTAGAATTCACTAAACCAAGTGTCTCGAGCGGAAATGTTTCGGTGATTTCCTTTGGCTCGTAAACACTTTGGTGAGGATCTTCCAAACGAGAGAGATGATCGGCCGCTAAATTCTCGGCTCCTTTTTTGTCAACAATGGTGTGATCAAATTCTTGAAGGAGGAGAATCCAACGAAGTAATCTCGGCTTTGCATCTTGTTTAGCCATGAGATACTTGATAGCCGAATGGTCCGTATACACTATGCATTTTGTCAAGACGAGATAAGGTCGGAATTTCTCAAATGCATACACCACGGCAAGGAACTCCTTTTCCGTTGTAGTGTATTTAAGTTGAGCCTCGGTCATCGTCTTGCTAGCATAGTGGATAGGCAAGAAGTGCTTTTCATGACGTTGCCCCAAAACGGCCCCAATAGCGTAATCACTTGCATCACACATAAGTTCAAAGGGGAGGTTCCAATTTGGAGCAACAAGAATGGGAGCTTCGGTAAGTTTCCTCTTAAGGATCTCAAAGGCTCGTACACAATCTTCATCAAAGACAAAACGTGCCTCTTTTTCAAGAAGATGTGTAATGGGTCGAGAAATCTTCGAGAAATCCTTGATGAATCGTCGATAAAAGCCCGCGTGGCCTAGGAAACTCCTAACTCCCTTGACGGTTTTGGGATGAGGTAATTTGGCGATGACGTCTACCTTAGCTTGATCTACCTCAATCCCCGCTTTCGAGACCTTGTGCCCTAAGACGATTCCACTCTTAACCATAAAATGACACTTTTCCCAATTGAGCACAAGGTTGGTTTCCTCACAACGTTTTAACATTCTCTCAAGGTTCGACAAACACGAAGTAAAGGAATCACCAAACACGGAAAAGTCATCCATGAAGACTTCCATCGTCTTCTCGATCATATCATGAAAAATAGCCATCATGCATCGTTGAAAAGTTCCCGGTGCATTGCAAAGTCCGAATGGAATTCTACGATAGGCAAACGTTCCATATGGACACGTAAACGTAGTTTTTTCTTGATCACGAGGATCGATGGGAATTTGGAAGTAACCGGAAAAACCATCTAAAAAGCAATAGAAATCGTTTCCCGCAAGACGCTCCAACATTTGGTCCATGAAGGGCAAGGGAAAATGGTCTTTACGAGTGGCTTCATTCAACTTTCGATAGTCAATGCACACTCTCCATCCGGTCACGAGTCTCGTGGGAATCAACTCGTTGGCATCGTTTGGCACAACGGTCATCCCTCCCTTTTTAGGGACACAATGAATAGGACTCACCCAAGGGCTATCGGAAATAGGGTAAATCATTCCCGCGTCAAGGAGTTTAAGGACCTCCTTTTTGATGACGTCGTGAATTTTGGGGTTAACCCTCCTTTGACTTTGGATTGTTGGCTTGAAATCCTCCTCCATTAAGATTTTGTGTGTACAAAATTTGGGATCGATTCCCTTAATGTCGGATAACTTCCACGCAATCGCCCCTTTGTGATCCTTAAGAACATCGACAAGTGCGGTTTTTTCATCATTCGAAAGCTCCTTCGCAATAATAACCGGCAACTTGTCGTCCTCCTCCAAATAGACATACTCGAGGTAAGGAGGTAAATCTTTCAACTCGAGGATAGGTGGTTCCTCAAGTGAAGATTTGGGCTCGATACTCATAACCTCCTCGGGTGGAGGAAATGGGAAATCGTTGAGAAAATCCTTGATAATCGAGAAGTCCTCATAGTTGTCGAGGTCTTCGTCACAAGTACGTGGAACATCGAATTCTTCCAACGTAAAACCACCACCTTCGAAAGGAGTGAAGGTTGGTGTCGAATTATCAAGAATAGGATCTAACATAGTGGGATTGCCACTAGTTTCTTCATCACCAAAACCTAGAACTTCTTGTGAAAATTCCTCGCAAACCACGTCGATCATATCAACGAGGTTTATGGTTGCAACGGAATAAACATGAGAAATTTGAGAGTTTTGAGTTGCGTTTATAACAAGTTCCTCGTCGTTGAAGCGTAAGGTGATCTTTCTAGCATGCACATCGATCAAAGCCATAGACGTATCTAAAAACGAACGACCTAAAATGAGAGGAACTTGAGGATCCGTGGGGATGTCAACAACAATGAAGTCTACGGGATAGTAGAACTTCCCCACTTTCACAAAAACGTCTTCCGCCAAACCACATGCAAGAATCGTGGAATGATCGGCCAACTCAATAGACATTCGTGAAGGAGTAAGATTAGGAAGATTGAGCGACTTGTAGATTGCAAGTGGCATCAAGTTAATGCTAGCACCAAGATCGGCCAAGGCATAGCATTCTTCCATATTTTGAATTGCACAAGGGATCAAAAATTTACCGGGATCACCGACTTTTTGAGGTATGCGATTAAGATAAATCGACGAACAACTAGACTTTTGGTGTAATTTCTCCTTGTTGTTCAACATACTCTTAAAGTTAGCGGAAAATCGAGGCATCATGACCAAGGCATCGGCGAAACTCACATTAAAGTGCAAATCACAAAACATTTTCATAAAAAGCTCAAATTGATAGTTGTCGCGCTCTT
Source organism: Glebionis coronaria (assembly GCA_025667525.1). NCBI lineage: Eukaryota > Viridiplantae > Streptophyta > Magnoliopsida > Asterales > Asteraceae > Glebionis > Glebionis coronaria. The sequence continues at coordinate 308,941,938 of CM046874.1, read as the reverse complement.
GTCGTTTCTCCTTCCTAAGTCTCGATGGATAGGGCAAAGGTGGTGTGGGTTGAGGCATAGTAGGCATAGCCTTTGGAATCTCGGGTTCCAATGATGGTAATGGGTCAACCGTAGGTGTGGTATGAGCGGTACTTTGTGGGCTTGAAATATGCTCCTTTTCGACCACCACCTCGGGTTCTTCCTCAATTGCTTCCTCCGTAGGAGCAATTGGTTGAGGAATCGGCTCCTTAAGTGTCTTACCACTACGTGTGGTAATCACTTTCATCTCACCCTTAGGGTTGGATATGGTGTTACTAGGAAGACCACTTGACGACGGTTTACACATTATTGCCTCAAACATAGACGAGATTTTATCTTCAAAATTAGATTGCCTCAATACGGCTTCGGTTTGCCTTTTCTCGGCCTTAAGCATCTCTTGTTTAATCTCATGTTGCCCTTGTTCCATCTTTTGTTGGTTTTGTTGCAACCTAGTGACATTTCCTTCCATCTTGTTGGTGTGGATTTTAAGTTCATTAGCTAACTCATTTTTCAACTCTTTCTTCAAGTCGTTTTTGAACTCGGATCTTAGGCTAATTATTCCTCTTTGAATGTTGTCAAACCTAGCATCATTACCACTAGCATATTCAACAAACTCACTTGGAAGATCTTTCAATGTTTGCAAACTCTTGTTGTTATTTTGAAAATCATTTTTGTTTGAAACTTGATTATTAGCCCCTTGATTCCCATAATTTCCCTTGTTGTAATTGTTCTTAAAACCAACTTGATTGTTGCGATAGTTGTTAGCATTTTGATTTGATCCAAAACCCGGTGGAGTCATTTGATTAGAGCGGGAAACTTGACCGTTTTGGTTGTAATTTCTCGTGGCCGCAAAGGCACTCGAAGTGTTACCACCGTTGGTAATGCACTCGGAGAAATCATGACCTCCACCGCAATACATGCAAGAAACCTCAACCGCTTTAACCGTAGCGGGAGCACTTGGTTCACCAACTTTAAACTCAATCAAAAGTCCTTTCAACTTATCAAAAATCTTGTTTTCCAAGTTCGCCTCAATTTGGCAAGCATCGATGGTATTAGACAAAGAAGGTGAAGCCGAAGACGAAGCCTTACGAACACTAGACGTGCTACGAGGACTATACACCTTAGATCTATTTTCAATAATCACCAAAGCTTCCTCAACCGTTTTACACAAAAAATTACCACCCGCGGCGGCATTCAAATAATCCCTTTCATGATCATTAAGTCCATTGTAAAACGTGTCAATTTGATGCAAATCGGAAAAACCGTGATGAGGACATTCATGTAACATTTCCTTAAACCTATTCCAAGCCGTTGAAAAACTTTCATTAAATTCTTGTGAAAACTTTGAAATCTCGTTTTTCAAGTGCGTAGTCTTAGAGGGCGGAAAAAATTGGTTCACAAACTTAGACACGAGATCCTTCCACGTCAATATAGAATTGGGTGGCTCTTTCTCTAACCAAATTTTTGCGGGCCCCGCTAAGGAATACGGAAAAAGCATCATCTTAATCGAGTCGTTTGAAACATCCTTAAACTTGCAAGTAGCGGTAAGACGATTGAATTGGCGGATATGGTTGTGAGGATTGTCCTTCTCATCTCCACGGAATTTGTTGTTTTGAATCATGGACAACAAACCCGTCTTAACCTCAAAATTCTCCGCAAGGATAGCGGGAATCACAATAGCCTCTCCATAACCCTCGGTGGGTGCTTGAAGTAACTCCATCATAGTTCGATTTGCCATGGTTGGTGCTTCTCTTATAATGGGTTCGTCAATAGGAGACTCCTCACTAGAATTGTTTGGAGTGATGGATTTGTTTTTTCGTTTACGAGCACGTCTTGCTTGATTTCGAGTTAGCATAAACGTCACGTACAACGAGGGGATGAGCAAAGAAGATTCTTTTTGGTGTTTTGTATTTTTTTAATTTTTTTGTGGTTTTTGATTGTATTAACCTTTTTTGGAACTTGGTGAAATGTATTAAGTAGACAATGAGTCCACAAATCTCCTCACTAATCAAATCTCTTGATTAACGAAGCCTCAAGGAATGAAAACGAACACGTGGAGTGAACGCCTTCGATGACTTTAGAACGATGATGGAACACCAAATCGTTCAAGAGGGTTTAATCAAATTGAAACCAAGAAAATATATATGATACTTAGTAATACTTTGGGCGGCAAAACCCTCGATTCACTCTCACAATCAAATACTCACAAGCAAGCGGGGAAACGAGGCGGCGCGAAGCACTTAAGAGCCTTTTTCCTTAGGATATATTTTATAATATCCGCCTTATACCCACCTTATAGTTTGTATTTTCAAGATTAAGCTTCACGAAAGTATTTATCTATTTTTTCCTTTTTTCTTTGGTTTGAGATTCGAATACAATGATTGGGTAATGACCTCCCAAGTCAAGGTTGTGATTGCTCACGTATTTGGAGTACTTGTGTATTTATTGTTCTACGTATACAATATAGTAATAATATTCACACAAAAACCGAAAAACGATAATACGTATTAGTAGAGTGCTACTAATACAAATACTAATTATGGTTAGTATAAAAACAACAATGCCAAATCAAAACACAACACGCCTCCCCGGCAGCGGCGCCAAAATGATGTTGAAGTAATACTACACCTTTAGGAAAAGGATGCATTAAAAAGGGCAAGTGAGCACGACGATTTAGGAAAACCGTGTGTGAATGACCCAATTAGGTTCGTTCTCAAGGAGGCTTAGTGTGTTATGTGTGTAATGACTTGGATTAATTTGTGATTATATTTGAAAAGAAGAATAGAAAGGGGATTAGAAGAGAGTGACGGTTATGAAGACGGATTAAACTAAGTCTAAAAAGGCGTACACGTAAAGTCGTAAAAACTACCAAAATTAAAATTTAACCCTAAAAATTCCTAAAAATCACCAAAAATCCTTAATAATATTCTAAGAGTTTACAAAAAATCAAAACTTGCAAAAACCTTTTAATTAATTAGATAATGACTTTTTAATGTTAATTAAAGACCTAAAAATCAAAATTAATTATTAAAAAGCCCTAAACAAGATTTTCAAGTTTGTAAACCTCAAAAATACTCTAATTAAGCTAAAAACTATTTTTCAAAATTTTAAAACCAATTTAAACTATTTTTAAATAATTAAAAACTCCTAAAATCAATTAAATCTTAAATTAATTATAACAAATAATTAAAAGACCTAAAAAATATTTGGAAAGTTGCAAAAATCTTAATTAAGTATTTAGAACCTAGGAAAAATATAAAAACCTAGAAAATCAGACTTTTAATTTTTAATAATAAAATAATATTAAAATAATATTAAAAATCCAAAAATTATAAAAAATTCTAAAAACTTGCAAACTAGCTTAATTTAACCTAAATAACTCAGAAATGAAAGTGAAATTACCTAAATACCCCTATTGGGCCTAGAAAATGGGCCAAACCCTAAACAGTCCCTTATTGGGCTTATTTAAGGCCCAATAAGAAAAAGTGCTCAAATTAAGCTCAAAAAGCACAGGTTGACTCAAAATTTGATTTTAAACAACTTTTTCCAAAGGCCCAAAAGCTGAAAATGTGAAATAAGCTAACTTATAATAAGCAGCTTATTCTTAGTGGGCTTTTTGGCCCATTAAGCTATAAGCTGATGCCATAAGCTAAAATTTAACACACAACCTTCTTTTGACCTAACAAAGACTTCTGTAAAAAGAAATTTCAAATAAGACCACTCAATAAGCCAAAAACAAGTCAACAACTTATTCACAAAACGACAAAATAGTCGTTTTTATGATCTAGACCACCTCAGAAGCTGATTCAAGTTGCAAAATGTTTCTTTTGACAAAACTAAGCTTAAAAACCAAAGAACTTTCAAATAAGCACACTCAATAAGCTGGAAAATCAAATAAGCACTTATCTTAAAAGTCAAACAAGTTGGTTTTCTAGTGAAAAGTCAAAGTCAAAGTATGATAAGCTCCAGTTCACTTAAATGGGTCAAATAATGAAGATCTATTACAAAAAGAAAGTTGTTGCAAGTCAGAATAAGCTAGAATAGCTTATTGATAAGCTGATGATAAAATTGCACTAGCAGGGGCTAGTTTTGGATGTTGAGCAGTGGGAACTTTTCCCACTGCTTGACTATTTTGACTTGTTGTCTTTAGTGACTTTTTCTTGGATTCAGTTTTCACAAAGGCACCCAATTGATCTTTGGATCAAAAGGAGTCAATAACAAGCAAAATAACACAATCACAAACAGCCAATTGATACAGTTTAATCAATTTATCACCAGATATAGCACAGACATGAACAATGAGCAGTTTAGCATTCAAGAGCAGTTTAAGAGCAATTCAGCCAACCAAATTCAACCAAATGCACACACAAGCTATAATAAACTCCAATAAGCAAGTCTAAACAGGTTTCATGCACTGGTTCAAAGAATTAAGCAAGATCCAAGCTATGAAAGTTACTGATGAACACTACACATGCAGTTTTTAACTTTTGCTGATGTATTTGACACACAAGCCAATTTCAACACCTCAAATCTTTCAAACAGGTTAAGTTAACTTTGTTTAAACCACTTTTATCCCTAAGCATGCATACACACTAAGTGTTCCCAAAATCCTAGGTCAAAATAAGCAGAAACAAGGTCTTAATAGCAGATTGATCAATTTTTAGTGTTCAAACCCAATAACTTGCAGCAAAACACTCTCAAACAAAGGTATATCAGATACAAAGCATGAACAACACTTTCCCTTAACATAAAATCAGATTACAAGCATAAATCAGTAGACCCAAACACCCCTTTAACTTTTTCAAATCAAGATTTTCAAAAGCAAAACAAGATTTCAGGCCAACCAAGCATCAATTAACACTCTAACAAGTCTAATAAACAGATTCAAGCAAGAACAAGCCACAAAATTCACAAGAACAACAGTTTCATACAAATATCACCAAAAATCACAATTTATGCAGATTTGGAGATTAAGTAAGCAAACCTCATGGATGTACATCCACACCCACGAATTTTGAGCTTATGTGCTAGCAAGAACAAGCACAAGCTTCCACAAAAGCCTGCTAAGATTCAACAAGGGTTAAGCACAATAACATGAAAAATCAGAAACTTGGAAAAATCTTGATTGATGCAAACTTGTTACCCCACACTTGATTATCCCCAAGTTATAAGCCTCACCACACCTTAACCAACTCAGTTAGGATGCTATGATCAGCCCTATAGCCCAAGAATTCCAAGATTGGAACAAGACTTAGCAAAATATCAAGAAAATGAGGAAAATATGCAAACTTGTGCACACTCCTCTTTTGAAAACAGGTTTTTAACTTCAAAAGCAGTAAACTAAGAACATAAACAACAGAATAAAGATGGCACTTGGTCTTTCTTCAAATCACTTAACTCAAATTCATTAAACTGAAAAAGGATTTACAAGTGTTTGAACAAAGGAAAAACCAAAAGCAAACGTCTAATGAAGCACCCTAAGGCCTTTATATAGGCATACAAATGACTAAGGAAAGCTGAAAAATACATAAACCCTAGTTGTGAAGTCCCAAAAATGCCCTTGAGGTCTTTGTCTTCTTTGGAGAATCATGTGACTTTTTCTTGTTGTGTAGTGGTAGCTGGCATGTGTGAGAGCATCCAATGGTGTATATGCAGCTTAGAAAGTAAGCATGTATCTCAAACGTTGGATTGCTGCCACCTTTTTGGCAGTATGCATGGGTGTGGAGCAGGGGAGACACTAGGAGACAAATGGGGTGGTGAGGTGTCAAGTTTTAAGGTTGGGTTGTGATTATAGGACCCTTAATCACAAATCTGCACATTATGGGAGTTTAATTGTTTGTAATTAGCAAATGCCCAATTTGTGCCAAGAACACCAAGAACATGTTTTTAATCCGTTTGGTTTTTAAATTGGGTGTTTAGCGCCAAGTTTAAACTAATCTGTTAGGATTAGTTTAATAAATAAATGTGAGTGGATGGTGAGGTGGAAGCAGGGAGCAATGTGATTGGTGGAGAGGTGGTAGTGGGGCACGTGTCACCCCACTACTGGTTAAGGTATCTATTTGTGTCGCCCAGGTTTAACCCCTCACTTCTTTCCCTTTTGTCATTTCAATTCAAAAAGCTGTCAGCGCTCATTTAACCTTTGTCAACTTTGGACTTTTTGCATTTTTGGCCCATAAACTTTTGTAAAGTGAATTCAGGGGTATTTCTTGCCATAATTGAATTCTTCAAGGGCTGGTTTGGTATTTTCTTCAAAGGTAATGGTCTTGACTTGTATGATTGTCATCTTGGAGGACTGAAATTGCCAAGTCTTGATAAATGAGGGACCATTTTTGCCAATTGTTGAAAGTTGAAGGTCCTTTTTGTAATTTTGGATTTTTCAAAGGACCAAACTTGTCATTTCTTGTACTTTGAAGGACTTCATGATATATTTGACTTTGTGGATGATATTGGTTGACAATTTAGCTTTGTTGAGGGGCTAAACTTGCCAATTCTTCAAAGTTAAGGGCCCTTTTGGTAATTTTGACAAACTTTAGGGACCAAACTTGTAATTATGAGGATACAAGGGTATAAAGTGTCAATTCTTCATATTGGAGGACCCTTCTTCATAATTCTTCAAATCTTCAAGGGTTGATCTTGGGAAAGTCTTCACTAGGGCTTGGTTCATTGTGCGGCTTCGTTTCCCGTGTTCGTTTTTGCATGATTCTTGTGATCTTTTGTCATTATCTCAATATCCGTACCTAAAATACACAAGCAACAAACACAAGCATATATTTGGGTATTTTGATGATATTTAATGCATTTTAAGCCCTATTTGGAAGATGAGACTATGTATAAAAGCAGTCTCATCAGTTAACAAGTGTAAATATTTGGTTAACTTAATCAGGGAAAGAGATTTGAAGGCTTAAAATTGGTTTGGTGGTCAGATAGATCAGCAAAAGGATTTTGAATAATCACTTTTGCTTATCAGTAACTGTTGGTGCTTGAATCTGCTTATTTACTTTGATCCATTGCTTGAAACAAGTTTATTTGTGCTTATTGGACTTTATTATAGCTTGTGTATGCATTTGGTTCAATTTAGTTGGCTTATTCATTCTAAAACTGCTAATTTGTTCATAATTGCTTAATATCCAGGTCTGTGCAATATCTGTGGACTGTTTTCTTAATCTGGGCTTATTGTGTGAACCAATTTGTGATTTCTTTGTTGATATAGACTCCTTGTGATTCACTGATCACAAGGGTGCCCTTGTTTCCATTTGAATCCAACTGGATCTCTCACAAATCACAGGTCAAATAGTCAAAGCAGTGGGAACTCCTTTCCCCTGCTACTAGCCACTACTAGTGTATATTGCTCATCAGCTTATCAATAAGCTATTATAGCTTATTTTAACCAGCAACAACTTGGATTTTGTAATAGGTGCTCATTATTTGACCCATTTGTTCATACTGGAGCAATTGGTAGGTTAACTTTAGAGTTTGACTAGAAAACCAACTTAATTGACTTTTTCATAAGTGCTTATTGGCTTATTTTGGCTTATTGGTGTTTCTTATTGGATTTTTGTTGATTTATTTGGCTTATTGAAGTCATTTGTGACATTTTGCAAGTTGAATCAAGTCCTGAGGTGCCCTAAATCTCAAACCCGACTATTTTGTCTTTTAGTGGATTTGTACTTTGCTTATTTCTGGCTTATTGAGTGTGCTTTTTCAAAATTTCTTTTTACAGATCTCTTTCGTATCCCAAAAGAAGGTTGTGTGTCAAATTAGAGCTTATGGCATTAGCTTATTGCTTAATGGGCTTAATGGCCCACTAAGGATAAGCTGTTTGATCATTAAGCTGTGATAAGCTCACTTTCAGCTTTTAGGCCTTCAGAGTTTTGTGTTTAGAATTGAATTTTGAGTCAGATAGTGCTTTTACACGTCTTTTGGGCTTATTTTGACTTTTTGGGCTAAAAAGCCCAATAAGTTTGACTGTTTTGGGTTTTGGCCCATTTGGGGGCCCAATAGGGGTATTCTGGTCTTTTCACTTTCATTTTCTGATTATTTAGGTCAAAATAAACTAGTTTGCAAGTTTTTAGAATTTTTTTTAATTTTTGGATGTTTAATATTATTTTAATATTATTTTATTATTATTTTTCAAATCACATTTTTGCACTTTTTATATTTTTCTTAGCTTAAATACATTAAAATAGGATTTTTCCAACTTTTAGATTAGTTTTATCATCTTTAGATTAATTTTTATAATTATTTTAAGTTTAGTTAGTTTTTAAATCGTTTTAAATAGTTTTTATTAGTTTAAAAATTTCTAAAAATAGTTTTTAATCTTTTTAGGTCATTTTAGAGGTTTCCCAATTGAAAAATATTTATTTGGGCTTTTTGATAATAAATTTGATTTTTAGGGCTTTAATTAGCATTTAAAAATTGAATATTTAATTAATTAAAAGGTTTGAAAAAGTTTTGATCATTGGTAAACTCTTAGTTTATTTATTTTGATTTTTGGTGAATTTTTGGTAATTTTTAGAAATAATTTTTATTTTAGCTCATTTTACGGTTTTACGTTAAGTCGTAGTAGTAATTAATTTCACGTCTTCGTCATTCTCTTTTCTCATCCCCTTCTAACCATTATTAATCTCAAATCAATTACGAATTATTCACACACAAATACCTCCTTGGGATACGAACTTCATTGAGTCATTAGTGCTTGATTTTCCTAAATCATCACTTAATACTTTTCCCTATTTACGCTCTTTTCCCAAAGAGTAGTAAAACTCTACAATCATTTTGGCGCCGCTGCCGTGGAGGTGTGCCGTGATTAATTTGTCTTGTTGTTTTTAATATTAACCATAAATAGTATTTGTAATAGTAGAAATCTACTAATACGTATTATCGGTTTTTTTTGTTTTTCTTGTGAAATTATTATTACTATATTGTATTAAGTATCACAATCAATTCAAAATATCTCCAAAAGTGTGAAAACACAACCTTAATTGGGATTTGATCTCCTAATTATTGTATTCGAATGTCAAACGAAAGAAAATGGCAAAAATAGATAAATACTTTCGTGAAGCTCGATTTTGAAAAATACAAACTATAAGTGCTTCGTGCCGCCTCGTTTCCCCGCTTGCTTGTGAGTGTTTTGAGATTGAATGCTAATCGAGGGTTTTGCCGCCCAAAGTATTATTACTATAATATATTTGCTTGGTTTTCTTTGTGATTAAACCCTCTTGATCAATTTGGTTTTCACCAAAGTTCTTAAGTCATTCGAAGGCGTTCACTCCCGTGATCGTTTTCATTCTTTTGAGGCTTCTTTAATCAAGAGTTTTGATTCGAGGAGAGATTTGGTAGATTGTTGTCTACGAATATACACCAAAATCCAAAAAAAATTAAAAACAATCAAAAACAAAAAAAATTGAAAATTCACAAAACACCCAAAAAGAATCTTCTTTGCTCACCTACCATTCTTCGTGAAGTTTATGATCACTCGTAATCGCAAAACGAGCTCGTAAACGTCTTCAAAAGCAAGCAAATCAAGAGACATTGATTGAAGAACAAACTCCAATTGTTGAACCTATTGTAGAACAAGAAGTCGTCATGGCTAATCGTACTATGATGGAGTTGCTTCAAGCACCCACCGAGGGTTTTGGAGAGGCCATTATGATTCCCGCTATCCGTGCGGAGAATTGCGAGATTAAGACGGGTTTAATGTCGATGTTGCAAGCTAATAAGTTTAGAGGTCATGAGAAAGACAACCCACATTACCACATAAGGAATTTTAATCGTCTCACCGCAACTAGCAAGTTTAAGGATGTTCCACATGACGCCATTAAGATGATGTTGTTTCCATACTCGTTAGATGGACCCGCTAAAATTTGGCTTGAGAAAGAACCGCCAAATTCAATTTTGACATGGGGAGATCTCGTTTCTATGTTTGTAAACAAATTTTTTCCACCATCTAAAACAACACATTTGAAAAATGAGATTTCAAGATTTGTTCAAAGAAATAATGAAAGTTTTTCAATGGCATGGGAACGCATTAAAGAAATGTTACATGAATGTCCACACCATGATTTTTCGGAATTACATCAAATTGATACTTTTTATAATGGGCTTAATGATCATGAACAAGATTACTTGAATGCCGCCGTGGGTGGTAATTTTTTGTGCAAAACGACCGATGAAGCTTTAAAGATTATCGAGAATAGATCTAAGGTTTATAGCCCTCGTAACACACCGAGTGTTGCCAGTTTGGGTTCGTCATCGTCGTCATCGTCTCGTAGCATTAATGCCTTACATGATGAAGCTAATGAGGAAAATCGGTTTTTCGACAGATTTGCTAATCTTATGACTCATTGGAAAGCTCAAGAGGCTTTGAATTCCGCTTCGGTTAAAGCGGTTGAAAAGAGTTATTTGTCTTGTGGTGGAGCTCATGATCTTTCTGAGTGCATTACCGCCGGTGGTAACACTTCGAGTGCTTACGTAGCAACGAGAACTTATAACCAAAACGGCCAAGGTTCCCGCCCAAATCAAGCTCCACCAAATCAAAATGCTAATAACTATCGAAACAACAACCAAGGTGGTAATTATCAAGGCAATTCAGGTAACTACAACAAAGGGAATTATCAAAGTGGGAATGGACAAGTTACTAATCAAAACCAAAACCGTGATTTTCAAAACACTACACAAGGTTTTCAAAATGCTCACACTGAAAATCTTCAAGGAGAATTTTTGGATTATGCTAAAGCAAATGATGCTAAATTTGATAACATGCAACGTGAGATGATTAGCTTAAGATCCGAGTTGAAAAACGAGCTTAAAAACGAACTTGCTAATGAACTTAAAACTCATGCAAAAAAATGGAAGGAAATGTCCAACGTCTTCAACAAAATCAACAAAAGATGGAACAAGGACAACATGAGATTAAGAAAGAATTGTTAAAAGCGGATGCTAGGCAATCAAAATTTGAGGACCGAATGGCAAAAATGTTTGAAGCAATCATGTGTAAACCCTCTTCCTCGGGTGGTCGCCCTAGTGATACCATTGCAAACCCGAAGGGAGAAATGAAGGTTATTACTACACGAAGTGGTAAAACTTTCATGGAACCAATCTCTCGTCCAAGTACTTCTATGGAGAAGGAAAAAGAGAAAGAACCCAAGGTGATGGTCGAAAAGGAGCATATTACAATCTCACGAAGTACCGCTCATACCACACCTATGGTTGAACCCATACCAATTGTGGAAGCCGAGTTTCCAAGGCCATTGCCTAATATCCAATCCACACCACCCTTACCTTACCCTTCGAGACAAAACAAGGAGAAAATGCAAGAATGTAACAAACAACAAATCGAGCTTTTTATAAAAAGGTTTCAACAAGTTCATTTTGATGTGAGTTTAGCCGACGCGTTGTTATACATGCCTCGTTTCGCTTCCACTTTTATAAGTATGATGAGCGATAAGGAAAAGCTTTCAAAGCTTGCTAATTGTCCTTCAGTTTATCTTAACCGCATACCGGAAAAAGTTGGTGACCCCGAAAACTGTCTCATTCCTTGTGACATACAAGATATGAAAGAATGCCTCTCCTTGGCCGATCTTGGTGCGAGCATTAATTTGATGCCATTTTCCATTTGGAAATCGCTTTTGCTTCCGGCTCTTACTCCTTCGAACATGTCTATCGAGATGGCCGATCATTCTACGATTTTAGCATGTGGAGTAGCCGAAGATGTTTTCGTGAAAGCGGGGAAGTTATACTATCCCGTTGATTTTATAGTAGTTGACATCCCCGCGGATCCTCAAGTTCCTATAATTTTAGGTCGTTCATTTTTAGACACCTCGAGATCGCTTATCGACGTTCATGCAAGAACTATCACTTTGAGATTCAACGAAGAGGAACTTGTTATAAACGCTACTCAAAACTCAAAACCTTCGCATGTTTATGAAATCGATACCATCAATCACATTGACTTAGTTGATGTGGTTTGCGATTAGTTTTCACAAGAAGTGTTAGGTTTTTCCGATAGCTCGTCAAGTGGCAATCCCACTATTTTGGATCCGATTCTTGCTAATTCTACACCAAATCTCACTCCATTCCAAGGAGGCGATTTTACTTCAAATGAAATCGACAATGAAGATGATGTGTTGATTAGTGATGATACTTCTATTCCACCATTTCTTCCGCCGATGGAAGTTATAAATGTTGAACCAAAATCTTCAATCGAGGAACCACCTATCCTTGAATTGAAAGATCTTCCATCTCACCTTGAATACGCATTCTTCGAAGGTGATGACAAGTTGCCGGTTATTATTGCAAGAGGTCTTGCTAATGATGAAAAAACCGAGCTCTTGAAAGTTCTTAAGGCACATAAAGGGGCAATTGCGTGGAAAATTTCTGACATTAAGGGTATTGACCCAAAATTTTGTACTCACAAGATTTTAATGGAGGAGGACTACAAACCCACAATTCAAAGTCAAAGAAGGGTGAATCCCAAAATTCACGATGTCATTAAAAAGGAAGTTTTAAAACTCCTTGACGCGGGAATGATTTATCCTATCTCCGATAGCCCAAGGGTGAGCCCAATCCATTGTGTCCCTAAAAAGGGAGGAATGACCATTGTGCCTAATGAAAACAACGAGTTAATTCCCACTCGTGTTGTGACCGGTTGGAGGGTGTGTATTGACTACCGAAAGTTAAATGAAGCCACTCGTAAAGACCACTTTCCTTTGCCCTTCATGGATCAAATGTTGGAGCGACTCGCGGGAAATGAATTATATTACTTATTAGATGGTTTTTCCGGTTACTTTCAAATCCCTATCGACCCTCGTGATCAAGAGAAGACTACGTTTACGTGTCCTTATGGAACGTTTGCTTATCGTAGGATGCCTTTCGGACTTTGTAATGCATCGGGTACGTTTCAACGGTATATGATGGCAATTTTTCACGATATGATCGAGAAGTCGATGGAAGTGTTTATGGATGACTTTTCGGTGTTTGGCAATTCGTTCACGTCGTGTTTATATAATCTCGAGCAAATGTTAAAGCGTTGTGAAGAAACCAATCTTGTGCTTAATTGGGAAAAATGTCATTTCATGTGTAAACAAGGAATCGTCTTAGGACATAAGGTCTCGAAAGCGGGGATTGAGGTCGATAAAGCTAAGGTAGACGTCATCGCCAAGTTACCTCATCCCAAAACCATTAAGGGAGTTAGGAGTTTCCTAGGCCACGCGGGCTTTTATCGTCGTTTCATCAAAGACTTTTCGAAAATCTCTCGACCTATGACACACCTTCTCGAGAAGGATGCTCCTTTTAATTTCAATGAGGATTGTGTTAGAGCTTTCGAAACTCTCAAAAGGAAACTTACCGAAGCTCCCATTCTTGTTTCTCCTAATTGGGAATTACCCTTTGAAATCATGTGTGATGCAAGTGATGATGCTATAGGGACCGTCTTAGGGCAACGTTATGAAAAGCATTTCCGTCCTATCCATTATGCTAGTAAGACGATGACCGAGGCTCAATTAAAGTACACCACAACATAAAAGGAATTCCTTGTCGTGGTCTATGCTTTTGGGAAATTCCGACCTTATCTCGTCTTAACTAAAAGCATCGTGTATACCGACCATTCGGCTATCAAGTATCTTTTAGCTAAGCAAGATGCTAAGCCGAGATTGCTTCGTTGGATGCTCCTCCTCCAAGAATTTGATGTCACCGTGCTTGACAAAAAAGGAGCCGAGAATCTAGCGGCCGATCATCTCTCTCGTCTAGAAGATCCTCACAAAGATGTTTTCGAGAACAAGGAAATCACCGAAACATTCCCTCTCGAGACTCTCGGTGTAGTGAATTCTAAAGACACCACCCCATGGTTTACCGACATTGCAAATTACCATGCGGGCATTTTCATAATCAAGGGTATGACGACATAACAAAAGCGAAAATTCTTTCGTGACGTCAAGTTCTATTTTTTGGACGACCCTTATCTCTTTCGGGTTTGTGCGGATCAACTCGTTCGACGTTGTGTTTTTGGTGCCGAAGCTTCTAATAGCCTTAGATCTTGTCACGAGGGACCCACGAGTAGTCACCACGGTGCTAATCTCACGGCTAAGAAAGTGTTCGATGCCGGCTTCTTTTGGCCTTCTATCTATCGTGATGCCACGCACTTGTGAAGTCGTGTGATTCGTGCCAACGTCAAGGAAAATCATCTCAACGTGATGAAATGCCGCAAAACATAATTCAAGTGTGTGATATTTTCGACATTTGGGGCATAGACTTTATGGGGCCGTTCTCATCGTCTCATGGTAACAAGTATATCCTCGTCGCGGTAGACTACCTTTCTAAGTGGGTGGAAGCTAAGGCTTTACCTACTAATGATGCTCGTGTGGTAGTGAAGTTTTTGAAACAACTATTCTCTCGGTTCGGAACCCCTCGTGCTATTATAAGCGATCGTGGAACCCATTTTTGTAATGACCAATTCAAGAAGGTCTTAAAGAAATATGGAGTTACTCATCGTCTTTCTACGGCTTATCACCCGCAAACGAGTGGGCAAGTAGAGGTTTCGAACCGCGCTTTGAAGAGGATTTTAGAGAGGTCGATTGGAGAAAACCGTGCTTCATGGTCCGACAAACTCGATGATGCTTTATGGGCCTTTAGGACCGCTTATAAGAGACCTATCGGTTGCACTCCTTATAAGTTAGTCTATGGGAAAAATTGTCATTTTCCCATTGAATTGGAGCACAAGGCATATTGGGCCCTTAAGCATGAAAACTTTGACTTAAAGACCGTGGGAGATCACCGAAAAATACAATTGAATGAATTGGATGAACTAAGAGACAATGCTTATGAAAATTCATTGATTTTCAAAGAAAAGACTAAAAAGTTTCATGATGCAAAGATTAAAAACCGGGTTTTTAACGTTGGTGATCAAGTGTTACTTTTTAACTCTAGACTTAAGATATTTTCCGGGAAATTGAAATCTCGTTGGTCGGGTCCTTTCACCGTTACACAAGTGTTTCCTTATGGGACTATCGAGCTAGCTCAAGATGATGGTCCTAACTTCAAAGTGAATGGACATAGGCTTAAGCACTACTTTGGTGTGGAAATTCCTTCAATTGTTGACCTCGACCAAGTCACCTTCCCCAATGATAATTAGCATTGAGGGGATCGAGTCGAGCTCATGACTCGGTAATCAAAAACGAGGTGTCTCGTGGGGGAGATCCCATGCTTATCCTTTTATGCTTACTAATAACTAATGAGGGGATTTGTGCCCTTCCAACTCGTTGTATCGTGGTTGTTTGTGATTGTGTTATCTAGATCATCATCTACGATTGAAGACTCTCGTGTTCGTTTACGTGAGCCTCCATCGTTTGCTTGAAGATGTTTTTCACGAATCCATTGACATATCCTTTATTGTTTTAACAATTATCTTTTAGCATAATTCATAAACGGCTTTAGATAAATTGTTGATCACCCTTTCCATGCTAGATCCTAAGCATTCGATTCTTCGTCTCTAGTATGGGGGTGCTCCACCTTTAGACTCAAAACATTGAGGACAATGTTTACTTTTAGTATGGGGGGAGGTGAATAGGTACTTGCTTTGCTACGCCCTCATGTTTTCCAACTTTCAATGTTTTGTTTTGTTGCTAATAAGGCTAAATATGGCCAAATTTTAAAAAATTTTCTTAGTTTTCATAAGTGTTTTTAAGACACGAATGTATATTTTCCGATGGGTAGAATAAGAGCTAATTTTTGACTTGATGGGCATTTGGAGCAATTTACATTCCTTAACCCGCTCAATTCAAGTTTTGCTAGACTTTTATATAGGGAACTTTAAAACGCGAAAGTCTTAGCTCATTCGGGTTAAGAACAAGAACTTTTCGCAAGTTCCTATAATTGATCCTAGAAAGTCACTTATCAAGGGAACTATAAAATGCATTCTCTAAACTTGAAAAAGTCCAAGAAAGTGCAAGATCCTATAGGTGGCTTGAAAACCCAAAACTTTGATTTGATATAGTCTTAATGAAAGCTAATCCAAATTTGGCTTAATTTTGACTTGCATGGCTAAGTATTCACGAGTCTCTTTAATTAGAGGTCTTTATATAGTGAAGAACGAGAGATGATAGAGTTAGACATGTGATCATGCTAAACGTAGAACATGAAAATGTTCTTTCAAAAACTCATATGTTTTTAATTGTGTCTTTTTCTTCCCATAAGATCAATGCATTAGGAATAAAAATAATTGCAATAAGTAAGGTCGTATGATTTGAAAGGTTACTTAGCCTCTAGCTCAAGATCGTTTAAAAGTTGCTCGGGGTTGAATAGAGTTCATAGCCAAGGCATAACTTATTGAAGCGGGACGCGAAGATTGGTGAAGATCCAAAAAGGCCCTAACAAGGCATGAGGAGCTATATTTTGTTGCTAAAGATCCAAGATGATGTGAAGTATCATTATTCCTAAATCAATATGAAGGATCGAGACACACGACGAAAAGCAAATTACTCCCCTAAAGATCATGGAGAAAGTCTATCCAAAAACACCCTTACAAGGTATGAGGATAAATATATCCGAGTCCGAAAAGGAGGCGGATCGTTGTATATCAAAGTCCAAAATAAAGATTGAAGAAAAATGATGAAGTCGTGGTCCAAATATGAAGAATCTCTCAAAAACGTCAAGTGAAGAAATTCCAAATATATGAAGAGAAGACCATAATTTCAAGAACGTCTTCCCAAGATTTGAAGTATGAAGTACATGCCAAATATCGGTCCGAGAAAGGTCTCAAATCCTGAAACGAGTTATGCCAAGATATGAACTTAAGGAGATACACGAGAAGCCGTTTTAAAAGATTTTGTCCTTCGGCTAACTATCGATTAAATCGTGCTACTTTGCGTTCGGACTAATAACTACTCAAATAAGTCAATATGAATCACTTGTGATCCATGACAAATAGTTAAAAAATGCTAGTAACCCATTTCCTTTTATAATAACTAGGATTGCGGGGAGAAAAAGTATTACACAATTTAGACGTATGAGTAGTGTTAGCATTGTGACTTGTACCAACAATGATCTCGTTTTTGAACTTAGCTTGGAATGTATGACAATCAAGGATGACGAAATTTACTCTAAGGGACATTTACTTGTTTCTATTCTTTGACCCTAAAAGTCACATTCGTGATGAAAATCATACATTATTTCTTTACACATCTTCGTAGTATTGTTGCAAGTATTTTAATCTTCAATAAAGGTTAATAAAATTGAATTTTGGTGATGTTTGGATACTTTATTCTAGCATTGCGTGAGGGCACGGAAATGGCTTAGTATGGGGGAGTGATGAGATGGCATTTATACATGATCTCATCGTTGTTTTCGGGCTTTAAATGCACTAAAATGTCATAAAATACAATATATATGCTTGTGTTTGTTTACTTGTGTATTTTAGGTATGGATATCGTGAAAAAGACAAAAGATCACAAGAAACAAGGAAAAACAGACATGAGAAACGAAGCCGTACAAAGAACCGGGCCCTAGTTCATGAATTATCCAAGATTTACCCTTGAAGACTTGAAGATATGCAATATTGATCCTCAAACAATGAAGAAATGACACTTAAAACCCTTGTGAATTCATAATTACAAGTTTGGTCCCTTAAGTTTGTCAAAATTGCAAAAAGGTCCTTCAACTTTGAAGAAATGGCAAGATTAGTCCCTCAACTATTCAACATTGTCAATAATGGTCCCTCATGAAGTCAAAGACACATTGAAGACCTTTGAAGATCAAGAAATTCCAAAGTCAGTCCTTCAAATATGGAAAAATGGCAAAAACAACCCTTGAAATACTTTTGCCAAAGTTTTGGGGGCAAAAGTATGAAAATGGAAAGTTCAATTGTGAAGAAAACGGGTTTAATAGGCTGAAAAACATTGTTTGCACCTTTTTCCAAAAGCCAAGGACTTAAACTGCCAAGTTTAGAAGTTTAAATCCCTAAACACGCGCCAAACAAATCCTTCCCTAAGAAAACGGATCAAAAGTTACCACTGTAGCAAGTATGATGTGATAATCCGTCAATTTATGGTTGATATTTTATTCTCAATATTTATTTGAAAATATTATCTTAATGTTATATTATGAACTCACTTATTTTTGGGAAGAAATTTGGATTTACGTCTTGAAGTAGCATCGACTATGTCTAAACCGGAGGATTCTACGTTACGTGCTTACGTTTACATACACCGTTTTGGTGACAGTCCGACATTTCAGAAAATAAATTTGTCCGTGAATATTATTTTGAGATTTTAAATTTGTGTTGGTTCATAAACTCACAAATTTACGAGAAGAGATTAGGACTTACGATTTTAATTTAACGTCCTTTACGACTAAACCGGAAACCTTAGGATTACATATTTACGTTTTCGAACTCCGTTTTTGATGAGACAATTTTTATTAGATTCGTTTTGTGCCGTTGATTCATAATTTATAAAAACGTTTTTCGTAAAATGACGCGAGGGCACGCAAATCGAGGAAACTAGAATCGAGAAGTACCCGTAATTAAATGGGGATGAGACAAGTGGGACACTTGCCCCACCCCCACAAACCCACGGTTAGACTTAGCCACATACCCATGTGTTGTCAAAGCTTCACAAGGAAGCTTGTACACATGTAACAAGCTTAACCTTTAAGCTAAATATACTACTACTCCACCTCAAAACAACTAGCTCTCAAATAAAAATATTATAAAATGTGAATTAAAACCCACTAATTTATATAATACATTTATATAAATATGTATAAGGATAAATAAATGGTATATTTTATAAAAATGGTAATTTGATATGTTTTATAAGTTATAAAACTATAAACATGAATTTTACGACTTTTTCGGCTATTACCGTAAAATTAACGTTTTTCGCCAATTAAAACTTAGACGATCAAACCCGTCTAATGTAAACTTTTATAAACTCATATACTGATATATAAACATATATAACAAGTAAAAACCGATAAAACCGGAACTATATAACATACGGACATTAACGGACTAAGTTAACATTATTGGACTAATAATACAACAAAATGGGCTAAAACACTTATAAACTTATTTATTGCGCTTAACCCATTTGGGCCCAACATGTAAAGTATAAATATTGATAATACAAGTATAAAATGGATTAATACAAGTTAAAGAACTTATAATAAGTTTATTGGACTTAAAATATGTAAATAGGTAAAACTAGTAAACTAGTATAAAAGTTATCGACACATAACACTAAAACGAGTAAAAGAGAATATGTAAATACACTTGATCATCATATATATAAAATCATCATATGTATACATAATTTTTATTTTTATAAAGCCATTGGACAAGAGTCTAAGACGAGTATTATTTGTCTAGGTTTCCGTGATTGAAGCACGTACCGTACGTCCGAATTGCCGATAACCCGCCTTCCGACATCAACGTGAGTTCATAGCCTCGCACGCTTTTAAATGTTTTTATGAAATGTTTTATAAACCCGCGAGGGAGATAACATGTTAGTTTTTATAAAATAGGACACCATTTGTCCCGATTGTTTGTTTATTGATTTGGACCCGAATGATTGTATGACCCGATTGTATGACCTGATAAATGATTAAATGACCAGATAGATGAGATAAAATGGATTATTAAAGTTAGGTTATGTCACTAAAAGTCCCATTAGCATGAATTGTGAACTACCGGGATTTGGTTGACGCTTATGCATATAATAGTACTATTGGGGGACGATCACCCCAGTTCGCGCCTTGACGGTTGATCCCCGTCGTGCCACATTGATTGGTAAGCGAATTTATGTATGAGAAGATTTCCATTGCGTGACGTTTGTGACGACACGCTAATTTAGATGGGAAAATTGAGTTTCGGGCTAGCTACCCGTTGTTTGTTGTAGTAAGGTAACAATGTCATGCGGCTTATAATAATCCAATTAACGAAATACTGCTATACGCTCCGAATTACGACGTATTGCCTGACTAGCAATACGGGGTTATACTATTGTTATTATGTTCGTGTTTTGGTTTTATATAACCATATTCATATAACGGTTTTTATTTAATCTATACAACGTTATAAAACGTATTGTATGATGTTTTTACGACATTGGCTCGTATAATGATTTTTAAGGCAAATGCCTATGTTGTGATTTTCGATAAGGATTTATATAAAAATGACTTTGGCTATTTTATGGCCTATACAAAGATTTGTACAAAATGATTTTCGGTAATAATTTTATACCGATATTATATGGATGGATTTTATTAAACTCTATGAATTCACTCGGCGTTATCGCTGACCTTTTCTTTTAACATGTTTTGTCTCAGGTACTTGAAGGTAATTCTCGGGAAGACAACAAGAATTCATGGCCCGCACCTAAATACTTATTTCCATTCAAATGCTTTGTAAAACCTGTATTAAATACAATGACTTGGGACCTATGTAACTTTGATATTTATGAATGGAAATGCTTTATTATTAAACGACGCGATTTTTAAGCGTTGTCTATGATGTGAGTAATGTGCTATCCCGTAACACCAACTAGTCTTCCGCTGTATTGAGTTGTATAAATTTGGGGGTGTTACATATGAACCCAGAAATTACTTTTTACCAACAAAGGGTAAATTGCAATTAGTTGTTCCCCCGTGTGATTCACACATGCAGAAACCCATCCCAACCTTAAAACTCTCTTCTCCACTCACCAATGGACCCCACACCCAAAACCGTTTCACCCATCACATGAAAACTTATTCCCCAAGGATTGCCACGTGTCAAGATCAACGGCCAAGACTCTTAGCTTAACCCCAAAGCTAAAACAAACGCCCATGATGCATTTGGACAACTCATTCCATCAAATGATCTGGAAGACCTCAAGGGCACTTTTGGGAATTCAGTTCTAGGGTTTATGAATATTGTTTCGTATGCATTTGCCTATAAAAGGAGACCTCAACCTGTGAGAGTCCCTTTGTTCCAGATTTTAGCTAATTTCATTGTAATTCCTTTTTATGAAATAAAGTTTGAATTTCTGAAAATTTTGAATTCTGATTTGTTATTTATAAAAGTTTGGTGTCTGATTAGCTAAAATCTGAGTTCCACTTACATGTTTTGTTGGTTTTGAGAAAAGGTTTTAAGGATTAAAACACTTGTTTTCAAAAATCAAAGGTTTAATCTATTTATGATCTCACTTTTCTGTTTGTTCATCTTAGCAGCTTGGAAGCTGGTACTTGTTTTGCTAGTACCTCATCTCAAACAATCCAGGGCCTGGATGTAGGTCTTGGAGGTTTGCACCCCTCTTCCTTTTTCAATTTTTCTTTATTTTTCTGAATATTGGTGATTTTGCATTATTATTGTTGAATATGTGTTTTTATGGTTGAATCTTGTTTATCTGGGCTTGTCTGATGTTATTGAATTGATGTTAACTTGATTTGTGGGTTAAATCTGAAATATCCTTTGAAAATTTATGAAATCAGATAATTAAGGGGTGTTTGGGTTAACTGCATAAGCAGGATTTGTGGAATATTAAATTGTTGTTTTTGTTTCCTTTGGTTTGGTATCTGTTATTTGGTTGCTAAGTGACATTTATCTGCAACTTTTGTGGTTTGAAACACCTAAAACAATCAAAGGGCTATAAAATCTGATTTACTTGGGAATTTTGGCTAAAATTCTGGAGACACCTAGATCTAAGGGTAGACTAGGGTTACCAAGTGTAAAATTTTGGTTAACTTAATCAGGGAAAGAGATTTGAAGGCTTAAAATTGGTTTGGTGGTCAAATAGATCAACAAAAGGATTTTGAATAATCACTTTTGCTTATCAGTAACTGTTGGTGCTTGAATCTGCTTATTTACATTGATCCAATGCTTGAAACAAGTTTATTTGTGCTTATTGGACTTTATTATAGCTTGTGTATGCATTTGGTTCAATTTGGCTGGCTTATTCATGCTAAAACTGCTTATTTGTTCATAACTGCTTAATACCAAGGTCTGTGCAATATCTGTGGACTGTTTGCTTAATCTGGGCTTATTGTGTGAACCATTCCATTTGAATCCAACTGGATCTCTCACAAATCACATGTCAAATGGTCAAAGCAGTGGGAACTCCTTTCCCCTGCTACTAGCCACTACTAGTGTATTTTGGTCATCAGCTTATCAATAAGCTATTCTAGCTTATTTTAACCAGCAACAACTTGGATTTTGTAATAGGTGCTCATTATTTGACCCATTTGTTCATACTGGAGCAATTGGTGGGTTGACTTTAGAGTTTGACTAGAAAACCAACTTAATTGACTTTTTCATAAGTGCTTATTGGCTTATTCTGGCTTATTGGTGTTGCTTATTGGATTTTTGTTGATTTATTTGGCTTATTGAAGTCATTTGTGACATTTTGTAAGTTGAATCAAGTCCTAAGGTGCCCTAAATCTCAAACCCGACTATTTTGTCTTTTAGTGGATTTGTACTTTGCTTATTTCTGGCTTATTGAGTGTGCTTTTTCAAAATTTCTTTTTACAGATCTCTTTAGTATCCCAAAAGAAGGTTGTGTGTCAAATTAGAGCTTATGGCATTAGCTTATTGCTTAATGGGCTTAATGGCCCAATAACGATAAGCTGTTTGATCATTAAGCTGTGATAAGCTCACTTTCAGCTTTTGGGCCTTCAGAGTTTTGTGTTTAGAATTGAATTTTGAGTCAGATAGTGCTTTCCATGTCTTTTGGGCTTATTTTGACTTTTTGGGCTAAAAAGCCCAATAAGTTTGACTGTTTTCGGTTTTGGCCAATTTGGGGGCCCAATAGGGGTATTCTGGTTTTTTCAATTTCATTTTCTGATTATTTAGGTAAAAATAAACTAGTCTGCAAGTTTTTAGAATTTTTTATAATTTTTGGATTTTTAATATTATTTTATTATTATTTTTCAAATTTCACATTTTTGCACTTTTTATATTTTTCTTAGCTTAAATACATTAAAATAAGATTTTTGCAACTTTTAGATTAATTTTATCATCT
Source organism: Glebionis coronaria (assembly GCA_025667525.1). Classification (NCBI taxonomy): domain Eukaryota; kingdom Viridiplantae; phylum Streptophyta; class Magnoliopsida; order Asterales; family Asteraceae; genus Glebionis; species Glebionis coronaria. The sequence continues at coordinate 308,918,932 of CM046874.1, read as the reverse complement.
TTAAATTAATTTTTATAATTATTTTAACTTTTAATAGTTTTTGAATCATTTTAAATAGTTTTTATTAGTTTAAAAATTTCTAAAAATAGTTTTTAATCTTTTTAGGTCATTTTCGAGGTTTACCAATTGAAAAATCTTTATTTGGGCTTTTTGATAAGTAATTTGATTTTTAGGGCTTTAATTAGCATTTAAAATTGAATATTTAATTAATTAAAAGGTTTGAAAAAGTTTTGATCATTGGTAAACTCTTGGTTTATTTATTTTGATTTTTGGTGAATTTTTGGTGTAGAATCTTGATAACCTATGAATCTATGAAGTGGGTTGATGTTTTCTAGAGAGAGAAATTAGAGAGAGAAAGTGAGAGAAAACTATGTGATATTTTATTAAGTGGAAAACACAAATGAACAACAACCAACCCCTTTCCAAGGAGGAAAGGGGTATTTATCTTCCAAGTCTTATGTGAACTTGGGCCGGCCCATGACATGCCCATGGACCGGTTCTTACTTAACTAAATAAGTAATTATTAACTACGAGCTATTACAACATAAATAATACTGTGGAGTGACCGATACTTCTAATATACGTAAAAACGTATTTCTAACAATCTCCCCCTAAGGGAGGTCACTCCACGTTACAAAGTTCTAAACCTAGCATACTATACTAAGTCTTCGTTCTTTAGCTCGTAGTCTTTTCTTCTTTTTCTTTTGTTGTGAATATGTTTATTGATCTTTTAGGCTTTGACTTGAGAGCATTGTTCTTTTGGCCTTTCACGTACGATCTTTGCCTTCTTGTGAAACTTGCCTCCTCGTGACTCCATGTTCCACACACTTATGTCTTTTTGTTGAATTCTCGAAAGCTTCAGAGTTTGGTACAGCGGAAGACTTCATTTTGCACTTTCTTGAATTTTTTGCTGAACTTTGATGCAGAAAAAACACAAGCATGTGGGAACGACTTCTACAGGTACACCGCAACACCACCGTCTTCACTGGTACACAGCAACGCCGCCATCTTCAACAGGTACACAGCAACGCCACCGTCTTTAACAGGTACATAGCAACGACACGAATAAAATGGCTTTGAACATTTTATTCTAATTCGGTAGCATTTTACCTCCGGTCGGTGAAGACCGTTGGACGATATTAGATATCGTACCCGTGACGGATAGTTTCAATTAAGTAACTTCCTGATAGGATTTCGCGGGTAAACCCGTTCTCTTTATTCGACCGTCCAAAGCTGACTGCGAACATAAAGAGTGAATCACTTGGATAAATTATCCTTGTGATTTGAAGCCGTCAATTCATGGAACCTGGAACAAGTGAATTTCAATTAAGATTTTCACCATCGTTGCTTTCCAGTTGTCACGAGCTCAATTCATAAAGAATCTTGCACGTCACCTACCAAGTGCTGTTTGATGTTAACACTAGAAGGATTTCCACTCGTCACTGTGATCAATAAAGAGTCACTCTGAGTGTTCTGGCAAGATCATATGATAATGCGTAGAGGCCTGGAACGAGTTTAAGTTCAATTAAGAGTTAAACCACTGTTTCCTTCCAGTTTTTCACAAGATTGGTTCTAAAAGAACCGCACGTGTAACCTACCATGAGCTTGTTTGATGTTGGCTCAAGCAGGATTTCCATCTTCATTGTAATACTTGCGTATTACTCGGATGTTCTGGCAATATTACAGGAATACTGCGTAGGACTCATGAAAATCTCTTACTTTTCACAGTGTGTGAGAAAGCAAGGAATAAATGGAAAGTGTCCTAATGAGACTTTTGATGATCTCTTGGCTCTAGACTCGATAGTGCGTTTTTGATTTAGTGAGCGATGGCTGGAGAGGAGTGCCACCTTTTCAATACCAGTCTATTCGGAGTGAATAAACCAATAGATAACGTGTTGATCTCCGTGTGATTAAAACAAATACCTTTTGAGAGATATTTGAGTTAGCTGGGAAGGGTTGTGCATTGCATCACTGGGTCCATGATGTCTTTCTTCAATACCGAGAATCATTAACAAAAATGATCTCAATAGCATATGTATTGACCCGGTTTCTGCCTTAAGTTGTAAGGAGGGCTTCTTTCTTTACACCCTTTATCTTTACAATTCTTTTTCATTCTTCAACCCCTTCAATGCTTACCAATACGTCATCACTAGCACCTTGTTGTGATTGTTCCAGTGCTAGCTTAAGTACTTGGTCGGCATTCAGCTACGTTCACAATCTTTCTCCAACTTTCCTAGGACTTCTAATTCTATCTAGGGAATTGTCCCTGGGAAGATTCCATCGGCTCTGATGAATCATTGGACTAAACCTATTCCTACCACCCTTTTGTCACCACATTCGTCGTGAATTAAGCGTGTTTTGGGAAGGAATTGCCACCATGAAAAATCATTGAAAATCACCTAAAGTACTTGTGATATTGAAATCAAAAATTTCGTACCTTAGGTGTTTTTTGATTATCAAAAACGCTCCCCTTAACACGTGCTTTACACATATTAAGTTGGATAATCGTTAAGTCTTTTTCATCTTTTAGCCAAGTATCATTTAAATCTCCTTAATCCCATTTTCTCCCCTTATCCAAAATGTTAACCATTAATATTTGGGATATTGAATGGATTAATCCGGTCTTTGGGTAAAAATGAAATCGATGTTTGGCCATAGAACATGTTCATGCTCCCCCTTAAATTAATAAGGGATATTTGTAGTGCTTCAGTATGATATATTTTGAAAGATTTAGAATCTCGTGAGAAATTCTTGAAAAATTATCATACCTTAACACTACATCAAGCCGTACAAGCACAATATTCACAAATATACATATTCACAATTGAAAACCAATATAAAGTGGACCTGAAGTGTACAACCCATTAGATGGATCGTTGCAGTAACTTGTGGTGCACTCCATATGGTCTACCACCAACGAACCTTTCTAAGCTCCTTATCAATCTTCGTTCAAGAGTTCTTGCTTCGGCAATTACGGCTGCTCTAGAATCTTGGAGAGCTTGTATTGTTGGATTAGTCATCGTATTTGCTTAAGATAAGACATGAAAGGTTGATGCACAAACAATATATAGATATGTATCACTATTACTTCAAAGCATAACACATTTCAACAAGTACTTATAATATGCAAACACTATTAATCCAACAACTCTTCATCCGGAAATTTCCTTCATTCGGAACTATTCATTCGGAAGTCCTTCATTCGGAAGTTCTTCATTCGGAAGTCCTTCATTTGGAAGTCCTTCACTCGGAAGTTCTTCATTCGGAAGTTCTTCATTCGGAAGTTCTTCATTCGGAACTTCTTCATTCGGAACTTCTTCATTCGGAACTTCTTCATTCTTCTTCATTCGGAACTTCTTCATTCGGAACTCCTTCATTTGGAACTTCTTCATTCGGAACTTCTTCATTCGGAACTTCTTCATTCAGAAGTTATACATTGGGAACTTCTTCATTCGGAAGTTCTTTATTCGGAACTTCTTCATTCGGAAGTTCTTCATTCGGAACTTCTTCATTCGGAACTTCTTCATTCGGAACTTTTTCATTCGGAAGTTCTTCATTCGGAACTTCTTCATTCGGAAGTCCTTCATTCGGAAGTTCTTCATTCGGAACTTCCTTCATTCGGAACTTCTTCGTTCGGAACTTCTTCATTAGGAACTTCCTTCATTCGGAACTTCCTTCATTCGGAAGTCCTTCATTCGGAAGTCCTTCATTCGGAACTTCCTTCATTCAGAACTTCTTCGTTCGGAACTTCTTCATTCGGAACTTCCTTCATTCGGAACTTCCTTCATTCGGAAGTCCTTCATTCGGAACTTCCTTCATTCGGAAGTCCTTCATTCGGAACTTCCTTCATTCGGAAGTTTTTCAGAAAAATTCCTTCATTCAGAAGTTGATATCCATGTTCATTCGGAACTTCATAAACACAGCCTATTGATGATTTAATCTATGCGCGTTTGTGAATTCTAAGGCAATCTAAGGTAACCAACCACAATCTAAAGATATTCCGAGCATAACCCATCTAAAACCCCAATCAATTAACCCTTAAATTAACACAAACCCTAATTGGAATAAATCTGCTTCAAATGGATTAATTCAGTTGATTAGAAACGAATTTAGACAAGATAATACTTGGGTACTTACCTTTTAGATTGAATGGAACAGATTGGATGATTAAGATGAAAGTTTCTGAAAGCTTAAGTGTGTGTTTTAATGGCGGCAAGAAGTAGATGAAACAGTGAAGGAGAAAATAAAACACAAGGGGGGTTTTGGTTTGACTTAGGTCAAAGTTTTTGGCAACTTTCACAAGTTGTCACTTAAGTCCCTGAGTTTTCACTCCTTTTCCTTTTTGGTTTATTACTTTTCATTTTTCCTAACCATTGTTAACTTTCACACAACTTAGCAATCGCAACCTATTTGCAAATCTCCAAAATCTAAAGCAAGTCCTATCACCTTGAACGAGCACAAGTCGTTTTCTAAAGCAAGACCACTCAATTTACCATTTAGTCATTAATTTTCCACAATCACTTTTGAAAAGATTGTTTTGATGGCAAAGATAATTTAATATTTTCTCCCCCTTAAACGATGACCCGTTTTCTATTTAAAGAGTTGTAGTCATTGTTTAAAGAGTCAAATATTGATGAAAGCATTTCCAATTAGTATCTTGAAAAAGATTGATTCGTGGTGTCAATAAGATTTCTCTTATTTTAAACAAATTAATGCACTGAGACGTACACTAATTCGTGTTAGACCAAGTTATAAAGTAAACTTGATCCCTTTGCATGATTTGGCTTGTAAATCATGCCCGAGAAAATTAATTCCCGTTGTGAGCCAACGTTTTCCACGGAAATACGTGACTTTAATATGAAAAACGGGTTGTAGTCTGAAATAACTACAAGCAATAATGGGCATGTTTTAAAAATGTACAACTTTTATACGGACTCTATTTATGGCACCGTGTCAATATTGATCGACATTTCTAAGGCCGTAAATATTACCGTACTAAAAGACATGCCCGATTTAAAAACGAAAAATATTTTTGGTTTTTCTTGATTTTATAATTTTTATGGTTTTTGTAGGTTTTATATTTTTTATGGTTTTTGCTGGTTTTATATTTTTTATGGTTTTTGTAGGTTTTATATTTTTGTATTTTTCTTTTGTGGTTTATATATTTACGATAATATACATGATCACGAACAAAGGATACTCTGAATAGTTTACCACCACTATTCAGCTGATTCTTCTGCCAACTCTTTGAGAGTCGCTGGAGTGAATGATTTCATGCCAAGCTTGTCGATCAAAAACTCGATTCGTCCTCGATCTAATGCTTTGGTGAACATATCCGCCAGCTGGTACTCAGTAGTGACAAAATACAGCTCGATCACTCCGTTCTCCACCTGCTCTTTAATGAAATGATAGCTAATGTCTATGTGCTTGGCCCGGGAGTGTTGAACATAGTTGCAGCAAAGGGCAATGGCGCTCTTGTTGTCACAATACATCGGGATTTTTTTAAATCCCAAACCGTAGTCAGTTAATTGTGATCTCATCCAAAGGACTTGAGCACAACAACCGGACATGGCGATGTATTCAGCCTCCATGCTAGAAATTGCAGCGCTTTTCTGCCTTTTTGAAGACCAACTAATCAATCTATCTCCAAGGAGTTGCACAGATCCAGAAGTGCTACGCCTCGTGTCTTGACATCCAGCATGATCTGCGTATGATATTAAAGCAATAGAGGGATCTTTCGGATACCATAGACCACGATGAAGTGTTCCTTTTAGATACCGAAATATCCTTTTCACAACATGTAGGTGCTTTTCGGTAGGCCGAGCCTGATACCGAGCACACATGCATACAGCAAATTGCAAATCAGGCCTGCTAGCAGTCAGATAGAGAAGGGTGCCGATCATTCCACGGTAAAGTTTTGGATCGACAATAGTCCCATTCCTATCTTCATCTAACTTGGATTTCTCCACCATTGGAGTGTCCACGGGGTCACAATTATCAAAGTTATATTTCTTTAACGATTCTAGAGCATATTTGGATTGATTAATAAAGATGCCTCTGGGATTTTGAGAAATCTGTAATCCTAAGAAAAATGAGATTTTTCCCATCATTGACATCTGAAAGCGTGTGGACATTATCTTCTCAAAGCGGTTTGACAATTCTATGTTAGTGGCAGCAAATATTATATCATCAACATAAATTTGTACCAGAATCATGTCGTTGCCCTCCTTGAGAGTGAATAGAGTGGGGTCCACCTTGCCTTTGGAGAAGCCTTCCGAAAAGAGATATGTTGAGAGGAGATCATACCACGCGCGTGGAGCTTGTTTCAACCCATAGAGAGCCTTCTTAAGCTTGTACACATGATTAGGAAACTCCGTGCTAACGAACCCATCCGGCTGACTAACATAGACTTCTTCCCTTAGTTCACCGTTTGAAAATGCCGTCTTCACATCCATTTGATAGACGATCATGTTCATATGAGCAGCATACGCAAGGAATAGTCTAATCGCCTCCAATCTTGCCACAGGAGCAAAAGATTCTTCAAAGTCTATACCCAAGGCTTGTTTATATCCTCTAGCGACCAATCTAGCCTTATTCTTCAATACTGCACCCATCTCATCAAGTTTAACCTTATAAACCCATAACAAGGTAAGTATGTTAACCTTTTCAGGGAGAGGAACTAATTCCCATACTTCAAGTCGTTGGAATTCATTTAGTTCCTCCTGCATGGCTTCAATCCAAGATGATTGAGTCATAGCCTGCTGCCAATTTTTCAGTTCAACTTCAGAGAGAAATGCATCAAAGTAGCAATAGAGTGCACTCTCTTGTAATTGATGGCGTGTAGAGACTGGTCGATCTAGATTACCAATGACATTCCTAATTGGGTGATCTTTTGTCCATTTGGTGCTATGTTTTTCAATCCTAGGTGGTCTGGAGTGAACAATAGAAGGAGCTTCTACTGAGGTAGACGCGGCTGAAGGGTTTTCAGGTATCGCTACACCAAAGAAAGGAAGCTCTTGCAGGTGAGCATATTCTAAATCGTGATCAATAGAATCCTCTTCCACATCATTAGGCACAAGTAGGGGTGACGATTCAGGTGTAGTTTGAGAATCACTTGGTGAAGGTGCATCCGGTTCAATGTGAATTGAAGATGCATTAGATAAAGCTTCATTTGCTTGAGCAACAACTTCAGGGATTGGAGCTATCACTACAGGTGCTGGAACTTCATCATTTGGGGGATCATAAAATTCGTCAAACAACGATTGAAACAGTTTATCCCACTCGGGCCTTGTAGGTGGTAAAAATGATGTAGAAGTAGGATTATTGGGAACTAATCTGGAACTAATAGCACCGGTTCCCATCTCATGAAGCGCGGGTTCAGAGCTGTGTTGCTCAGAAGCCATCGCTGTCAGCTCATCGAAATTTGCGTCCATAGTTTCTACAATCTTACCAAGACGATGGTTGTAAATTCGGTATGCTTTCTTGGAGGGTGAGTAACCAATGAAAATACCTATATCGGCTTTTGGTTGAAGCTTGCCCAAGTTCTCACTATTAATGTTTGGATAACAAAGAGCACCAAACACATGAAAAAATGAGACATCGGGTTGACGGTCATGTAGAAGCTTGTAAGGTGTTTTTCTATGGCGTTTTCGAATGATAGAACGGTTTTGGGTGAAACATGCAGTAGATATAGCTTCTTCCCACAAGAACAATGGAGCGTTCGCATTAATTAGCATAGTCCTAGCAGCTTCCATAAGCGTACGATTTCGTCTTTCAACGACACCGTTTTGTTGTGGAGTGCGTGCAGCGGATGTTTCATGTGAGATACCAACTCCTTCATAGTAATCACGAAGAGTCTGGTTGACGAACTCTGTTCCATTGTCTGTACGAATACGGCGAACAGTAGTATTTAAACGTACTTGAATGAATTTCAGAAAACTGATGATAGCCTTCGGTGCTTCATCCTTTGTACGTAGAAATCTAACCCATGTAAACCTGGAGAAATCATCCACAATAACCAGAATGAATTTCTTACCGCTCACACTTTTAGTTCTCATTGGCCCACAAAGATCCATATGCAAAAGATGAAGTTTTTCTTGATTGGTGTTTTCAGCTTTGGGCTTATATGATTTCTTGGTACTTTTCCCCCTTGAACACGCGGAACATAAATGATCCTTGTGAAATTTAAGCTTTGGAAGACCACGAACTAATTCGTTTTTAGCCAGATGATTGATAGCATCAAAATAAAGATGAGATAATCTGCGATGCCATAACCATGACTTGGTCTTAGATGCTTTAGAGAGAAGACATACTGGAGAGGCGGCCATCATGTCTTGTAAGGACAAGGTATAAAGATTTGCACCACGAGATACCTTCAACAAATCTTTTCCTTCCAAATTGCGGATGAAACAAGTGTGTTGTCGAAAAGCAACCTCTAGGTTGGAATCACAAAACTGTCCTACTGAGAATTAATTATGACCAAGACCTTCTACATAGTATACCCTTGAAATCGTAACGTTTCCAATCTGATATTCACCATACCCCATTATCTTTGCAATATGATCATTCCCGAATTTAACCGTACCAAGAAACTTCTTGACGAAATTTCGGAGCATCGAGCGATCTCTGGTCATATTCTTTGAACAACCGGAGTCCAAATACCAGAGGATGATTTGGACCACCTGAAAATATCACCACACAACGACAATGTAGAGGTATCGAAATCTGAGTGTTCCTTGTTATTAGCAGGTACAGATTTAATAATCTTAGATTTGCTAACTTTAGGTTTCTTAGATTTCCTAGCCTTCTTCTTCCTAGTTGGTGGTTTAGATTCTAGTTGGCTTAAATCCTGTGGTATTTCTTCACTGATAGGCACTATAGTGGGAGCTGACCTAATTAAAGGGCGCTGCTTCCATACTTGAGTGCGAGTGTGCCTAACTAAAGGACGCTCAGACCTAACCTCAATGGATGCATTCCTAGTTAAAGGGCACATTTTTCCATCTAATGTAAAGGTCCTACCAGTGGGACGCCATTGCCAGCCAACTTGGGCACGAGTTCTACCTGTTGGCTTCCATTCAAGACCATTCCTAATGGCATTCATTTCATTCACATGATCAATAAGACACAAATCATGACGTTGGGAAAACATACATTCATTACAATTCCAACAATTCAAATTAGAATTCACGAATGGTTTAGGCTTCTGCACAGACGCAGAGCTTTTAGTCTTAACATGATTCTTCTTATTTAAAACTGAACTAACATTCCTATGGTGAGCTTCTACTTTCTTCTTTTTGGCACTACTAATGGAGGGCTTGATCTTATCTTTCTTAAGTGGCGATCCTTTAACCTTAGTAGTCTCTTTTAATCCTGTAGAAGGCAAAGTGGGAACATTAGCAACAGATTTTAAAGGTGCCTTACTTGATTGTGCCAATGACGGTTTTGCTCCTGGAGTCTTATTGAATGGAGTTACAGCAATGGGCTTATTAGTAAGTAGTGCAGAACCTGGTTTACCTATGTATTGCAAATATGCTAAACAATATTGAACTCGCTTAATATATTCATGAGCCGAATAATAGTAGCTACTTGAGGGATCTAAGGCATAAAGATCGTCTAAAATATCCCTAACAAGATCTACATGCTTAATGGCATTCCTCATATAATCATCGTAGGTAACCGGGTTTCTCTTATGAAGCGGGTTCTTATAAAGCACTACTGACTTGGTTGTTGGAGCACTAGTGGACGGTGCAGAGTGGGTAGCTGAGTTATCAACAACTTCTTGTCGGGTTAGAAGAAGTGTCTCCTTTAACTCGGCCAAAACCATGTTTTTTTCAATGAGAAGGATGTTTAAATCAGAGATTTCCTCACACTTTTGGTTCAGTTGTTCAATATAATATTGTTGCTGTGCCGCATTAAAAGCAAAGCGTTCTTCTAGTGAACCATAAAGAGCGGATAGTCCCTGTCTTGTCCGATCCATCTCCCCTAGAACAGACGAAAGTCTAATTTCTAAGACCTGGTTTTTAGACTCTGCAGCCTCTAGTTCCAATTTTAGTGTTTCATTTGATGACATATCTCTCTTCAATCTCATAATCTCTTCCTCTAATGCCTTAACTATTGCAATCATCTTGTCACTCGTCTCAACATCGTTTTCACAACTATTTGTTATCAAAAGATCCTCATTTTGAGTTTGTTGTTTCAGTTCTAAAGATATACAATGTTGTTCTAGTTGATTAAAGCGTTTTGACAGTAAATTGTAAGAATCTTGTAGCTTTAAAAACTCAGCGTTAGATTCGTGACAAGAATGATTATCTACATCATTTACAGTATCAACAACATTTACAGAGAGATCACACACATCATCACAAATATTCACAACATCACAATTAATCATAGCGGATGTAAGCTCATTCGAATAATTAACATTTACAGTAGTAAGCACATCACACGAGATTACTTCGGACAAGAATCGGTCATATTCAGTTAAAATCTTTTCCTTTTCAATCAGTTGTAGTTCGTAAGCGGTGTCCATTTCATAAAACACTTTTTGAACTTCTCCAATTTCAAATTCAAGATTTTCTTTAAGAGATGCAAAACTTCCTTTTAGACTTTCGACAAATGGATTTATCTCATTCTTAAACACCTCGTTCATGTGTTCGAAAGCCCATTCTCCGGCGTTTAGGCCATTTGAAGTCGTACATTCCAAAATGACCTTGTCAAAATGAGTAAAGTATTGATTAATCTCTTGCAAGTTTAACCATACAGTGCTAACAGGTGGAAGATCCTTTGGAATTTCCTTAGGACCTTCCATTTTGACAAGTGTAGGAAATGTAATAGGGTTTTCTTCATTCAACATGTAGGTTGGTGCTGTAATGAGATCTTTGTCCATATGGAAGCGAATTCTAAAATCCGTTTTAGCAAGCTCCTTATTCATTTTAAAATAATCTCACTCGGGATATTTTGCAGAATTGTATGACCGATCCTCATCAACTAGATCCTTACTTTTGCGATCATCAAAAATAACAATCGGGTCTAAGACCAATCCTAATTGGGTTGCATTATAAAGTCTTGGACTATGTCTTAAAGCTTGTTTTGCATACCTTGGGTTAGGGGGAAGGCCTTTTTGACGTGATAAGTTAAATTCTCTAAACGAAGCATCAAATAAGTGCACTAATTGAGAGGCAGCGTATTGTCTTAAAAGCAAATAATCTAGACTTCTAATCTTATTAGTCGCATTAATTTCCATTTCATTCTTCTTAGACTCGAGTAATTCAAAATCCGTTTGAAGTTTTTGAAAATTAGTGATCACTAACTCCTTTTCTTTAAGTTCATTAGAAAGATTTGCTCTTAAGTTTTCAATTTCTTGCAAGTGACCCATTTGTTTGTTTCGAAAGTGATCATATTCCGGATTTGTGAGAACACTAAACGAAGGCACTAATTCCAAAGTTTGAACTTTCTCGTTGCTTAAGGTAAGCTCATCAGACAAATTCTTATTCTTAGCTAGGGTGTCTAAAAGTGCAGCATTCATTTGGCTAAGTAATGTAGCAGGAACCATGACCAAATCTTGTTGAGCAGGAGTATGCGTATTCGAAATGGCTCCCGGTTGTGATTCACTCAAAGTCTGGGGACTCACATTGATATTACTATCATTGATTGTCTCCTCATTTGAAAGATGCACCACCGAAGACTCATTCGAATTAGCACTCTCTTGCACAACTTGATGTGGTTGAATACTAGCATCAGTGGTATTATTAAGTACCTCAGATCTCTTTTCTGGCCCTAAGCTGGAGATAGTTGCCATGACAGCAGCCTTTGCAGATTGAAATTCATCACAGTCTGAGTCATACGCGTCGAGATCATCTGCTTGGTATGCTGCATTCTGTGTGGTGACAGTGTCTTGTTCAGCAATCCCTGGATCAGCAAGAAATGCAAGCTCCTCTTCATCAAGTTCCCTTCCTTGTGCCTGAGCATTCACCAGATAAATCTTCTCGGCAAACCATTGACCATCCCTTCTCCTCTTAGGTTTCTTGCAATCCCTGGACATGTGTCCTTCTTCCTTGCAGTTGTAGCATGTAATCATTCTCAACTTGCTTGTGGAATTAGCCCGTGGAGCAGGATTGACCATTGGAGCCTGATTGACTGTGCGAGCATTGGTAGTTGATGTGGTAGGTCTCCCCTGATATGGTTGAATAGGCTGAACCATTACCCTGCCATTCTCAATAGTAGCTTGTTGGCGAGAATTGGATGAATTCCTCAACTGATTGTTAGTCGAAGCTGATCCTCTAAATCCTCGTTTGCTTAATGTCCTTGTGAGATAAGCAGACATAGTGGTTAACACTTCAACTGGGTCAGCACCTTGTTTGAATACAGGAATGGGGACTTCCTCATCATCACAGTACATTGCTTGGTCTTGATGAACTGCATAATCACTAGAAGGAATACTCATTTGATCAGGGTAGCTTGTTGGATATGCTGCATTCTCTTGATAGGAAGAATATGAATATTGAGCATAAGGTGCAATACTTGCTGGGTGATGTTGTGAAGCATAGTGTGGTGAAGGTGCATTGAACCGATATTGTTGCTGATGTGAGGTGGGTGGTTGTGGTAGAATCGAGTATTGGGGAAAGGTTGGTGTCATGTAAGGTGATGGATGATAGGCTTGATGTCCCAAGATATAAGGAGTGTTGTTGTGAGACAAGCTTGGTTGATTCGCCATCAAAGCTAATGAATTAGGGTACATACCTCGAGGCGAACGGTGCATGATCACATGTTTCTCATGCTGCTGAAGAAAAGCATATAGTTGATCCAAATTGCACTTATGCAAATCCCTGGTTAACTTAACATCGGTAATATACTCACCCCATTCAGCTTGAGGTAAAGTATTCAAGAATTTGGTGTTAACCTGGAATGGAGCAATCACGAGATTATATACATTCAGATCATTCATGAGAGTGGTGAATCTAAAGTAATAATCGTGAAGCGTTTCCCCTGGGTTGTACGTGAATCTATCAAACAGATCATACAACTGACATTCCCTTTCCTGTTTGGTGAGAGACGTACCTTGTAGCAACACCTTAAGACGTTCCCATAAATCCTTTGCCACCGTATACTGACTTACCATTCGATAGATGTCATGTGGAAGGGCTTGGAGAATGGTTTGAAGAGCTTTTTCGTCTGCATCTGCAACAAGTTGTTGAGCTGGAGTGAGTTCTTCAAATTCTCGTGGTCGAGTCACGTTGTTAACCACGATGGTACCATAGTCAAGTGGACCATTTAAAATTGACTTGACCATAAGCCTCCCATATACCGGTTTTCCCTTGAGGTAAGACATCATCCGGCCTTGCCATGCTTCAAAAACTTCTTTGATGACCATTAGCGGGCGATTATCCGTTCCCGTAATGACGGAAATATCCGTAAGTGATGTCATCTGAGGCATTACTGAATTCGGATTCATTTTGTTCACTTCAAAGAGACAAAGATTATCGGTTGATCGAGCAGTGAAGTAAAGCTTGTGAATTGTGTTGAGTTTTTGTTGTAAGAAACCAAGATTAAATCCTCTAAAAAATTGTCGAAAAAACAAGTAAAATGACCCTTGATTCGGAACTTTTTTGTTGATTCGGAAGTTTGATTCGGAAGATTTGGCTTGGAATACCTTGATTCGGAACTTTTGGTTCGGAAGTCTTGATCCGGAACTTTCCCTTGATCCGGAACTTTTCCCTTGATCCGGAACTTTTCTTGATCCGGAACTTTCTCCTTGATCCGGAACTTTCCTTGATCCGGAACTTTTGGTTCGGAACTTCCTTGATCCGGAACTTTCCTTGATCCGGAACTTTTGGTTCGGAACTTCCTTGATCCGGAACTTTCCTTGATCCGGAACTTTTGGTTCGGAACTTCTTTGATCCGGAACTTTTGTTGATCCGGAACTTTTCGTTCGGAACTTTTGGTTCGGAACTTTTGTTGATCTGGAACTTTGGTTGATCCGGAACTTTTTGGTTCGGAACTTTTTCGTCCGGAACTTTGGTTGATCCGGAACTTTTTGGTTCGGAACTTTTGCTGGGTAATCAGAAACTTGTACGATGAACAGTCGATCAATAAAAATGAAGATTAAACCCAGATTTTTACCAAATAACCCAAAAAGTTTTGTGATTTCTACAATAATAAGTAACAACTAATACTTATCTACTAATCCCAATCACAAAAACACCAAAACACCAAGAATCAAGATGGATCTTCTTAAAGAACACTAATACAATCAAAAACTAAAAACCCACACAAATCATTACCTTAAATCACCCCATAGCTCTTGATACCAAATGTAGAATCTTGATAACCTATGAATCTATGAAGTGGGTTGATGTTTTCTAGAGAGAGAAACTAGAGAGAGAAAGTGAGAGAAAACTATGTGATATTTTATTAAGTGGAAAACACAAATGAACAACAACCAACCCCTTTCCAAGGAGGAAAGGGGTATTTATACTTCCAAGTCTTATGTGGACTTGGGCCGGCCCATGACAAGCCCATGGACCGGTTCTTACTTAACTAAATATGTAACTATTAACTACGAGCTATTACAACATAAATAATACTGCGGAGTGACCGATACTTCTAATATACGTAAAAACGTATTTCTAACATTTGGTAATTTTTAGAATTAATTTTTATTTTAGCTCATTTTACGGTTTTACGTTAAGTCGTAGTAGTAATTAATTTCACGTCTTCGTCATTCTCTTTTCTCATCCTCTTCTAACCAATATTAATCTCAAATCTACGAATTATTCACACACAAATACCTCCTTGGGAAACGAACTTCATTGGGTCATTAGTGCTTGATTTTCCTAAATCATCACTTAATACTTTTCCCTATTTACGCACTTTTCCTAAAGAGTAGTAAAACTATACAATCATTTTTAAGTAAATGTCAGCTTAGAACTCGTTCTTTAGTTGAAAGGAAAGTTTATCGCCGATGGTAACTTATCCTTAACAACAGGAAGTTTACAACTTCTCGGACTTGAGCTCGTTCAGTAAGATATTCAAATTCTTAAGCTCAAGTAATTGGTTTTCAAAAAGGGCTTATCTTCTGAAATCGATAATATTTACGATCCTAGAAATGTTGTTTAACACACGGGGTTGTAAATAAAGTTCGAGCAGAAGTTTAAAAGATTTAAAACATGCTCAATATGGCTTGCTATTATTTCAGATAGTAACCCGCTTTTCATATTAAAGTCAAGCATTTCACCGGAAAGCGTTGACTCAACAACGGGAATTAATTTTCTCGGGCATGGTTTACTTTATAACCATGTAAGGGATTGTGTTTACGTAATAACACAATCAAACACGAATATATGTACGTGTCAGTGCATTTATTTGTTAAAACAAGAGAAATCTTGTTTTTATGAAGTTATCATCTCCATAATCCGCAGCAATTTACATATGATATCTACATACTCGACGATGCGACTACTCAAACAGCGACTACAGCTCTTTCAATAGAACACGGGTCAATAATTGAGGGGGAGCAATTGTCCAGCATTCAGAATCTTTGATGTCGAAAGTACCAAGGTCACTAATTGGTGTCAAGACAACGATATCAATCGTACACATGGTGTAAAGAGATAACTTCAGACGTGACGAGACGAACAACAATCGTGAACAAGAACCATGTGATTCTATCATATGATGTTCTCCATCATTCAGGTCCAACCTCGTAAATTGCTAATCTTATGAACACATTATCATATATGATCTTTGCACGTGATAAATACCTTACACTTGTGTTTAAAATGTATTTAAATTATGTTTCAACTACACCCTCATTAATTTGAGGGAGAGCTTGTGAAAATCATGATGATAATTGGATTTGCATTTTTCTTCCCAAATTTTCTTAAAATGTTATTAAATCAGTTGATATTAAAAACAACGATTTTGTTAATATTTTTAATATGGGGGAGAAAATGTGATTTAATATGGGAAATGATTAATTACAAATGGTTTGACTTAACGTGATAGCTCATCCCGACATGTGCGAAATGTTTTCGGATATCATGGCATATATTAAGGGGGATCTAAATGGATTTGGAAATCAAAATGGATTTCATGGTGACATACACTTACCCAAAACATCTAGATTCACGACGGTGAAGATTGTAGTGAAATAAGGATGGTAGGATAGGTTAAAGTCCAATGATTCTTCTAGAACCGGAGGAATCTTCCCAAGGACATTCCATAGCTAGAAGAGTAGTCCTTAGGAAAGATGGAGAAAGATTGTGAACGTAGATGAATGCCGACCAAGTACTTAAGTTAGCACTAGAACAATCATAACAAGGTGCTAGTTATGATGTATTGGTAAGCATGGAAGGGCTTGAAGAATGAAAAAGAATTGTAAAGATAAAGGGTGAAAAGAAAGAAGCCCTCCTTACAACTTAAGCAGAAACCGGGTCAATACATATGCTATTGAGATCATTTTTAAATGATGCTTGATATTGAAGATAAGATGTAACACCCTACCATGGCGGAATATGGGGCGCGACGTATGGATATCATCACAACAAATGGTGTCTCTATAGAGAAAAATAAAATGCAAAAATAATGTCATAAATGGCGACACAAATGTCATGACAATATCTCAACAATGTAGGAGTCTAGGTAAGTACGTAACAGTCCTACCTCTTACCCAAGACAAACAAATAAAATAACCAAAACAAACATATGTGAGCCACAGTATCACTTATTAAATGAACAAATAAAAACTAAGAAGGAACGGGGATGTCCTTCTAAATGCAATCCTAATGCATCCAAATCTAGCCACTTCTATCCTCAAGCTTAACCACATTCACACCTGAAAGAGACACTAAAACACGTCAACATAATGTTGGTGAGAGTCATAGGTTTAGACTCCAACGCCAAAACAAACCATAAGTTGTGAGTAACAACCAAAAGTTAAAAACATATGGGCAATGTGATACTAATATGCATTAACAAACTAGCATTCAAGATTTAACTAATCAAACCAAAACTCAGGCTCCCAGCCATACCGAACACCATACTCCCATAGGCATCCAAACACCTATGAACCAAATCCCAATCCAAGGCTCCCAGCCTTACCAAACACCATGGTCCCATAGATGCTCACACATCTATGTACCTCCCCAAGGCCCCGCCTTGTCAACAACCCCTTGGTACCAAGTCAAAACATAAACAATCAAGAATCAACTAGCAGTTAATCATATAAGTATGCACACATAAGTCCATTACCAACGCCAAACCATTCACAACATAATTTATAAATATCAAAACAAAACAGTGTCTCTTCCATCTCATCTGGAAGTCAAAAACAATAGTAAACATGGGACTATGAAACTCACCTGATTGAGCTTCCCCAAACATCCGCGCACTAGCAAAAAGCTAACAAACCAAAAACACATAATCAAAACATGAACCAAACACTAAAATAGCTCATCAACCTATGATGGACATCTAACCTCCTCCCATATATATACCTCATATGAATGCTCTAAGCATCTCATTACACCCCTCTATAAAGCCCTTAACTCGTTTTACTTCATAACACATCCCGTTAACATTTTATCAAAAACAGTCCCAGTTTTAGGTCTCCAAACTATAAGCCAAACACCCACCTAAACACACCCATGATCTCTGTAAAGGGAATACATATGCCCATACATATGTTAGCTAACACCTCCCACTTGCCCCAACCTTAAAGCTACTGTTAAGCCCCCGATATATATATATATATATACTTTTGTCATTCCAGATTTACTGATTTTAAACATACAAAAGGTTTGTTATGATTAGGGGGTCTTACCCTAAACCACAACCTTATCCCAAGTGCAGATACTTACTACAATATATAAACCATCTCTCATGTTCGTTAGAAGATCCCAATGCAACCCTAAGTACCCCAAACAACCCAAAACTTAAAAAGAAAACAGGCTGACTTCAAAACTGTTTTGACATCCGACTGTTGTAACCTGTTTTTGACCAACTTCCCGACCTCCAATTTAGTTCTTGTTTCTTGCATTGGAAAGCCACTTCAATTACCTTTTCAAGGATACTTGGATCGCAAAATAAGAGTTTGTAAAACTCCCGATACGATTAAAACAATTGACTCAAAATTCTGCCCAGTTTTTAAAAACGGGTTTAACAAAATTAACCTCATTAATTAACCCTAATCCCACTAATTACAAGCCCTAATTTATGTAATCATTATAACACCATTAATATAACATTAATTTACTATTTTTAAATTAAACCCTAACCTAAATCCATCATAAGATGATTAAAGAAAACATAAAAACAATTTAATTGAAAAGGGTTATGAAGGTTTTACCTTTAATTTAATGGAAGATGAAAAAACTATGAATACCCTAAAAACTCTCTTGTAACCGTCGACTATGATCTCCAGGAGAGAAAAAATATGGTTTTTGTTTTTTAATTAAAATATTATATAGGGTATGGGTGAATCCTAGTCCAACCCATAGCCCACTTTCATTTTTCTCTTTTTTTCCTTTCTTTTCTTGCGTCTACCAAACCGTCCCAACACCCCCTTATTTCGTTTTTTTATTATTAATATATGTATTAATAATATTACCTTAATTCTTCCTTAATTTATTTCAGCTCCTAAAGCCTCCAAAACCCCAAAACCGTAAAACTAGTCAAATTTACGCGTTTACCGAAAAAAAACGTAGAATATACACTTTTATAAAAAATCTCAAATTTTGAAATAAACTTTATAACTAAGTCCTAAATGACTTAAAACCATCCCGAAAAATATCCATATGACTAATTACCTCATCCGAGACCTCTAAATGTTAACCCGTAAATCGTAAAAAATACGATTTTCTATAATACATATACGTATACGTAAAACCACTAAATAACACCATCCCACTTAATAGTCACTACCATGTGAACTCATGAACATGAAATCATCTCACATCGTTTCACTCACAAGGTACCCCGTACCGGAAACTATATCCAAACCACAATCTATACACACCAATAAGCACATAAACACGTAAAGGCACGTAACTAGCACAAAATAAAACTAAGTGACGAACCTCAAAACCAGGGTTGTCACATCACTCCCTCCTAATTGAAATCTCGTCCTGAGATTTACTCCTTAGGATCAAACACACAAACAACAAATCAGACGAGGATACTTGTTCTAAATGAACTCCTCTCATTTCCACGTGAACATTAGTTCAAGTTTCAAAATACCACATATACAAACCAAAAATAATTAAACTCATTGCCAAACTCTTGACCTCACAGTCAATAAATCTCACAAATGATCTTTGATAAAACAAAGATTCTTATAAACACAAGTACCGAATAATCGTACATGCAAAATGCATTCTCAAACAACCTTTACCAATCTTACTACATGAAATATATCATATATACCACTCATTTCCCCCAGGTAATCCTATGCTCATACTACTGGTCCGATCTTTCCAAAGATCATAAATGGACCTACAAAACTCTACATCAACACTTCCATCTTTCCAAATCATACCACCCGTTACTATGGGTGAAACTCCCTACATAAACTTGTCACTAAATCTAGTGGTTTCCTCCTTTTCTACATAGCATCCCTTGTTGCTCTCATTCTGTCTACAAACAACATTACCACATTAGTAGCCTCTTTTACCAATTCTAGTCCACAATGGGGAAAACTCACCCTATCCTTTCATATAGTGCCTCAAATGGCATTTATCGACTTCTAGTACGATAACTATCATTATATGAAAACTCAGCCATCGCTAACGAGTTTCCGAACTACCTCTAAATCAATCACCCATGCCCTCAGTGTAACACCTAAGGTTGTATAAATATCTACTTTCCTATCCTTTTCCAGTTAGCTGGATATACTCATATCCAATCATGTTCATCAACTCGCTTTAGTCCGTATCCCAAACTACTTAAAAATTCCAATTTCCTTACAAAGTGACCTATGACGGTCTTTCACATATCCATTAGTTCTTCCAATCTAAATCAACTTATGATCCATACACATCATCAAAAGGACGGTCATCTCAGTTAGACCAATCCCTTCGTCCCTATGGCACATCACACCTATAACTCCTCATCCATTTGATTATCGATACTAAGCCTCCCAAACAATCAGTATAGGTCAGTGCCATTTCCTTTTCCACACTACGACAGTATTAGCCTGCGTTGTGCTTTATTCTACTCATTAAACTCTACCAAAGTTTTACCTTCGGTTCCTATCTCGACCTATTTCATTCATGCTTCGCTTCTATACACACTTCCTTCTTCTTCCTCAACTCCTACCATACATCACGATGTGATGCTTCCCCTCGTTTCTTCCCTTGCCATAATCCTTCATAAGGCACTCCATACATATTAGGCTAACCTTTACGCAAAACCCTTGATTCCATCACATCCGTACGCAATTCTTCCAACTTCCCAACTATGTGACTTCTCATTCCTCTTGAAATAGGTGATGAATTAGTCAGTCTATCGACTATCACCCAACTCTCATCGTACTTAATCCTCCACCGCATTAGGTATCCCTTCCACCAACTTCGTCCTTACATCGCCCTTTCTAAACTACTCCTATCCATGTAGGAAGTATAGTCTACGTCCCTTTCCTCCCTACGATTGTCCAAGCCACGCAACATGAATGGTGACGCGTTCACAGCTTTAGACAACTCAACTCGTGCAACCTACATCCTTCATCCAAACCACTCTAATACGTCATCCATATAGTTCAAGTTCGTCTCAGCTTCACTTCATTCTTCTTATTCCATGTCTCATCAACCATGCTTGCCTTTCCCAGATGGTACTTGGCCATGCAATTTTCTTTCGTCACTTAACTCCACCCACCACCTTTGCCAAATGTTCAATCAAGGTGATTGAATATGTGTTGGAGACGTTCATGATCCGTATAGGTCATTCTCTACGTCTCGTACCCCAAATGCCTCTAGCATTCTAGGCAGATATAAAAATCCAGCTCCACTAACTAAGTCTATCCAGTTCTTCCAAATCTTCAGTTCCTGCAACGTATAAGCAATCGCCTTTCTTTGTCATTCTCGTACACGTCTAAATCCTTTCTCCACGTATCGTCATGCTTCGCGAATTCATCCAGTCCTTCCGATAATGCCAAGATCGGCTCATTATCCAATCCACCTCTTCAGCCTCAAAAATGTTTCCTCATCCTTCTTCACTTCGCCCCTTGCTGGTTCCATGATATGTCATCATCTCTAACTACTCATCATGGTAGACTTAATACTAAAACTCACACTTGAAAATCTCACGTATAATTCCACTCCAAAACCAACACATACTTCGCCTCACTCTCCTTCTTAGATTTGAGTAGATCAAGATGTCGTCGATACTCCCGATGACAACTCGTTTATACACGTTCATGCACACTTGGTTCATTGACACCATGAAAACCGCTAGTGCTTTGGCGAAGCCAAATGCATAACCGTAAACCCAAAGCGTTCATACAACATCCATAGCAGTTTCAACTATGTCCTCCTTGCACCCTCTCTTAGCGGCAATATGAATAAATTCCTACCTCGTTCTACTTGCAAAATTCTACACGCATTTTAAAAGACCAATGCTTCCTCTCATCAGACCACTCAACCGCTTTCCACATCCAATCTACTACTAAGCAACTCAACTTTTACCTTGCATCCGTTGCAATTTCCATCAACTCTTGTTCTTGAAATCATTCCATCAACAATTTCATTGGAAAGGCACTAACTCCAACTCCTCTCACTTCTCCTACTTGCTCTATTCATGGTTCTATCTCAAAATAATAGGCAAACCTACTAAATTTCAGGAAATTTTTAGAAAACATACATGCCTTACGAACAATATCCCCTTCCAACACTCTCTATGGCACGTTACTTGTGCCAATATCCATACATTACACAAATCTCTATTCATCTCCCTTGGCACTCCTAATAGACCTCATGACCACATTAGTTCGTCTACGAACCTCTTTCCTCCCCACTAAGGGTATTCTGACCGTTCTCTCATGGTCACCTACTTAAGCGTGTAGGCGCGACCAAGTCTTTCATATGGCTACCTCAACGCTCCCGAACAATACGAAACCAAACTACATCCTGAATCCATCAGATATGATCAACGAATCAAACCCACGGATAACTAACGACATTTCACGTGCACCAATTAAAACAAGTAAAAAACCACGAGACTCAAGAGAAAACTCAAACCCAAAACGTGTATCAATTCAAGATGACACATGACAACGAAAAAATAATCCCAGAAACACCCAATAGCAACCAAAAATATTACGTCCCGCGACATATTATTTAAACCGTGCAAAAGATCGACTTTTCCAAAAGAATATTTTTTTTTCTTTACCTTCCCACATCTATGTGACTCAAACAATCTACAAAGAACCCTCTTGACAAACTCAAAACTCAACTCAAACACTAGGTATCCCGTGCATCCCAAATCATAAAAAAAATAAACTACTATTCAAAACACATCCTTTAACCCGACACTGGTACAATAATTTCGACCAGTCCACTGACTTCCCATAACTATACATTCTGAATATTTGAAAAGTACGTTCCGAGTACATAGTTTTTGGGTTTTGAATAACTCAAAAAGCTCTAAAAACGAACAAGTTATGATCAAAACAGTTTTATATTAATGAAAGATAAAATTGTATGTGAAATCTTCATAAACTCAATTTAACCTTGTATTAATAATTATAAATGACGTGAATCGGTTAAACCCAATTATAAAAACTATGTAAGTAGAAAAAAATTGTACTTCGCTTTATTTTAAAGAAAGTCTTTTAGAATTTGAAATAAATAAGTGTTTATTAAAAGAAATCTTATGTTACTTCTTGTTTCAAACACGCCTCCAACACCTTACCCTTATTTTACCGAATACAACCAACTATCTAACCCTATAATAGATTTCCAAGTCCCCCCTTTTTCTCAATATATACCGACCAAAAGAAATGTAAGACCCAACACAAAAGATTTCATTATCTCAAAAGAAATCCCAAGTTATTTCAATAGACTTAAAACCAAGAACACCATTTTTAAAAAGTACACGTGAAATACGAAACTCAAAGAATACGCTACAAGACACACTTCAAAAGATTCAAAACGTCGTTGAAACTCCACCAAACTCGAGCACTAATAAATTGTTTAAACACAAGAGAGCACTATGTACGTTCAAGTTATAATAACTACTGAACGACCGTAAATCATAACATAACATCTACTAGTATATATACATCCGCATATGTATACCTATTGAATCTCCTAAACATACTCGTTATCATACATGTCAAGTCAATCAATCGCTTTATACGCTCGTTTTTCCATACGATTAATCACCATCTCACCGTGCCACAACAAGGCATAAAGCCCACCTCCAAAACCAAACCATATCGTGTGACCCCAAAATCACACCACACAACTATAACCCAAAACATATAACACAAAAGAACAATAACCATATCGTAGGCAGCCGTTACATAAACCCATATATTATACGTATACCCAAATTCTACATCTCATCATATACAAGCATGTACTAACCCTCTTTCATGCAATCATACTTGAGAACCCATTGAAGTTGTGGTACTTGTATAACTATGTTGGCCACCATACTTATACAATTACCCTTTCCCCAATGCACTCCCTCCTATGATGACACTTATAAGAATCAATATAACATATAACACATAAATCCATCTACTCACATAAGCTCATAACCACATAACCAATAAGGTCCAAAACCCCATCTATTATAATAACATAGTAAAACTCTTGGAATACCGAAATCCATAGTCTAGCTATAACAACATAGACTAAATCCAAAACAAAACATAATCAGTTATAAGTCATGTCGCCCATAAGAGTGGAAACAGCTTAAAACCCTTCATATCCACCTACTCCTAATAACTCGAACCACCACATGATTCTTAGGGAACATGACTTAAACATCAAAAGAAAATAATATCTCTCGGGTACATAAAATAACCCAACAAAAGATAGAAACTACCATGTACCAAATTATGTACTATAATGTACAATTTAAGCAAAATACGACAATGACTAGCGTGGATGATTATGGTTCAACCCACACTAGTCACAACCCGAAAAGAAAATAGCATGTGGCTAAGTATAAACTTACTATGGTTCAATTCATACTAGTCAAAACATCGCAATAAATAACATCCAAACACATCAATATATAATGCACACATAGTCCTATGACGCCTATATGTAGGGACCCTTAAGCTATAGACTAGGCTACGCGACTAGGCAACCTAATTCTCTATAACCATTGTCTCTGATACCATTCTGTAACACCCCACCATGGCAGAATATGGGGCGCGACGTATGGATATCATCACAACAAATGGTGTCTTTATAGAGAAAACTAAAATGCAAAAATAATGTCATAAATGGCGACACAAATGTCATGACAATATCTCAACAATGCAGGAGTCTAGGTAAGTAGGTAACAATCCTACCTCTTACCCAAGACAAACAAATAACATAACCAAAACAAACATATGTGAGCCACAGTATCACTTATTAAATGAACAAATAAAAACTAAGAAGGAACGGGGATGTCCTTCTAAATGCAATCCTAATGCATCCAAATCTAGCCACTTCTATCCTCAAGCTTAACCACATTCACACCTGAAAGAGACACTAAAACACGTCAACATAATTTTGGTGAAAGTCATAGGTTTAGATTCCAACGCCAAAACAAACCATAAGCTGTGAGTAACAACCAAAAGTTAAAAACATATGGACAATGTGATACTAATATGCATTAACAAACTAACATTCAAGATTTAACTAATCAAACCAAAACTCAGGCTCCCAGCCATACCGAACACCATACTCCCATAGGCATCCAAACACCTAAGAACCAAATCCCAATCCAAGGCTCCCAGCCTTACCAAACACCATGGTCCCATAGATGCTCACACATCTATGTACCTCCCCAAGACCCGCCTTGTCAACAACCCCTTGGTACCAAGTCAAAACATAAACAATCAAGAATCAACTAGCATTTAATCATATAAGTATGCACACATAAGTCCATTACCAACGGCAAACCATTCACAACATAATTTATAAATATCAAAACAAAACAATGTCTCTTCCATCCTATCTGGAAGTCAAAAACAACAGTAAACATGGGACTATGAAACTCACCTGATTGAGCTTCCCCAAACATCCGCGCACTAGCAAAAAACTAACAAACCAAAAACACATAATCAAAACATGAACCAAACACTAAAATGGCTCATCAACCTATGATGGACATATAACCTCCTCCCATATATATACCTCATATATATGCTCTAAGCATCTCATTACACCCCTCTATAAAGACCTTAACTCGTTTTACTTCATAACACATCCCGTTAACATTTTATCAAAAACAGTCCCAGTTTTAGGTCTCCAAACTATAAGCCAAACACCCACCTAAACACACCCATGATCTATGTAAAGGGAATACTTATGCCCTTAAATATGTTAGCTAACACCTCCCACTTTCCCCAACCTTAAAGCTACTGTTAAGGCCCCGATATATATATATATATATATATATATATATATATATATATATATATATATATATATATATATATATATATATATATATATATATATATATATATATATATATATATATATATATATATATATATATATATATATATATATATATATATATATATATACTTTTGTCATTCCAGATTTACTGATTTTAAACATACAAAAAGTTTGTTATGATTAGGGGGTCTTACCCTAAACCACAACCTTATCCCAAGTGCAGATACTTACTACAATATATAAAACATCTCTCATGTTCGTTAGAAGATCCCAATGCAACCCTAAGTACCCCAAACAACCCAAAACTTAAAAAGAAAACAGGCTGACTTCAAAACTGTTTTGACCTCCGACTGTTGTAACCTGTTTTTGACCAACTTCCCGACCTCCAATTTAGTTCTTGTTTCTTGCATTGGAAAGCCACTTCAATTACCTTTTCAGGGATACTTGGATCGCAAAATAAGAGTTTGTAGAACTCCCGATACGATCAAAACAATTGACTCAAAATTCTGCCCAGTTTTTAAAAACGGGTTTAACAAAATTAACCTCATTAATTAACCCTAATCCCACTAATTACAAGCCCTAAATTATGTAATCATTATAACACCATTAATATAACATTAATTTACTGTTTTTAAATTAAACTCTAACCTAAATCCATCATAAGATGATTAAAGGAAACATAAAAACAATTTAATTGAAAAGGGTTATGAAGATTTTACCTTTAATTTAATGGAAGATGAAAAAACTATGAAAACCCTAAAAACTCTCTTGTAACCGTCGACTATGATATCCAAGAGAGAAAAAATATGGTTTTTGTTTTTTAATTAAAACATTATATAGGGTATGGGTGAATCCTAGTCCAACCCATAACCCACTTTCCTTTTTCTCTTTTTTTCCTTTCTTTTCTTGCGTCTACCAAACCGACCCAACACCCCCTTATTTCGTTTTTTTTTTCTTTTTATTATTAATATATGTATTAATAATATTACCTTAATTTTCCTTAATTTGTTTCAGCTCCTAAAGCCTCCAAAACCCCAAAACCGTAAAACTAGTCAAATTTACGCGTTTACCGAAAAAAACGTAAAATATACACTTTTATAAAAAATCTCAAATTTTGAAATAAACTTTATAACTAAGTCCAAATGACTTAAAACCATCCCAAAAAATATCCATATGACTAATTACCTCATCCGAGACCTCTAAATGTTAAACCGTAAATCGTAAAAAATACGATTTTCTATAATACATATACGTATACGTAAAACCACTAAATAACACCATCTCACTTCATAGTCACTACCGTGTGAACTCATGAACATGAAATCATCTCACATCGTTTCACTCACAAGGTACCCGTACCGAAAACGATATCCAAACCACAATCTATACACACCAATAAGCACATAAACACGTAAAGGCACGTAACTAGCATAAAATAAAACCCAAGTGACGAACCTCAAAACCAGGGTTGTCACATAAGACATCATGGACCCAGTGATGAAATGCACAACCCATCCCAGCTAACTCAGATATCTCTAAAAAGATATTTGTTTTAATCACACAGAGACAACGCATTATCTATTGATTTATTCACTCCAAATAAATTGGTATTGAAATGGTGGCACTCCTCTCCAGCCTCCGATCACCAAAATCCAAAATGCACGATCGAGTCTAGAGCCATTTGAGATCATCGAATATCTCATTAGGACACACTTTCATAATTCCTTGCTTCTTCACACAATGTGAAAAGTAAGAAAGATCTTAAGAGTCCTACGCAAAATCTTCATGATCTTGCCTGAATATCCGAGTAACACGAAAGTATCTACAATGAAGATGGAAATCCTTCTTGATCGAATATCAAAAATCCCATGGTAGGTGACTTGTGCGATTCTTTATGAATCAAGCTTGTGATAACTGGAAAGCAACAGTGGTTTAATTCTTAACTGAACTTAAACACGTTTCAAGCCTCTACTCAATATCTTAGTGATCTTGCTAGAACACTCAGAGTGACACTCTATAGTGTTCACAATAATGAGTGGAAATCCTTCTAGTGTTAACATCAAGTATCACTTGGTAGGTAAGTTGCAAGATTCTATATGAATCAAGCTCGTGACAACTGGAAAGCAATGATAGTGCGATTCTTTAATGAATCAAACTTGTTCCAAGAATCAGAATTGATGGCTTCAAATCATGTAGTTGATTTTATCCAAATGATTCACTCTTTATGTTTGCAGTCAGCTTTGGACGGTCAAATAAAGAGAATGGGTTCACCCGTGAAATCTTGTCAAGGAGGTTCTTAATTGAAACTACCTGCCATAAGTATGATATTTAATATCGTCTAACTGTCTTCACCGACCAGAGGTAAAATGCTATCGAATTAGAATGAAATTTTCAAGGCCATTTCATCCGTGTATTTGTTTTGTTGCTAATTGTCTTATGAAGCATAACAAGAAGGTGGCATTGCGGTGTAAAATCTATAAGAAGTCGTCAACACATGCTTATACTGTATGCACTTAATACTTCAACAAATTCAAGAAAGCCTAAAAGTCAAGTCTTCCGCTGTATCAAACTCTGAAGCTTTCAAGAATTTATAAAGGTGTAAGTATGTGGAACATGAAGTCACGAGGAGGCAAATTTCACAAGTGATGAATGCACAAGGTCAAGGCAAGGAAACATGCTCAAGACTAAAGTCAAAGATCTCATCAGCATATTCACAAGAACAAGATCGAAGACTCAAGCATTGTATGCTAGGTTTAAGATTTTGTAAAATGGTGTGACCTCCCTTAGGGGGAGATTGTTGGAAATATGTTTTTCCAAATAAAGTCTCGGTCACATCATTGTTAGCATAGATCACGAGCTATAGACTATTTAGGACTTTGTAACTTGGAGTGACCTCCCTTAGGGGGAGATTTTTGGAAATACGTTTTTACGTATTAAGGAATGATCGGTCACTCCAACGATATATACGTAGTATGAGCTCGTGGTCTAATATGTAATAGTATAACCCATATAACCCACATGTAGGGTGGGTTATATATATACCCCCTCCTAGCATGTTAGGAGGGGTTGTTAGTTCTCATTTCATTCAATCAAACATTCCTTTCTCTCATTCTCTCCTTTCTCTCTCTAACTCTCTCTCTCTCTAGTTCTTCATCTCTCTCCCTCTCATTAGATCATTACAACACATAGAAAATCCAAGGATTACGTGGACCTACAGACCCACGAAAATCTAACCGAATCGAATCCGAATTAGAACCGAACCAAAATAGAATTCGGGTGGTGGGTGATGAGACTACATTTATACATGGTCTCATCACAAAAACGGGCTTTAAATATGCAAAAATGTCTTAAAATACTGTGAAATATACTTGTGTTTGCTCTTTGTGTGTTTTAGGTATGGATATCGTGAAAAAACAAAAGATCACAAGAAACAAGCAAAAACGAACACAGGAAACGAAGCCGCACAAAGAACTGGGCCCAAGTTATGAATTTTCCAAAAAGACCTTGAAGAATTAAAGATTGACAAGAATGGTCCCCCATGATTGAAGAATTGACACTTTATACCCTTGTAAAACTCAAAAGTACAAGTTTGGTCTCTAAAGTTTGTCAAATATCCAAGAAAGATCCTTGAAGTTCAAGAGAATGGAAAAAATAGTCCTTGATTAATAAGTGTGAAAACACTTATCCTTTTACCACTTATTTCCAATAAAAACAAGACCAAAACGTGTGATTTATGTCGTAAAAGTCGGAATTATGCGTGGTTTGTGTTTTTATTGTGTTTTATGACTAAAATATTAAAAAGGAAGAAAACACGGGCTTTCACGGGCTTTTATCGAAGAAAACGGGAAAAGACGAAGTCAAAAGATCAAGAGTGCAAAAAGAACGGAAGTCCAAGGCCTATTCTGAAGATTTATCGAAGAAAAAGTCAAAAGACGGAAGTTTAACGAAGTCGAAGAACTTAAGTCTAATAGAAGAAGAAAATTAAAAGACAAGTTCAAATCCCGAGACGACAAAGACGAAGAATTAAAGTCGAACCGAGAAAACGTGAAGAAAGCAAGAAAGAAGATGCAACACATGCACTCCTTCCACCTTCCCTATAAATACCATCCTAATAGTCATTAGGAGGGTGGTGAGATTTTTAGTTAGTTTTCACTTTTTCTTAGTTTTCTCTAGTTTTAGAGAGAGAAAGTCTTAAACTTTCTCTCACTAGTTTCATCTTTTTCTTAATCTTTCAAGATTAAACACTTTGTATTGCTTATTTTTATTAATCAAGTTCATTTTAAGCTTTTAATCCGTAATCTCATTCTACTTTTCTTTGATTTTAGATTGATTTTGGTGCGAATATCATAAGATCCGTGTTGTTCTAATTGATTTCGTGCTTAAAAAGTTAATCTTTTGATCATTTTATAAGTTTTCATTTGATTAAGCTTTAAGACTTTTGTACTTATTGGCTTATTTTTATGATTAGCTTTTTTTTCTTATAAAAGTTTTATTAAAAAGTTTATGTTTTTATTGTTTAATCTAAAAAGTTGATTAATTTCGAGTCAAATAAGTTGATCAAAGTGCTTATTTGATTTGGTTTTGTCATTGATTCGGGTTGGTTTTGGTATTAGCTTATTAAAGTTAGCTTACTACCTAGCTTAACTTTTTTCCACAATTTTCGGAAAGGGTTGTAAAACCCCTTTCCGATTGGCTTCTTCCGACCAGCTATCCTTCCCCTTTTTCCGATTGATCCAATCGGAAAAGGGTTTTGATTTTTCCGATCTGCCCCCTCAAGTATTCCGATCGAGTGATCGGATTAGGTAGTTGTATATTCCGATTGGGACTTGGAGTTTATATTCCGATTGCCCTAGTACTTGCTATTCCGATTGGTTTCATTCCCCTACATTCCGATTGATATCAGCTTTGTGCACATTCCGATCTGACCCATTACCATATTCCGATTGTTGCATCATCCCCACATTCCGACCACCAGATCGGAATACATTCCGATCTGGGCTTGTTTTGGGATATTCCGATTGATAAATTGTGGTGTATTCCGATCTTACTTTCTTTTAGTATTGTTCAACTTAGTACTTATTTTTAGAGAGTTTCCTAGTGTTAGTTTTATTTAGTGTGTTAGTACTTTTACATTGTCACCTTTAAGTTTCCATGCATTTATTTTACTTGTCATTTTAATATTAATCTTTTAACTTCCTTTTTACTCAACGACACTTTAATTACTTGCAAATAGTTTAAAACAAACCAAACCATTCTCTTGATTCACCAAAAGACAATTGAGTCACACTTAAGACCGGTTTTCAATTCGAAAAGACTTGGGACTACAAAATTTCATATTTGGTTGCAAAAGCGAAGTATTAAATGGCGCCGCTGCCAGCTTTTTTCGTTACGATAAACGGATTCTAGTGAGAGACGCATTGAATTTTGGGATCCGTTCTTTGAACGTTATTTTCATTGCTATAAATATTTTCAAAAATCCATAAAAATATAAAACTCTTCAAAAATACAAAAACATTAAAAAACCTATAAAAACCAAAAATATTATATAGGTATTCTCTTTGTGTATATTTTTCTTCTGCAGGTGCATGCGTACTAGATCTACGAACTATTCAGAGCCCGAGACTCGTGAAGATTTAGATATGGCTGGTGTTAACAACAACAATAATCACCCACCTCAACAAAATTTGAATAACAACAACAACAACAACAATGTCCTCTTACCTGATTTACGAACCATGGAGGAATTGTGTCAACCCACCATGAATGGACGCGGAGGCCCGATTACGCCGATGCATATCACGGCTCAGGAGTTTTCGTTGAAGGATCACATGATCCAACAAGTGCAAACTAATCCATTCGCCGGAATGCCTAATGATGATGCCAACAAACACCTCGACAAATTCATTACTATCACTCAAAGCATGAAGTCCCCCGGTGTTTCTATGGATGACCTTCGCCTTCAACTCTTTCCACACTCGCTTTCTCACCACGCCGAAAAATGGTTTGATCGTCTTCCTAAGAATTCTATTCATACGTGGAATAACATGACTCAACGCTTTTTATCGCGCTACTTTCCCCCATCCATGGTCACTAGCCTTTGTAACCAAATCAGTGGATTTATGCAAGAGAATGATGAATCGCTTTTCGATGCTTGGGAACGTTACAATGATTTGATCGACCGCTGTCCTAATCACAATATGCTCCCCGTCACTCTCATTGACACCTTCTACAATGGTCTCACTTTTCGTGATCGTGACACGATCAATGCCGCCGCCGATGGTACTTTTATGAAAAGGAGACCGGAGGAGTGTCGAGAGTTGATTGAAAACATGACTACTCACCACAATAATTGGGATTCTTCCGCATCCTCAAGATCTAATCAGTGAGTCAATGTTTCATCTACTTCTTCCACCACCAACTCGTCTGTTTTGGAACGTGCTATTCTTGATATTAACAAAAGTCTCCAAATTTTGACTTCTAACCAAACTCAACAAGCTAAAGCCGTTGCTATTTCTTGTGACACATGTGGTGGTCCTCATTCCTACAATGAGTGTCCTTCTACTCACGGCAATTATTCTGAAGACGTTAACGCAGCATACGGTACTTATCCCACGGGAGGCTATCAAGCTCGCCCTCAAGGAGACCGTAACTTGCTAAGTTATCGCTCCAACAATTATCTTGCTCCCCCCGGTTTCCCTCCTGCAAACCAATCCCAACCTCGTGCAAATAATCAATATCAATCCCAAAGAAACCCATACCCAACTCAAGGAAATTCTCAAGCTTACCAGGCTCCACCTCTCAATCAACCGATGGCAGTGAATCCAGATTTCGAGACATTTATGAAGACTAATCGGGAGTTGGTGACGAATCTTCAGAGTCAAGTCCGCAACTTGAAGGGAGAAATGGCAAACAAGGGAACGATATTCGAGCCGAGCTAAGGAATGATATGGCCAAACACAGTGATGCAATTAATGCAAACATGCAAAACTCTTTTAATAATCAAGCTCTTCACCTTCGTGATATGATTGGTTCGCTCATCCAAAGTAATCAACCCTCTTCTTCGGTTACTCTTCCGAGTAACACCGTTGCGAAACCAAGAGGGGAGATGAAAGCAATCACCACTCGTAGTGGAAAAGGTTATATGGAACCCGAGCTTCCTACACCTCCACCCGTGACTGTGAACAAGGAAAAAGAGCAACTTTCCCCACCTCCTTCACCTTCTATCCCCATTTCCCCACCACCCATGGTTGTGAGTGATCCTTTTCCCTTAAAGCCTTCTTCTTCATCCAATATACCTTATCCTTCAAGGTTGAGGAAAGAGAAGCAAAAGAGCAAGGACGATATTCAGGTTTCAAACTTTCTAAAAGTGTTTAAACAATTGAATTTTAACATCTCCTTTGCCGAGGCTCTCGCTCACATGCCCAAATACGCTAAGATGTTTAAAGATCTTCTAAGTGATAAAGAAAAGCTACTTGACATTGCTCAGACCCACCTTAATGAGAATTGCTCCGCATTGCTCTTAAGGCAATTGCCCACCAAACTTGGTGATCCGGGTCGCTTCTTGATTCCTTGCAACTTCCCGGGAGTAGAGAATTGCATGGCCCTGGCCGATCTAGGTGCCAGTATAAACTTAATGCCTTTAAGTGTTTGGAAGCAATTATCTCTCCCCGAGCTAGTCCCCACCAAAATGACTTTGGAATTAGCCAACCGTACGGTTGCTTATCCAGTGGGGATTGCCGAAGATGTCTTTGTTGGCGTCGACAAATTCACCTTCCTGACGGATTTTGTCGTCGTTGACTACGAGATGGATCCTCGTGTTCCATTAATCGTTGGACGTCCATTTCTGAGGACCGGTCGCACTCTCATTGATGTAGCCGCGGGCGAAATAATCATGAGAGTTGGTGACGATAAAATTGTATTCAACATGGGTAAGATTTCTAAGCAACCTTATTCATATGAGAGTGTTAATGCTATTGATGTTCTCGATGAGGCTTGTGAAGAACATTTTCATGATGCTTGCAAAAGTACTCTTTCTTCTCTACCGAATGTTGAGACTGTTGCCTCAATTGCTCCAGCACTGACTCCTTTTGGAGAAAGTGACTTGGATGATTTCGAAGCTAGCTTGGGTCCTCTCAATATTAAGTATGATAATTTGTCCACCAATTGGGATGAAGACATTCGTACTATTGAGATACTTCTCAATGAGGACCCGTTGTCTCCTCCTGCTCCTAAAGAGGTGACTAATGATGATCCATCGTTAGTTTCACCATCTATTGAGGATCCTCCTACTCTTGAGCTTAAGGACCTATCTCCTCATCTTGAGTACGTTTTCTTGGAAGACGACGAGAAGCTACCGGTCATCATCGCAAAGGATCTGCAAGAAGACGAAAAAGCCCGACTTGTTGCTGTGTTGAAGAAGCATAAACGCGCTATCGCTTGGAAAATCTCCGACATCCGCGGAACTGATCCTCACTTCTGCACACATAAAATTCTCATGGAGGACGACTTTAAGCCCACAATTCAAAGTCAACGAAGGGTGAATCCTAAAATCCATGAAGTCATCAAAAAAGAGGTTATCAAACTTCTTGATGCGGGTATGATTTACCCTATTTCGGATTCACCGTGGGTTAGTCCAGTCCATTGTGTGCCTAAGAAGGGCGGAATCACCGTTGTGCCTAATGCAAACAACGAGTTAATTCCTACCCGTCTCGTTACTGGGTGGAGAGTTTGTATAGACTACCGCAAGCTCAATGATGCCACGAGAAAGGATCATTTCCCCTACCTTTTATGGACCAAATGCTTGAACGTTTAGCTGGTAATGAATATTACTGCTTTCTTGATGGTTTCTCGGGTTATTTTCAAATACCCATCGACCCCCAAGATCAAGAGAAGACAACATTCACTTGTCCCTATGGCACCTTTGCTTACAAACGAATGCCTTTTGGCTTATGCAATGCCCCCGGGACATTCCAAAGGTGCATGTTGGCTATCTTCCATGACATGGTTGAGCAAACCATGGAAGTCTTCATGGATGATTTCTTGGTCTTCGGGGATTCCTTCTCTTCTTGCCTTGCCAATTTGGAACGTATGCTTAAGCGGTGCGAAGACACTCGCCTTGTTCTGAATTGGGAAAAATGCCATTTTATGGTAAAAGAAGGCATTGTGCTAGGACACAAAATCTCTAAAGCCGGTCTTGAAGTCGACCGTGCTAAAGTCGATGTCATAGCCAAATTACCTCCACCTTCAACCGTGAAGGGTGTGAGAAGTTTTCTGGGTCATGCGGGCTTCTATCGTCGATTCATTCAGGATTTCTCTAAAATCGCTCGCCCGATGACCCACCTGTTGGAAAAAGATACTCCTTTTATCTTTTCTAAAGAGTGTCTCGAAGCCTTCAATCTTCTCAAGGATAAGCTAATTAAGACACCGGTCTTGGTTACCCCTAATTGGGAGCTGCCTTTTGAATTGATGTGCGATGCTAGCGACTTTGCTATTGGTGCGGTTCTGGGCCAACGAGTGAATAAACACTTCCAACCAAACCACTACGCTAGCAAAACAATGACGGGGGCTCAATTGCATTATACGACAACCGAAAAAGAGATTTTAGCTGTTGTCTATGCTTTTGAGAAATTTCGCCCCTATCTTGTTTTATCCACCACCATCGTATACACGGACCATTCCGCGTTGAAGTACTTGATGACAAAGAACGATTCTAAGCCAAGACTTCTTCGCTGGGTTTTGCTCCTTCAAGAATTCAACATTGAAATTCGTGACAAAAAGGGTGCTGAAAACCTGGCCGCGGATCATCTGAGTCGACTTGAGGACCCATATCAAGGGGATCATCCGAACAAAGAGATCAATGACTCTTTCCCCCTTGAGACCTTAATGTCTATAAACCTCAACCTTGATGGCACCCCGTGGTTTGCGGACATTGGAAACTACTTAACGGGTGGTATTCTCATCAAAGGGTTAACATCCCAACAAAAGAAGAAGTTTTAGAACGATGTTAAGACTTACTTTTGGGATGACCCTTATCTATTCAAACAGTGTGCTGATCTGATTATTCGTCGATGTGTTGACGGACCGGCAGCTTTTGACATCCTCCAAGCTTGCCACAAAGGACCCACCGGTGGTCACTTTGGTCCCAACTACACCGCTAAGAAAGTGTTTGATTCTGGATTCTACTGGCCCACCATTTATCGTGACGCTCACGAAATGGTTAAGCATTGTGATGCTTGCCAACGTCAAGGCAAGATCACACATAAGGATGAGATGCCTCAAAATTTCATACAGGAATGTGAAATCTTTGATGTATGGGGCATCGACTTTATGGGGCCATTTCCATCCTCCAAAGGGAACAAGTACATCCTCGTCGCCGTCGACTACGTCTCTAAATGGGTTGAAGCTAAGGCTCTTCCTACGAATGATGCGAGGGTTGTTGTGAACTTTTTGAAGCAGCTTTTCGCTCGATTTGGCGTTCCTCGTGCTATTATCAGTGACCGCGGGACTCATTTTTGCAACGATAAATTTGCAAGAGTCATGGCAAAGTATGGTGTCACTCACCGTCTTTCCACCGCCTATCATCCCCAAACCAATGGGCAACCCGAGATTTCCAACCGTGGCTTGAAGAGAATTTTGGAGCGTACTGTGGGAGAGCATCGCGCCACGTGGGCCGATAAGTTAGATGATGCTATGTGGGCTTTTCGTACTGCTTACAAGACCCCGATCGGTTGTACACCTTATCGTCTTGTGTACGGAAAAGCCTGCCACCTACCCATCGAGCTGGAACATAAGGCGCACTGGGCCTTGAAGTGGGCTAACCTCGACATCAACAAAGTCGGTGATCATCGCAAGGTTCAACTCAACGAGCTAAATGAACTAAGGAATGAAGCCTATGAGAACTCGCTGATCTACAAGGAGAAGACCAAGATCATTCATGACACAAAAATCAAGAACCGAGAGTTCCACGTTGGTGATCAAGTCTTACTCTTTAACTCTCGGTTGAAGATCTTCTCTGGCAAGTTGAAGAGCCGCTGGTCTGGTCCATTCACCGTCGCCAAAGTCTTTCCTTATGGGACCATTGAGCTTTCTCAGCCGAATGGGCCCAATTTCAAGGTGAATGGCCAGCGTCTGAAGCTGTACTTTGGTGAGGACATCTCCCATGAGATGATTCCATCCCTCACCACGTTCCCCATGAACTAATTTGGGTCGAGTCGGCTCACGACTCGGTGAACAAAAACAAGCGCTTCTCGGGAGGCAACCCGTGTTCTATCCTTTACTGCTTTCATAATAAGTGTAGGGGGAGCCCCGTATATGTTTGTGTCTTGTTTCTTGTGTTGTGCAGGGATTAAAGCTTCAGAGAGCATCTTGATGACTTTTGACGAACCGTGATACCGTGTTCCCATCTTCCCGGTTCTATCCTAAACTCTTGTGATTCAATATTTCATATTCTATATGTTCACATTGAATTCACTTTAGTTGTCCTTTCCTTAGCAAGATTTAAACAAAGTGCTTAAACATGCTTAAACATTGAGGAGTTTACTCCCACATGCTTAAACATTGAGGACAATGTTTATCTCAAGTGTAGGGGGGACTTCTATCGAAGTAAGTGGTCTTTTCCATGAATTTGCCCTCATTTTAACCGGAAAATTTGATTTTTCGACATTTTTCAAAATTTTTAATCTATTTTGGCCTAGTTGTATAGTTGTATTTGCCTTTGTTATGTTTCCTTTACTAGAATAAATTTTTAATAAAGTGGTTTTAGATTTTTCCTAGTCGTGAATATTGTGACTCAACCCGAGTTTACTTGCCTAAGTTTACTCTAGCTAGTATCCTTAACGTGTTTAAGTCAAGTTTTGCTAGGCTTTTATATAGGGAGCTATAAAACGCGAAAGTCTTAACTCTCACGGGTTAAGAACAAGAACTTTTCGCAAGTTCCTATAATTGATCCTAGAGAGTCGTTTATCAAGGGAACTTTAAAACACGATTTCTAAACTTGAAAAAGTCTAAGAATTTGCAAGATCCTATAGGCGACTCGAAAACCCAAAACTTTGATTTAATAGGCTAAGCATCCACGAGTCTCATTCCTTGAGATTTTAAATTGTGGAGAACGAGAGATGATAGAGCCAATTATAAGTTCGGTATTCTTTCATGAATTTATGTGAGTTAATTATGAGCCTATTCTCCCTCCGCTTGTTAATAAATTAATCTGCTAATAAATAAGGTTGTACGATTTAAAAGGTTACTTAGCTTCTGGCCCCAGATCGTTTAAAAGTTGCTCGGTAATGACGAGAGTTCATAGCCAAGGCATAACTTATGAAGCGGGGCGTGAAGATTGGCGAGTCCGAAAAGGCCCTAACAAGGCATGAGGGCTACATTTTGTTGCTAAAGATCCAAAAGTGATGTGAAGAATCATTTATCGAAAATCAATATGAAGGATCGAGACACACGGCGAAAAGCAAGAACTCCCCAAAAGTCATGGAGAAGTCTATCCGAAAAGACCCTAACAAGGTATGAGGATAAATAGATCCAAGTCCTAAAAGGAGGCGGATCGTTGTATATCAAAGTCCAAAATAAAGATTGGAGAAAAATGAAGAAGTCGTGGTCCAAAGATGAAGAATCTCTCAAAAACTTCAAGTGAAGAAATTCCTATATGAAGAGAAGACCATAATTTCAAGAACGTCTCTCGAAGATTCGAAGTATGAAGTCGCTGCCAAATATCGGCCCGAGAAAGGTCTCAAATCGCGAACCAAGTTATGCCAAGATATGAACTTTTTGATATCCCGAGATGCAGTTTTAAAAGAATTGGTCCTTTAGCTAACTATTGATTAAATCGTTCACCTTATTTTCGGACTAAATAACTATCGAAATAAGTCAAACAATGCATCCTCGTGATCATTCAAGACAAAAATAAAATATAAGAGATACACCTAGGAATAAGGGAGTCTAAGTGAATAATTGGCCCACATGAGTTCGTGATAGTTTGCTAACTTATAATAACAATGATCTCGTTTTTAAGCTTGGTATGGGGAACGTGAAACTTGAGGATGATAAACGTTCATGGCCGCCAAAACCCAATTTAAGTTTTTAATTTCTTTACTTATTTCTATCTTTTATGTTTAGTATTTAATAAAGGCCAAGGTGGGTTATTTATGATGGAAAATGTAAACCGTGCTTTAAAATTAATGCATTGCATGAGGGCATTACAATGGTCAAGTGTAGGGGATTTAATAAGTGTGAAAACACTTATCCTTTTACCACTTATTTCCAATAAAAACAAGACCAAAACGTGTGATTTATGTCGTAAAAGTCGGAATTATGCGTGGTTTGTGTTTTTATTGTGTTTTAGGACTAAAATATTAAAAAGGAAGAAAACACGGGCTTTCACGGGCTTTTATCGAAGAAAACGGGAAAAGACGAAGTCAAAAGATCAAGAGTGCAAAAAGAACGGAAGTCCAAGGCCTATTCCGAAGATTTATCGAAGAAAAAGTCAAAAGACGGAAGTTTAACGAAGTCGAAGAACTTAAGTCTTATAGAAGAAGAAAATTAAAAGACAAGTTCAAATCCCGATATGACAAAGACGAAGAATTAAAGTCGAATCGAGAAAACGTGAAGAAAGCAAGAAAGAAGATGCAACACATGCACTCCTTCCACCTTCCCTATAAATACCATCCTAATAGTCATTAGGAGGGTGGTGAGATTTTTAGTTAGTTTTCACTTTTTCTTAGTTTTCTCTAGTTTTAGTGAGAGAAAGTCTTAAACTTTCTCTCACTAGTTTCATCTTTTTCTTAATCTTTCAAGATTAAACACTTTGTATTGCTTATTTTTATTAATCAAGTTCATTTTAAGCTTTTAATCCGTAATCTCATTCTACTTTTCTTTGTATTTAGATTGATTTTGGTGCGAATATCATAAGATCCGTGTTGTTCTAATTGATTTCGTGCTTAAAAAGTTAATCTTTTGATCATTTTATAAGTTTTCATTTGGTTAAGCTTTAAGACTTTTGTGCTTATTGGCTTATTTTTATGATTAGCTTATTTTTCTTATAAAAGTTTTATTAAAAAGTTTATGTTTTTATTGTTTAATCTAAAAAGTTGATTAATTTCGAGTCAAATAAGTTGATCAAAGTGCTTATTTGATTTGGTTTTGTCATTGATTCGGGTTGGTTTTGGTATTAGCTTATTAAAGTTAGCTTATTACCTAGCTTAACTTTTTTCCACAACTTTCGGAAAGGGTTGTAAAACCCCTTTCCGATTGGCTTCTTCGGACCAGCTATCCTTCCCCTTTTTCCGATTGATCCAATCGGAAAAGGGTTTTGATTTTTCCGATCTGCCCCCTCAAGTATTCCGATCGAGTGATCGGATTAGGTAGTTGTGTATTCCGATTGGGACTTGGAGTTTATATTCCGATTGCCCTATTACTTGCTATTCCGATTGGTTTCATTCCCCTACATTTCGATTGATATCAGCTTTGTGCACATTCCGATCTGACCCATTACCATATTCCGATTGTTGCATCATCCCCACATTCCGACCACCAGATCGGAATACATTCCGATCTGGGCTTGTTTTGGGATATTCCGATTGATAAATTGTGGTGTATTCCGATCTTACTTTCTTTTAGTATTGTTCAACTTAGTACTTATTTTTAGAGAGTTTCCTAGTGTTAGTTTTATTTAGTGTGTTAGTACTTTTACATTGTCACCTTTAAGTTTCCATGCATTTATTTTACTTGTCATTTTAATATTAATCTTTTAACTTCCTTTTTACTCAACGACACTTTAATTACTTGCAAATAGTTTAAAACAAATCAAACCATTCTCTTGATTCACCAAAAGACAATTGAGTCACACTTAAGACCGGTTTTCAATTCGAAAAGACTTGGGACTACAAAATTTCATATTTGGTTGCAAAAGCGAAGTATTATTGATCTTATTAATAAACAACACAAGGACTGTTTTTGTAAATATGCCAAAGTGTTCCAAGCCCTAAAATGCCTTGTGATAAGTTTTGTGCCGAAACTGCCAAATCACCAAAGATATAGAAAGGAATTCGGCTGCTTAATATTACAAACTTTGTTTGCAAAGTTTTTGGAAGATAAGGGGAGAAACTATCAAACATGGTCCACCACTCACACCCTGCCACCTCATCCTCCCTTTCTACCTCACCACGCCACATCACTTTCCACTAAACACTTTTTAAACCTAAATTAATAATTAATTAAGGCGCCAAACATCATACTATTAAGCTTAAACAGATCAAAAGTTATGTTCTTCAACCATGAACATAATTTAGGTTTTTATCAATCCCATGAAATTAAACCCTAATCCTTTCTAGAAATATGACTAAGCCTTCCCTAATCATATTTTTACCCTCAAACCCCACTCCACATGCTTGGACCACTTCCACGTGGCAAGCTATGAACCTTCTTCCACCTCCAAACAAAAACCAAGTAGAGAATCAACGACCAAAGGGTCTTTCTTGTTGGCTACTTTATTTTGGACGTCTAAGATCATTTTACTACAGTTGGTCATCAACAACAACCCAAAGAATCATCACATGGTAAAAAATTCAAAAATCCTCCAAGGGCATATTTGGAAATGTAATAGCTAGGGTTTTAGAATTCTAGTATGTTCTCTTTACGTGTATAAATAGAGGTCGCATGTGACCTCTATTCTTTGTTCTTGAATTTTGCATTTTATTTGTAATTCCTTATTTTTTATATAAAAATAGTTGGTAAAATTATGTGAAAATTCAAGTTCCATTTGTTGTTTACTTGTGAAAGAGTTTGGGAAGAACACTATAAGCTTGTAATTCCTTTCCTTCATTTATAGAAGGAAGTTGGTAAAGTTAGTGATTCCTCAAAACCTTTTCACTGTTTCATTGTTCTTATTTATATAATCTATCACCAAAGTTTGTTTTTCATAAAAGAGGTTTCTTGTTTTGCTGATTTCTGAGATCAAGTATCGAGGAAAACTCACATAAGTGTTGGTTATTTAGGTTTGAGTGGGACCATAACCAACTGATATTGAAAAAATAACAAGGGGTTGTGGTTTTTCAAACTTGGGTGACTACTCTTGTGGGATTAAGTTGGATACTTGATTTGTTTTTCCAAGTTAAAAACACAAAAGGTGGTAAAGGTTTTTGATTAAAAAAAAGGTTATACTATATTATGTGTTATTCATTGGTTACTAACCCTCATGGTTTAAGACCTCAAGTCTTGAATTCTGGGTCTTGTTCGTTTCTTTTCAACAGCTTGGGAAGCTGGTGCTTCTTCTTGCTAGCACCTAAGCTTAAACACTCCAATGTGTGGATGTACACCTTGGAGGTAACAACTTTTGCTCTTGTTTCTATGAAATCATAAGGTGCTAAGTGAAACTATTTATTCGTGTTTAAGTTCATGTTTTGTTTGTTTGGATCTGTTTATTTTAAGTTCATAAACCTTAATCAATTGATAAAAATGCATGCTTAAGTGTTAAAATCAAAAAGTGTTTGAAAATTTTTGTTAACAGATTGTTAAAGGGGTGTTTGGATTTGACTGTCAAAGGCCTTAGGGCCTTGTGCATTGGTTTTTCTTTGTTTGTAAATGCTTGGTATGTGTTTTTAAGTGTTTGTGGTAGCTGGTTTAAGTTTAAAATTGATTGCAAAAGGTTTGCCTAAGTTTCATCATTTTTTGTCATAAAAAGAGGTCAAACACACCAGAACTTATAAAACGCTTAATTATGGTTTGCGAGTAGTTTTTAGGATGTTCTATCTATGCAATATCTGGTCTTTTAATTTAGTGCTTATTTTTGGCTTATTGAGCTTATCAAAACTCACTGAAGTGTCAAGTACATCAGCAACTATGCTTGTCTTTGATTTCTATGTTGCCTGTTGATATTGTATATTTGGTTGATTTTTATTGCTTCTTTAAGCGATCTTAAGTGTTTTTTATGCCTGGTTGATTATTTGGACAGCTTATAAGCCAACTGGCTTATTAAGCTTATTCTGCCAAAACCAAAGCAAAGTTCAACAACTGTTGAGCTTTGTTCATTGGCTTTGTACTCAAAGCTTCTTCCAAGAACAACTTATTTTGCCCATAAACAGCTTAACAAAGTCCCAAGTTTCATAAATCACAACTTTGACTTTCATTGACTTTGGTCAAGCAATACCAAAAGTGCTTATTTCTTAATTCTAGCTTATTGGTACATGTAACAACTTATTTTTGTAATAGGTGTCATTTTTCTTAGCTTATTTGTTGATCCCAAACTTAGATCGATTTAGCATTATGTATACGAGATTAGATCAAGTTATACACTTAGAGAAACCTTTGTATATGTATATGATAATCTAAGTGTTATGCGGAATTAACACTTAAACAAGAACACACAAGATGTAAACAAACTTTCACTTTGATTAATGATAACAAACTTGCTTACAATGAAAGTGTTTTAACTTATGAAAACTTATTATGAACAATAACCTAAAGGTCTTCTTTTATAGACTTAAGAAGTCTTGTACCATAATCTACGTATCAACTATTCTAGGTAAAGATAAATATAGAAAATACATTGTTGTTCATATCTTTACTAGAAGTAATCTAGAACATAATAAACGCGTAGATCATATCCTTCCATCAGTGCTTGTCTTCAATGTGTCAACGCTTGACTTCTTCTTGTCAACGCTTGATCTGTCAGCGTTTGTTTTCTTCCTATCAACGCTTGTTTTACTCTTGTCAGCGCTCAAGTAGACTGGCTATAATTTATTCCCAACAATCCTCCCCTAAACTTTATATCTACTCTAGTAATCAAGTTTCTGAATAAACATTAAGAACTAGGAAGAATCTTACAACACTTATCATATTGGTGATAAATAAATCTGATCAAATATTTGGCCACGTTACTTGAATAATCAATTTCCAGCTGTGTATTCTTCATCTTCTCCAAGACTTCCTTGGACATGAAATACTGACCATCTACAAGTAGATACTCAGCAAACTTTATAGAACTCAAATAATAAACACCAGCAGCTGAATACAAACGCCATTGAAGACCACTGAGGTCATCTTCAAGATCCTTCCAAATAGCACGATCTTCATCTCTTGGTCCACACATTTTCTTGAATGTTGACCATAGTTTTGTTGCATTGACTGAAGTGGGAGCTTCAGTCTCATACTTGGCCTCTAACAACCTCCATAGATCTACCAAGTCTTCTCTATCAAAACTTGCAAACAAAGATATAAGAGTGGTAAAAGCGTGAACCTCTTTTCCATACCTGCCAATCTTCCAAAACCCACATTCATCTTCTTCATAGCTTATAATAGGGTTTCTGGAATCAAGTGGTAACACTTGTACCATATCTAAAGTTTCTAATGGTGAGAGCTTGAGGCTCTTTCTTATAACAGCTTCACTTGGATGTAACCTATCCATATCTTTGGGAAACTCAAGAGGGACCCCCTTCTTCACAGGTCTGAGAACAATCAATGCCTTCTTAAGCTCCATTTCTTCTGCAAGTTCTTCTTTTCTTTCATCAGAAAGAAGTCTTAGAGTGTTTTCTTCCTGCCCTCTAACCCAAATGGAATAAGCTTTGAACTCCAACTCTTCAAATGTCAATCCAAGCAAATTTCTTGAAATTCCACCCTG
Organism: Glebionis coronaria; assembly: GCA_025667525.1. Classification (NCBI taxonomy): domain Eukaryota; kingdom Viridiplantae; phylum Streptophyta; class Magnoliopsida; order Asterales; family Asteraceae; genus Glebionis; species Glebionis coronaria. Next base: position 308,874,697 of record CM046874.1, on the reverse strand, counting down.
TTCCATGACATCTGAGTAGCATGTAGTAGAACTCCCTTCTATCCCTTTTCAATTTTGAGAGAACATTGCTTGCTTTGTGTTTCAGAATGACCTTGCAATCCTTTTGTACTCTGAGAAGAATCTCCAAACCCTATATCTGATCTAAAATAGTCAAATGTAGATTCTCAATACACCTATCTTCCCCAGCATGGTACATCTGAACAACTTCTGGCATGTCAAAATCAACTTGCAATTTCAACTCATTCAACTTCTCTCTAGCCAACTCATCACCATACTCAACTCTTTCTGGTTGTTCTATGATCATTACACTTGAGTCTAAACTGGCTTCATCACTTCCTTCTTGCTCTTTTTAAGTGACAACAAAAGGTGATTCACCCACCTTCTTTCCTTCTTGTTCCATAATTTGTGCAGCCAACCTTCTATCAAACTCAATTTGTGCTGCATTCTTTGGAACAACTTCTTCTACCATAATACCCTTACCCTTATCTAATGGATCAACTGTTGGTAAGGTAGATGGTAATACCTGTGAAGAAACCTCTTTGATGATGGATGATGACTGGAATACATCAACCTCATTTGCAGGTCTGTCAACGCTCAATTTTGCTTTGTCAGCGCCCAAGATACTCATGTCAGCGTTCAAATCTTGCTTGTCAACGCCCAAATTACCTGTCTCAGCGCCTCTTGCAATTTCCTCCAACATAGCTGTAAAAGACACATTTAAGTTTGTAGGAGAGACTAGAGACGTATCAAAACCTGTCTGTTTCTTCAAACTTGTAAGGGCCTCAGCAACACCCAAAGATTCACCATCATGGGAGCCCTTATCACTCACATTTATCTGTTCATCCTCCCCTTTGGAAGATTCCTCCATCCCTCTCCTTGTGCTAGCATTTTCCATGATAACAATCCTCTCCCTCAATTGCTTGAGTTCAAGGCCTTGTGTGCTGACAACTTGTACCAAGTCTGCATTTTACTTTTGCAAGCTAATGCAGACTGCCGTCAATTCCATCAAAGTCATTGGTTCCAATGTGCCCTCATCTAAAATGGGTATTTGACCTCCCAAGTTAGATTCATTGGGCACGGATGAGGTCTTAATATTGGTAGGACTGTCTTGGCCAGCTTCTAAGCCAGAACCAATAGTCCCAGCCTCATCCATAGCACCAACCACACTTGTGGTGGTGGTTCTCTCTACTACATGGCTAGGAACACTAGAGGAGAACACTCCAGTAGTCCTTTGGCGTTTTTGCAACCTATATTGTGTTGGGGGAGAAGATGATGTGGATTGGGTGGATATGGGTTGGTTAAGGGGTGTTTGGGACAGTGAAGGATTGGTGTCAACGTCTGGAATAGGCATGTCAACGCCAACATTTAATGTGTCAGCGTCGAAGGGTTCTTGGTCAATTTGCATGTGTTGTGGTGAAGGTAATGGTTCAGGTATTGGGTCAAGTTGGGGCTGTGGGTCTGGTTGTGGTTGTGCTGCTTCAATGAAAGCAATCATAGCTGGCGTTAGGGGTAAGTCACGATGTGGGGGTGAGTTCATCTTTGTAAAAATTGCTTTCTTTTGCACAGGGATCTCATTAAAATCATCATGATCCCTTGTGCAGTAACTTTGGACATCAAAAACCATTTGTAAAAATCTGGGATAAGCTAAAGTCATTTTGTTCCCTTTATTTTTACACATGCCCTCAAAAATCATTTTGGAATAATTAAACTTTTGCCAAGTAGCAATGCACACAATAGCACTAGCAATAGATCTATTGATCTCATTGTGTGCAGTACACTTGGGACTCAAACATTGCAAGAGGACATGTATTAGGTACTTCCAGGCTGGGGGAAACTCCTGTTTATGATATTTATTTAAAGTTCCCTCATCAGGGAAAGGATAACCCAAAGCCCTTAGTCCTTGTTCTATTTCATTAATGGGAAGGGTGGTTATACCATCAGCATCATCAAGATGCAAAGCTTGGCGTACCAAAGCTTCAGTAACCACCCATGTGCGCCCATTAACAATAGATGATAATGTAGTCACTCTATTAACTGTTGAGGAACTAACAGTGTTCCAAAACTATTTAATATGTGTGACAGGAATGGGTGGAGCATGAGAAAGAGCATACCTAATAGGGGATGCGTTCAAATACGCCACCATTTGTGTGTATTGGGGAAACAGAATATCATCAGCTTCAAGATATGCTATCATGTTGTGTTGACTCCTGAATCCCAATTCCAAATCACTTGGTTTGAATTTTGGTGCCATTGTAGAAATCTGTTTGAATGAATGATAAAGATGAAGTTATAGGAGAAAATTGTGTTAGACAAGAATGATAGGTACCCTGTTTAAAATAGGAGCCAAATATATAGGAGAGAAACAAGCATGTGATTGGTCAAAAATTAGGCAACTATTTTCAAAATACAATCATGAAAATATTGAAAATAAATAAGTTTATCTCATGCATTAAATGAAAGTTATCTGCACCCAAAATTACGGCCCAAAAATATGTCAAAAAGTAACAACTTGGTAGGTCCCATTGAGTGTCAACAGTCAAAAATAACCCATCAACGCCCAACGGCTATATTCTTGTCAACGTTTTCCAAAGCCATGTCAGCGTCTAAATTGGTCACAACAACGCTTGGAAAAATACTTGTCAGCGTCCAAAAATAAAAATATTTAAAAATGAAAAATGACCTTAACAAATTAATTTATCCTAGAGAAGATAACCTAAAACTTGATAATTATTATAGGGCGGCAAGCACTGTCCAGTTATGCACACTTTCTTATGCAAGATAGACATAACAGTCCTCTAGTGTCCCTTGCTAACCAAAACTCTTAACAACTAAGTTACCTTATAAAATTCCTTGTTACTCCCAGGTAAAACCCATGATAAAATCATTCCCAAGTCTCCCAACAGACCACAACCAATTCTAGGCCAAAAATGTCTTGGTAGCATGCATAGTATATCAACTTTGTATGCTACAGTGCCTCATGATTTAGTAAAACTAACTCATACTCACCTGTGGACACAATCTAGAATCGTGATAAGAGTATCATAAGGATACCCAAAAGTCCTAAAGGTTCCTAGAACCTCCCCTTAAACTGTGATACAAATGTTGCCAAAAATATGCATGAACATAAAAAAATTTTATGTCAAGATAGGAATAGAAAATTCCAACCATCATACATAAATAAAAACATGCTCAAATGCTTCTCCAATGATCCATAATCAATTCTATATCCAATGGTATAAGGCTAACACCACCTGCACATTTAGATTGAAAACCACAAAACTAACATTGTTGCTGACAATGCCCCGATAACACTTGTCAGCGTTAAGAAAAGCTTTGTCAGCGTTAGACAAATATATTGCTGACAACGTCACAATAACACTTATCAGCGTTACAACAACCTTTGTCCGTGTTAGAAAAATATGGTGGAAAATCTAAATTCTCAACAAGACCAATAACAATGCATTATCCTGTACATACTTTTACAAAAAGACTCCCAAACACATATTATGTGAGATTGATCATGCCAATACTTGTTACCAAGTATTGAAATCTTCTAGCATCAAAAGGTTTAGTTAGTAAATCTGACACATTTTCTTCTGTGTCAACCCTATCTGGTTGTATTAAACCCTTTTCAAAACAATCTCTTATAAAATGGTGTCTAATTTCTATGTGTTTAGTTTTAGAATGATGTACAAGATTCTTAATAATGCATAAAGTGCTGTTATTGTCAACAAATATCTTGGTATGCATGAAATTGTACCCATAATCTAACAGCTGGTTCTGAATCCATAAGACTTGTCCACAACAAGCAGCTGCAGCCACATACTCTGCTTCAGTTGTAGAATTAGCCACCACTGTTTGTTTCTTGCATTGCCAAGATATCAACCTGCTCCCAAGAAACTGACATCCACCAGTTGTGGATTTTCTATCAAACTTATCACCTCCATAGTCACTGTCTGAATATGCAATAAGCTCCAAAGGTGAATCTTTTTGGTACCACAAGCCAAGACTAGGATAACATCTTAGGTACCTAAATATTCTCTTGACATCATAAAGGTGACATTCTTTGGGAGTCACTTGATGGCGTGCACAAGCACACACAGCAAACATGATGTCAGGTCTGGAGGCTGTGAGATTCATCAATGAACAAATCATTGATCTATAGTGCCTGACATCCACATCCTTTCCATCTCCAATCATTTCCCAAGGGTGTTCTCTATCCATAGGAGTAGTAGCCCTCTTTTCATGTGGAGAAAAGCCAAACTTCTTCAAGATCTCTGCCACATATTTATCCTGGGAGATGAAGATACCATCTTCTTTCTGCTGAACTTGTAACCCTAGAAAGAAGTTCATCTCCCCATAGCACTCATCTTGAATTTGTCTGTCATAAGCTTGGAGAAATCCTCACTCATTTTTGGATTAGTGGATCCAAAAATGATATCATCAACATAAACCTGAACAAGCAAAACATCTTTACCAGCCTTCTTGGTAAACAATGTCTGGTCTATGGTGACCCTCTTGAATCCATTGTCCACCAAATAAGTGGATAATGTGCCATACCATGCTCTTGGGGCTTGATGAAGTCCATACATAGCCTTCTTGACTCTATACACCTTGTTTGGATTCGCTGGATCTTCAAAACCAGGAGGCTGCATAACATACACCTCCTCAACAATTGTTCCATAGAGGAAGGCACTCTTCACATCCATTTGATAGACAGTGAAGCCCATGCAGGAGGCATAGGATAGAAATATCCTTATAGCTTCAATCCTTGCAACTGGTGCTAAAACCTCTTCATAGTCTATCCCCACCTCTTGTGTATATCCCTGAGCCACTAATCTTGCCTTGTTTCTAACCACAATACCTCTTTCATCTCTCTTGTTTCTTAGAACCCATCTTGTCCCTATTGGTCTGACATATCTAGGATAATCAACCAGCTCCCAAACATCCTGAATTGCAAATTGGTGAAGCTCATCCTGCATTGCTTCCACACAACTTGGTTCTTTGAGAGCATCAAATATCTTCTTGGGTTCATGTTGTGACAGAAAACAGGCAAACAAGCATGATTGCACAAGAGGGGTATCAACCTTCTTATGTATATTAGCAATGAATCCACCAAGATTCTGATGAGATCTTCTAGTCTGAACAGGAGTCATAACATCCCCAATGATCTGAGAGGTGGGATGATTCTTCATAGTAGAAGTGATTACTCCTCCTTCAAAAAGTCTGTTGTCCTCAATCTTATTCTCCAAGTTACCAATATCTTCTTCTTCAGACTCTCTTTCATCAATATGAGAATGAACTTCTTCATATAAATTGGAAGGTTCACCCTGTTCAAAAGTAGAAGAGAGAAGATGCGCAAATGTGTTGTCAACGCCTGAACCTTGGTTGTCAGCGTTTGGGTTATCAACACCTGAATTGGTGTTGGCAACGTTTGAGCCATCAACGTCTGAATTTGTCCTGTCAGCGCTAGATTTTCCTTTGTTAGCGCCTGAAGGATCATGCATGTTGTTAGCTGGTGGTACTTGGAAACCACCATTATCCTTTCCAGCAGCAGCAGCAGCAGCAAAAGCATCTGTCCATATGGGAATTTTGACATACTCTAGTATAGGAGATGACTTTTCTGCTTGTGATCCAACCTCTGCAATAACCTGTGTACCTGAAACATCAACAACTTGTTCTTCCACAACATTTGAAGTTACCTTCACAATGTCTGGATTAGTAACAGGCATATAATTTAAAGTCCTAGATAGAGGTTCTAGGTCAAACAACCAATTTGGACCACTTTCAGGATCACTAGGTTTACTCTCTAAAAACCTAACATGTACTCTCTCAAGAATACGTTTTTCCTTCTTAAGGTAAACCCTATATCCCTTGCTCTGCACTGAATATCCCATGAAATAGCCTTCATCACCTTTTGCACTAAATTTACCTAAGGCATCACTAGTATCTAGAACAACTACATGACAGCCAAAAGGTTTAAGAATACCAATATTAGGTTTCCTTCCCCAAAGTAATTCATAAGGAGTTTTGTTTTGTATCTTGTTGACCAATGCTCTATTTTGAACATAGCAAGCTGTATTAACAGCCTCAACCCAAAAAGCTATGGGGAAATGAGCATCAGTCAACATAGTTTTGGCTGCTTCAATTAGGGTTCTATTCTTCCTCTCAGCAATCCTATTTTGTTGTGGGGTTCTGGCAACACTAAACTGCCTAGTAATCCCTTTCCTGGCACAAAAATCATCTAAAAGCTTATTCCTAAACTCACCACCATTGTCACTTCTAAGCATTTTAACCTCATTACCAGTTTTCTTCTCAACCTGAGTAATAAAATCAATTAAAGTGTCAGCAGTATCATTCTTCATAGCTAAAAAGAAAGTCCAAGTAAACCTAGAAAAGTCATCAGTGATGACGAAGCAATATGATTTACCATTCAAACTCTCTATATTAGTTGGACCAAATAGGTCCATATGAAGCAAGTGAAGTGGTCTAGTACTAGAGTGCACCTGTTTAGACTTGAATGAGACCTTGTGCTGCTTGCCTTTAAGACATGCAACACAAGAGTGGTCATTGTGGAAAGCCTTTTCAGGCAAGCCATCAACCAAGACAAGTCTTACAAGCCTGTTTATATTCTTAAAGTTTATGTGTCCTAGTCTCCTATGCCATAGATTACTCTCATCTACTGAAGCTTTAACATAAAAACATGACATATTGTTATTCATCCTAATCCCATTTAGATTCACATTATATATGTCTTTATGTCTAGGTGTTCTATAGTCAATATATTTCTCATCTGGGATCTTATAATCCTTGCTTAACACCAAACATTCAGTATCAGTAAACAGAACTTTATTTTTGTTATCACAAACTTGTGATACACTAAAAAGATTGTAATCAAGTTCCTTTACCAAAAATACGTTTTTAAAACGCAAGTTCTTGGTGAGAAGTGTTCCTTTGCCTATGATAGTTCCATATCCGCCTCCAAAGAAAACCTTATCACCATCCTTAATGGGAGTGAAGTTTGGGAGATAATCTTCCTTCCCTGTCATGTGCCTTGAGCATCCACTGTCCCAATATCCATAATCATTGACCTGTTTTTGAATGCCCTGCACATAAAGAAAACAAGTTAGTTTTCTTTAGGAACCCAAGCCTTAGAAGACTTTGATTCATCTGGTTGTTCAAAAACAACAGAATTAGTTCTCATAATAACCCCTTGTTCATCCCTCTTTGGATGAAATACCCAGTTAACCCCAATAGGTTTTGTAATGACCTTTGAAATGTAATTAAATCTATTGCAGGTCATTGAAATCCCATTTTCATTAGGGTTTTGATCTTTCTTTGGTCTCCATGTCAAGCTTGAAGAAGCTTTAGACCCCTTACCATGTGGTTGCAAATATTTAGGTCTGGTCACGTTTCTGTCAGCGTTGGATTTGGTCGTGTCAACGCTGAAATTACCCTTGTCAGCGTTGAACCTAGGGTTTGCTACAGAAACCCATTGCCTGTTAGACCAAGTATTTGTCTTTTGAAATGGTGTTTGTCCATGAGTGTTAGACCCTCTTGTGAAGAATGGGGCAGGTCTAACAACTTGTGGACTTTGCTGCACACAAGGTTTGGGTCTGACAACGTTTGACTTTCTAACAATGTTGACCTTGGAAGCGTTGACACACTTATATGCTAAATGTGAAAAGCTACCAAAAGTGTAACAGGCTTTTCTAGACACAACCCTAGGTCTAGAAGAGAAGAAGCTTGTTCCATCATTGCTAACTTGGCTCTTAGGTGACCTAGTATTCCTATACATCTTTGCATACTTAATGCTAGGTTTTCTAACAGTGTTTGAGCCAATGTCAACAGCCTTACCAGTGATTGGGGTTGTTACCTTAATAGGGGTTGACTCATTAGGACTTTCACATAACAAGCCACCCTTAACAAATAAGGTAGGGTTGGCTTTCTTCCATTCATTCAAGTCAGTCAACTTCTGTTGATACACTTCAACTGGGGTAATGACTCTTGGTGGAGGAATGAATTCCTCCTCTTGGAGTTCTGACAAACCAGTCCAAGATAGGTCCTTTTTTTGGACACCATAGAAGTCACCAGCTGGTGGTGGAACCACAGAGTAGTCTTTCATCCCAATCCCAATCATGTCCTTATGATCCATTTGTTTATTAACACATTCTCCTAGGGTTTGTGTGGCCTTATCAAATCTCTGAATTTTAAGGCCAACATTATCTTTATTCTTAATGGCCTCATCTAACTTAGCCTGTAATTCACCATTAACCCTTTCCATGATGCTCCTAACATCATTACTAGCATTTAACTCATGTTTTAAAATATTTATTTTATCTTTTAAGTCAAATTCCATTTTCTTGTACTCAGAAACTGTCTTCTCAGTTTGAGTGAGAGCAATTTGATAATTAGACTGTTTGCATCTTTCAGTACTCACATCATCTAATAATCTTAACACCTCTTTGTTAAGTTTCTCAGTATTTAACCTACAACCCTTACTACAAAAAGCATCATCGTATACCTCATTGTCTGATGAAGAGGAGGAGTGTGCCATGAGAGCATATTGGACATGCTCTTCTTCTTCTATCTTAGCAACCAAATCTTTATTCTCTTCCACATCTTTAGCCAAATAGCTCCAATCCCATCCCATACCATCAGTTTCTTGAACTGCAACCATGGCCTTAGGATCCTGAGCCTTAACAATTTGGCTTGAGGGTTTGCCTGCATCAGATCTTCTAGAAGATCTTCATTCCCTCATGAAGTGCCCCATACGATGACAATTGTAGCATTCAACCTTGGATTTATCAAATCTAGCAGTGTCCTTTGCATTGAAGGTCATCTTCTTCTTAAACCTTCTATTCCACCTATTTGCTCTTATACTAGCAAGAGTCATGTTCCACTTAATATCCATCTCCTCCAAGCGCTCATCACTTATCTACTCAAGGTCCTCATATGTAATTACTGAACCATTGGGCAAAGAAGCAATATAAGCACATACAGTATTTAGATCCAAACCAGCAGGTTTAACTCTTGGTGAGTCACTTTTGTATGTGTCAGCGTCTGAGTATGAGGCGTTGACAGGACATGTTCCAGCGTTGACACATGTTGAACTAGTAACTAGATGCATGTAAGAGTCCTTCTGATTGAATTGACCTTCACTATGAGAGAATGTAACACCCCCACAAATGCTATGCGCAGCGGAACTACAACTTTTGGGTGCTACGTAGTTATCATCACACATAAGCTATATTAAACGACTCAAAGAGACGTAAAAGTTTAAACATGAATTTAAACATTTTTAAATTATACAAATCTACAGTTTTCCAAATCCCAAGATAATACAAAACAGAGTTTGCGTTTAGGTCCCCACTGAATCTCCACCCAAAAGTACATTTTCATTCTCATGACATAATATAAAAGAGTTTTAAGTGCAAAAAGGGAGGAAAACAAGTAGACCGCCAAGCCACAACAACTTCCATCCTCGCATGCTCCGCTGCTATCAATCTTGGTTACCTGAAACACATGCTTAAAATCGTCAACACAAAGGTTGAGCGAATCTATAGGTTTATCAAAATATCAGTTGAACATAAGTGTTAAAAACCAATCATGATCATTAAATAGCATTGTGGCCATACAATCTATTATTCAAGGATATGACAATTGTGTTTAAGCTCATGACACTAAACCGTTAACTCAATCACCCGCGTAATAATTACCGGCGTGATTCAGATGAAACCATGGCCCCTAATAAGGCATCAGTTGCAATTATACCTTATCTCTTATCACAAATTATCCGTCCGCAGGGGGTATCAACGTACTAGCCCTCGTCTCGGATAGGGTAGTCAACCCCATAGTACTATCACTTTGTATAAGCGGCTATTTCCCCCTTCGCAAGGGCAAGACAATAGTTAATAGTTCATGAATTTAGGGACTTTTGCAACTAGGTACTCAACACAATTTCGAGGCAACATTCGGGTCCAACAATCATTCAAGACTTATGTTCATTTTCATTTAAATAGCATGTATCCCCCTCGCGGGTAAAATCATTTGAAATAAGTAAAGAGCGAGGCTATAGACTCACCTTGCGTAGTAGTAGTGGTTCTAGCGAAGACGTAACGAGAAATGTCACCGACGACGTGGATGCCCGGGAAAATCAAACACTTGACCTAAAAATCAAGGTACGTAAACCAAATCAATACTCCGCGTACATTATTGTACTAAACACACGCAAATGCAAACACACTCAATGCTTATGAAAACTCACGCCAAAGTCAAACAAGTAGTTGTTACTAGACTTATACCATTTATCAATGTTATTAAAGTTACTATCCATTTTACGGTTTCGCCGATACTTACCAAAAGTATGGGCTGTTTTCCTAGACTTATACCCTTTTATAAAATTTGAGAAAATTCTCAAAAATACCTTAAGACCTGTAGAAAACCCATTTTTAATCCCATTAAAAGTTTTCGCTTTTACGACCCGTCACTCAACACATTACTAAACCTACATTTTTCGGACTGAAATTGCACTTTGACCAAGTCGGACTCATTTGACCCATTTAAAATATACCATTGACCTCTACGACACCTAAGTCTAATAATAGACTCAAATACACAGGTTTGAGACCAAAAATCAACTTTCAAACCTTTACCAAACTCTATCTATGGTCCCCGGGATTTGACCCAAAACCAAACACAAATTCGGATTGTGTTGATTCTCATCTCCCGGTACACGTATTTTCAAAATGACATAACTTTTGACTCGTTTGGAGTTAAAAGCTCTATCTTATACCGAAACGAGCGCCTCGACGACCACTACAACTATATCCTATAATCACAACCTGGACCAATAATTAAAACCACGAAAATAGCCCTAAACAATCTGTTTGAAAACGACTCATTCAAAATCACCCTTCTACTTGTTTTCAATCCATCCAAACATCACCTAGACCTATCCTAACCACTTATAATCATTCCCAATCATCCAAACAGCCCTTAACACTATGAAAGTCGAATCCTAATCAAAACCCAAAACCTAAATCATACATGCAATGTAATTAAACAATTTATAAACACTAAAAACACCATTTTAAACACAACCCCACAACACATTTCATCAAACACCTTGAACACACCCAAAACCCCAAAAATTTCGTGGGTTTTGGTGACCAAAACACCCAAAATAATCAGCCCCCAATTTGTTTTATGAATGAATAAACATTATCAATACACCAATTAAACAAATTCATGATTTAATTAAATCAAAACGTATTTTTGAAAAACCTTAAATTTTTGGAAAAATTAAATGGATGCATGTGTGTTTTTGTGTGTGGGATTCACTTACAAGATGATATGGGAGATGGGTCTTTGTTTAATTTGTCCAAGAACCCAAGAAAATGATGGTGATGGTGGTGGGTGATGTTTGGCCGTGGGTTTCAAGAAGAGAGGGGGAGGGGGTTTTGATTTTTGTGTGTGTGTTTGTGTGTGTGTTTATGTGTTTGTGTATATAAAAAAAATAAAGTGGGAGGGGCTTGTTTGGTCATTTTGGTTTTCTTTTGGCCTCATATATAAACGACACTACTTAATGGCATAAAATGACTTACTAGTTGATTTTGAAAATTTGCGGGAGTCGAGGTTCCACAAAATTACTTTCCAAAGGTTAAAACGCACACAAAACGAATATACACTTGGTTCCGACTCGACTTAACACGTAATAAAAATAAAATCTCGAAAAACTCAAATATCGATCAATCGATAATAAAATGTAAATTTTGGGCATCCGTCGGTATCGTAGTCGTTATCGGTTCTTCTTAAATCGTCAAACGTTAAATTACGGCCGTAAACGTTGGTTTCAACTTAAACCGTCAAATATATCCACGATAAAAATTCTTAGAAATTTCAAAAATATTCGTAAAATAGGATTAAATAAATGACGTTGGGCTCGGGATATCACATCCACAAGTGAGCCACAACTTAAGAGAGATGCTCATACTGAACAACTCTTGAGACAATAACTTAACATCTTACGGCACTTTCACGTGTGTTACAGAGAAGAAGGCCATGTTACTGTTGGTAGACTTGGTTCCATGCTCCAAAAGAGTTTCATTCTCCAACAGCCTTAGTTTGTTGTAGATATCATCAAAAGTAGAACTTTTGTGAGTGTTATTGGCAAGTATAGATCTTGCCTCAATCTTCCATGCTTCACCAAGGCTTTTAAGAAAAGTGGCAATGGTATCAACGTCACCAACTTGTGTCCCCATGAAGGAAAACTTGCTTGTAATATCAAGTAGTCTGCTTCTAACACTTCTAACCTTCTCATTAGGTTGACCCTTGAAAACAACATACTCATGCATGAGTTGCTTCTTCTTCTCTTCCTTAGTATCTTCATTGCCACCATATGCAACTTCAAGGGCTGCCCAAAGGTCATTTGCAGATTCATAACCTCTGTACTTATGCTGGTTCTCTTGTCCCAAAGAGAGTTTCAGAATGTTTAGGGTTTTCATATCAACCCTTTTCTTTGCTATGTCTTCAGCAGACACAGCTCTACCATCACCAGGTTTTTCTTGCTTATCTGCTTCTGAACATCCAGCAACAGCAGTTCTTGTAGCAATGGCAGCAGCAACTCTTTCAGCTTTATTGAATGTGTTTCCATATTCAATTATCTCCCAGAGAGTGTAGTCATAGATTCCCAGATATTGTTCAAAGTTGAATTTCCACAATTCAAAGTTGGCTGCATCAAGCATGGGAATCTTGATGTTTGGTAAAGGTGAGGAGGAGGAGGTTACTTCTAGATTTGACATGATGTTTTTAGGGTTTTGTGAAAATTAGGGTTTTGGTGATTTTAGGGTTCTTGTGTTCTTTAAGATCAAAAGTTCCTCAACAAGCTCTGATACCACTTGTTGATCCCAAACTTAGACCGATTTAGCTTTATGTATACTTGATTAGATTAAGTTATACACTTAGAGAAACCTTTGTATATGTATATGATAATCTAAGTGTTATGCGGAATTAACACTTAAACAAGAACACACAAGATGTAAACAAACTTTCACTTTGATTAATGATAACAAACTTGCTTAAAATGAAAGTGTTTTAACGTATGAAAACTTATTATGAACAATAACCTAAAGGTCTTCTTTTATAGACTTAAGAAGCCTTGTACAATAATCTACGTATCAACTATTCTAGGTAAAGATAAATATAGAAAATACATTGTTGTTCCTATCTTTATTAGAAGTAATCTAGAACATAATAAACGCGTAGATCATATCCTTCCATCAGTGCTTGTCTTCAATGTGTTAACGCTTGACTTCTTCTTGTCAACGCTTGATTTGTCAGCGTTTGTTTTCTTCCTATCAACGCTTGTTTTACTCTTGTCAGTGCTCAAGTAGACTGGCTATAATTTATTCCCAACATTATTAACATATTTCCAGAGTTATAACTCAATTTGTTAAGCTTTTACTAGAAAACTAGCTTTTTGGGATTATTCAATGTGCTTATTGGCTTCTATAGCTTATTTGACTGTGCTTATTAGGGATTTTATTGTTGATGTCATAATTAAGTCAAAAACGACTATTTTGTCGTTTTTTATAGAGAGCATTGGCTTATTTTAGGCTATTTCTTGAGCTTATTCCAAATTTCTTTTTACATTTGTTCTTATAACCCCAAAATAAGGTTGTGTGTTGAACTTCAGCTTATGGTACGTTTTTTTGGCTTAATGGGCTTAAAAGCCCATTAAGGATTAGCTTATTGCCATTTAAGCTTTGATAAGCTTACTTTTAGCTTTTTGGCCTTTATACTTTTGTGTTTAAAATAAAATTTTGAGTAAGAAAAGGCTTTTTCATTTTATTTTGAGCAAAGTTTTGATTTTGGGCCAAAAAGCCCATTAAGGTATATTGTTTTAGGTTTTGGCCCATTTGGAGGCCCATTAAGAGTTTTCAGATTTTCTAATTTGCATTTTTGGCTTAATTATGTAAAAATACATTAGTTTGCAACTTTTTAGAATTTTTTATAAATTTTGGATTTTTAATTATTATTTTATTATTTAAAAAATGTTTTTATGGTTTTAATTAGATTTAATAGATTTAAAATTTTGGAAAAACACTTTTTAGCTTAGTTAATGTATTTTTGAGGTTTATAAAGTCTTAAATCTTAGTTTGTGCTTTTTTGTTAATTTACTTGATTTTTATGGTTTTAATTAGCATTTAAAATTTTATTATTAATTAATTTAAAAAAGTTACAAGAAGTTTTCTTGATTTTTAAACCTTAGACATATTTTTAAGGACTTATTGTAATTTTTTGGGAACTTTTAGAAAAAGTTTTACTTTTGCCTCGTTTTGCGTGAAAACGCGTTTTTCGTCTTAGTGTAATTTTAATCGTAATCCGTCATTTTTCTTTTCATCATTCTCTCAATATTAATAATTAACAACAATTTGACACACACTATTATCCTCCTTGGTGAACGAACTTATTTGGGTCATTAGTGTTTGATTTTCCTAAATCAAATACTTAATACTTACCATATATACGGTTTTTCCTAAAAGCTTATTTTTACCACAATCAGTGGGTCAGAACCGAATTGAACCGAACTACGAATTTAGTTTTCAGGTTGGATATGGGTTTGGCAAACGGACCCGAAAATCGAAGTTATATAAATATATATATATTTATATATAGATATATATATATATATATATATATATATATATATATATATATATATATATATATATATATATATATATATATATATATATATATATATATATATATATATATATATATATATATATATATATATATATATATATATATATATATATATAGATATATATATAATTATATATATATATATATATATATATATGTATATATATATATATATAATAATTATTAAAATTTAATCTTAATATAAACATAAATTTTTTTTACTTGAAATAGTTTTTTGCTAAATATTTAAATAATTATGTATTCTTAGAAAATTCGAATAATTCAGGACAACCCGAGAACCGAACCGAATTCAAATTCGGTTTTCGGTTCGGTTTGGTTTTCGAGTTGACCCAGAAAAAAATTCGACCGAATATATCAAACAACCCGATAACCGAACCGAAGGACACCCCAAGGAGAACGTGGGAGGTTTTGGAGGTGTTTTCAAGCATATTCAAGACTTTTAAAGAAGTATGGAAGATGTTATGTAAAGATTGCACGAATTTCTCAAGTCAAAAAAAAGTTGTCAACAAGAGCTATAGACGGCGTCACACATTGTACCCGACATCGTTACATCGACCCTCCATTCTACCTAACAACGTCACAAGTTATCGACAGTAAAATCCCATATAAGATTCGTAGGTCTCACGGAGTCGCACTGTGTACCCGACACTGTCGCAACTCAAACTCTATATATAGACCCATTGTAAATGTACAATTCGCGTGTAATATTATGGTTAGCTTGGAGTAGCCATTGTTAGACGATTTTAGGGTTTCAAAACCCTAAGAAACTTAATTGTTTCGCTCATATCAATTGGAGAACAAGTTTTTATCCATTTTTTTAATCATGCCTATGTGTTTGATGATTGAATATTATATCTTTTCTTTTCTTGCTATGCTAGGCTAAATCACTTGTTGTTTATCTATGAAAGCTATAATGTGATCTTCTTGTGTTTGTTTCTTCTTGGCTTCATTGTGTGCACGTTGGGCTCTAGAAAAACATACTAGATCTTCATATCTTAATTGTTGACATGTCTAGGGAAATGTGGGTGGTTGGATTATGCCTCGCCACGTAGATCTATGTTCTTATTCATTAACTCCGTTGTCTGTGTCGTCAATTTCATGGTAGTCTTGTGTGATGTTGTAGTAGATACATTTAGGTGTTTGTGAATGCATGTGTTAATGAGTATATCTAGGGTTTGTATGTGATTCTAGATTTATGATTTCATCACATAGACGATTATGAGGGTGTATGTCAAGTGTGTAAGATCTAGTAAATGTCTTTGTACCATTATGTTAGGTTTTACTTGTTTCACATATGACTTGTAATTAATACAAATAGAAACAATTACATATTTAATCAACAAGATGTGATGGGTAGCAAACACATTAAGAGAACATTTGATCAACGTCGAAGTACCGATAAAAAATAACTTAATTACCTTATACTAGATACGACAAGCGGGTATTGAATCACCGAGGAATATGTGGTTTTAATTTAAGTTTTGGGGTGATCACTGATCAATAAAAGTTTTGATTTTAAAATCTAATTCACTAAAATACTTTTAATAATGAAAATGCAGATTAAAAATTAAAATACTTATTAAACTAATAAAGATGTAAACAAATAAAAGAAAAAAGCAATCCCTTCTAGCTCCTAATATTTATGGTTGATCACACTTATGGATTATCAAAACTTTTTAGCTCGTTTACAAAGATTATTTCGAATTAATATGAATGAATTAATGTCGGCACTTATTATGTTTATCAATGACTCGCGATAATAAATCTTATGTTAATCCAACCAATAATTATGTTTTAATAATTTATTTAGGTACAACTTATGTTGATTATGCGACCATCTTTTTCTTTAACTAAATAGAATAAGTATGAATCGTTAACTAACAATAAATTGTCTTGCACAAATAATTAAATATAATATTAAGTCTATCAAAATAATTTATAAATAAATCATAAATCAATGTAATAAAAATATGATAATCCAAAAGTAATGATCAAACCATAAATAAAGTTACCGGAAGGAATTACAACAAAATTAGCCGGACATCACGATGCGCTCGATCCAACTGTTATTAATATAAAACACCATCATATTTTATTTTCGTTTCTTTGCTACTACTTGTATTAGATGTGTATTCCTTCATTTATTTTACTGCGCAGGTCATCACCACCAAGGAGAAATTGTTATTTTACTCCAAAAAGAATGACTAATCTCCTCCTCGACGAACGTGCAAAACTAAGAATGAATTAATTTCACTATTTTTTTTATCCTGCGGTTGTTTTGATGTCCCAAGGGACAAATTGCGTTTTTTTTTTCTTTTGCTATATCCCAAACTGGTGGCTGTTTTTTCCCCCTTTTTTCTTTGACTTGGCCGAATAATCCTAGTATATATATTACTTATTTTGTTGGTTACTTTGTTTTAGTGGGCTAATGGGCCAAAAGTTATTATATTTTTTTAAATTCTTTTGAGATATGATACTTTGGCCCAATAAAAAATAGCCGAACACCAAAAATTGCTCAAACGAAGCCCGGAAAAATAAAAGATTACCGAAAATATTGCGACGCGCTCAAAACTTTTCTTCAATATTTTTTCTTCATTTCTCGGCGCTCTCAATATCTTTTCTCCAATATTTTTTCTTCATTTATCGGCGATCTCAATATCTCTTCTCCGAAAAATTAATAAAGCAGTCATTTTATTACATTTCGCTCGTAACCTACATAATCACAAAACACACTAAAAGTACATATATAATGACAAATATATATACAATTATGCTAAATTAACATGCTATGAGGTGTATGCAAAATACACCAATCAAACCCCCCTGAACTTAACCTTTACTTTGTCCCAAAGTAAAAATAATATATAAGCATGTTAATTTCATAATTTTTAATCATATCATTGAAATTCTATCAAAAAGATCAAATTTAACTTAGTACACTAATAACCATTCTACATGAAAAATAATCTAAAATGATCACCAATATTTTTGTCCTTCTTAAACACTAAGCATAACCATTCCCATCGATTCCATTTATCTTATGTTTCATATAATTAACCATGTGTCCAACGTACCTAATGCACACCTATAATCAATCTAAAACAAGTGGTGAGAATATCTTACACCTTTTATAACATTGAAGTTTTTATACCATAAGAGCACATCATAAGCTATTATACTTTAGCTTCTATACTTTCATTTTTTTCTCATTTTTTTTAACTCTTTTTTCACTTTTTTTTTCTTTTTCTTTCATTTTCTTTTCACATCGCACATAAGCTCTTTTCTTTTAGCCATCTGGGACCGTTTCTTATACAAGTCATCCCGAACACACTACACACTCCTTTATGGTTGATAGAAAGACCAGTCATTCAGAAAAATGAATATATTTCATATAGGTGCATACTAAGACACATTGACACATGGGAACCGGTTAATTTAGTCCGTTTAAATTAAATGAGAACAACTATACTTCGTGCCTATTAGTACATCACATGATGGAGTTATCTGCCACATATAATTAATTAATCCACTAAATTAAACTAATCTTCCTAATTTCATTACAATAATACAAGGATTGGGTTATTTCAGATAAAATTGTCTCAGCTAAGTGCAATGCTATCCATCATAAAGATTGGCGTCTGACCCATGCTAACAACTAAAGTATCACCTTGCGCGGGTGACGAATCAGATAGGCAAGCCCAACATATGACTACCACCAATAATTATGACAGTTCTCCAACTATTTTCTAAGGCCACCGTGTGCGGTCGGCGAGCCTAATAAGATCAATTTCAAATGTCCTAACCCAACTATTACATTACTATATTTCATATTATTTTATTCAAACTTTTTTACTCGATCTAAGAAAAGGTAAGTAAAGGGAAATTTAACCGGGTATGGTTTGATCCTCTACTAATTATACATATGCCTAACTACATGCAAACAATCAAATCAATTTAATAACCAAATTATACAATGGAATCGGGTGCACCTGATAATTATGGCCAAATCCTCTAGCTTGCTCCAATAAGTCATCCACAAGCTAATCTTCAGAATCTACAAATACTCAACAAACAAATATGTAGAAAAAAATTCCACATCTAATTAGCACAAGACTCTTATAATGTGATTTAATTTTTTTTTCAATTTTTCAATTTTTCAATTTTTCCCAAAAATCACATTTTAACCCCTTTTGACCAAAATTTCACACAAAAACATGTACCACATGTGCCACCCCCCTCAACTTAAAGCATTGCATTGTCCCTAATGCAAAAAATTTAAATTCAAATTTTAGTTAAAAATTAATTTGACAAACTCACACAAAAATAATAAGCTAACTCACTTTCGTAGGAATCACGGTTGCATTTAGCGTATGCAACAAGCCTTTAAACCACTCGGTAGCCCGAGTGGACGAGTTTTGTCTCGTGAGGGTTTGTAGTGAACACACCCACAAAGTTTTAAACACACAGAAAAATAAGAGAATAAATTACAAAAGAAAATACACACACTACAAACCACAAACCACGGGTTGCCTCCCGCGAAGCGCTAAGTTAACCATCTTCAGCCAGACATAACTCATCAGAGCTATTGAGACGGTTGTAGTGGTTCTATGTAAACCACATCAACTGTTTCCATATGATCACTCTCCAACTCAACATACGGCTTCAACCGGTGTCCATTAACTTTAAAAGGCTCACCACCTACCATATTTTTTATTTCAATGGATCCGTGTGGATAGACTTGAGTCACAATGTATGGACCCGTCCATTTACTTCTCAACTTTCCCAGAAAGAGCTTAAATCTAGCATTGAATAACCAATCTTTTTAACCAACCAAGAAATATTTCTTGGTGATGTGTCGGCCATGAAAAGCTTTGGTTTTTTCCTTATAAATCCTATAACTTTCATAAGCATCACGTCTAATCTCATCCAATTTAGATAATTGAAGTTTCCTAGAACTACCCGCTCTCTCTAGATCCAGATTAACTAATCGCCCATTCAACCCTATGCTCTATCTCAACCGGTAAATGACATGCATTTCCATATACCAACTTATACGGTGACATTACAATAGGAGTCTTAAAAGCCGTCCTATGTGCCCACAAGGCATCATCTAACCTCAAGGACCAATCTTTCCTATCACTACGAACGATCTTTTCTAAGATTCACTTAATCTCTCTATTCGATACTTCCACCTGTCCACTAGTCTGTGGGTGATAAGGGGTAGCTATCCCATGATTAACTCCATAGTGTTTCAATAATTTTCCAAATTTTAAGTTCTTAAAGTGGGAACCACCATCACTAATGATAGTCTTAGGAATTCCATGTCTAGCAAAGATATTCTTCTTAACAAACTTAAGAACTGCACTATGGTCATTGGTTCTAGTAGCCTCAGCCTCTACCCACTTTGACACATAATCAACTGCCACTAAAATGTACACATTGCCATGTGAAGTGGGGAATGGTCCCATAAAATCAATACCCCACACGTCAAAGATCTCAACAACAAGTATGGGATTCATAGGCATTTGATCACGCCTTGAAATCCCACCAACTTGTTGGCAACGAATACATGCTTTCACAAAACACTAGGCATCCTTGAATATAGTCGGCCAAAAGAAACCGCTTTGTAGGATTTTATGCCCAGTTTTCATAGCACCAAAGTTTCCACCGCATGCATAAGAATGGCAATGAGCCAATATGTCCATATGCTCATGGTCGGGAACACATCTCCTAACAACTTGGTCAACACACACTTTATTGAGCTCCATATCCTCCCAAAAATAATGCTTCAATTGAGAGAAGAAGTATTTTCTTTGTTGCTTGGACCAAAAATCCGGAAGCTTTTTAACAGCTAGGTAATTGACTATGTTTGCGTACCAAGGAACCTTAGAAACCTCAAACAAGCTTTCATCGTTCGTAGTGATAGTATTTTCAGATCATAGTGACTTAAGACATTTGTTGACTAAGAAAGAGACAAAACCGAGGTTGCTTAGGTGGATTTTGCTTTTCTAACATTTGTTGATTGTGCATCCTTGAATATAGTTGGCCAAAAGAAACCGCCTTGTAGGATTTTATGCCTTGTTTTCGTAGCACCAAAGTTTCCACCGCATGCATAAGAATGGCAATGAGCCAATATGTCCATATGCTCATGGTCGGGAACACATCTCCTAACAAGTTGGTCAGCACACACTTTATAGAGCTCCAGATCCTCCGAAAAATAATGCTTCAATTGAGAGAAGAAGTATTTTCTTTGTTGCTTGGACCAAAAATCTGGAAGCTTTTTAACAACTAGGTAATTGACAATGTCTGCGTACCAAGGAACCTTAGAAACCTCAAACAAGCTTTCATCCGGAAAGCTTTCCTTAATCACGTCAGAAGGGTTGAACGGCGGAGGGATAATTATATACAAATGGTCGGCAACTACATTTTCTGACCCCTTTTTATCTCGGATTTCTAGATTAAATTCATGTAAAAGCAAAATCCACCTAAGAAACCTCGGTTTTGTATCTTTCTTAGTCAACAAATGTCTTAAGTCACTATGATCTGAAAATACTATCACCTTAGAATGCCCCCAAATATATGACCTAAGCTTATCAAGAGCAAAAACCACGGCTAACAACTCTTTTTCAGTAGTAGTGTAATTCATTTGAGCTTCTGAAAAAGCTTTCTAGCATAAAAGATTACAACGGGTTTCTTATCGACCCGTTGTCCCAAAACCTCCCCGACGGCATAATCACTCGCATCACACATGATCTCGAAAGGCTTCGACCAATCCGGTGATTGTAGAATAGGGGCTTCTACAGGCTTTTGCTTAATCATATTGAATGCTTTAAGACATGATTCATTAAAGTCAAATCGTGCATCTTTTAAGAGTAAATTACAAAGAGGCTTTGATATTGCACTAAAATCTTTAATAAATCGCCTATAGAACCTGGCATGACCAAGAAAAGATTGCACACCTTTGTGTTGGGAATAAAATAAGCTAAGTAACTCAGACGCTGGCAAAAGGAAATTGGATGCTGACAAGAGAAAAAAGCGCTGACAGATTAAGTATTGACATGAGATATCCAAGCGCTGACAAGAAGAAGTCCAACCACTGATAGGAATACTTAGTCAACACGTTTATTATTTGAAGTAAAGATATTGTAACACCCCATTTTGATAAATGGAATGCCACGCGTGATTATGGCGTGTCATCAAAGCATACAAGGATAAATGTCTTAAACATTACATGACCATAAAGGAAATACCAGAAACAAACATCGGTACCCCAAAGTAAAAGCTTATCACACACAAACATAAGTACTGTAAAGGAAAAGGACTAAAAAATGTCCATGGAAATTAGTAGCAAAATGTATGAATAAATGCATAAAGTAATGAAGGCTAGAAAGCTTCCAATCCGTATGCACGTACGCTTAGAGTCTACAAGTGTCCCTGAGTACCTGTCGTTTTAGGAACATGAAAGGAAAACGGATGAGCATAACGCTCAGTGCACGGATATACAAGCGTAGAATGAATAACATAAGCATATACAACATATAGCAGCGGAAATTGATCAAGTCCTGGAAAACCTGGTATAACTTAGTAAAACTGGTTTTATAGTTTGAAAAGCCTTATGTTTATCTTATGAAAACTGTTTAACATGTTAACCATTTGCCAATATAGGTCATGAAATATCAACGTGCATGAATACTTGGAGGGGTGACCTCATCATGCAATTAGAGGGGTTGCCTCTAATTAATATAAGTTTGGGTAGGAGGGATCAGCTCCTTGTGAAGGATGCAAGGCACACACCACATTCACCTGAATAATCTGTAAAAACATGTAATCTAGGATGCACCCATACGCCCCACATGATAATATAATAATATGGCCAAAAACTGAAAGGGACGCCACGAGCTAACACTCCGTTGTGGTGAAGTCATAACACTGGTGCCTCTAGTGTTATGGTTATGGTACCTCCATAACTAGGTGAAACTAGTCATGCATGTATATGGCTTAGGCATTTAATTAAACAAAAGCAAATCAAAACACATACTTGGAACACAGTTGGCTACATACGGGGAAATCCTAATAAAGAAAGAATGTCCATACTGAAAGGACGGAGAATCCGTACCTTGTGTCCAGTGAACGAAGAAGACGAACGGAAGAGATTCCTACTTTGATCTCACTAATGCTACATAAATAATATACGTGTATAAGTTTTCGGATTACTGTGTACGTAACTGGTTTTATATCATGTCTTAACTTGTTTTATATGTTCATGTCATGTTTACCGATTCTAACGTTATGTTGTGTTTATCATGTATTCTGGATATTCCGATTAAATATTACTTGTATTCCTTGTATTATTATACTTTTTGTGTAATAATAAGTAACTTTCTTAAAATAGCAGGTTTCCTAAAATAGAAAGTTTCCAAAAATAGAAAGTTTCTAAAATAGAAAGTTTCCAAAAATAGAAAGTTTCCAAAAAAAGATTAACTGATTAAAATAGATAAGTTTCTAAAAATAGAAAGTTTCCATAAATAGATTAACTGCTTAAAATAAATAAGTTTCTAAAAATAGAAAGTTTCCATATTTAGAAATAAGCTGGATTATTAAGCTAATAAAATAAGCTTAAATTTTAATGATTAATATTCTAAGTCATGTGATTAATAGTATAGTTTATTAATTAATACATGCAAATTAAATAAACTATATGTTATAAGTTTTAATTAAATATAGCATGATTTAATTAAATTAAATTGTATATAATACTTAGGTTAAAACATGTATTAATATTTATTATTAATATAACCTAAGTCATAAAAATTAATTAATTACATGTCATGTTTTAATAATTAATTATTACTTTAGTCTAAATTTCATGATTAAATACTTAGGTTAAAATCATGTATTAATAATAATAAACCTAAGTCCTGTTTTAATTAAATTATTTAAGTACCATGTTAAATTAATTTAATCACTTGTAAAAATAAATATCTTGTAAAATAAAATAATAAAGCAGACCATGTATTATTTTATAAAAACATGTCATAAACCGGACCCGTAAACCGTGAATCGGCCCGAACCAAAACCCCACCAACAACCACCACCCACAGCCGCGGCTGCGGCGGCGACTGGTGGCTGCCCTGCCAACTGTGGCGGCTGCTGTCGCTGCTGCGCTGTGGCTTGTTGCTGTCAGGCTTCGAGATCCCACTGACGCAAGCCGGCGGTCTCCCCTGCTGCCTCGCTGTTCCCCCCGTCTGACCCAAACAGCCACCGACACAAGCCGGTGGTGCTTGCTGCTGCGTCGAGACCCACATCGAGCCCCATAGGGGTCTTGGTTGTGGTTAACAAGGGACACCGAGAGTCTTTGACTCTCGGTTGGCTGCTGAACCCCAAACAAACCAAACAAAACCCTTTTTCCATGTTTTAAATAACCCTATAACATGTTTATTTAATTGTTTTTAAAGATCTAACATAAAACAAAATTAAATAGAAGATCAAAGATTAAGGTTTTTGTTTTACCTTGACGTGTGATTTAAAATAACACGAACACGAACCAATTAACAAAGATCTAAAAATCAAAATCGAATCCTCCCTTGTCTTGTGTATGTCCAGCGGCTATGGGGTCCCAAGGAAGCTAGGGTTTTAACTTTTTCTATAAAAATATCTTATGTAAACTCTGTAGTTTTAGTTTTCTTTAATTAAACCAAAAATGGGCTTGTGGGCCCCCTTCCCTCTTTGTGTGTGCCACGGCTACATGGGCCAACCAAGGGGAACCCATAGTTTTCGTTTCTAATAATTTACGTGTTCTCGTGTTCATATTTATGTGACGTTATAATTAAACGTTCATGTTAACTTATATACTTATACGTAATGGTAATCATAATTACGTAAATACATAATAATATGCTCGTGATTATTTACGTTTATGTTTTCATGTTCGTGATTATAATTATTGTTGGTAATCATTATCATGCATTAAACATACTTAATATTTATCGTGTAATAATACGTACGTAATTCTTGTAACTAATATTCGTGAAACAGAAACATGTTATAAAAGGAAAGTTTTAATCATGTATGTACGATTATAAGGGTACTATTCATGGAAAAGCATGTGGGTTTTACAACTCTTCCCCCTAAAAAGAATCATTCGTCCCCGAATTATAGATAACGTAAACTGGAAAAAGAGGAACATACCCGAATTCAAAACTTGAAATGAGGATAAGAAGTCCGGATAGACTCCTCGGTCTCCCAGGTGGCTTCCCGCTCGGTATGATCCCTCCAAAGGATTTTGACGAATGGAATCGTCTTCCTCCTCATGACTCGTTCTTGTCTGTCAAGAACTCGTTTGGGTTCCTCTATGAAGGTAAGGTCTTCACAAATCTGTTCCAGTGGATACTGAACCATGTGAAGGGGATGATACTTTTACCCTCTGAGTAAGGACACATGGAAAACATCGTGAACATGAGAAAGCTGCGGAGGTAACGTTAAACGATAAGATACTTCACCGACTCGCTCAATGACATCAAACGGTCTGACGATTCGAGGACTGAACCATGTGAAGGGGATGATACTTTTACCCTCTGAGTAAGGACACATGGAAAACATCGTGAACATGAGAAAGCTGCGGAGGTAATGTTAAACGATAAGATACTTCACCGACTCGCTCAATGACATCAAACGGTCTGACGACTCGAGGACTGAGCTTCCATTTGATTCCAAAACGTCTAACACCACGTGCCGGCGATACCTTAAGGAAGACATGATCTCCTACGTTAAAATGTAAGTCCCTACGATGCTTGTCGGCATAACTCTTCTGTCGTGACCGTGCTTCTTGCAATTCCTGCTTAGCTACCGCGACCTTCTCGTTGGTAACTCTATCATTTCTGGTCCATCAAATGTTCGCTCACCAACTTGATCCCAGCAGATTGGGGCGCGACACTTTCTGCCATACAACATCTCGAATGGAGAACACTTAATACTTATGTGCCAACTGTTGTTGTATGCAAACTCTACCAGACATATGTAATCATCCCAATCTCCCATCCATTCCAACGCACATGACCTCAACATGTCTTCTAATGTCTGAATCGTTCGCTCCAGTTGCCCGTCTGTTTGAGGATGAAAAGCCGTGCTAAGCTTAAATTTTGTACCCCAAGCTTTCTACAGACTCCTCCAAAATCGCGAAGTGAAACGAGGATCTCTGTCTGAGACAATGCTGGATGGAGCACCATGAAGTCTCATGATCTCCTTCTTGTACGTATCGGTGAGTTTACTGACTGAATTTTCCTTGCGGATCGGTAAGAAATGAGCTGACTTAGTAAGTCGATCAACAATAACCCAAATCGCATCGTGCCTCCTCTTTGTCTGTGGAAGACCGGTAACAAAATCCATGGTGATCTTGTCCCACTTCCAATCTGGAATATCTAACGGTTGTAGAAGACCGCTAGATCGCTGATGTTCGATCTTAACCTGCTGGCAGGTAAGACATTTGGAGACGTAAGTCGCAACATCCTGTTTCATACCACTCCACCAAAAGTATTGCTTAATGTCGTGGTACATCTTGGTCGAACCAGGATGAATGGAAAATGGGGAGCTATGAGCCTCAGCTAACAATGCTTCCCAGAGTTCTTGATCATCAGGAACACAAAGTCTCGTGCCCTGCCATAAGATATCGGCTGCGTCTACTCGAAATTCTGTTTGCTTCTCCAAATTCATAATTATCGGCCAGATTTCACCATCATCCTTCTGAGCTTCCTTGATCCTAGAGAGTAACTCAGGTTCCACTCTAAGATTAGCCCAGTAACCATGTTGTCCATGTACCATGATCTCAATGTCTAGTCGCTCCATGTCTCGTATAATTTCCTCCTCAATTTTAATGTCGTTTATCATCCCGGACATTCTACTAAGTGCATCTGCCACTACATTCGCCTTACCGGAATGATACTTTAGATTGATGTCATAATCCTTCAATAGCTCTAACCATCTCCTCTGTCTCATGTTCAATTCACGTTGAGTGAATATGTACTTCAAGCTCTTGTGGTCCGTGAATATGTCACATGATTCTCCATAGAAGTAGTGCCTCCATATTTTCAATCCAAACACGACTGCTGCAAGTTCCAAGTCATGCGTAGGGTAATTTTCCTCATAAGGCTTAAGCTGTCGTGAAGCGTACGCGATCAATTTCCCATGTTGCATGAGACCACAGCCAAGTCCCTTCCCCGAAGCATCACTGTAGATTTGAAATCCACCTGTACTAGATGGGAGAGTAAGAACCGGTGCAGATACTAACTTCTGCTTTAGGTCTTCAAAGCTCTTCTCTCTTTCTTCAGTCCAGACGAATTTATCCCCTTTCCGCATCAGTTTGATCAATGGTAGTGCTAAACGGGAAAAGTTCTCTACGAACCTACGGTAGTAACCAGCCAAGCCTAGGAAACTGCGAACCTCAGTCGCTAATGTCGGTCTTGGCCACTTGGTAATTCCCTCAACCTTTGTTGGATCCATGGTGATTCCTTCTACTGATACAATGTGACCTAAGAACGCCACCTTGTCTAACCAGAACTCACACTTGGAGAATTTAGCATACAGCTGCTTCTGGCGAAGAATATTTAATACTATACGAAGATGGTCTTCGTGTTCTTCCTTGGACTTAGAGAATATCAGAATGTTGTCAATGAAGACAATGACGAACTTGTCCAGAAATTCATGGAAGATTCTGTCAACAGGTCCATGAAAACAGCTTGAGCATTGGTAAGGCCAAATTGCTGATAGCGTATACGAAAAGCAGTCTTGGTGATGTCCTGCTCTTTGACCCGTAGCTGATGATAGCGTGAACTCAAATCAATTTTGGAGAAATGTTTGGCCCCTTGGAGTTGGTCAAACAGATCGTCAATGCGTGGTAGAGGATACCTATTCCGTATGGTGATCTTGTTGAGCTCGCGATAATCTATGCAAAGACGCATACTGCGGTCCTTCTTCTTCACGAATAAGACCGGTGAGCCCCATGGAGATGCGCTCGGTCGAATGAAGCCTCGTTCCAGATGTTCTTGCAATTGATCCTTCAGCTCCTTCAACTCTATGGGAGCCATGCAATAAGGAGCCTTGGAAATCGACTCATCTCCTGGTATGAGCTCGATATTAAACTCTACTTCACGTGCAGGTGGTATGCCCGGAAGTTCTTCTAGAAATACGTCTGAAAATTCTAACACTATCGGCTAATTCTGAATTGATGGAGATTCAGCATCCATGTCATGAACAATAGCTAGATAGCCCTCGCAACCATGTGAATGTAATGCACGTGCTTGCAGGGTTGATATGATTTGTACAGACCTTCCGGGTATGAACCCGTTGTGAATGTACTCTGATGCATTAACATCACCGAAGATGACCCGATATGAATGGTAGTCTATGGTAGCATGATGTTTGGATAGCCAGTCCATGCCCAATATCATGTCAAAATCATTCATGTCCAGCGGAAGTGCGTCAACAGGACGAACCTTGTCGTCAAACTCTAGGGGAAGGCTCTTGTACACATGGGTTATGCGTACAGAGTCTCTTAAATGTGTGGAAATGTTCAGTACATTCTCTAATGGCATAAGGGATATCCTAAAATTCTTAGCATAAGCCGTAGCAATGACCGAGTGATTAGCACCCGTGTCAAATAAAACACATCTAGCTTGACCATAAATATACAAGATTCCAGTGATGGTACCTGTAGACTTGTTGGCCTGATCGCGAGAAGTTGTGTAAACGCGTCCACTAGTAGGAGGCGGCTTAGAATTAACATGTCCAGATGTGCCCTCCATCTCGCCCTTGTGATAGTCCTTCATGCGATGACCAGTAAGGCCACACTTGTAGCATACGTCATTGTCGCGGCGACATAGCCCTGGGTGCCTACGGTTTCAGGTAGTGCAAAGAGGATAAGTATACCCTCCAGCAAGTGCCCTTGTTGGCTGGGAGACTGTTAAGAACAGTATCATGAGATATGATAATAGGTACAAAGGACAATGCGGAAAATTTGTAAGATGTAATACCAGTGATAGCTAGACGGTTAGGCTGTGAACCTCTTTGGTTCTGGTCCCTCCCGTTACCATGATTCCTAGTAGAAGATTGCTAATGTGTCAAAATTATGTACTATTGCATGTAACATAAGAAAATGAGTAAGTGTAAAGACCTGCTGATGTTGGAGTTTCCAGCGTTGTTACGGTAATTATCATTACCGCCACTCCTACCCGTAGCAGAACGGTCATGAGTCTGACCGTTTCCCTTGGGCTGAGTAGGTTGTTGCTGAGTAGCCGGCTGAGACCGGTCCCTAGTCTTCTGCCTGGAAGATGCAGTTTAAAAGAGATATAAATATGGACATATATTGAAAGAATACGGTTTGGTCACCGCTGAGTAACGAATGTTTACCACTTCTCAGATCTCTCTGCTTCCCCGAACTCTTCTCTTTCTTGCAGCATCTCTAGCTTACGTGTTGCATCGGCCACTTGTGCCACCGTGTTGAACGTAGCACACACCAAGTTGTTGGCGACCGATGTACGAAGAGCCCACCGAAAGTGGTATGCTTGCTCTTCGGCAATACCTGCTGCTGCGCCAAGAAAACCAACCAAACGAAGAAAGCGCTGCATGAACTCGTTGTTGTTGTCCCCAGCTCTCTGTCTGATTCCATGGTACTCCCTTTTCAGTTTGTCTTGCTCAGCCTTGGGAAAGAACTGTCCCATCACTAACTCCATAAACTGAGACCAAGTCAAACCAGCCACCCAATCATCACCTCCCTCTGAATGCTTCAGTGCCTTCCACCATGCTAGGACATCACCTTCGAACCTGTAACTGGCCAACCTCGACTTGAAGACGGGGTCACAGCCCATTGCATCGAAGATCTTCTCAATGTGAGCCAACCAGCTTTCAACTTCGCTGGGGCTATCCGTTTTCTCGAAGGATCGAGGGTGTAGCTTGTTGAATCTCTCCAGCCATGTTACCAATATTGTTGGAGGAGGAAGAGGAGGTACTGGGTGTTGAGGCTGATGTTGGCAGCCTGCACCTCAGCCCAGATTTCGTTCCTCAGCTGAGGAAGCATAGCTTGCATCGCAGCTTGGACTGTTGCATTGAGTTGTTCCTGCTCGCATGTGAGAACTATCTGACAGTATGACCTAAAAATACATGATTAAACTGACCAAAACATAAAATATATACATGAAAAATTTTATACCAATAAATCATGAGAAAAGTTTTATGCAGGAAAACTAGTATATAAATGCATGATGCAGTTTTATGAAAACTTTTATACGCGCGAGAGTGAACGCCTATGGCCAGTTCACTCAAAACAAAAGACATGGCGAGGGGACGCCAATGGGTCGGTCCCAAAGATAAATTTTTTGATAAAATCACATGCGACTAAATAAGGCTAGTCCTATACCAACCATTACTTAGTCATGAACATGCGACAATGGCATATATATAAATGCATGAAAACAAAGAATGCATGAAAACCGACTGTCAGTTCTAGGAAGACCATAGTGACTACCCACTAATCATAGGTCATGTTTTGAGAGCCTACAGGTCGAAGCCTTGTCTCTGATACCATAATTGTAACACCTCATTTTGATAAATGGAATGTCACGCGTGATTATGGCATGTCATCAAAGCATACTAGGATAAATGTCTTAAACATTACATGACCATATAGGAAATATCGGAAACAAATATCGGTACCCAAAAGTAAAAGTTCATCACACACAAAAATAAGTACTTTAAAGGAAAAGGACTAAACAATGTCCATGGAAATGAGTAGCAAAATGTATGAAGAAATGCATAAAGTAATGAAGGCTAGAAATCTTCCAATCCATATGCGTGTACGCTTAGAGTCTACGAGCGTCCCTGAGTAGCTGCCGTTTTGGGAAACATGAAAGGAAAACGGCTGAGCATAACACTCAGTGCACGGATATACAAGTGTAGAATGAATAACATAAGGATATACAACATATAGCAGCGGAAATTGATTATGTCCTGGAAAACCTGGTATAACTTATTAAAATTGGTTTTATAGTTTGAAAAGCCTTATGTTTATCTTATGAAAACTGTTTAACATGTTAACCATTAGCCAATATAGGTCATGAAATATCAATGTGCATGAATACTTGGAGGGGTGACCTCATCATGCAATTAGAGGGGTTGCCTCTAATTAATATAAGTTTGGGTAGGAGAGATCAGCTCCTTGTGAAGGATGCAAGGCACACACCACATTCACCTTAATAATCTATAAAAACATGTAATCTAGGATGCACCCACACGCCCCACATGATAGTATAATAATATGGCCAAAAGTTGAAAGGAACGCCACGAGCTATCACTCCGCCGTGGTGAAGTCATAACACTGGTGCCTCTAGTGTTATGTTTATGGTACCTCCATAACTAGGTGAAACTGGTCATGCATGTATATGGCTTAGGCATTTAATTAAACATAAGCAAATCAAAACATATAAAACACATACTAGGAAAACAGTTGGCTGCATACGGGGAAATCCTAATAAGGAAAGAATGTCCATACTAAAAGGACAGAGAATCCGTACCTATTGTCCAGTGATCGAAGAAGACGAACGGAAGAGAGTCCTACTTCGATCTCACTAATGCTACATAAATAATATACGTCTATATGTGCTCGGATTACTGTGTACGTAACTGGTTCTATATCATGTCTTAACTTGTTTAATATGTTCATGTCATGTTTTATCGATTCGAACATTATGCTGTGTTTATCATGTATTCTGGATATTCTGATTAAGTATTACTTGTATTCCTTGTATTATTATACTTGTTGTGTAATAATAAGTAACTTTCTAAAAATAGCAGGTTTCCTAAAATAGAAAGTTTCCAAAAATAGAATGTTTCTAAAAATAGAAAGTTTCCAAAAATAGAAAGTTTCCAAAAGTAGAAAGTTTCCAAAAATAGAAAGTTTCCAAAAATAGAAAGTTTCATAAAATAGATTAACTGCTTAAGATAGATAAGTTTCTAAAAATAGAAAGTTTCCATAAATAGATTAACTGCTTAAATTAAATAAGTTTCTAAAAAAAGAAAGTTTCCATATTAAAAATAAGCTGGATTATTAAGCTAATAAAATAAGCTTAAGTTTTACTGATTAATATTCTAAGTCATGTGATTAATAGTATAGTTTATTAATTAATACAGGCAAATTAAATAAACTATATGTTATGAGATTTAATTAAATATAGCATGATTTAATTAAATTAAAGTGTATATAATACATAGGTTAAAACATGTATTAATATTTATTATTTATATAACCTAAGTCATGAAAATTAATTAATTACATGTCATGTTTTAATAATTAGTTAATTACTTTAGTCTAAATTTCATGATTAAATACTTAGGTTAAAATCATGTGTTATTAATAATAGTAATAAACCTATGTCATGTTTTAATTAAATTAATTTTTGTACCATGTTAAATTAATTTAATCACTAGTAAAAGTAAATAAACTCGTAAAATAAAATAATAAACCGGACCATGTATTATTTTATATAAACATGTCATGAACAGGACCCGTAAACCCGTAAACCGGCCCAAACCAAAAGCCCACCACCAACCACCACCCACAGCCGCGGCTGCGGCGGCGACTGGTGGTTGCCCTGCCAACGGCCGCGGCTGCTGTCACTGCTGCATCAAACCGGCGCAAGCCGGTGGTCTCCCTTGCTGCCTCGCTGTTCCCCCCTGCCCGACCCAAACAACCACCGACACAAGCCGGTGGTGCTTGCTGCTGCGTCGAGACCCACACCGAGCCCCATAGGGGTCTCGGTTGAGGTTAACAAGGGACACTGAGAGTCTTTGACTCTCGGTTGGCTGCCGAACCCCAAACAAAACCCTTTTTCCATGTTTTAATTAACCCCATAACATGTTTATTTAATTGTTTTTAAAGATCTAACATAAAAAAAAATTAAATAAAAGATCAAAGATTAAGGTTTTTGTTTTACCTTGACGTGTGATTGAAAATAACACGAACACAAACCAATTAACAAAGATCTAAAAATCAAAATCGATTCCTTCCTTGTCTTGTGTATGTGCCACGGCTATGGGCTCCCAAGGAAGCTAGGGTTTTAACTTTTTCTAAAAAAATATTTTATGAAAACTCTGTAGTTTTAGTTTTCTTTAATTAAACCAAAAATGGGCTTGTGGGCCCCCTTCCCTCTTTGTGTGCGCCGTGGATTTATGGGCCCACCAAGGGGAAACCCGTAGTTTTCGTGTTCTAATAATTTACGCGTACTCGTGTTCGTCGTTACGTGACGTTATAATTAAACGTTCGTGTTAACTTATATACTTATACGTAATGGTAATCATAATAACGTAAATACATAATAAAATGCCCGTGATTATTTACGTTCATGTTTTCATGTTCGTGATTATAATTATTGTTGGTAATAATTCTCGTGCATTAATACATACTTAATATTTATCGTGTAATAATACGTACGTAATTCTTGTAACTGATATTCGTGAAACGTAAACATGTTATAAAAGGAAAGTTTTAATCATGTATGTACGATTATAAGGGTACTATTCATGGTAAAAGCATGCGGGTTTTACAAATATACTCAATATTGTATTTTCTATATTTATCTTTACATAGAATAGTTGATAGGTTACCCTTTGTACACGAATCCTTATGTTATAAAATGAGGTCGTAGGGTTTGTAATTTATACACATTATTCAGTTTTCACAACTTTCATTGTAAGCAAGTTCGTTTATCAATCTAAAGTGAATGTTTGGTTTACTTTGTTTTGTTCTTTGTTCTAAGTGTTAAAGTCCGCATAACACCTAGATTGTTTGATACAACAAAGTTTCTCTAAGTATTAATCTTGAGTCAATCTCGTTTAATACAAAGCTAATCGATCTATGTTTGGGATCAACAAGTGGTATCAGAGCTTGTTGAGAAACTTTGATCTAGAAGAAAAGTAAACCCTAAAAACACCGAAACCCTAAAACCAGAAAAGATTTTTGCTATAGAATCTTCTTCCTCATCAAATCACAACCTAAAAATCGCCATGCTCGACCCTGACAACTTTGAACAATGGAAGTTCAATTTTGAACAATACCTTCAAATTCATGATCATACTCTCTGGGAAATTATTGAATTTGGAAATTTGTTTGATAAAGCAGCTAGGATTGTTGCTGCTATTGCAGGAAGAACAACTACTGGTTCTTCTGTTGAAGAGTGTAGAGAAAGACCTGAAGATGGAAGAGCTATTGCCACTACAGATATAGTCAAAAGAAGGAATGACATGAAGACCTTAAGCATTCTTAAACTCTCTTTGGTTCCAAACAATCAACACATGTACATACGTTTTGAGTCTGCCAAAGAACTTTGGGTAGCTCTTCAAGTCAACTATGGTGGTAATGATGATACTGCCTAAGAAAAGAAGAATCAACTTTTGCAGGAATATGTTGTGTTTAGAGCTCTTCCCAATGAGAAGCTAAGTGAGGTAAGAAGCAGGCTTCTAGACATCACTAGCAAGTTGACCTTTATGGGAACAGAACATAACGATGCTGATTTCATTACTACTTTCCTTAAAAGTCTTGGTGATGCGTGGAAAAATTAGGCTAGGTCTATCATTGATACCAATGCCCATAAGAGTTCTACTTTTGATGACGTCTACAATAAGTTAAAGTTTATAGAGAATGAAATCTTACTGGATCATGGAAGCAAGTCAACATCTGGAAACATGGCTTTCATCTCACATAGTGAAGCTCAAATCAATGAAAGAGAGTCATATGTACATCCTATTACTGGATCACCTTGTGTCAGCGGTGGATCAACCTTTGTCAGCGCCTCACATTCAGACGCTGACACATACAATGTTGACTTACCAAAGCTTAAACCTGCTGGTATTGATTTAGATACAGTATGTGCATACATTGCTGCATTGCCTAATGGTTCCTTGATTACATATGAGGATCTTGAGCAAATCAGTGATGAGAATTTGGAAGAGATGGATATCAAGTGGAATATGGCACTTCCAAGCATAAGGGCCAACAAATGGAATATGAGATTTAGAAAGAAGATAACCTTCAATGCTAAAGACACAGCAGGATTTGAGAAATCCAAGGTTGAGTGTTATAACTGCCATAGGATGGGTCACTTCATGAGGGAATGCATCTCCAAGAAGATCTGATGCTGAAACGACTTCAAGCCAAATCATCAAGGTTGAATATGCAAAGACAAAGGCTATGGTTTCCATGCTAGACATTGATGGTATTGGATGGGACTAGAGCTTTTTGGCAAAGGATATGGAAAAGAACCAGCCTTTGATTGCTGAGAAGGAAGAAGAAGAGCATGTCCACTTTGCTCTCATGGCCAACTCCTCGTCTTCATCAGATAATGAGGTATATGATGATGCTTTTCTATGGTAAAGGTTGTCGATTAAACATTGAAAGGATTAACAAAGAAAATTTAAAGTTAAACTCTGATGTGTTTGATGTAGAATGCAGGCTATCAAATTATAAAATGGCACTTGCACAAACTGAAAATACTATAGAGGAATATAAGAAAATGGAATTTGACCTAAAAGATCAAATTAATGTTTTGTCTCATGACCTTAAAGTTATTGTTGAACTTAGGGACACTCTGATGAGATCCATAGGAGAGGTGCAACTTAAGTTAGATGAAGCCCTTAAGGATAAAGAAAATGTAGGGCTTAAAATTAAAAGTTTTGATAAAGCCAGTCAAACCCTAGAAAACATGTCAATGAACAAAGAAACTCTAGGGATATGTATGAGATTGGGATGAATGAATATATTGTTGTTCCTCCACCTGCTGGGAACTTTTATGGTGTTCAGAGAAAGGATCTCTCTTGGACTGGAATTCCAGAACTCCAAGAAGAGGAATTTATTCCTCCACCTAAAGTGCTCACCCCAGTTGAGGAATATCAACAAAAGGTGACTGATCTTGAGCAATGGAAAGCAGCCAACCCTTTTCTTTTTGTTAAGGGTGGAATGCTTAGTGAGAGTCCATTTGTGCCTACACCCATTACTTTGACCAACCCTACCACTTGAAAACCTGTTGACCTTGGCTCACCAGTTAAGAGAAAACCAAGTGTTAAATATGATGAAATGTATAGGAAACCTAGGTCACCACAAAGCCAAGCTAGTGTTAATGGGACAGGGTTCTTTCAATCTAGACCTAAGGTTATGTCTAGAAAAGCTTGTTACACGTGTGGGAGTTTTTCTCACTTGGCCTATAAATGTGTCAGCGCCTCAAAATTTAATTCTACAATAGGTCAACCATGGTCAAACCTAGACCTTTTGTCCAACCAAGCCCACAAGTTACTAGACCAGCTCCCTTCTTTACTAAAGGGACAAATACCCATGGGCAAAGGCCTTTTCAAAATACCAACACATGGTCTAATAAACAATGGGTTCCTGTAGCAAACCCTAATTTGGGCGCTGACAAGAACAAATTTAGCGCTAACAGAAACAAATTTATAGCTGACAGGAACAATTCCAACGCTAACAATTCCAACGCTAACAACAAGCTAGTGTTAGACCTTGTGGTAGACCAAGTAACAATAGGTATTTACAGCCTAAGGGAAAGGGGTCTAAAGCTTCATCTAGTTTGACATGGAGACCTAAACAAGACCAAAACCCTAATTCTAATGGGATTTTTATGACCTACAACATATTTAACTATATTACAAAGGTCATTACTAAACCAATTGAGGTGAACTGGGTGTTTAGGCCACAAAAGGATGAACAAGGGGTTGTTATAAGATCTAAGTCTGTTCTTGTTGAACAACTAAATGAATCCAAGTCTGCTCAGGCTTGGGTTCCCAAAGAAAACTAATTTGTTTTATGTGTAGGGAATTCAAAAGTAGGTCAATGATCACGGATATTGGGACAGTGGATGCTCTAGGCACATGACGAGAAGGAAGATTATTTGTAAAATTTTACCCCCATTAAAGATGGTGACAAAGTGTACTTTGGAGGAGGATATGGAACTATTTCAGGCAAAGGCACTCTTATCACCAACAATTTACGTTTTGAAAATGTTTTTCTGGTAAAAGGACTCGACTATAACTTGTTTAGTGTGTCACAAGATTGTGATAACAAAAATAAAGTTCTTTTCACTGATACTGAATGTTTGGTGTTGAGTAAAGATTTTAAGATGCCTGATGAGAAGTTTATTAAATGTAAAACCGCTAGGCATAAGGACATTTATAATGTTAATCTCAATGGGATTAAAATGAACAAAAATCTGTCATGTCTTTATGCTAAAGCTTCAGTAGATGAGAGTAATTTATGGCACAGAAGGTTAGGGCACATACACTTTAAGAATATTAATAGAATTGTGAGACATGATTTAGTTGATGGCACAATGATCACTCTTGTGTTGCATGTCTTAAAGGCAAACAACACAAAGTCTCCTTTAAGTCTAAAATTGTGCATTCTAGTTCTAAACCACTTCACTTGCTACATATGGACTTATTTGTCCCAACTAATATAGAAAGTTTAAATGGTAAATCTTACTATTTTGTTATAATTGATGATTTCTCTAGATTGACTTGGACTTTCTTTTTGTCCTTAAAAAGGGATACTGCCACAGTCTTGATTAACTTTATTACCCAAATTGAGAAGAAAACGGGTAATGAGGTTAAAATACTTAGAAGTGATAATGGTGGTGAGTTTAGAAATAAACTGTTAGATACCTTCTGTGTTGATAAAGGGATTACTAGGGAGTTTAGCATAGCTAGAACTCCCCCAGCAGAATGGTGTGGCTGAAAGAAAAAATAGAACCCTAATAGAAGCAGCTAGGAAAATGTTGGCTGATGCTAAGTTTCCCATTGCTTTTGGGCCTGAGGCTGTGAACACAGCATGCTATGTTCAGAATAAAGCATTGGTCAACAAAATCCACAATAAGACACCTTATGAGCTATTTCGGAATAGAAAACCTAATATATGGTATCTTAAACCTTTTGGATGTCATGTAGTGATCCTAGATACTAGTGATGCCTTAGGTAAGTTAAATGAAAAAGGTGATGAAGGCTACTTTGTGGATTATTCTATGTAGAGCAGAGGGTATAGGGTTTACAATAAGAAAGAAAAACGCATTCTTGATAAAGTGCATGTTAAGTTTTTAGAAAGTAAACCTAGTGATCCTGAGCGTAGACCAAACTGGTTCTTTGATTTAGAACCATTATCTAGGACCTTGAATTATATGCCTGTCACTAATCTAGACATTGTGAAGAGGGATTCACATGTTGTGGAAGAACCTATTGTTGAAATTTAAGGTAAACAGGTTGCTAAAGAAGAATGATCGCATGTAGTCAAATCAGACCCCATACTTGAGTATGTTACCATTCCTATATGGACTGATGGGTTTGCACAAGCATCAGCTGCTGCTGAAAAGGAGGAAAATGGGCCACAAGAAAAACTAGTTGATGAAAACATGCATACATCTTCAAGCGCTGACAAAGCCAATTCAGACGCTGCCAGGTTAAATTTAGACGCTGACAGCTCAGACGCTGACAACCTGTTTTGACATTTATTCTCATCACATACTTTTGCACATGGTGAACCTTCCATACTCAATCAAGAGGATCATTCAAGTGAGGATGGGTGTGGAAATGAAGATGATATTGGCTACATGGAATCTGATATAGAAGACAACACATTAATTAGGGGAGGAATACTTACAACGGCGGCAAAAAATCATCCTCCTTCCCAAATCATTGGTGATGTTCAGACTTCGGTTCAGACAAGGAGGTCTCAACAGAATCAAGGTGGTTTCATTGCCAATATACACAAGAAGGAAGATACCCCTCTTGTGCATGTATGTTTGTTTGCTTGTTTTCTGTCACAACAGGAACCCAAGAAGATTTTTGATGTTCTTAAAGAACCAAGCTGGGTGGAAGCAATGCAGGATGAGCTTCACCAGTTTGCCATTCAAGATGTGTGGGAGCTAGTGGATTGTCCAAGGTATGTTAGACCTATTGGGAAACGTTGGGTTCTAAGAAACAAGAAGGATAAAAGAGGGATTGTGGTCAGCGACAAGGCACGTTTAGTTGCTCAAGGCTATACACAAGAAGAGGAAATAGACTATGAAGAGGTTTTTGCACCTGGAGCAAGGATAGAAGCAATAAGGATTTTCCTAGCATGTGCTTCTTGCATGGGTTTCATAATTTATCAGATGGATGTGACAAGTGCTTTCCTATATAACACAACTGAGGAGGAGGTGTATGTGATGCAACCTCCTGGTTTTGAAGATTTAGAGCATCCAGACAAAGTGTATAGAGCCAAGAAAGCAATGTATGGACTTCATCAAGCCCCAAGAGCATGGTATGGTACATTGTCCACCTATCTTGTGGAAAATGGATTTAAGAGGGGCACCATAGACCAGATCTTATTTACCAAGAAGATTGGTAAGGATTTTCTACTTGTTCAGGTCTATATGGATGATATTATCTTTGATTCTTCAAATTCAAAGATGAGTGAAGACTTTTCCAAGCTCATGACAGACAAATTCAAGATGAGTGCAATGGGAGAGATGAACTTCTTTCTAGGTTTACAAGTCCAACAGAAAGAAGATGGTATCTTTATCTCTCAAGACAAGTATGTAGCTGAGATCTTGAAGAACTTTGGTTTTTCTCCACATGAAAAACGTGCTAGCACACCCATGGATAGGGAACTCCCTTGGGGAAAGACTGGAGATGGAAAAGATGTGTATGTCAGGCATTATAGATCAATGACTGTCTCATTGATGTATCTTACAACCTCTAGACCTGACATCATGTTTGTTGTTTGTGCATGTGCAAGCCATCAGGTGACTACCAAAGAGTGTCATCTTTCATGCTGTCAAGAGGATTTTTAGATATCTTAGGTTCTATCCCACATTGGGATTATGGTATCCTAAAGATTCTCCATTGGAGCTTATTGGCTATTCAGACAGTGACTATAGAGGTGATAAGTTTAATAGAAAATCCACAACTGATGGATGCCAATTTCTTGGGAGCAAATTGATATCTTGGCAATTCAAGAAATAAACAGTGGTGGCCAACTCTACAACTGAATCAAAATATGTTGCTGTAGCTGCTTGTTGTGGACAAGTTCTATGGATACAAAACCAGCTGTTGGATTATGGGTATAATTTTATGCATACCAAGATATTTGTAGATAATAAAAGTACATTATGCATTATTAAGAATCCTGTACATCACTCTAAAACAAAACACATAGAAATTAGACATCATTTTATAAGAGATTGTTTTGAAAAATGTTTAATACATCCAGATAGGGTAGACACAGAAGAAAATGTGGTTGATCTTTTAACTAAACCTTTTGATGTTGGGAGGTTCCAGTATTTGGTAACAAGTATTGGGATGATCAATCTCACCTAAATGTGTTTTTGAAATCATTGTATAGTTTGTACAGTATGTGTACTGATATTAATCTTTGTACAAGATTAGGTTTTCCACTTTATTTTTCTAACACTGACAAAGGGTATTTAAACACTGAGAAGTGTTAAAATGGACGCTGACAGCAATAAGTTAGTTTTGTGGTTTTTGATCTAATCGTGCATGCATTATTAGCATTATACAAATGGATACAGAGTTTCTTATGGATCTTTGGAGCTTACATGGAATGTGGTAAATTTTACGTATGATGGTTGGAATGTTTACATTCCTATCTTGACATAATTTTTTGTCACATACTTTTATTTTGTAACTTTGTTTATCATAGTTAAGGGGAGGTTTAGGAAACCTTTAGTATTTTGGGTATTCATAGAATGCTCTTATCACAATTCTAGATTGTGTCCACTGGTGAGTACGATTTGGTTTTCTACTTCGTGAGGCACTGTAGCATGCAAAGTTAATATAATATGCACGCTGCCAAGACTATTTGGCCTAGAATTGGGTATGGTCGGTTGGGAGACATGGGAACGTTTTTATTGGGCTTACCTGGGAAGTTACAAAGGGTTTATATGATGTAACTTCATTGTTAAGAACTTTGGTTAGCAAGGGAAACTTGAGGACAATTATGTCTATCTTGCTTAAGCAAGTGTGCATGATTGGACAGTGCTTGCCACCCTATAGTAATTTTCAGTCTAAGAGTTATCTTCACTAGGGTAAACTTCTTTGTTAAGGTACTTTTTATTTTTAATTATTTTTATTTTTGGACGCTGACATGTTTTCTTCCCAAACGCTGATAAGACCAATTTAGATGTTGACATGGTAAAATTTCAACGCTGACAAGATTATTGACGTTAGACGTTGATGTTTACTTTTTAACCGTTGAAAAACATTGGGTCCAACCCAGTTGTTATTTTTGACAAAAATTTGGGCCGTAATTTTAGGAGTAGGTAACTTTTAATTAATGTATGAGATAAGTTATATATTTTCAAGATTTTCATGATTACTTTTTGAATATAACTGCCTCATATTTCAACCAATCGTATGTTTTCACCTCTCCTATAAATTTGGCTATTTTCTTTCAAAACAGGGTAACTGCTATAACTTGTCTGCTAAAATTCCTCAAACCTTCATATCTCCATTATTGTCATATCTCAGTTTTCTCAAATCAATCTTCATGGCACCAAAGTTTAAACCTGCTGACGTGGAGTTGGGGTTCAGAAGCCAACACAATATGGTGGCTTACTTAAAAGAACATACGTTGCATCCCCAATTCACTGAGATGATTACGTATTTGAATGTGTCTCCATTAAGGTATGCACTTTCACATACTCCACTCATCCCTATCACACACATTAAGCAGTTTTGGAACACAGTCAGTTCCACAACAGTTAATGGAGTGATTACATTGACTGCTACTGTTCATGGGCCTCCATGGGTGGTTACTAAAGCTTTGGTTCACCAAGCTTTGCATCTCACAGAGCTAGAGTTAGGACTCCAAGCTTTGGGTTATGCTTTGCCTCCAATGGGTCATTTAAATAAATATACCAAAAAACAATTTACCCCATCTTGGAAGTTCCTTATACATGTCATCCTACAATGTTTCAGTCCAAATGCTCCTCACACAATGAAATCAACCGTTCAATCGGGAGTGCCATTGTTTGTATTGCAACTGGGCAAAGATACAATTTTAAAATTTATTTTTGATGGCATGTGTCACAATAAGGGTAACAAGATGACTCTTGCTTATCCTAGGTTTTTACAAATGGTTTTTGACCTGCATGGATACTGCAATAGGGACCATGACCATTTTAACGAGGTCCATGTTCAAAAGAAAACTGTTTTTGGATATATGAATTCACCACCCTATAGAGACCTACCACTCACCCCAGCCATGTTGGCTGTCATTAAGGCAACAACACAACCTCACCCTCAACAACAACCACAACCAGACCCATTACCAGACCAACCTCCATCAACCCAGCATATGGATATTGACCCTCAACCATCAGGCGCTGACACTCAAAATGTGGGCGCTGACACATCCAATCCAAACGCTGACACCAGTTTACCACACACCCAAACACCCCCCTTACACCCAAACAGACCCTCATTCCACTCCCTCTTCTGACCAACAAGATTTTATGTTTGAAAAACACCAAAGGACTGCTGGAGGGTTCTCCTCTAGTGGTCCTAGCCATGTTGCAGAGAGAACCACCACCACAAGTGTGGCTGGTGACATGGGTGGGGCTAGGACTATTGACTCTGGCTTAGATGCATGTCAAGACAATCTTAACATCCTTAAGACTTCATCCATGCCCAATGAATCTCTTTTGGGAGGCCAAATTCCCATCATAGAGGAGGGCAGATTGGAACCTTATACGCTTTTGGAATTGAAGGTGGTTTGCATTAGCTTGCAAAAGCAAAATACAGACCTTGTACAAGTTGTCACAAGTCAAGGCCTCGAACTCAATACATTGAGGGAGAGGATAGTTGTTTTGGAGACTGTCAATGCTAGGAGCAGGCAGGCAAGAGTCCTTTCATCAGGGGAGGATTCTTACAAAGGGGAGGAGAATGCACCAACAGAGCCATTCAATTTAAGTGATAAAGGCTCACAAGAAGAAGAAGGTGGTTCTTTTGGCAGTAAATAGGTGGAAATAGCTGAAGCCTTGACCAGTTTGAAGGAGAAGCATGTTCTTGATGTTTCATTGCTCACTCCAAAGAAGTTGTCGCTTTTAGAGATGATGGAACAAGCTACCAAGTCAGCCGCTGACATTCAGAGTTTGAGCGCTGACAAGAGCAAAGCAAGCGCTGACAAACCTACAAGTATGATTGGTGTATCCCAACCACCAGTTATCATTAGGGATGTCACTACACAGGTACCTGCCACTACTTTACCAGCTATTGGAGCAACAGATAAGGGTAAAGGAATTTTAGAAGAAGTTAAGGTGCCAAAGAATGCAGCCCAGGTACATTTTGATAAAATTTTGGCTACACAATTGCAAGAACAGGATTGGACTACCCCAGAAAAGGATAAAGACGGTAGTGATGGTGCTGAGAGCTCAGATTCTAGTGTGATGATTCTAGAAGAGCCAGAGAAATTGGAATATGGGGAGAATGACTTAGCCAAGGAAAGGCTAAGAGAATTGAAGACAAAAGTAGACTTTGACATGCCTGAAATTTGACAAATGTATTTTGCATGGGAGTCTTAGGTTGAAGAGAATCCATATATGTCTATTACTGAACAAATTTCGGGATTGGAGATATTGTTGAGAGTTCAGGGAGACTGCAAAGTAATTTTGAAGCACAAGGCTACTAAGGTGCTTGATTGTAGTATTTTTGTACTTCTTATTTTAGGAAAAAGAAGAAAATACAAGTCGTCAAGTATTAAACGATACAGTTTAGGAAAACCGTAAAGATCGACAAATGAGAGTTCGTTCTCGGCGGAGGTGTGTATGTGTGTGCCAATACGTAAAAACAACGTTTGAATTAGTGTCGTTTTTGTGAGAGAAGAGAAGTGAAAATAAAGACGATTTACGCTAAAAATTACACTACGACGTAAAAAACGCGAAATCGTAAAATTCGACGAAAAATTAAACTCAACTAGGAATTCCTAAAATTTTAAACTAAGTTAAGAAAAATGTAATTAAAACAAAAATGAAAACCAAAATTTCCAAAACTTTTTAAATTGTTTTCTATTAATTTTTAAAGTTTAATAAAAAACTCAAAAATAAATAAACTTTGTAAAAAGTGAAAATGAAAATTTAAAGTTTTGTAAACCTAAATTATACTAATTAAAATCAAAAAAGTATTTTTCCTAAATTTTTAAAACTATTTTTCTAATTTTTAAAGGCTAAAAATAGTTTTTAAAATAAAATAATGATAAAAGTTAATAAAATAATGATAAAAATATTTTTTTTAAAAAATTCTATTTTAAATAAATTAACAAGGAATAAATGAAAAAGTTTAAAAAAACTAAAGGAAATGGCTAAAAATGAAAATACCCCAAAGTACTCCAATTTTAGTTTTTTGGGGTACTTTAGTTCTGTCCGATATATCCTTCACACAAAGATGTCGTCCAAGATTTGTGTTGTACGATATCGGACAACACCATAAAAAAACCAAAAAAGTGTTTTTCTCGGACAACAAAGCAGAAAG
Organism: Glebionis coronaria; assembly: GCA_025667525.1. Lineage (NCBI taxonomy): Eukaryota > Viridiplantae > Streptophyta > Magnoliopsida > Asterales > Asteraceae > Glebionis > Glebionis coronaria. Next base: position 308,830,402 of record CM046874.1, on the reverse strand, counting down.
TTACTGTATGGTTTTTCGGCTGAGTCGAGCTCGTTTTTGTTTGTTTTAGGCTTGTTTGTCGATATTTTTGGGCACAAACGACACCCCCACAACCATGGAGTTGTGGGGAGTCAAATATAACACAATAAACAACCATGTAATCACGGATTGCACACCAAATTAACACAAAATCAGCAAATGCAAAGAAAGAAATGAAGAAAACTAAGTCTGCGGGTATAAAGCACATTAACAGTGGGCTAATAAGCAATTACAATCCAAAAAAAAAGCTGCAAATCCTAGATACTAGATATCTAAACTCTAAATATATCTTAATACTACCTAATGAGGCAACATACACACATCAAATCACCAACAAAAGTCCAGGAAGGCCTGCTGGTGCTCAGACTTACAGAAAGAGGAGCTTGTGGGAAAGTCGTTGTAACAGTGGGCTTAGTATGCTGTATAACGACACTTTTAACTTTTTGAAACCTATACAAAAACCTAATTCCAGATCTCACACAACTTACTCTACCTAAAACTTATACGCGCGCCAGAAATGAAAATCCAAGGACCTAAACTAGAGCCTAAAAGTCTGTTGGTGTTCCTTGTGTTGGCAGAAAGGGTGTTGGTGGGGTTTTTTTACACTACGTAGTGGGAATCTAGTGTATGTAAAGGCATACAATAAAGCACTCTAAACCCAAGACTAGCCAAAACAAGCCTAGAACCAGCCTAAAGTTGTCTAATCCCCAAGATTCAAGCTCAAATCACATCAAACTTCCCCTTCAAATGTCTACTATTGAGCACGGGCAGTGAGTGAGGGTGGTTGCTAATTTAAATGGCCAAGGTGTGAAATTTGGCTAACCAAATCTTGTGTCCAAGCTTACCAATTTCCTAAATTCCAACAAGTACACCTAGGTCTATACTAAACCTAACATATGGACCAATTTTAAAATATCAAAATTCAAAAATCAAAACAAAATTACCCTATTGTCTAGAATGGCAGTTCTATTCTTAAAACATGAACTTTTCAATTTGAAACTTCAAAGAGCTAAGTAACCTACACCAATTAATTAGTCTATCCTAATTAGGTTTGTTTGAGTCAAAATTACAACCTTACTGCTGTCACTACAGTGGGCATACATCAGATCCAAACATACCTTTAGATACCTAAATCCTAGATTTTCAAAGGCATTTGCATACAAATCAAAACCAAATCTTAACTAAATTATTCTAACATGTAAAACTCATAAAAGTGAAGCTAATCTGAAAATAAAACTACAAAGCACAGTCCATTCAAATACTTCACACCAAACCACCAAGTCACGTAATTTCAAAATAAGCAACAAGGGTTCAAGCCATACCGGCTGATGCCATCTTCCTTCTTATTTAGAGATGATATGAGGATATGAATGTTGAAAGTAGTAGAGAGATGGGTTGTGTTGTGTACGCCATTAGTTGGTGGTTCTAGTACAGAACCCAAGAGGCCAAATGAAACAAGAATGGAGAGATATGTTTTGCGTGATACCTGTAAGTACACAACAACAGCAAGAAAACAAGTCACAATTTCCCTTACACCCTTGGTTTGTCAGGCCTAGTGTGCAAAGGGATTTGTGACGGCTTTGTGACAGTAAGGAATTAACAAGAACAATAAAACACAAGATTTTGGAAAAATCTTAGAAAAAATACCAACATTTGAAACGGATAATACCAACAAGGAAAATAACACGAATTACAAACCTTTGACACCTTTTGGTTGTCAATCAAAAAGCTCAAGATTTGTAATCGTGGGTCTCAAAAAAATTTTTTTTGCCAAAAAACTTGAACGTAAAATATTTTTTTTGATAAAAATTAAACTAAGTCTTTGCATAAAAAAGTAGATGTTTACACTAAAACAATAACAGTAAATGGGAACTCAGCTTTGTATAAAAATCAAATTTCATTAAACTATAATTTTTTTACAAGAGGTTGGAACAAAAATATATGGGTACATGACACCCATATATATATACTATGAAGAAGAAAATACTAGAAGAATCAAATACATGAAACCCTATCAGCTAAAAATCCGAGATTTCCCTTGGTCTTTGATTTTTGAAATCTTGGTCAAAACTGCCATGTGATGATACAACTGTCCTTGATTGATCTTGAGCGTTTATCATTCCTTTGGGACAAAGGAATTCACCATGAACGTTGATTTGGGTCAATGTGGCATGTTGTAAAGAGACCCGTGATGACATATGAGCTGGTGGGGGGGGGGGGGACAAGGTTGGGTGATGTCGTTTTTAGGCATGTGGGGATGTTCTTGAATGACCAAAGATCTAAACCCCCATGGTTAATTACACTTAATTAAGCTTAATCAAATTCTAGGAATTTAGGGTTCTTGATAGGTGTTTAATATGTTTAAGAAAGATAAAAACTATTTCCCTGGCAAAGAAATTCTGACCATTTGACTTGGGTCTTATTAATATTAAACCGGGTCAAAACATGGGCTGAAGTGTGGGCTTGTTGGGTTGATGAATGGGTTGCGATGGGTATGGTTTTAATAATTGGCAAGGACACACCCTAGGATTGTAAAGTTTGGCAAAACATGTTTTTACCGGCAAATCTTCGTATTCCTTTGCATTAACTTTGGCATGGTTGTCAAAAGTAGCACATGGCATTTTCAAACTATTAAACAAGGACCATATGTGCACATTTTGCATTCTTCTAGGGCCATAATGGAATAATCTTGAAACTTAAGGAACAATCTTGTATTTTATGATAATTACAAGGGCCAAAAGTGACAAGTATTCAAAAGTTGAGGGACCAATTTTGACAATCTTCAAAACTTTAAGGACTTCTTTGGAAATTCACGATTCGGGTCCGGTTCTTTGTGCGGCTTCATTTCCCGTGTTCGTTTTTGCTTTATTCTTGTAATCTTTTAGTGAATTCACGATATCCGTACCTAAAATACACAAGCATATTTTGGGGTATTTTATGATATTTTAAGCATTTTAAGCCCGATTTGGACGATGAGACTATGTATAACTGCAGTCTCATCACTCCGCCCTACTAAACCATTGTCGTGTCCCCACGGAATGCTAGAATTAAGTATCATAGCATTCCCAAAATTCATTTTTATGTGACATTTATTTAAACGTAAACTTAAATAAACTACTACATGTGTTTTAGACATAATGTATTGTTTTCATCACGATTAAGTGACTTTTAAGGTCATAGAATAAGAACACGTGAATGCCTCATAGAGATAAGTTCGTCATCCTCTATTTTCACCCAATTCCATGCTAAGCGTAAAACGAGATCATTGTCATTATAAGTTAGTAAAACAATCATTACTCATGTGTGTTAATTACGTACTTAGACTCCCTTATTCCTAAGGTGTATCTCTTATACTTTATTTTTGTCTTAATGATCACGAGGATGCATTTGACTTATTTCGATATTTTATTAAGGCCGAAAATAAAGTAGGACGATTCAATTAATAGTTAGCTAAAGGACACGATCTTTTGAAACGGCTTCTCGTAATCTCCATAAGTTCATATCTAGGCATAACTCGTTTCATAGTTTGAGACCTTTCTCGGACCGATATTTGGCTTGTACTTCATACTTCGAATCTTGGAAGACGTTCTTGAAATAATGGTCTTCTCTTCATATATGGAATTTATTCACTTGACGTTTTTGAGAGATTCTCCAAAGTTGGATAATGACTTCATCATTTTTCTTCAATCGTTATTTGGGATTTTGATATACAAAGATCCACCTCCTTTTCGGACTTGGATATATTTATCCTCATACCTTGTTAGGGTCTTTTTGGATAGACTTCTCCATGATCTTTACGGGAGTATATTACTTTTCGTCATGTGTCTCGATCCTTCATATTGATTTTGGAATAATGATACTTCACATCATCTTATATCTTTAGCAACAAAATGGACTCCTCATGACTTGTTAGGGCCTTTTTGGAACTATGCCAATCTTCGCATCCCGCTTCAATAAGTTATGCATTGGCTATGAACTCTATTCGAACACGAGCAACTTTTAAATGATCTTGGGCTAGAAGCTAAGTAATCTTTTAAATCGTACGACCTTACTTATTACATTTATTTAAACAAAAGCGTGGGGAGAATAAGCTAATAATTACCACACATGAGATCGTGAAAGATTATATAACTTATAATTAACTCTATCTTTTTCATCCTCATTTAAGAGACTTAGCCTAAAAGTTAAGGAATCGAAGCTAAGTGCTCAATACGCACGGTCGAGTCAAAAATTATTCTTATTCTCACCAACGGAAAACCTACATTCGTGTCTTAAACACTTATGAAAAACTAGAAAAAATTTAAAATTTGGCCATTTTTAGCCTTATTTTGCAACAAAATTATAAGAAAAATACGAATATTGGATTGCGTGGTGACGTAAGCAAGGTGAAGTATCTACTCACCCCCATACTAAAACTAAACATTGTCCTTAATGTTTTGAGTCTAGGGGTGAAACATCCCCATACTAGAGACGAAGTCGAATGCTTAATCTCGAGCATGGAAAGGGTAAAACGAATAACCTATAAGCCGTTTATGAATTATGCTAATAAGATAAATGTTAGAACATAAAAGGATATCATCGGATATCAGAATCTCCAAAGGCAACGATCGAAGCTCGAGTGATCCGTAAAACGAACACGAGAGGCTTCAATGATGATGATGAACCTAATAAATCACAATCACAAACAACCATGGAACAAAGGTTGGAAGAGCACAAGTCCCCTCGTTACACTATTAGAAAACTATAATATTTACAAGGATGAGCATGATAATCCCCCACAAGGCACCTTGTTTTTGATAAGTGAGTCAAAAGCTCGACTCGAATCCCTAATAATGTGATCATTTAGGGGTAATCATGGTATGGTCATATTTGGTGGGGCTTACATGATAAACAATTCCCAAAAATACATGGAGTACTTTAAAAACCCGATATACGTATACCGGGGTCAAAGATAGCGTCCTCGTTTTCGGATGAAAGATGAAACAACGCTACTTCAACCGATAATGGAACCTCAAAGAGGTTAAAGAAAAGAGATGAGAAGTAGAAAGGTGGGGAAATGGGTAAGACAAACTTATGAGCTACTCGAGTTAGACTCACACCAAGCAAATAGATCATATTTCCATTTATTGCATCGGTGGAAGACCGAGATTTTCCTTTTCAAGCAATTCCGGGATCGAATATCTCGTCCTCGGTGCTAAAGTGTGAAGAAACATAAGGGGCTTCCCCCACACTAAAACCACACAAACCCTCATCAAAAGGAGTAGACGAGGTGGTAGTATTCATACAACGCGGTGATGACGGAGTTAAACTTGTAGAAAAATCTTTTAAATCACATTTAAAACTTTCCTTTTTCATCGTTCAAAAACTCTTTATGAAAACCCGATTTTATGGTGTCGAAAATATTTGGCGTTTCTAATTCAAAATTGGTCACGCTAAAAATCCTCCACATTTAAGTCACGGTGAGGGGTGGTGGATTGTATAAATTCTCAAAACGTCGATCAACAAAGAACACCGCCCCCTCGGGGTCAACATATTCTTCATCCTCATGAACGTCGATCTCTTTGATTTCTTCATCATAGAAAGTCTTGTCAAACCATGGTTTTGTCATTCCCCTCTTGTAAGATTTTAGAAACTCTCTCGAAAAGATCACGATCAAGCACAAAACCATCATTCTCTTGTGGGGATCGTTGATAAGTTAGATCCTCACGAATGTGGTAAATGTCATTCTCAAATGAGGAGTGTTGATTAGGTAACTCATCGAGAATGGGATTTTGGGTCACGTGAGTTGGCTCGTCATCAAAAATAAGACGTCCCAACTCATCAAGTTCAATGTCGATCTTGGCAAAATCAACCTCACTCGTAGGTGGGAGTGGAGGCAAAAGAGCTAGCTCTCGTTCGATAATTTCCTCAATCTTAGGATCGAACTCATAATCATCGTACTTCACATGTGAAGAGGTCTTTTAGGAGAATCCTCAAAAAGGGCATGTGGATTTTGAAGTACGTGATCCATCTCGGCAAAATCGCCATCGTCAAAGAAAGAGTAGATGTGAGCACTCACAACCATGGTCTTACAAGCCCTAGGGATATGCTTAGGTGACTTTTCTAAGACAAGAGGATTGATGTCGATGAAACCTTTAGCCTCAACGGGTGTAGGGCTAGGAAATGGAGGCACTTCGATGGAGTTAGAAGTTGAAGCCTCAAAGACGTGGTCCTTCGAGGTGGTGAAGACAAGTCCATTTTTGTCATTGTCGTGATGGCACTAACGTCGCCCTTCGGAATTGGTGTTTCACTTGTTTTGCCAAATACATCCCAAAGTGATTTTTCATCCATAAATCTACGAATACCCTTTTGAATTAGGCACACGTATTCTTTATCATTAAAATCATCATCTTTAAACCGTTCATTTTAATTCTTTCAAAACAGGCATCAAGCCTCATATTTTCCGCTAAAGTTAACATTTTCAAATCATTATAATTTGAAACATTAGGTTTTGAAACCTCGGTTTTTTCATAATCATTTGAAACTTGGGATTTATTTGCGAAAAAGTCCATTTTCTCCTCCCCATATCTCATAGTAAGTCTCCCCTCGTGAACGTCGATTACGGTTCGAGCCATTGATAAAAATGGTCGACCTAAAATAATGGGACATTTAGGGTCACACTCGTAATCGGATATGCCGAAATCCGCTGGAAAAACAAACTTTCCAACTTTAACATAGACATCCTCGTCTATCCCAATTGGTATAAGTGGAGTACAATTTGCAAGCTCGATAGTCATGTTTTTGGGGGTAAGTGAAGGCAATCTCATCAATTTCCAAAGAGAATTCGGCATGAGATTGATGCTAGCACCTAAATCGGCAAGGGCTAAACATCCCTCAATCTCGGAAAAAATCACAAGTTAGTAGAAATTGGCCCAGATCCTCTTCCTTTCTTGGCAATTTCCTTTTGGGTTTCTTAAGAACGATCGGTGCACAAGTTTCTTCAAGGGTTACTTTGGTGAGGTCGATAAAGCTCTCTATTTAAAACCGTGGATGGAATTTAAGGTACACGAGGGTGTGCACTCTTTTCCTTGGTCACCACGTTCACCCCATCGACTTTAGAACATGAAGGCGTCTTAGAAGTCGAGGGTTGAGAAGAAAGAACAACTCGAAATCCATCAAGGGTAGGGGTAATCACACGACTTTTCTCACGAGAAGAGGCGGCTTTACATTGTTCCTTCGGATTAGCAATGGTGTCACTAGGTAACGAACTCGATGAAGCACCTGAGGCTTTGTTCATAATAGCCGAAAACATCTTTTTAATATCAATTTGTCCTTGCTCAATCTTCGTGTTTTGATTTTTCAATGTGTTGGAAAAGTCGTTTTTCAAAGTACCAATTTCTCCCTCTAATCGTCTCATATTAGCCTCATTCGTTTTCATATAATTTTTAAAATCGTTTGACGAACTATTTTGATTTGAATTAAAGCTCCCTTGGTTTTGATTACTTCTTTGAAAATTTCCTTGATTACCACTTGAAAAATTGTTACCTTGATTTTTGTTGTTTTGAAAACTCGATTTTTGGTTGTTGTTGTTGTTATCTCATTTTTGCCAATTCAAATTACGACCTTGATTATAACCTTCTTGATTCGAAAAATTTCCTTGTTGATTATTTCATTGAAAATCGTTTCGGTTTTGATTAAAATTGTTGCATTGGTTATAATTTCCTTGTGATGGACCCGCGTTATTTTGATTTTGAAAATTGTTGTTTAACGCGTTAACACTCGACGTTTGGCCATCCCTAGCCGCACACTTGTAATAATTATGAGGTCCACCACAAAAAGTACAAGATGCCTCAACCGCTTTCACCATAGCGGGAACGTCTTTCTTTTGCATTTCAATGAGAAAAGGCGTAAACATATTCGTTAGCTTGTCTACTTTTGCATCAACCCTCTCAATGTCGCGATTAGAATTACTAACACTGGCGACATTGGCAACACTCAGTGCGTTGCGGAGTTGGTAAACCTTGGATCGATTCTCGATAATCATTAATGCATTATTCGGAGTTTTACACAAAAAATTGCCACTGGCGTCGGAATTCAACGAATCTTGTTCTTGAAAACTAAGACCATTGTAAAACTTATCGATTTGGTGAAACTCGGAAAATCCATGGTGAGGACATTGCCTAAGAAATTCCTTAAAACGATCCCACGCGTCTCTAAACGATTCATTCGGCTTTTGTTCAAATCTCGTAATCTCGTTTTTAAAAAACGTCGTCTTAGACGGTGGGAAAAATGATTAACAAATTTGGAAACGAGATTTTCCACGAGTTTATCGAATTAGGTGGCTCTTTCTTGTGCCAATCCTTGGTGGCACCATCGAGCGAATACAGAAAAAGCATAAGCTTGACGACATCGGTGTCGACGTTCTTAAACTTGCCCGTGGCTAAAAGACGATCAAAATTCCGAATATGGTCGTGAGGATTATCGGCTTCACGACCTCGAAACATCCTAGCTTGAATCAACGAAAGCATTCCGCTCTAAATCTCAAAATTCTCCGCTTCGATAGCGGGATTACGATCGTTTCTCCATAACCCTCGGTGGGCGCTTGGAGCAATTCCATCATCGAACGATTGTCGGCCATCTCGTCTACGGTGTCTTCAACAACGATATTAGGAACGTCGGTTTCTAAATCTCATCTACGTCGTCGATCCTTCGATTACGATTGCGTCGATACGAAGCGTCGCTATAATTAGAATAATCCTTCGATCGAGTGCGCATGCACTACGCGTAGAATGGGGGTAGCAAAGAAGATTCTTTTTGCGGTTTTTCGTTTTTTCAATTTTTGATTGTTTTTAAATTTATTTGGATTTTGGTGTATTACCTAGACTCAAATCTACAAATCTCTCCTCGAATCGACTTCTCGAGTAAAGGAGCCTCAATGAATGAAAACGATCACGTGGAGTGAACGTCTTCGATGTCTTTAGAACGTTGGTGGAACACAAAAACGTTCAAGAGGGTTTAATCTTGAAAACAAGCAAATATAAATCATACGTAGATAATACTTGGGCGGCAATCCCTCGATTAGCCCTCTTTCTCAAAACGCGCACAAGCAAGCGGGGGAAACGAGGCGGCGCTGAGCACTTAAGAGCCTTTTTCCTTTAGGTCGTGAAATACAACCGCCTTATACCCATCTTATAGTTTGTGTTAATCAAAATTAAGCCTCACGAAATTATTTATCTATTTTGCCTTTAAACTTTTGCTTTAGATTCGAATACAATAATTGAGTGACGAAATCCCAAATAAGGTTGCGTTTCCGCGCTTTTGGAGATATTGTAAATTTATTGTGATATGTAAATACAATATATTAATAATATTCACAAAGAAAACGAAAACCAATATATCTACAATATAGTAAAGATTGTTGTGTGTTTAGTTTAGGAAAACTAATCACGATTTATTTGGATACTATAATATATTAAAGAAAAATATATATTTACGCTTTCCAAAAATTAAAAAGCAAAAACGCACTACTCACACAAACACGATAATAATAATGGAACTATAAACACCTCCCCGACAGCGGTGCCAAAATGATTGTAGTATTTTTGTACTTCTTATTCTAGGAAAAACAAGAAAGTACAAGTCGTCAAGTATTAATCGATACGGTTTAGGAGAACCGTAAACATCGACAAATGAGAGTTCGTTCTCGGCGGAGGTGTGTATGTGTGTGCCAATACGTATAAACAATGTTTGGATTAGTGTCGTTTTTGTGAGAGAAGAGAAAATAAAATAAAGACGATTTACGCTAAAAATTACACTACGACGTAAAAAACGCGAAATCATAAAATTCGACGCAAAATTAAACTCAACTAAAAATTACCAAAATTTTAAACTAAGTTAAGAAAAATGTAATTAAAACAAAAATCAAAATCAAAATTTACAAAACTTTTTAAGTTTTTTCATATTAATTTTTAAAATTTAATAAAAAACTCAAAAATAAATAAACTTTATAAAAAGTGAAAATGAAACTTTAAAGTTTTGCAAACCTAAATTATATTAGTTAAAATCTAAAAAGTAATTTTCCTAAATGTTTAAATCTATTTTTCTAATTTTTAAAGGCTAAAAACAATTTTTAAACTAAAATAATGATAAAAATTAATAAAATAATGATAAAAATAATTTATATTTTTTTAAAAATTCTATTTTAACTAAATTAACCAGGAAAAAATGAAAAAGGTTAAAAAATACTAAAGAAAATGGCTAAGAACAAAATACCCCAAAGTACTCCAATTTTAGTTTTTTGGGGTACTTTAGTTATGTCCGTTATAACCTTTAGACAAAGATGTCGTCCAAGATCTATGTTGTCCGATATCGGACAACACTATAATGAAAACAAAAAAAAGTGTCGTTCTCGGACAACAAAGTAGAAAGTTACTGTATGGTTTTTCGGCTGAATCGAGCTCGTTTTTGTTTGTCGATGTTTTTGGGCACAAACGACACCCCCACAACCATGGGGTTGTGAGGAGTCAAATATAACACAATACACAACCAATTAATCACGGATTTCACACCAAATTAACACAAAATCAGCAAATGCAAAGAAAAAAATGAAGAAAACTAAGTCTGCGGGTATAAAGCGCATTAACAGTGGGCTAATAAGCAATTACAATCCACCAAAAAGCTGCAAATCCTAGATACTAGATATCTAAACTCTAAATATATCCTAATACTACCTAATGAGGCAACATACAACATCAAATCACCAACAAAAGTCCAGGAAGGCCTGCTGGTGCCCAGACTCACAGAAAGAGGAGCTTGTGGGAAAGTCGATGTAACAGTGGGCTTAGTATGCTGTTAACTGAACTTTTAACTTCTCGAAACCTCCACAAACACCTAAATCCAGATCTCACACAACTTACTCTACCTAAAACTTATACGCTCGCCAGAAATCAAAATCTAAGGACCTAAACTAGAGCCTAAAAGTTTGCTGGTGTTCCTTGTGTTGGCAGAAAGGGTGCTTGTGGGTTTTTTTACACTACGCAGTGGGCATCTAGTGTATGTAAAGCCTTACAATAAAGCACTCTAAACCCAAGATTAGCCAAAACAAGCCTAAAACCAGCCTAATGTTGTCTAATCCCCAAGATTCAAGCTCAAATCACATCAAACTTCCCCTTAAAATGCCTATTGTTGAGCACGGGCAGTGAGTGAGGATGGTTGCTGATTTAAATGGCCAAGTTGTGAAATTTGGCTTACCAAATCTTGCATCCAAGCTTACCAATTTCCTAAATTCCAACAAGTACACCGAGGTCTATACTAAACCTAACTTATGAACCAATTTTAAAATATCAAAACTCAAAAATCAAAACAAAATTACCCTACTGTCTAGAATGGTAGTTCTATTCTCAAAACATGAATTTCAATCTGAAACTTCAAAGATCTAAGTAACCTACATCAATCAATTAGTTTATCCTAATTAGGTTTGTTTGAGTCAAAATTACAAACTTACTGCTGTCACTACAGTGGGCATACATCAGATCCAAACACACCTTTAGATACCTAAATCCTAGATTTCAAAGGCACTTGCATACAAATCAAAACCAATTCTTAATTAAATTATTCTTACATGTAAAACTCATAAAAGTGAAGCTAATCTGAAAATAAAACTACAAAGCACAGTCCACACAAATACTTCACACCAAAACAGCAAGTCACATAATTTCAAAATAAGTAACAAGGGTTCAAGCCATACCTGGGTGATGCCATCTTCCTGCTTATTTAGACATGATATGAGGAGATGAATGTTGCAAGTAGTAGAGAGATGGTTGTGTTGTGTACGCCCTTGGTGGTGGTTCTACTACAGAACCCAAGATGCCAAATGAAACAAGAATGGAGAGATATGTCTTGCGTGATACCTGCAATTACACAACAACAACAAGAAAATAAGTCACAATTTCCCTTACACCTTTGGTTTGTCAGGCCTAGTGTGCAAAGGGCTTTGTGACAGTAAGGAATTAACAAGAACAATAAAACACAAGATTTTGGAAAAATCTTAGAAAAATACCAACATTTGAAACGGATAATACCAACAAGGAAAATAACACGAATTACAACCTTTGACACTTTTTGGTTGTCAATCAAAAAGCCTCAAGATTTGTAATCGTGGGTCTAAAAAAATATTTTTGCCAAAAAACTTGAACATAAAATATTTTTTTTTATAAAAATTAAACTATGTCTTTGCATAAAAAGTAGATGTTTACACTAAAACAATAACAGTAAATGGGAACTCAGCTTTGTAAAAATCATATTTCATTAAACTAAAAAAATTGTACAAGAGACTAGAACAAAAATATATGGGTACATGACACCCATATATATGCTATAAAGAAGAAAATACTAGAAGAATCAAATACATGAAACCCTATCAGCTAAAAATCCGAGATTGCCCTTGGTCTTTGATTTTTGAAATCTTGGTCAAAACTGCCATGTGATGATACAACTGCCCTTGATTGATCTTGAGTGTTTATCATTCCTTTGGGAAAAAGGAATTCACCATGAATGTTGATTTGGGTCAATGTGGCAGGTTGTAAAGAGACCCGTGATGACATATGAGTTGGTGGGGGGGACAAGGTTGGTTGATGTCGTTTTCAGGCATGTGGGGATGTTCCTGAATGACCAAAGATCTAAACCCCAATGGTTAATTAGACTTAATTTATCTTAATCAAATTATGGGAATTTAGGGTTCTTGATAGGTGTTTAATATGTTTAAGAAAGATAAAAACTATTTCCCTGGCAAAGAAATTCTGACCATTTGACTTGGGTCTTATTAATATTAAACCGGGTCAAAACATGGGCTGAAGTATGGGCTCGTTGGGTTGATAATGGTTTGTGATGGGTATGGGTTTAATAATGGGAATTAACACCCCCCTAGGGTTGTAAAGTTTGGCAAAACATGTTTTTACCAGCAAATTTTCGTATTCCTTTGCATTAACTTTGGCATGGTTGTCAAAAGTGGCACATGTCATTTTCAAACTATTAAACAAGGACCATATGTGCACATTTTGCATTCTTCAAGGGCCATAATGGTATACTCTTGAAACATAAGGACCAATCTTGTATTTTGTGAGATTTACAAGGGCCAAAAGTGACAAGTCTTCAAAAGTTGAGGGACAAATTTTGACAATCTTCAAAACTTCAAGGACTTCTTTGGAAATTGACGATCCGGGTCGAGTTCTTTGTGCGGCTTCGTTTCCCGTGTTCATTTTTGCTTGATTCTTGTAATCTTTTAGTGAATTCACGATATCCGTACCTAAAATACACAATGAACAAACACAAGCATATTTTGGGGTATTTTTATGATATTTTAAGCATTTTAAGCTCGATTTGGACGATGAGACTATGTATAATTGCAGTCTCATCAGTGCTTTCTGAGCTTAAGAGGGATAGAAGAGAGTTGTATTATATGATGCTTAGGTGTCATCAGGGTAGATGGACCTATGATAGATTGAGGAGGCTCTCTTTTGACGAATTGGAACATCATGCTTATACAATTTGGTTAAGAGTTTGTGAGGAGAATACTATGAGGCTTCTCTCAGCTGAAAGGAGAGAAGAGATTGAAGAGAATATGCAGATCCAGAGGGCTTCTATTGCACCAAGACCAGTGAAGAAGGGGATTCCTATCGAATTCCTAGTTTTTGATCAATTGAATCCTATTGAAGCAGTAATCAGAAAGAGTATTAAGCTTTCACCATTGGAGGCTTCAGATGTTGCAGAGGTATTACCTTTAGATTTCAGAAACCCAATATTTAACTATGAAGAAGATGCAAGCGGGTTCTGGATGGTCACCAGATATGGCAAGAGGGTACATACTTTTACTTCTTTGATCTCATTATTTGCAAGCCTGGATAGAGAAGACTTAGTAGATCTTTGGAATTTGATGAAGACCAAGTATGAGGCTAAAGCACCTACTTCAGTCAGTGGAATAAAGATCTGGACATCCTTCAAAAGGATGATTCAACAAGATGAAGCAAATCCAATATGGTTGGATCTAGAGGATATCAGTGGGTTACAATGGCGTCTACACGCAGCAGCTGGTGTTTACCATCTAAGCACTACAAAGTTTTCAGAGTATCTTCTTGTGGGTGCTCAATATCCTATGTCCAAGGATGTTTTGAAGAAGATGGTGTCTACACAGCTGGAGATGGATTATACTAGTGATGTTGGCAAAGATTTAATTAGATTTATTTATTTTCTAATTAACAAGTAATTTGTATTTGTAAGAATCCTCCTTGTACTTAGTTTTATATTCATAAACTTGATTACTAGAGTAGATATCAAGTTTAGGGGAGGATTGTTGGGAATAAAATAAGCTAAGTCACTCAGACGCTGACAAAAGGAAATTGGACGCTGACAAGAGAAAACGAAGCGCTGACACATGAAGTATTGACAAGAGATATCCAAGTGCTGACAAGATGAAGTCCAACCACTGATAGGAATACCTAGTCAACACGTTTATTATTTGAAGTAAAGATATACTCAGTATTGTATTTTTTATATTTATCTTTACCTAGAATAGTTGATAGGTTATCCTTTGTACACGACTCCTTATGTTATAAAAGGAGGTCGTAGGGTTTGTAATTTATACACATTATTCAGTTTTCACAACTTTCATTGTAAGCAAGTTCGTTTATCAATCTAAAGTGGAAGTTTGGTTTACTTTGTTTTGTTCTTTGTTCTAAGTGTTAAATCCCGCAATGGTGTCTTATAATACCAAATCATAAGATAAAATTGTTGGCATTAATCAAACTTTTGATATGGTTCTTAGTTAAAAACAACGAATCACTTGAGTTAATATACTAACGTTTGATATAGTTCTTATTTTTTTGATAAAACATATATCGACCAAGAAAAAAAAATATCGCCACCCCAATTTATACAAAATGAAAAACGACATGATAAAAAAACTTCAACACATGATGTGACACCCCGGGTAGGGTCAAAATATGCGGAAAATATCCCCGGAGACGTCACAAGGGTGGATCGATAGCATATAGTCCATAGAGCATAAGATAAAGATTATTTAAATTAGATTACATGTTTGATAACAAATAAATTAAAAATTGTCTTAACCACGACAGAAGTTGATTGTTTATGTTTCCCAAATAGAACCCCAGACGAGTCCTACAATGCAGATTACTAAGATGCTGGAGACCATGCACACTCCATGTACTAACTTCATATTCCTGTGCAAAACATACTAACGGGGTCAACATAAAGTTGGTGAATTTACAGATTTTAACAATTAATTAGTTTGGACATACAATAATCATAGAAGTAATAATGCACAAAGCATTCTTATTAATATGTAAATAACATTTGTTTATTATTAGAAACTGAAGCTTAACTCCATAGTCCTCAACAGATGAGGACGTAGTGTCTTACAAAAAGACACCCCTTTCTAGTTCCAACATGGTATACGTCTGTTGTCCCGGCCAAGGTACAGTGAGCATGACTCACCCAGACGGGGATGGTCAATCCCTAATAGATCTATTTATAACATTCGGGTGATTTACAACAAATTACAGTTTCAATAATAATCAATCATAATCCAGTTTATACAATCCAGTTATGTCCAATATATGTTTGCATATTTTCTTACCCAAAAAGGGAAAGTTTTATCAATGTTTAAATGGGGCTGTAAACTCACCTGGGAGTAGGCAATTGCTTGTTTAACACGGATATCCAATTAAAGCTCACACCAAAGTTATGCCTAATCAGATAGTACAGTCTTAATAGATAATACAAAGGACATATATGTATGCTTATACGGATTTTATTCAGTTTATTCATACTAAGGTATTTATCTAAATAACCGTAGTCCAAGTAGCATCAATATTCATTTAACTTATTTATACAAGTTTCATTTCTAAGTTCACATAAAATGTTTAACTATAAATATTAGTTAGCATACATGTATTTATAGTAATCATTCAATCTTATAATTAAGTTTTATATTTAAGTAGACATAAAAAAAATGTTTCACTTAAAATATTAATTTATGTTTATAGTACTTGTATCAATAACATCTAATTAAATTTATAACCAAGTTCTATTTTTAAGTAAACATAAGGGATTTTACTTATATTATATTTACGTGGTAACATTTAATTTAATTAATGTTCATATAATTTTATTTCTTAAAAGTATATGAGCATATGTATTAATAACACACATTCATCTTGTTTATACATTTTATCTTGTAAAGCAAATGTAAATAAATATTTCATAAAAAAAATTATTATTTTTATTTACTATAAAGTTTTCATAAACTATTTACTATTTATAAAATAATTTATTTATCACAAACTTGAGTTTTATACATTAATCCTTATGATCTAGACTTTTAATTATGTTTTATTATAATTAAAATAGATTTTAGAGTTAGGGCTTATTAATGTTTCGGAACATGGCAAAACTAGTCCCTCTATATTTTTAAACAAGTAAACTTTCGGATTTTACATATTTAGTACCTAAGGCTTGTCATAGTTTCAACTTATGGCAGATTTGGTCCCTCTAGTATTATCTAGGTTTTGTAACTTTACTAAAATGACAAAACAGCCCCTAGGGCTTCTTTATGTTTCGGACTATTGCCAAAATGGTCCTTAGGGTTTTAGAATGACAAAATAACTTTTAAAAACTTCCCAAAATAGTCCCTAGGGTTTAAGTGTCCACGAAAAATAATTATTAAACCCTAGACTTTTGGATATTTACATTTTCAATCCTTGTGCTTACTAGTTTATCAAAATAAGTTTCATAAGTTATGGTTTTAGTCCTTAAGCTTTATAAATTGTCATTTTCATCCAAAATGTTTTTATAAGTCAATATTTTATTATAAAAACTTTTATTTTAACATCTAAACTTTATATGGGCTCATTAAATGGGCTAAACATCTAATGGGCTATTTTAGTGGGCTTAAATATATTTTAAGTCCACTAATTTACTTAAATGGGCCATTAAATCATTTATTGGGCTTAATACAATTTTAAGACCCTTTAATTAGTTAAATGGGGCTAAGTGTGACCCTAAGTCCATTTAAGTCACTATAATTTATAAAATGGGCTTATTGGGTTCACTTAAATTTTAGGTTGACTTTTCATGGGCTTAAATAGTCCATTAATACTACTTTACATTTTATGTATATTTTTACTTAGGATACTCTTATAAGCTTATTATGAGCTTATTTATATTTAGTTTTTAATCTAAATAGATGAATAAAACTTAAAAATTCATTTTATGTGTTATACCAAATTAGATCTAGGTGTGTCATAAGGTTACAAGTAAGTCATAAGCCCTAGTAGGAGCTTATAACCCACGACCTACATTTGTTATGGATTATTAAGATAAGTCAAGTATTATATTAAGGTTGCATGTAGTTTATATGTGTTACAAAATTAGATTTAACTATGTACACATCAAGAAAATAACTCACAAGTTCAAAATAAGATCTAAACTATGTTTAGGCCTAAAAATCAGACATAGATCCATGTACCCACATATATAGCTCACGGCTATGTTTTTAGATCTTGGTATTTCCAAGATGAATACTTTAACTAGTTTTTAAATCTTGTAAATATTTACAAAAACAAATTATGATTATCTAGGTTACATGCATGTTTCCAAGGTTACTATTATTCTAAGAAACAATGTATAGCCCACGGCTATATTGTTTCCTCCCAATATTCCCATTAGATCTACTAGCTTATTTCATGTATACCATGTTAAGTTAACACTTATCATTAGATCTAGGTTTTTATAAGCATGCATGTACATCTAACCCATTTTAGGGTCATATGTAACCCACGGCTATATATTCACATAAGTCACTTTGATGATTTTTAATAGCTCATTTAACATGTAAGATTTCATGTTCCACTATTCAAAACTTAGTAGAAAAATCATATGGCCTTTAATCATTCTAGCCGTGACCTTTAAGGTCATGGTTTTCATGATTTTTAAGTTTCACAAGTTCTTTTCATGAGATCTATGGTTATTGGTTAACCAAAGTCCCATAAACAAGATTTGTAACCCATGCCGCATTTAGATTTATAAAAGGTTTCATATGGTTTTTATATCAATTTTAACACATAACACATAAGTCATAATTTTCTTATTAAAAAGATTTTGAATCATGATCATGGTTTGTATAAATATGCCGTGACCCATAAGGGCCATAGCCTTACCAAATCTTGATTTTTAACATGTTATTCACTTATGTTTATAGATGTATGAAGATGCATGCATGAAGAAATGAAAGATTATGATGTGTATACCTCTCTTGCCTAAAAGTACCAAAGAGGATCTAGATGAACAAGGAGATATAAGATCTACTCAAGATGATGAAGAAAACCCTAATATAAATCAAGTCGTGGCCTTAAAGATTTGGCTAAGGCTTGTTTATAATGGTTCCAAGAGAAATGATGCTACCAAATGATTTGTAATCAAGATGAGACAAAGACTTAGTTGATTTAATGAATCAACTTTGGATTTTTGTGGCTTATGGCCGGAATGTTTGAGAGAGAAAGGAGTAGAGAGAAGTGAGTTACATCTATGAGAGATGGGAATGTGTGTGTTTCGGCTTAAAGATGAGAAAGGGAAAGACAATACAAAAGGCATGATTGCCTTGGTAAGGACATTTGTGCGAAGTGTAGGCTCTTCCCTTTCCAAGACAACCCTTCTTCTTCCACATATGCATGTGTGTGCCGTGTAAGGCTATCCAAAGAAAAGGGTGGGCTTGTGTGGGCTTGAGTTGGGCTAGAGCATAAGGAATACATAACTTTGGGCTAGTCCAAGAAAGTTTAAGGATACCTAAACTTATGCATACACACATATACGGCCACATACAGATGGTGTAGCTTATTTTTCAAGTTTTTGGCTAAGTGTTGAGTATTTCCAATATTAAGTACACATCTTACTACTTGTTATCCCTAGTTTTATGTACAAGGTTCACATTATGAATCTTATTTCAACAAGTGTGTATATACAAGTATATGTACAAGTTTAGACAAGTTCACACATGACCCATAGAAATATAACACATGAGTTTGTGTTCTAGGATTATTAGGTGAAAATCTATTACATAAAATCATGGATTTTACAGCACCACCCCGTTATTTTAGCTTTGTCCTCAAAGCTACTAAAAACTTAGTTATCTGTTAAGTAAGAGATGTTCTAAGTACATGGTTTGTTTCAGGTTCTTTCTCAGGTACGAATGGAGGCATGAACGCGAAGTGGTCTATACCTAGGTTATTCTTATACGCCTGATCTGGCATTTATGGAAGTTTCCGCCATTATAAGTGAACAGAAGAGAATGCGAAGAGATCTTTATCTGGATCGCACTATACATCCGATTGAGTAGTAAAGGAGACTGCTGTTATGGATGGGTAGGCGAGGAACGCAAAGAGATCTTTATCTGGATCGCACTATACATCCGATTGAGCAGTAAAGGAGACTGCTACTGTGGATGGGTAGGCGAGGAGCGCAAAGAGATCTTTATCTAGATCGCACTATACATCCGACTGAGCAGTAAAGGAGACTGCTGATGTGGATGGGTAGGAGAGGAAAGCTTAACGGGGTCGTAGCTATCCCCTTCCAGGATCTGGGAGAAAACCAATGGCGTTGTGGATTTGGTTAGGAGGACAAATCCATTGCAAATGGTTTCTAATATGAGGAGGACACGCCAACATATTTTATACGTTGGGGAATCTGGAATACACTATTTCTACATCCTTTTCATGGGTGAGATACAAGTTATATCTCCATACCCGCGGATGAAAAATTAGGGTTGAAGGTAAACCAAAACATTTTAACTATAACCCCTCCTACATCAATAGTTTTTAAGAATGAACTTTCAGTTATACCTCACGTTTATGGGATATAAACATCAGTTATTGGTATTGAAGTTTCTACCCAACAAGGAGGTTAAGATTGTTGTTGATGCTGATTGCGTAAGGAGTCACAAAGAATCTGCTTCATTCTCCGTAGAGTCGGGCGAGAGGGGCGTAGAAAAGAAGTACTTCAAATGGTGGAAACAAAAGATGATACCAAGAATAAAGATGTGCGCGCCTGGCAGGGTGTCGTAACAAGGGTCATGCATTCTGGTGTTGAAGTTTTGCAACTCTTTAGGAAAAGAGGGCAATAAATAGGGCAAGTAAGCACGACGATTTAGGAAAACCGTGTGTGAATGACCCAATTAAGTTCGTTCTCAAGGAGGCTAGTGTGTTATGTGTGTAATGATTTGGATTAATTTGTGATTATATTAGAAAAGAAAAATAGAAAAGGGATTAGAAGAGAATGACGGTTATGAAGACGGATTAAACTAAGTCTTAAAAGGCGAACACGTAAAATCCTAAAAACCACCAAAAATTAAAATCTTAACCTAAAAATTTCTAAAAATTACCAAAAATCCCTAATAATATTCTAAGAGTTTACAAAAAATCAAAACTTGCAAAAACCTTTTAATTAATTAGATAATGACTTTTTAATGCTAATTAAAGCCCTAAAAATCAAAATTAATTATTAAAAAGCCCTAAACAAGATTTTTAAGTTTGTAAACCTCAAAAATACTCTAATTAAGCTAAAAACTAATTTTTAAAATTTTTAAAACCAATTAAAACTATTTTTAAACAATTAAAAACTCCTAAAATCAATTAAATCTTAAATTAATTATAGAAAATAATTAAAAGACCTAGAAAATAATTGGAAAGTTGCAAAAATCCTAATTAAGTATTTAGAACCTAGGAAAAATATAAAAACCTAGAAAATCAGACTTTTAATTTTTAATAATAAAATAATATTAAAATAATATTAAAAATCCAAAAATTATAAAAAATTCTAAAAACTTGCAAACTAGCTTAATTTAACCTAAATAACTCAGAAATGAAAATGAAATTACCTAAATACCCCTATTGGGCCTAGAAAATGGGCCAAACCCAAAATAGTCCCTTATTGGGCTCAATTAAGGCCCAATAAGAAAAAGTGCTCAAAATAAGCTCAAAAAACACAGGTTGACTCAAAATTTGATTTTAAACAACTTTTTCCAAAGGCCCAAAAGCTGAAAATGTGAAATAAGCTAACTTATAATAAGCAGCTTATTCTTAATGGGCTTTTTGGCCCATTAAGCCATAAGCTGTTGCCATAAGCTAAGATTTAACACACAACCTTCTTTTGACCTAACAAAGACTTCTGCAAAAAGAAATTTCAAATAAGACCACTCAATAAGCCAGAAACAAGTCAACAACTTATTCACAAAACGACAAAATAGTCGTATTTATGATCTAGACCACCTCAGAAGCTGATTCAAGTTGCAAAAGCTCACAAATAGCTTAACTAAGAATAATCAATCAAGAAAATCACAAAAATCCAAGTAGAATAAGCTGTGAGAACAGATAAGCTGGCTGAAAAAGCCAAATAAGCTAGTTTCCTAGCAAAAGCTTAACCAAAAGACTTGTAAACTTCCAGACTTGATATTAAGCTGAGAAAAATGAGTTCTATTACAAAAACTAAGTTGTTGCATGTACCAATAAGCAAAACAGATTTAATAAGCTTAAAACCAAGTTTGACCAAAAGTCAAATGCTGATAAGTTATAATCAAACGCTGACAGGAACAAAATGGACGTTGACAGACTTAATGAAGTGTAAGGACTTGTTTTTCACCCTGCTGATCAAGGTTTGAGTGCAAACCTTGTGAATCAAGGATCACCAGTTGGGTAAACTTGATGTGTTTTGGCACAGATAAGCCAATAAGCCAGTGGGCTTATAAGCTATGATCAAAGCAATCCAAATAGCAAAAACCAATCACAATCAGCCAGCCAAATTCAACCAAATGCACACACAAGCTATAATAAACTCCAATAAGCAAGTCTAAACAGGTTTCATGCACTGGTTCAAAGAATTAAGCAAGTTTCAAGTAATGAAAGTTACTGATGAACACTACACATGCAGTTTTCTACTTTTGCTGATGTAATTGACACACAAGCCAATTTCAACACCTCAAATCCTTCAAACAGGTTATGTTAACTTTGTTTAAACCACTTTTATTCCTAAGCATGCATACACACTAAGTGTTCCCAAAATCCTAGGTCAAAACAAGCAGAAACAAGGTCTATATAGCAGATTGATCAATTCAAGTGTTCAAACCCAAAAACTTGCAGCAAAACACTCTCAAACAAAGGTATAGCAGATACAAAGCATAAACAACACTTTCCCTTAACACAAAAACAGATTACAAGCATAAACCAGTAGACCCAAACACCCCTTTAACTTTTTCAAATCAAAATTTTCAAAAGCAAAACAAGATTTCAGGCCAACCAAGCATCAATTAACACTAAAACAAGTCTAATAAACAGATTCAAGCAAGAACAAGCCTCAAAATTCACAAGAACAACAGTTTCATACAAATATCACCAAAAATCACAATTTAAGCAGATTTGGAGATTAAGTATGCAAACCTCATGGATGTACATCCACACCCACGAATTTTGAGCTTATGTGCTAGCAAGAACAAGCACAAGCTTCCACAAAAGCCTGCTAAGATTGAACAAGGGTTAAGCACAATAACATGAAAAATTAGAAACTTGGAAAAATCTTGATTGATGCAAACTTGATACCCCACACTTGATTATCCCCAAGTTATAAGCCTCACCACACCTTAACCAACTCAGTTAGGATGCTATGATCAGCCCTATAGCCCAAGAATTCCAAGATTGGAACAAGACTTAGCAAAATATCAAGAAAATGAGGAAAATATGCAAACTTGTGCACACTCCTCTTTGAAAACAGGTTTTAAACTTCAAAAGCAGTAAACTAAGAACATAAACAAGCAGAATAAAGATGGCACTTGGTCTTTCTTCAAAGCACTTAACTCAAATTCATTAATTAGAAAAAGGATTTACAAGTGTTTGAACAAAGGAAAAACCAAAAGCAGCTGAAAAATGAAGACCTAAGTGGTTTTATATAGCCTTACAATGAGCTAAGTTACAGCTAAAAACTATAAACCCTAATGGTTGAAGTCCCCAATATGCCCTTGTAGGATTTGAAAACCTTGGACTCATGTGATGCTTTCTTGGACGTTTGCATGAGTTGGCAGGGTTGGAATTTGATCAATGGCCCATAATAAGCTTAAGTTTGAAGCAAGGATGTGGGGCGTTGGATTTGCTTTACTGTTTTGTCTTCTTCTCCAAGAGGTAGAAAGCAGGGTAAAACATGTGACAAAGGAATGATGTGGCAAGCTGTTTGTGAGTTTGGTTGTGATTAGGGAGACCCTAATTATAATTCTGGAGGTTACTGGGTGCTAATTTCAAACGGATTAAGAAAACCCAAATTTGTTCTTATGATGAATAGTGCATGTTTTGATCCAGATTAAGGTTTGAATGGGGTGTTTAGCGCGTGTTTTTGTAACTAATATTAATTAGTTAAAAACCTGGTGAAGTGGAAAGCTGAGGTGGAGAAATGGTGGAATGGGATTGGTGGGATTTAGTGAGTGGGACACATGGCAGCTTGGGAGTGGACTAGGTAAGTTTGGTGTCTGGCCAGTTTAAACCCTTTGTTTTCCTTCTTCTTGTCTTTTCACTTCTAACTCTATCAACGTCCACTTTCTTCCTTGTCAACTTTTGCCTTTTTACACTTTTGGCCCAAAAACTTTTGCAAAGTGAAATCAGGGGTAATTCTTGCCATAATTGAATTCTTCAAGGGCTGAATTGATATTTTCTTCAATGATAATGGTCTAGACTTGCAATATTGATAATTTGGAGGACTGAAATTGCCAAGTCTTGATGATTGAGGGACCATTTTTGCCAAATGTTGAAAGTTGAGGGTCCTTTTTGTAATTATGAGATTTTCAAAGGACCAAACTTGTCATTTCTTGTACTTTGAAGAACTTCATGATGTATTTGACTTTGTGGATGATATTGGTTGACAATTTAGCTTTGTTGAGGGGCTAAACTTGCCAATTCTTCAAAGTTAAGGGCCCTTTTTGTAATTTTGACAAACTTTAGGGACCAAACTTGTAATTATGAGGATACAAGGGTATAAAGTGTCAATTCTTCATAATTGGAGGACCCTTCTTCATAATTCTTCAAATCTTCAAGGTTTGATCTTGGGAAAGTCTTCACTAGGGCTTGGTTCATTGTGCGGCTTCGTTTCCCGTGTTCGTTTTTGCATGATTCTTGTGATCTTTTGTCATTATCTCAATATCCGTACCTAAAATACACAAGCAACAAACACAAGCATATATTTGGGTATTTTGATGATATTTAATGCATTTAAAGCCCTATATGGAAGATGAGACTATGTATAAAAGCAGTCTCATCACTCCCCCATACTAAACCATTGTCGTGCCCTCACGCAATGCTAGAATAAAGTATCAAAGCATCTCCAAAATTCATTTTATTCACTTTATTGACCGATAAACTAGCTACACTACTACTATTACTATTACTTGTGTTATAGACATAATGTATGATTTTCATCGCAAAATGGGACGTTTAGGTTCATAGAATAAGAACACGTGAATGCTTCGTTAGAAATAATTTCATCGTCCTCGATTTTCACTTCAACTCCATGCTAAGCGTGCAACGAGATCATTGTCATTATAAGTTAGTAATGCTAACACTACTCATATGCCCTAATCACGTACTTATCCTCCCATTATTCCTAAGTTGTATCTCTTATATTTTATTTTGTCTTAATGATCACGAGGATACATCATTGACTTATGCGATAATAGAGATTTAGGTCTAAAAATAGAGTCCTAACGGTGTAACTAAGACCATCAAATCAATAACCCCTCCTAATAGACGACGATGTTAAAAAATTAAGTTGACAAGAAGAATCGATAAACACGGTTTTATAACGGTTTTGAACATGAGACTTATTACCAAGACTTTTATACGCCCCCTAACGGAAGGGCCTTATTATCTTTGGTTTACCTCCATCTTTTATTCAACTTCGCCATGAAGCTTTTATTATGACTTCGGTCTTGCCTTGCCTTTTATTATCCGCCTCATCGGTGGTTTTATTAGCCAAAGACGTATATCCTCACGCTAAGGCGAATTTTGGATCTTTAAAGCTTCGAAGATTAAGGCTTGATTCACTTTCAATTTTTGCATAGATTTTAGGCCTTGTGGGGCTTCAAATTGTTTGCTTGATTTAGGTGAGCACTTGAAATCTTATTATTGGGTGAAGCTTTCGATTATTCGGGTGCCAATACTTCAAAACCGTGACGCTGGCGATACCTTAATGTCTTCCCAATTTAATTACACGGAAGCTACTAGAAAAGACTAGAAACCCAACAATCCCAACTAAACCGCTAAGTCAATATTTATTAAGCAAAAATATTTACATGCGAAGGGAGAATAAGCAAACAACGAGAACACATGAGTTTTTGAAAGAATACGAGTACTCTACGTTTAGCATAGTAACTTATAATTAACTCTATCATTTCTCGTCCTCATTTAAGAGACTTAGCCTAATATAAAGTTAAGGAATCGAAGCTAAGTGCTCAACACGCATGGTCGAGTCAAAAATTACTCTTATTCTCGCCATCGGAAAACCTACATTCGTGTCTTCAAACACTTATAAAACATGAGAAAAATTTAAAATTTGGCCATTTTTAGCCTTATTTTGCAACAAAAATGATAAACAAACGATAAACTTTGGAAAGCGTAAAGGTTTGGCAAGGCAAGTATCTATTCACCCCCCATACTAAAGTTAAACATTATCCTCAATGTTTCGAGTCTAGGGGTGCAAACACCCTCATACTAGAGACGTAGTCGAATGCCTAATCTAGCATGGAAAGGGTGTAACCAATAAGTAATAGCCGTTTATGAAGTGTGCTAAAAACCTAAGGTTAGAACATCAAAAGGATATATCATGGATATTGAGAAATGTCTCCAATAGCAAACGATCGAGTGCTCCCATAAAACGAACACGAGAGGCTCCAATCGTGAAGATCATGATCTAAAAACCACATATCACAAACAACCACGAAACAAAGGTTGGAAGGGCACAAATCCCCACACGTAAGCTACATTAGACTAAGAAAGCAATAATATGTACATAGGATAAGCATGGGACTCCCCCACGAGGCTCCTCGTTTTTGATTACCGAGTCATGAGCTCGACTCGATCCCCTCAATACTAATTATCATTGGGGAAGGTGACTTGGTCGAGGTAGTTCAAGGACGGAACTTCCCCGCCAAAGTAGTGCTTCAACCTATGTCCATTCACCTTGAAGTTAGGACCATCATCTTGAGCTAGCTCGATGGTCCCATACGGAAATACTTGAGTCACGGTGAATGGACCGGACCAACGGGATTTCAATTTACCGGAAAAGAATTTCAATCTTGAGTTAAAAAGTAAAACTTGATCCCCAATGTTAAAAACCCGGTTTTTAATTTTTGAATCATGCAACTTTTTAGTTTTCTCTGTGTAAATCAATGAATTTTCATAAGAAATGTCTCTCAATTCATCCAATTCATTTAATTGCATTTTCCGATGTTTTCCCGCGGTCTCCATGTCATCATTACAATGCTTTAGGGCCCAATAAGCCTTGTGTTCTAACTCGATAGGCAAATGACAATTCTTTCCATACACAAGCTTATAGGGAGTGCACCCAATGGGTGTCTTATGAGCGGTCCTAAAGGCCCATAAAGCATCGTCTAGCTTATCCGACCAAGATTGTCGGTTTTCTCCTACGGATCTCTCCAAGATCCTCTTCAATGCTCGGTTTGAAACCTCGACTTGCCCACTCGTTTGTGGGTGATAAGCCGTAGAAAGACGATGTGTAACCCCATATTTCCTTAAGACTCTTTAAAATTGGTCATTACAAAAATGGGTTCCACGATCGCTTATGATCGCACGAGGGGTTCCAAACCTAGCAAACAAACTTTTCAAGAACTTAACTACCACACGAGCATCATTAGTGGGCAAGGCCTTCGCCTCCACCCACTTAGATAGGTAGTCAACCGCAACAAGGATGAACTTATTACCACGAGATGATGGGAACGGCCCCATAAAGTCTATGCCCCAAACGTCAAAGATCTCACATACTTGAATGATATTTTGT
Source organism: Glebionis coronaria (assembly GCA_025667525.1). Lineage (NCBI taxonomy): Eukaryota > Viridiplantae > Streptophyta > Magnoliopsida > Asterales > Asteraceae > Glebionis > Glebionis coronaria. The sequence continues at coordinate 308,803,291 of CM046874.1, read as the reverse complement.
GGCATTTCATCTTTTTGTGAGGCTTTTCCTTGTCGTTGGCATGCATCACAAGACTTCACAAGAATTTGTGCATCTCGTTAAATAGTAGGCCAAAAGAAGCCGGCATCAAACACCTTCTTAGCCGTGAGATTAGCACCGTTGTGACCACCCGTGGGTCCCTCATGGCAAGCTCTAAGGATGTTAGAAGCTTCGGTGCCAAAAACACAACGTCGGATGATTTGATCCGCACAAGTTCGAAACAAGTAAGGGTCGTTCCAAAAGTAGAACTTGACGTCACGAAAGAATTTTCGTTTTTCTTGAGTCGTCATACCCTTAACGATGAAGTTACCCGCATGGTAATTTGCAAAATCCGCAAACCATGGGGTAGAAGAATCAAGCTTAGAATTCACTACACCAAGTGTCTCGAGCGGAAATGTTTCGGTGATTTCCTTAGGCTCGTAAACACTTTGGTGAGGATCTTCCAAACGAGAGAGATGATCGGCCGCTAGATTCTCGGCTCCTTTTTTGTCAACAATGGTGTGATCAAATTCTTGAAGGAGGAGAATCCAACGAAGTAATCTCGGCTTAGCATCTTGTTTAGCCATGAGATACTTGATAGCCGAATGGTCCGTATACACTATGCATTTCGTCAAGACGAGATAAGGTCGGAATTTCTCAAATGCATACACCACGGCAAGGAACTCCTTTTCCGTTGTAGTGTATTTAAGTTGAGCCTCGGTCATCGTCTTGCTAGCATAGTGAATAGGCAAGAACTGCTTATCATGACGTTGCCCCAAAACGGCCCCAATAGCGTAATCACATGCATCACACATAAGTTCAAAGGGGAGGTTCCAATTTGGAGCAACAAGAATGGGAGCTTCGGTAAGTTTCCTCTTAAGGATCTCAAAGGCTCGTACACAATCTTCGTCAAAGACAAAACGTGCCTCTTTTTAAAGAAGATGTGTAATGGGTCGAGAAATCTTCGAGAAATCCTTGATGAATCGTCGATAAAAGCCCGCGTGGCCTAGGAAACTCCTAACTCCCTTGACGGTTTTGGGATGAGGTAATTTGGCGATGACGTCTACTTTAGCTTGATCTACCTCAATCCCCGCTTTCGAGACCTTGTGCCCTAAGACGATTCCACTTTTAACCATAAAATGACACTTTTCCCAATTGAGCACAAGGTTGGTTTCCTCACAACGTTTTAACATTCTCTCAAGGTTCGACAAACACGAAGTAAAGGAATCACCAAACACGGAAAAGTCATCCATGAAGACTTCCATCGTCTTCTCGATCATATCATGAAAAATAGCCATCATGCATCGTTGAAAAGTTCCCGGTGCATTGCAAAGTCCGAATGGCATTCTACGATAGGCAAAAGTTCCATATGGACACGTAAACGTAGTTTTTTCTTGATCACGAGGATCGATGGGAATTTGGAAGTAACCGGAAAAACCACCTAAAAAGCAATAGAAATCGTTTCCCGCAAGACGCTCCAACATTTGGTCCATGAAGGGCAAGGGAAAATGGTCTTTTCGAGTGGCTTCATTCAACTTACGATAGTCAATGCACACTCTCCATCCGGTCACGAGTCTAGTGGGAATCAACTCGTTGGCATCGTTTGGCACAACGGTCATCCCTCCCTTTTTAGGGACACAATGGATAGGACTCACCCAAGGGCTATCGGAAATAGGGTAAATCATTCCCGCGTCAAGGAGTTTAAGGACCTCCTTTTTGATGACGTCGTGAATTTTAGGATTCACCCTCCTTTGACTTTGGATTGTTTGCTTGAAATCTTCCTCCATTAAGATTTTGTGGGTACAAAACTTGGGATCAATCCCCTTAATGTCGGATAACTTCCACGCAATCGCCCCTTTGTGAGCCTTAAGAACATCGACAAGTGCGGTTTTTTCATCATTCGAAAGTTCCTTCGCAATAATAACCGGTAAGTTATCGTCCTCCTCCAAATAGACATACTCGAGGTGAGGAGGTAAATCTTTCAACTCAAGGATAGGTGGTTCCTCAAGTGAAGATTTGGGCTCGATACTCATAACCTCCTCGGGTGGAGGAAATGGGAAATCGTTGAGAAAATCCTTGATAATCGAGAAGTCCTCATCGTTGTCGAGGTCTTCGTCACAAGTACGTGGAACATTGCATTCTTCCAACGTAAAACCACCACCTTCAAATGGAGTGAAGGTTGGTGTCGAATTATCAAGAATTGGATCCAACATAGTGGGATTGCCACTAGTTTCTTCATCACCAAAACCTAGAAATTCTTGTGAAAATTCCTCGCAAACCACGTCGATCATATCAACGAGGTTTATGGTTGCAACGGAATAAACATGAGAAATTTGAGAGTTTTGAGTTGCGTTTATAACAAGTTCCTCGTCGTTGAAACGTAAGGTGATCTTTCTAGCATGCACATCGATCAAAGCTATAGACGTATCTAAAAACGAACGACCTAAAATGAGAGGAACTTGAGGATCCGTGGGGATATCAACAACAATGAAGTCTACGGGATAGTAGAACTTCCCCACTTTCACAAAAACGTCTTCCGCCAAACCACATGCGGGAATTGTGGAATGGTCGGCCAACTCGATAGACATTAGTGAAGGAGTAAGATTAGGAAGATTGAGCGACTTGAAGATTGCAAGTGGCATCAAGTTAATGCTAGCACCAAGATCGGCCAAGGCGAAGCATTCTTCCATGTCTTGGATTGCACAAGGGATCAAAAATTTACTGGGATCACCGACTTTTTGAGGTATGCGATTAAGATAAACCGACGAACAACTAGACAATTGGTGCAATTTCTCCTTATTGTTCAACATACTCTTAAAGTTAGAGGCAAATCGAGGCATCATGACCAAGGCATCGGCGAAACTCACATTAAGGTGCAAATCACGAAACATTTTCATAAAGAGCTCAAATTGGTAATTGTCGCGCTCTTGACGTTTCTCCTTCCTAAGTCTCGATGGATAGGGCAAAGGTGGTGTGGGTTGAGGCATAGTAGGCATAGCCTTTGGAATCTCGGGTTCCAATGATGGTAATGGGTCAACCGTAGGTGTGGTATGAGCGGTACTTCGTCGGATTGGAACATGCTCCTTTTGGACCACCACCTCGGGTTCTTCCTCAATTGCTTCCTCCGTAGGAGCAATTGGTTGAGAAATCGGCTCCTTAAGTGTCTTACCACTACGTGTGGTAATCACTTTCATCTCACCCTTAGGGTTGGATATGGTGTTACTAGGAAGACCACTTGACGACGGTTTACACATTATTGCCTCAAACATAGACGAGATTTTATCTTCAAAATTAGATTGCCTCAAGACGGCTTCGGTTTGCCTTTTCTCGGCCTTAAGCATCTCTTGTTTAATCTCATGTTGCCCTTTTTCCATTTTTTGTTGGTTTTGTTGCAACCTAGTGACATTTCCTTCCATCTTGTTGGTGTGGATTTTAAGTTCATTAGCTAACTCATTTTTCAACTCTTTCTTCAAGTCGTTTTTAAACTCGGATCTTAGGCTAATTATTTCTCTTTGAATGTTGTCAAACCTAGCATCATTACCACTAGCATATTCAACAAACTCACTTGGAAGATCTTTCAATGTTTGCAAACTTTTGTTGTTATTTTGAAAATCATTTTTGTTTGAAACTTGATTATTAGCCCCTTGATTCCCATAGTTTCCCTTGTTGTAATTGTTCTTAAAACCAACTTGATTGTTGCGATAGTTGTTAGCATTTTGATTTGATCCAAAACCCGGTGGAGTCATTTGATTAGAGCGGGAAACTTGACCGTTTTGGTTGTAATTTCCCGTGGCCGCGAAGGCACTCGAAGTGTTACCACCGTTGGTAATGCACTCGGAGAAATCATGACCTCCACCACAATACATGCAAGAAACCTCAACCGCTTTAGCCGTAGCGGGAGCACTTGGTTCACCAACTTTAAACTCAATCAAAAGTCCTTTCAACTTATCAAAAATTTTGTTCTCCAAATTCGCCTCAATTTGGCAAGCATCGATGGTATTAGACAAAGAAGGTGAAGCCGAAGACGAAGCTTTACGAACACTAGACGTGCTACGAGGACTATACACCTTAGATCTATTCTCAATTATCACCAAAGCTTCCTCAACCGTTTTACACAAAAAATTACCACCCGCGGCGGCATTCAAATAATCCCTTTCATGATCATTAAGTCAATTGTAAAACGTGTCAATTTGATGCAAATCGGAAAAACCGTGATGAGGACATTCATGTAACATTTCCTTAAACCTATTCCAAGCCGTCGAAAAACTTTCATTAAATTCTTGTGAAAACTTTGAAATCTCGTTTTTCAAGTGCGTAGTCTTAGAGGGCGGAAAAAATTGGTTCACAAACTTAGACACAAGATCCTTCCACGTCAATATAGAATTGGGTCGCTCTTTCTCTAACCAAATTTTTGCGGGCCCCGCTAAGGAGTACGGAAAAAGCATCATCTTAATCGAGTCGTTAGAGACATCCTTAAACTTGCAAGTAGCGGTAAGACGATTGAATTGGCGGATATGGTTGTGTGGATTGTCCTTCTCATCACCACGGAATTTGTTGTTTTGAATTATGGACAACAAACCCGTCTTAACCTCAAAATTCTCCGCAAGGATAGCGGGAATCACAATAGCCTCTCCATAACCCTCGGTGGGTGCTTGAAGTAACTCCATCATAGTTCGATTCGCCATGGTTGGTGCTTCTCTTACAATGGGTTCGTCAATAGGAGACTCCTCACTAGAATTGTTGGGAGTGGGAGTTTTGTTCTTTCGTTTACGAGCACGTCTTGCTTGATTTCGAGTTAGCATAAACGTCACGTACAACGAGGGGATGAGCAAAGAAGATTCTTTTTGGTGTTTTGTATTTTTTCAATTTTTTTTGTGGTTTTTGATTGTATTAACCTTTTTGGAACTTGGTGAAATGTATTAAGTAGACAAAAAGTCCACAAATCTCCTCACTAATCAAATCTCTTGATTAACGAAGCCTCAAGGAATGAAAACGATCACGTGGAGTGAACGCCTTCGATGACTTTAGAATGATGGTGGAACACCAAATTGTTCAAGAGGGTTTAATCAATAGAAACCAAGAAAATATATATGATACTTAGTAATACTTTGGGCGGCAAAACCCTCGATTCACTCTCACAATCAAATACTCACAAGCAAGCGGGGAAACGAGGCGGCGCGAAGCACTTAAGAGCCTTTTTCCTTAGGATATATTTTATAATATCCGCCTTATACCCACCTTATAGTTTGTATTTTCAAGATTAAGCTTCACGAAAGTAATTATCTATTTTTGCCTTTTTCTTTGGTTTGAGATTCGAATACAATGATTGGGTAATGACCTCCCAAGTCAAGGTTGTGATTGCTCACGTATTTGGAGTACTTGTGTATTTATTGTTCTACGTATACAATATAGTAATAATATTCACACAAAAACCGAAAAACGATAATACGTATTAGTAGAGTGCTACTAATACAAATACTAATTATGGTTAGTATAAAAACAACAATGCCAAATCAAAACACAACACGCCTCCCCGGCAGCGGCGCCAAAATTGGTGTTGAAGTTTTGCAACTCTTTAGGAAAAGAGGGCAATAAATAGGGCAAGTAAGCACGACGATTTAGGAAAACCGTGTGTGAATGACCCAATTAAGTTCGTTCTCAAGGAGGCTAGTGTGTTATGTGTGTAATGATTTGGATTAATTTGTGATTATATTAGAAAAGAAAAATAGAAAAGGGATTAGAAGAGAATGACGGTTATGAAGACGGATTAAACTAAGTCTTAAAAGGCGAACACGTAAAATCCTAAAAACCACCAAAAATTAAAATCTTAACCTTAAAATTTCTAAAAATTACCAAAGTTCCCTAATAATATTCTAAGAGTTTACAAAAAATCAAAACTTGCAAAAACCTTTTAATTAATTAGATAATGACTTTTTAATGCTAATTAAAGCCCTAAAAATCAAAATTAATTATTAAAAAGCCCTAAACAAGATTTTTAAGTTTGTAAACCTCAAAAATACTCTAATTAAGCTAAAAACTATTTTTCAAAATTTTTAAAACCAATTAAAACTATTTTTAAACAATTAAAAACTCCTAAAATCAATTAAATCTTAAATTAATTATAGAAAATAATTAAAAGACCTAGAAAATAATTGGAAAGTTGCAAAAATCCTAATTAAGTATTTAGAACCTAGGAAAAATATAAAAACCTAGAAAATCAGACTTTTAATTTTTAATAATAAAATAATATTAAAATAATATTAAAAATCCAAAAATTATAAAAAATTCTAAAAACTTGCAAACTAGCTTAATTTAACCTAAATAACTCAGAAATGAAAGTGAAATTACCTAAATACCCCTATTGGGCCTAGAAAATGGGCCAAACCCAAAACAGTCCCTTATTGGGCTCAATTAAGGCCCAATAAGAAAAAGTGCTCAAAATAAGCTCAAAAAGCACAGGTTGACTCAAAATTTGATTTTAAACAACTTTTTCCAAAGGCCCAAAAGCTAAAAATGTGAAATAAGCTAACTTATAATAAGCAGCTTATTCTTAATGGGCTTTTTGGCCCATTAAGCCATAAGCTGTTGCCATAAGCTAAGATTTAACACACAACCTTCTTTTGACCTAACAAAGACTTCTGCAAAAAGAAATTTCAAATAAGACCACTCAATAAGCCAGAAACAAGTCAACAACTTATTCACAAAACGACAAAATAGTCGTATTTATGATCTAGACCACCTCAGAAGCTGATTCAAGTTGCAAAAGCTCACAAATAGCTTAACTAAGAATAATCAATCAAGAAAATCACAAAAAGCCAAGTAGAATAAGCTGTGAGAACAGATAAGCTGGCTGAAAAAGCCAAATAAGCTAGTTTCCTAGCAAAAGCTTAACCAAAAGACTTGTAAACTTCCAGACTTGATATTAAGCTGAGAAAAATGAGTTCTATTACAAAAACTAAGTTGTTGCATGTACCAATAAGCAAAACAGATTTAATAAGCTTAAAACCAAGTTTGACCAAAAGTCAAGGTTTGAGTGCAAACCTTGTGAATCAAGGCTCACCAGTTGGGTAAACTTGATGTGTTTTGGCACAGATAAGCCAATAAGCCAGTGGGCTTATAAGCTATGATCAAAGCAATCCAAATAGCAAAAACCAATCACAATCAGCCAGCCAAATTCAACCAAATGCACACACAAGTTATAATAAACTCCAATAAGCAAGTCTAGACAGGTTTCATGCACTGGCTCAAAGAATTAAGCAAGATTCAAGCAATGAAAGTTACTGATGAACACTACACATGCAGTTTTCTACTTTTGCTGATGTATTTGACACACAAGCCAATTTCAACACCTCAAATCCTTCAAACAGGTTATGTTAACTTTGTTTAAACCACTTTTGTCCCTAAGCATGCATACACACTAAGTGTTCCCAAAATCCTAGGTCAAAACAAGCAGAAACAAGGTCTATATAGCAGATTGATCAATTCAAGTGTTCAAACCCAAAAACTTGCAGCAAAACACTCTCAAACAAAGGTATAGCAGATACAAAGCATAAACAACACTTTCCCTTAACACAAAAACAGATTACAAGCATAAACCAGTAGACCCAAACACCCCTTTAACTTTTTCAAATCAAAATTTTCAAAAGCAAAACAAGATTTCAGGCCAACCAAGCATCAATTAACACTAAAACAAGTCTAATAAACAGATTCAAGCAAGAACAAGCCTCAAAATTCACAAGAACAACAGTTTCATACAAATATCACCAAAAATCACAATTTAAGCAGATTTGGAGATTAAGTATGCAAACCTCATGGATGTACATCCACACCCACGAATTTTGAGCTTATGTGCTAGCAAGAACAAGCACAAGCTTCCACAAAAGCCTGCTAAGATTGAACAAGGGTTAAGCACAATAACATGAAAAATCAGAAACTTGGAAAAATCTTGATTGATGCAAACTTGATACCCCACACTTGATTATCCCCAAGTTATAAGCCTCACCACACCTTAACCAACTCAGTTAGGATGCTATGATCAGCCCTATAGCCCAAGAATTCCAAGATTGGAACAAGACTTAGCAAAATATCAAGAAAATGAGGAAAATATGCAAACTTGTGCACACTCCTCTTTGAAAACAGGTTTTAAACTTCAAAAGCAGTAAACTAAGAACATAAACAAGCAGAATAAAGATGGCACTTGGTCTTTCTTCAAAGCACTTAACTCAAATTCATTAATTAGAAAAAGGATTTACATGTGTTTGAACAAAGGAAAAACCAAAAGCAGCTGAAAAATGAAGACCTAAGTGACTTTATATAGCCTTACAATGAGCTAAGTTACAGCTAAAAACTATAAACCCTAATGGTTGAAGTCCCCAATATGCCCTTGTAGGATTTGAAAACCTTGGACTCATGTGATGCTTTCTTGGACGTTTGCATGAGTTGGCAGGGTTGGAATTTGATCAATGGCCCATAATAAGCTTAAGTTTGAAGCAAGGATGTGGGGCGTTGGATTTGCTTTACTGTTTTGTCTTCTTCTCTAAGGGGTAGAAAGCAGGGTAAAACATGTGACAAAGGAATGATGTGGCAAGCTGTTTGTGAGTTTGGTTGTGATTAGGGAGACCCTAATTATAATTCTGGAGGTTACTGGGTGCTAATTTCAAACGGATTAAGAAAACCCAAATTTGTTCTTATGATGAATAGTGCATGTTTTGATCCAGATTAAGGTTTGAATGGGGTGTTTAGCGCGTGTTTTTGTAACTAATATTAATTAGTTAAAAACCTGGTGAAGTGGAAAGCTGAGGTGGAGAAATGGTGGAATGGGATTGGTGGGATTTAGTGAGTGGGACACATGGCAGCTTGGGAGTGGACTAGGTAAGTTTGGTGTCTGGCCAGTTTAAACCCTTTGTTTTCCTTCTTCTTGTCTTTTCACTTCTAACTCTATCAACGTCCACTTTCTTCCTTGTCAACTTTTGCCTTTTTACACTTTTGGCCCAAAAACTTTTGCAAAGTGAAATCAGGGGTAATTCTTGCCATAATTGAATTCTTCAAGGGCTGAATTGATATTTTCTTCAATGATAATGGTCTAGACTTGCAATATTGATAATTTGGAGGACTGAAATTGCCAAGTCTTGATGATTGAGGGACCATTTTTGCCAAATGTTGAAAGTTGAGGGTCCTTTTTGTAATTATGAGATTTTCAAAGGACCAAACTTGTCATTTCTTGTACTTTGAAGAACTTCATGATGTATTTGACTTTGTGGATGATATTGGTTGACAATTTAGCTTTGTTGAGGGGCTAAACTTGCCAATTCTTCAAAGTTAAGGGCCCTTTTTGTAATTTTGACAAACTTTAGGGACCAAACTTGTAATTATGAGGATACAAGGGTATAAAGTGTCAATTCTTCATAATTGGAGGACCCTTCTTCATAATTCTTCAAATCTTCAAGGTTTGATCTTGGGAAAGTCTTCACTAGGGCTTGGTTCATTGTGCGGCTTCGTTTCCCGTGTTCGTTTTTGCATGATTCTTGTGATCTTTTGTCATTATCTCAATATCCGTACCTAAAATACACAAGCAACAAACACAAGCATATATTTGGGTATTTTGATGATATTTAATGCATTTAAAGCCCTATATGGAAGATGAGACTATGTATAAAAGCAGTCTCATCACATTCACTATTACTGGTACTAAATTTGTACAAATTATAACTTCTAGAGAGGACATCACATCTCCTAGAGTCTAAAGGGTGATGATATTGTCGAACTAATTAGACCCGAAGAGGAAAGAGGAATGTACAAAAACATAGGACATTCAACATCTCCTTACGGGGGATGTCGTATAGAGCCCTAAAAAGTACACCCATTGTGAGTTGGATGTGCCTTTCAGGTTTAGGCAAGGAAGAAACAAGTTAGGGAAATGGGATATTCTTGGACCAAGTATTCTCTGGCCCGTTGGTGCTAGAGATGACACTAAATCTAGTGTTAACTATATCGGGGTTATGGCTCCTCAGTATAATCAAGGTTTCATCTCACCAAGGTACACAAACCCATTTTTGGCTATATAGGATAGTCGCATGATACTTGTTAGTCAATTTGTTCTAATAGCGACCTCAAAGCTATCAGGGCTTTCTAGGATCTGATTGATGTAAAACGGCGATTTGAAAAGTTTAAAGGATAAACCTCGAATGATGGTGTTTAACTATCATAATGTAACACACCCAAATTTATACAATTCAATACAGCAGAAGACTCGTTGGTGTTACGGGATAGCACATTACTCACATCATAGACAACGCATAAAAATCGCGTCGTTTAATAATAAAGCATTTCCATTCATAAATATGATGTTTACATAGGTCCCAAGTCATATTATTTCATACAAAGTTTTACAAAGCATTTGAATGGAAATTATTGTTTAAGTGCGGGCCATGAATTCTTGTTGTCTTCCCGAGAATTACCTTCAAGTACCTGAGATAAAACATGTTAAAAGAAAAGGTCAGCGATAACGCCGAGTGAATTCATAGAGTTTAATAAAATTCATCAATATAACATCGGTATAAAATTATTACCGAAAATCATTTTGTACAAATCTTTGTAATAGGCCATAAAATAGCCAAAGTCATTTTATACAAATCCTTATCAAAAATCATAATATAGGCATTTGCCTTAAAAATCATTATACGAACCATTGTCGTAAAAACATCATACAATACGTTTTATAACATTGTATAGATTAAATAAAAACCGTCATATGAATATGGTTATATAAAACCAAAACACGAACATAATATCAATAGTATGACCCCGTATTGCTAGTCAGGCAATACATCTTAATTCGGTGCGTATAGCAGTATTTCGTTAATTGGATTATTATAAGCCGCATGACATTGTTACCTTACTATAACCAACAACGGGTAGCTAGCCCGAAACTCAATTTTCCCATCTAAGTTAGCGTGTCGTCACAATAATCACGCTATGGAAATCTTCTCATACATAAATTCGCTTACCAATCAATGTGGCACAACGGGGATCAACCGTCAAGGCGCGAACTGGGGTGATCGTCCCCAAATAGTACTATTATATGCATAAGCGTCTACCAAATCCCGGTAGTTCACAATTCATGCTAATGGGACTTTTAGTGACATAACCTAACTTTAATAATCCATTTTATTTCATCTATCGGGTCATTTAATCATTCACCGGGTCATACAATCATTCGGGTCCAAATCAATAAACAAAAAATCGAGACAACTAGTGTCATATTTTATAAAAGCTAACATGTTATCTCCCTCGCGGATTTATAAAACATTTCATAAAAACATTTAAAAGAGGCGAGGCTATGAACTCACGTTGATGTGGGAAAGCGGGTTATCGGCAATTCGGATGTACGGTACGTGCTTCAATCACGGAAACCTAGAAAAATAATACTCGTCTTAGACTCATGTCCAATGACTTAATAAAAATAACAATTATGTATACATATGATGATTATATATATATGATGATCAAGTGGGTTTACATATTCTCATTTACTCATTTTAGTGTTATGTGTTGATAACTTTTATACTAGTTTTCTAGTTTTACCTATTTACATATTTTAAGTCCAATAAACCTATTATAAGTTCTTTAACTTGTATTAATTCATTTTATACTTTTATTATCAGTATTTACACTTTACATGTTGGGCCCAAATGGGTTAAGCCCAATAAGTACTTTTTATAAGTGTTTAACTTATTTAGTTAAATTATTAGTCCAATATGCTAACTTAGCTCGTTAATGTCCGTATGTCCTATAGTTCGGATTTTATCGGTTTTTACTTGTATTAGATACTTATATATCAGTATATGACTTTTAAAAACTTTACATTAGACGGGTTTGATCGTCTAAGTTTTAATTGGCGAAAAACGTTAATTTTACGTTAATAGCCGAAAAAGTCGTAAAAATCATGTTTATAGTTTTATAACTTATAAAACTTATCAAACTACCATTTTTATAAAATGACCATTTATTTATCCTAATACATATTTATATAAATGTATTATATAAGTTAGTGGGTTTTAATTCACATTTTATACTATTTTTATTTGAGTGCTTATACAATACTATTATACTTTAATTTCCCAAAATCTGATTTTTAATTTCATGTTCACCAAAACAGCCATATCTAGAGTTCTATATGGAGATAGAAGCCCAAATTTTTATGGCATAAAATACATGATATGTGCTCCATTTAAATCTTCTTTGGCTACTGTTGAATCAGCCTCTAAGTATTTTATAAAATTCGTCCAAAACAGTTTACTCAGATTTGCACTCTAAGCTTGTTTTGATCATATCTCACTCATTTTTATGATTCCATTGCATGGCCAAATCCCACATGTGTACAAGACATATTACGTACTGTATATCCATTAATCTATGCCATTTTATCAGTTCATCATATGGTTATTTACTGTTTTTATACAGCCTACTAATTTAAGCAAGATTAACCACTTTTACATATAGTTTTTTTCATCTTTTTACCCATGTTTATCAACACCAAATCCCCACACAATATTTTTATCATCATATATTCATCATATACATATACAATAGGAAAGAAAATACATGATCACATAATCAAAATAACAAGAGGATGGGGAGAACAATCTTTATACCACAAAGATGATGTAGGTTGTGATCAAGGCTTGGATTATGATGGAAAAACTTGTGATAAACCAATATCATCTTCAAGTCCACCAATATTCAAGAACTCCTTGTGGAAAATCAGTCCTAAGACTCCATAGAAACTCCTTTTTAGATGTTAAAACTTGCACCAATCTTCATATCTTTAAAAGGGCATCATCATATGTAGAAATAACATAAGGTTTATGGTTAAATTTTATGAATCATGGTGGCGGTGGTGGTGGAAGTGGACGGCCAAAAGTGGCTAGAGAGAGAGATGTGTGTGTTGTTTTGAATGTGAAAAATGGAGCTAATGGAATGAGTTTTTGCTAGTTAGTGGTTTTGATGTGTTGGTGGCTTACATTGTAAGCTTAACTAGACAAGTGTTAAACTTGTATATTACAAGTTGACACCTAAGGGTGTTGGTGTCCCATGTTTAGCCGTCCCTTTGAGTGGGGTGGGGCAAAACTTGTTTTGTCTCATCCCACTAATTTACGGGTATTCCTTGATTCTAGTTTCCTCGATTTGCGTGTCCTCGGGTCGTTTTACGAAAAACGTTTTTATAAATTATGAATCAACGGCACAAAACGAATCTAATAAAAATTGTCTCATCAAAAACGGAGTTCGAAAACGTAAATACGTAATCCTAAGGTTTCCGATTTAGTCGTAAATGACGTTAAATTAAAATCGTAAGTCCTAATCTCTTCTCGTAAATTGTGAGTTTAAGAACCAACACAAATATAAAATTGCAAAATAATATTCACGGATAAATTTATTTTCTGAAATGTCGGACTGTCACCAAAACGGTATATGTAAACGTAAGCACGTAACGTAGAATCCTCCGGTTTAGACGTAGTCGATGCTACTTCAAGACGTAAGTCCAAATTTCTTCCCAGAAATGGGTGAGTTCATAATATAACATTAAAATAATGTTTTCAAATAATACTTGAGAATAAAATATCAACCATAAATTGACGGATTGTCACACATAACTTTTCCGTCGACTATTCCACAGTATAATAGGACCCTAGAACTATCGGAGGGATTTCCATTACCTTACTAAATTTAGAAATTGTAGTGCTTTGGTCTACACATGTATCAGGCAAGATAGATGCATATCACTGGTTTAGTAAGAACGTACCAGGTACGATGCTGGAGCCTGGGTTTGTTGGGGCATTGCCAGCCATGTACACTTGCGAAGGAGTTCCCTTGTCGTCCTTCTTCTGGTTGGCCCTCTTGGGACAATCAGGTCTCACGTGCGCAGGGGTTCCACACTCGTAACATACCACAGCTTTCTTCGGCCCGCTACCGCTCCCACCAGTGGGGTTTCGGTTTCCCGGTTGACCACTTCCACTCCCTCGTGCGTTGGACTTGCCCCTGTTGCTGTTTCCAGGATTGGTGTTGGGTCGACCTGGGATAGCAACATTGGTTGGACAATCGTGAGCAAAATGGCCTTGTTGGCCGCACTTGTAGCATCCTTGACATTGTCCTCCAGCAACATGATGGTAGTTGTACTTAGAACACTTGGGCTTTGTCCCTGAGTAGTTCTTGGTGCGGTTTGTGGGGGTAGTGTCATCTGCTTGCCCAACGTTTTGCTTTTTGGAAGGCTGTTGGTGCTGGCTACGAGAGTTTTCATTAGATTTCCTCTTGTTGTCTGTTTGCCTCTCGGACAGATTGCGGGCTCGTTTGTTGATCAGCTCCGTCGCAAATTCCATGGCACCTTCAACAGTGGTGGGTCGTGAAGCTAGCACATTGTCATGAATGTTTTCAGGGAGTCCGCTGACATACTTTTCAATCTTGTCACTCCTTAGAGGAAACATTCTGGTGCACATCAAGCTTAACTCTTGAAATCTTTAGTTGTACCAAATGATATCATTGTTCTTACACTTGAGATCCCACAACTCGACTTCCAACTTATTCATTTCTCCTCTGGGACAGTACTTCTCAGTCATTCTTTCCTTGAGGTTGGCCCAAGTGAGAGTATAAGCAGCGGCATGTCCAAGGATAGCGACCACAGAGTTCCACCAGGTAAGGGCACTCTCAAGTAGGGTGCATGTGGCAAACTTAACACTGTTCTCGTCAGCACAACCACTGATGCGGAAGACTGTCTCTAGCCTTTCAAACCATTGCATTAGTTCAACAACTCCTTCTTTTCCTCGGTAGTATGAGGGTTTGCATTTCAAGAAGTCGGGGAACGAACAACCCCTGTTGAAGTTGTTTCTGTGTATGTTAGGGTCTGGGTCATCGCCCACATTAGCTTCTTTGGCAACCAAGGCTGCCGAAATGCCTTCACCAATCATCTCCCGGAGTTGAGCAGCGGTAACATTATGAGTAGCTTCAGGTACTTCGGTATTAGCGGTATTGAAGACAGTTGCATTATTGGGGTTCGATTGTGAAATCACCATTTGTCTATAATCATACACAAAATGAGATTATTAATTCAATCGTTAGTGCAGTTTTTATATTATTTGCATGAGAATGATTTCATGCATAAAATTCATAACAAATTTGGATACCCTATCAGGATTTCATAATATAATACCTTGCATAACAGATATAACATAAGAGAATGATTTCATGCAAAGTTTCGTAGGGAATTTTAAACATTCATCAAGTATATCAAATCCGGAACAAGGTTTAGCTAGCCTTGCTCCGAGTAGTGGTACACATTGTCTTAAGTACATTAATAAGTGTGTAAACACTTATCCTTTTGACACTAAAATCAAGGAAAAACAAGACCTAATCATGTGTTTTGCATCTTAAATGTCGGAATTACGCGTGGTTTTGTGTTTTGTGTGATAAATAGGTACAAATGATTAAAAGAAGAGAAAACACGGGATTTCACGGTCAAATGTCGAAGAAAAGTCAAGAAAGAGTCAAGACAAAGATCAAAAGACAAAAGTGTGCCAAGATCACGGAAATCAATGAAAACCGACACGAGAATGAAGAAAAAGATCAAAGAGCCAAAATGAGTTCGACTTTAACGGATTTTATCATTTGTCAACTCGATTCTATTTACGGACTCAAGTTTACGGCTTAATGGGTCCCACATTTGGGAAATGGGCTTAAAAGCCCATTTATGATTCAAGGTTAAAATACTTGTTGGGAAAGACCATTAGGCCCAAGAGTGCTCGGATGAAAAAGAAATTGGGCTTAAAGCCCAATAGCTTCAAATAAACGAATGAATAAGTTGGGCCTTAGGGTTTACTTCTTTTACACAATATAACCAGCCGGTTATTTATCCCTCACACATAATTTTACCCACCCACTCTTTCCCTCACTGTTTTCCCTACACGTGTACTCCACTTTCCCCAAAACCCAAAATAAATAAAACCCGTTTTATTTACCCTTCACATTTTTTTTCGATACAAACAAAGAAGTTTTCATTTACCCACTCACCTTTCTCTCCCACACCAAAAAGAAATAATAACCAGATGCCTTATTCTCACCCAAACCCTAAAATTACAATATTGGGGATTTTTGATTTATAAATGCATGTAACACACGCACCTTAATTAATTGCCAAGAAAACCGGAAGCAAGATAATGGAGGAAGAATCTACGTGGCCTTTTTCCCCCTTTTGATTGGTGAGAACACCTCACCACCAATCATTCTCCAATTAAAGGGAGCCACATCAGCATAGAAGTAGCACAAATCTTCCATGCTGGCGATCCTTGTGAAGAAAGAGTTTTCTCCACCGTTTGATCAAGCAAGAGAGAGAGAGAATGAAGATTAAAGGTCAAGATCCTACTCCGTGTTCACGAAGGAAATCTAGAAGGATCGGGGGATCCTTATAAAAACCCCCTCTCTCACATGTAATTTTTATGCTTTCTCTTATTTTTAATTTTCAGAAATTAGTTAATTAGGGCTTTTGTAATTTCAATTTCAAGTATTGTAACTTTGTTTTTTTTAATTAATGAAAAAAGTATTTTAGATTTAATTCTCGTCTCGGTTTGAATATTCAGTTACTTGTCTTTTTGTTAATCTGTTGAAGAATATCTTACTGTTCTCGGTTTATTATCATTAAAAAAAAAAAATAAAAAAAAAATAAAAAAAAATAAAGGAAAGTAAATTTGATTTTTCCCCACTGGGAAAATCGTTCATCGAAGGTTTTGGTGATTGTTTTGGTTCGAGAAGCGTTCTGGTTCGATTTAAGTTGGTGTTAGTTTTGTTTGGATCGAAGAAGTTGATGTGTTGACGGTTTAAATCGAAGGCGGTGTTTGTTTGGTGTTACGATTTCGGTTTGAGCTCGCTCAGCGCGACGCTACGTCCCAAAGGTTTTCGCCAAACGGTTTGATCTTCCTTTTAATTTTATTGTTTATGATGTTTATTATTTAGTTTAAAATAATCTGCTAGTGTTTTTACTTTTATTTGCTTGTTATATAAATTGTTTGGTTTTAGGTTGTTATAGAATCTGTTTGCGTTTGCGTTTAATCGTTTAAGTTACTGTTTAGTTTAAGTTGGATCAGCAATTTAGTATTGTTCTTTACAGCTTATTCGGTTCAGCTTATGTTATGTAGTTTTTTTGTTCAGTTTTTAATCATGCTTATTGGTCTTGAATGCTTAGTCTGAATCTGCTTATTGAGTTTGTTTAGCGTATTAGACTTCGGCTTATTTCGGTTTAGTTAGTTGCTTATTAGATTCTGCTTATCTGGCTTATTGATACTTAGCTTATTTGTGTTCGAAGCTGCATAATTGTGATTAGTTTGATTCCTGGCTATTTGTTTTGTTTTGGCTTAGTAACGTTTTTGACTGCTTATTATTTTTGCTTTGTTTACTTTGCTGCTATCACCTCAGACCCAATTGGTCTGAGGGTGTATACTGTCCAAAAAAATCAGTTCCAAAAAAGGTTAAAAAAAAAACAATTAGCAAAAATTCGCCCCTTAAGGGTCTCGAACTCGTGACCTTACGCTTAACCATCCAACGTGATAACCAACTCTGCTAGACCCCTTTTTGTTTATTAGTCTACGTTAGATAATTAATATAGGGTAATTAGTTCTGTCAGCTTTTAATTAGTTTAATAATAGTTTAATTTTATATTAATTTTAATTAAAAGAAATTAGAAAGTTTACTTTAATTTTCAGTTTTCAAAAATAGATAAAAAGAAAAAAAAAATATTTTATTATTTCTCTAAATTAATTTATGTTTTAAATAGTTTAAATAAAAGTCTTTTAAAAGTTTTCCTTAATTTTATTTTTCAATTTATTTAGTTTTATTTAAAAAAAAATAATAAAAAAATAGATTTCATTAAAAGTTTTTATTTAGTCATATTAAAATTAGTTTTAATAAGTTTCATTTAGAAGTTTTTAAGTTTTAGTTAAATTTTATTTTCAATTTAATAGTTTAAATAGTTAATTAAATTAGTTTTCATTTAATAGTTTTAAAAAAAATACCCAAAAAGAGATTGTACCAAAAACGAATTAAGTTGAAACGTAAAACCGGAAATCAAATTCGAGTCGAATCGAGGAGAAAACGAACTTAATTAAAAGGATTAAAAATCCGAGTTTCAAATTGGCGCCGCTGCCGCTTCGCTCGTACGATTGACGATTTTTTCGTGAAGACGTTTGGATTTTGGGATCCGTTCATTCTTTGAACGTTACGTTTCTTGCACACAAAATCAAAAACACAAAAAAATCAAAAACTTTAAAATACAAAAAAAATTAAAAAACCACAAAGCAATTTCTTTCCTAAGAATTGCACCAAAAAAAAAATTAAAAAAAATCCAAAAGTAATACGTTTTCCTAAACGTATTACACCAAAAATATTACGTATTATTGTTATTTTTCTTATTCGATTTCTTTCGTTTTTCTTGTGAATATATATTTTTCTAAAAAATACAAAAAGATTTTTCTTTTACTATATTATATTACGTAGCACAATAAATTACCTACTTTTCAAATAAGCCTTAGTTGGGATTTCATCACCTAACTATTGTAGTCGAATCCTAAACGAAATAAAAAGGCAAAATAGATAAATACTAGTAAGACGTTTGAACTCGATATATACAAACTATAAGGTGGGTATAAGGCGACGCGCTATAAAAGGCCGTCTAAGGAAAAAGGTTTTTAAGTGCTTTGTGCCACCTCGTTTCCCCGCTTGCTTGTGCGTATATTGAGAGGAACGACCGATTATTGGTTTGCCGACTCAATTAGTATTTAAGTATATATTTTTGTAGCTTTTTCATATTGCTCCTCGAGAGGGAAAATCCTTTTCCTCTCAAAGTCGACCGAGGTCACCTACCTCATTCCAAAGTTTTAATTGTATGCGCACTCGCGCGCGTACATACATACCGAGTGGTGTACCAAATACTTCTAATTCTTCAAAAAAGAAGAAGAAGAAAAACAAAAAGACCGTCATTCAAGCCGATCCCGAGAATCGAGCTTTCGACATAACGATGGCAACGGATAATCGACCAATGATTGAGATTCTTCAATCTCACGTTGAAGGAAACGATGACGCGATTGTGGTGCCGACCATTGGAGCTAATCATTTTGAACTTAAACCGGATTTTATTCGAATGGTTTCCGCTACACCATTTTTAGGTCGTACTAATGATGACCCACACGCTCATATCAAACGTTTCATCCAATTAGCAAATACCGTCAAATACAATGGGGTGCCACAAGAGGTCGTTCGCCTACAACTTTTTCCTTTTTCCCTCGAGGGACAAGCCCGGATTTGGCTTGATAAGGAACCACCCCAAAGTATTACTACATGGATTGATTTAGAGACCAAGTTCATTAACTACTTTTTTCCACCATCACGGACTACTTCTTTAAGGAATGAAATAATCAATTTTGAGCAAAAGTATGGGGAAACTTTTAGTGAGTCTTGGGATCGATTTAAAGAGCTTTTGAGAAAATGTCCACAACACGGTTTCACCAAAGTGCATCAAATAAATACGTTTTACAATGGTTTGACTCTAAATGACAAAGACTCACTTAATAGTGCCGCGGGGGGCAATATTCTTGTGAAAACCATGAACGAGGCTTGCGCCATTATTGAGAACAAGGCAAAAGTGCAAACCAAAAGTGTTAGGGCTAATATGGCAAGTGCTAGTACAAGTAATAATGAGGTGAATGATCAAATTAAGGAGCTTACTTCAATTGTGAAAACCCTTGCTCTAAGAACCGATGCCCTCACTACACATGTGCATGCCGTGAAAGATAATAGTGAAACGTGTGAGACTTGTGGTGGACTACATTCATATTTCAATTGTGACAAGGTTTATAATCAACAACAACAAGTTTGTGCTTTTAATACTAATGAAAGGGTTCCATTTAAACCTAATGATGATGTTAACCATTTGTCTTACAATAGTACTAATTATTTGGCTCCCCCGGGTTTTGTAGCACCTCAAAGACCACCCCCACCCGCCCAAAATACCCAATACCAAAATAGGAACCAAGGTCCTCAAATGGGTAATTTTCAAGGGAATGCTAATCAAGGGAATTTTAATGGTCAAAACCAAGGATTTCAAAATAATAATCAAGGTTTTTACAATAACAACGGTTTTCAATCTCAAAATCAAGGTTTTCCTAATCAAGGGCTTAATCAAATGAACATGCAAAATCCTCAAATGGACTTGGTTCTACAAAAATTGACCGAACATGAGAAAATCATGCATGCTATGCAAGCATCTACTAGACAAATGCAAGAGTCCAACGATAAGAGATTTTTGACTATGTTGCAAACCCTTCGACCCCAAGGTGCCTTACCATCCAATACCGAGATTAACCCTCGTGCTAATGTGAGTGCTATCAATACTCGAAGTGGAGCCACTTTAGTGGGACCTTCCATCTCTTCGCCAATAAAGAAGAGACAAGGCCCGGAGGTCATAATGAGTAATCCTACTCCCCCTCCGGTGATTCCCCCCACTACCACTCCTAGTTCTAGTCCTCCATTGCCGAAAGAGCCTATTCCTACGGTTGTTCAAGAAGCGAGTCCTTCTCCTTCTCAACCTAAGCCTAATATTCCTTATCCATCTAGGTTAGGCAAGACTAAAGTGCTCAACAAAGATGACATTCATGTCTCTAACTTTTTGAAGATGATCTCCAACGTGAATATTAACGTTAGCCTTATTGAAGCACTTGCTCAAATGCCAAAATTTGTCAAAATGTTTAAAGATTTGCTCAATAAGAAGGAAAAAATGGTTGAGCTCGTTAACACCCGTTTAAATGAGAATTGTTCCGCGGTTCTTCTCAAAGAGCTTCCCGAAAAGCTAGGAGATCCCGGACGATTCGTGTTACCTTGCTCGTTTCCTCGAATCGATGATTGTATGGCTTTAGCGGATCTCGGCGCTAGCATCAATCTTATGCCACTTTCGGTTTGGAAACAACTTTCATTACCCGACCTTCTACCGACTCGTATGACTTTAGAGCTAGCTAATCGAACTCTCGCATACCCCGTTGGTATTGCCGAAGATGTTTTTGTTCGAGTCGGTACATTCACTTTTCCCGTAGACTTTGTCGTCGTCGACTATGAGATGGATCCTCGTATTCCGTTAATACTTGGTAGACCATTCTTAAGGTCCGGAAGAGCCTTAGTTGATGTAGCCGAAGGGGAGTTAATTCTTAGGGTTCGGGATGAACAACAAGTTTTTAAAATGGGAAAAATCACAACAAAATCAAATGGAAAAGAGTCGGTCAATATGATTGATGTTCTTAATTATGATAATGAAGAGATTTTTATTAATCCTTTTGGAATTGAAAAGTCTACTAAAAATGATTTTGTGATAAACTCATCCCTTCCCTTAGAGCCTCAAATTTGTGAAACTCCTATTTATGACACCAATAGTGATGACACTTCTTCAAGTGATCACACTATTTTCGGCTTAGACGACTCGTCTTTTGACCCACCCACTCTTGACCCACCCATTCTTGATCAACCAATATTTGACACCTACGATGATGACACTTCTTTAAGTGATCTCATCAACTTTGATGACCCACCCCATGATCTTAATGCACCTCATATCTCTATGAGTGATTCTTCCGTGGAAACTCCTTTTGACTTCTATACTCCAATTTTAGAGGTCATGACTATTGAGGAGGATCCTCCACTCTTAGAGATCATACCTACTTTAGAGGTTATTCCATTTGAGGAGGATTTAGATATCTTTCTAAATACCTATTTTCCCCATGAGGAAGAGTTTTCCTATGACTCCGACGATACTTATGTTTTCACATCAAGTTTGGAGGAGGATGACTTTCCCACTATGGATTTTGACGACATTTTGAGCTTAAATGTCGACACCTCTTGCTATTTTCCCGTCAAGGAATCGGTGTTTGATCCGGGAATAGAGACTTTTGTGCTTTCATTGCCATACCACCTTACCCTTCTTAGTAAGAGACTTTTGCCTAAGGATACCCCACTTTTCTATGACTTGCGTACCACCTCGGGGTTTATTTCCTTTTGTGATGGAAATTATGTGTTTGACCCGGGTGGATTTTCATGGGGTATGCCTTGTATGACTTTGTTTCACCTTTATCATGGAGAGATTTTCCTCCCTTGGAAATCTCGGTTGTTCCATGATTTTCCCATTTGAATGATGACATTCGGGAATTCGAGTCGAGCTAGAGACTCGTGATGAAAAATCAAGCATCGTATAACTAGGTTAGATTTTTACCTTTACCATCCTTTCCACCCTTTTTCGCCTTCATCCATTATCCACCAATAAGTGTTGGGGGGAGCCGAGTAGGTTGTTTGTGTGTTGTGTAGGTACATGTGCTTTGATGATCCACTTTTGGTACTTTTGACGAGACCCGTGTTCCCGTGTTACCCGTGTACCCGGTTCCTTCGATAAGTTTTTGCTATTGTGATTCAATCTTGTATATAAATAAGACGAATAAATGTAATTACTTTAGTTGTCCCTTCCTTAGCTCGATTTTAAACAACGTACTCAATGTCGTAAGTGTAGGGGAGTTTATTCGCCCACATGCTTAAACATTGAGGACAATGTTTATGTTAAGTGTAGGGGGGCCTTCTATCGAATTTTAATGGCCTTTTCCATGAATTTGACCCCATTTTACCGGAAAATTTTAAAATTTTTCAACGTTTTTCAAATTTTTGATCCATTTTCGCCTAGTAGTATTTTTATTTAATTTCTTTCCTTTTATTATCATCGTAATAATTTCCATTTCAAAAATAAAGTCAAAAATAAATAAATAAATAAAATGGTTTTAACAAGTTTAGATGTCTTTGATATATTAGGCCCGTCGTGAATATTTTGACTCAACCCGAGTTTACTTATCCGAGTTTACTCTAGCTATTATCCTTAACCATGTAGACCTTAATTGGTTTATTAGGCTAAGCATCCACGAGTCTCATTCCTTGAGATTTTAAATTGTGGAGAACGAGAGATGATAGAGTTAATTATAAGTTCGGTATTCTTTCATTAACTTATGTGAGTTAGTTATGAGCTTTTTCTCCCATCACTTGTTAATAAATATATTTGCAATAAATAAGGTTGTACGATTTAAAAGGTTACTTAGCTTCTAGCACAAGATCGTTTAAAAGTTGCTCGGTATTAATTAGAGTTCATAGCCAAGGCATAACTTATTGAAACGGGACGCGAAGATTGGCTAATCCAAAAAGGCCCTAACAAGGCATGAGGATACCCGAGTCCAAAAAGGCCCTAACAAGGCATGAGGATTCACTTTTTGCTAAAGATCCTAAGATGATGTGAAGATCATTAATCCAAATCAATATGAAGGATCAAGACACACGACGAGAAGCAATAACTCCCCTAAAGATCATGGAGAAGTCTGTCCAAAAAGACCCTAACAAGGTATGAGGATAAATAGATCCAAGTCCGAAAAGGAGGCGGATCGTTGTATATCAAAATCCTAAATAAAGAAGAGGATAAATGAAGAAGTCGTGGTCAACGTTTGAAGCATCTTTCACTCCTTATGAAGATGTATACCAAAATGAAGAGAAGACCATAATTTCAAGATCGTCTCTCAAGATTTGAAGTTTGAAGTACAAGCCAAATATCGGTCCGAGAAAGGTCTCAAATCGTGAAACGAGTTATGCCAAGATATGAACTTTATGAGGTTTCGAGAAGCCGTTTTAAAAGATTTTGTCCTTTAGCTAACTATTGATTAAATCGTCCCACTTTGTTTTCGGCCTAAATAAATTATCGAAATAAGTCAAAAATGCATCCTCGTGATCATTCAAGACAAAAATAAAATACAAGAGATACACCGTAGGAATAAGGGGGTCTAAGTGATTAACTAAACCGCATGAGTAAGTGTTAGTTGTGCTAACTTGTAATAACAATGATCTCGTTTTTAAGCTTGGTTTGGGGAACGTGAAACTTGAGGGTGATTAATATTCATGACACCAAAGCCCTAATCTAAGTCTTAGATTTCTCTACAAGTTTCTTCCATCTAATAATTTCCAAGTTTAATAATTTGTCATCACTTTTGTCTCCTTTTAAGTTTTTATCTTTCCATCATAGTAGTAATAGCATAATTAATAAAGGCCAAGATGGGTTGATTATGAGAAAAATGTAAGTTTATGCTTTAAAACTATGCATTGCATGGGGTCATTGAAATGGTCAAGTGTAGGGGATTTAATAAGTGTGTAAACACTTATCCTTTTGCCACTAAAATCAAGGAAAAACAAGACCTAATCATGTGTTTTGCATCTTAAATGTCGGAATTACGCGTGGTTTTGTGTTTTGTGTGATAAATAGGTACAAATGATTAAAAGAAGAGAAAACACGGGATTTCACGGTCAAATGTCGAAGAAAATTCAAGAAAGAGTCAAGACAAAGATCAAAAGACAAAAGTGTGCCAAGATCACGGAAATCAATGAAAACCGACACGAGAATGAAGAAAAAGATCAAAGAGCCAAAATGAGTTCGACTTTAGCGGATTTTATCATTTGTCAACTCGATTCTATTTACGGACTCAAGTTTACGGCTTAATAGGTCCCACATTTGGGAAATGGGCTTAAAAGCCCATTTATGATTCAAGGTTAAAATACTTGTTGGGAAAGACCATTAGGCCCAAGAGTGCTCGGATGAAAAAGAAATTGGGCTTAAAGCCCAATAGCTTCAAATAAACGAATGAATAAGTTGGGCCTTAGGGTTTACTTCTTTTACACAATATAACCAACCGGTTATTTATCCCTCACACATCTTTTTACCCATCCACTCTTTCCCTCACTGTTTTCCCTACACGTGTACTCCACTTTCCCCAAAACCCAAAATAAATAAAACCCGTTTTATTTACCCTTCACATTTTTTTTCGATACAAACAAAGAAGTTTTAATTTACCCACTCACCTTTCTCTCCCACACCAAAAAGAAATAATAACCAGATGCCTTATTCTCACCCAAACCCTAAAATTACAATATTGGGGCTTTTTGATTTATAAATGCGTGTAACACACGCACCTTAATTAATTGCCAAGAAAACCGGAAGCAAGATAATGGAGGAAGAATCTACGTGGCCTTTTTCCCCCTTTTGATTGGTGAGAACACCTCACCACCAATCATTCTCCAATTCAAGGGAGCCACATCAGCATAGAAGTAGCACAAATCTTCCACGCTGGCGATCCTTGTGAAGAAAGAGTTTTCTCCACCGTTTGATCAAGCAAGAGAGAGAGAGAATGAAGATTAAAGGTCAAGATCCTACTCCGTGTTCACGAAGGAAATCTAGAAGGATCGGGGGATCCTTATAAAAACCCCCCCTCTCACATGTAATTTTTATGCTTTCTCTTATTTTTAATTTTCAGAAATTAGTTAATTAGGGCTTTTGTAATTTCAATTTCAAGTATTGTAACTTTGTTTTTTTTAATTAATGAAAAAAGTATTTTAGATTTAATTCTCGTCTCGGTTTGAATATTCAGTTACTTGTCTTTTTGTTAATCTGTTGAAGAATATCTTACTGTTCTCGGTTTATTATCATTAAAAAAAAATAAAAAATAAAAAAATAAAAAAAAAATAAAGGAAAGTAAATTTGATTTTTCCCCACTGGGAAAATCATTCATCGAAGGTTTTGGTGATTGTTTTGGTTCGAGAAGCGTTCTGGTTTGATTTAAGTTGGTGTTAGTTTTGTTTGGATCGAAGAAGTTGATGTGTTGACGGTTTAAATCGAAGGCGGTGTTTGTTTGGTGTTACGATTTCGGTTTGAGCTCGCTCAGCGCGACGCTACGTCCCAAAGGTTTTCGCCAAACGGTTTGATCTTCCTTTTAATTTTATTGTTTATGATGTTTATTATTTAGTTTAAAATAATCTGCTAGTGTTTTTACTTTTATTTGCTTGTTATATAAATTGTTTTGTTTTAGGTTGTTATAGAATCTGTTTGCGTTTGCGTTTAATCGTTTAAGTTACTGTTTAGTTTAAGTTGGATCAGCAATTTAGTATTGTTCTTTACAGCTTATTCGGTTCAGCTTATGTTATGTAGTTTTTTTTGTTCAGTTTTTAATCATGCTTATTGGTCTTGAATGCTTAGTCTGAATCTGCTTATTGAGTTTGTTTAGCGTATTAGACTTCGGCTTATTTCGGTTTAGTTAGTTGCTTATTAGATTCTGCTTATCTGGCTTATTGATACTTAGCTTATTTGTGTTCGAAGCTGCATAATTGTGATTAGTTTGATTCCTGGCTATTTGTTTCGTTTTGGCTTAGTAACGTTTTTGACTGCTTATTATTTTTGCTTTGTTTACTTTGCTGCTATCACCTCAAACCCAATTGGTCTGAGGGTGTATACTGTCCAAAAAAATCAGTTCCAAAAAAGGTTAAAAAAAACAATTAGCAAAAATTCGCCCCTTAAGGGTCTCGAACTCGTGACCTTACGCTTAACCATCCAACGTGATTACCAACTCTGCTAGACCCCTTTTTGTTTATTAGTCTACGTTAGATAATTAATATAGGGTAATTAGTTCTGTCAGCTTTTAATTAGTTTAATAATAGTTTAATTTTATTTTAATTTTAATTAAAAGAAATTAGAAAGTTTACTTTAATTTTCAGTTTTCAAAAATAGATAAAAAGAAAAAAAATATATATTTTATTATTCTCTAAATTAATTTAGGTTTTAAATAGTTTAAATAAAAGTCTTTTAAAAGTTTTCCTTAATTTTATTTTTCAATTTATTTAGTTTTATTTAAAAAAAATAATAATAAAAAAATAGATTTTCATTAAAAGTTTTTATTTAGTCATATTAAAATTAGTTTTAATAAGTTTCATTTAGAAGTTTTTAAGTTTTAGTTAAATTTTATTTTCAATTTAATAGTTTAAATAGTTAATTAAATTAGTTTTCATTTAATAGTTTTAAAAAAAATACCCAAAAAGAGATTGTACCAAAAACGAATTAAGTTGAAACGTAAAACCGGAAATCAAATTCAAGTCGAATCGAGGAGAAAACGAACTTAATTAAAAGGATTAAAAATCCGAGTTTCAAATTTCATATCCAAAATACATGCCCAAAGAAAAAGGAAAGATAAAGTACGAGATTACATCACCAAAAGCTGAAAAAGAGATAAAAGTACAAAGGCCCTATATCATGATAGCCAGGATGTAACCCGCGAGCTTATCATGATGTACAAGAAGTCTAGTACATCTATAATAATCCTTCCTGGATGGTCCACTAGAAGATGTTGGGGCTGACGGTTTCGGATGGAGCTGGTGGGGCTGCAGAATTTTTCCTTGTGTTCCACAAAGTCCGAACTGTCGTTCGCATTTCCTTAAGCGTACGGAGTGCAGATAGTAGCTGGTTCCGGAGCCTATCGACGACCCCTCGGAGATAAGCCATCTCCCCAGTAACCCCATCATGCCGGACAATGGCGAGATCAAAGAAGATGGATAGTGATTGCTCCTGAGTGACAAGGGCAGCATGGGTCTGATGCTGCAAACCCTCCATGACCTGAATGCGCTGGTGGAGGCGGTAGTTCTCATCCAATAACCATTTCAGTGCCTCTTCCATCCTAGCCTGGATGCCCTTAGCAGTCTGGGAGTCTCCCCTCATAGTGAGGAAAAGAGTGTCGATTCGCTCATAGATGACGGCGTGGCTCTGTTGACTGACTGTCAACTGGCTGCGATGGTCGGATATCTCTCGCTCATGGCGTGCAGCTAATGCGGAGATCTGGACC
Organism: Glebionis coronaria; assembly: GCA_025667525.1. Taxonomy (NCBI): domain Eukaryota; kingdom Viridiplantae; phylum Streptophyta; class Magnoliopsida; order Asterales; family Asteraceae; genus Glebionis; species Glebionis coronaria. Next base: position 308,775,539 of record CM046874.1, on the reverse strand, counting down.
TGGACGGAATCGACATGTCCTGTCCTGGAGCCTTCCTCGGTCTCATAAGTGGAAACGGGTGCGGGTCCAGAGAAATAGCCTGATGAAAAGGACAGACGCATGGAAGATGGTATGCTAGAAGGGACCCGGTCCTCCTCCATAGAGGTTGGGGCCGGTGTGGCTGATGCTGAGATAGAAAAAGGGTCCTCTGGGAGTATAGCTTCGGTGGCTGGGTCATCCTCTGAATCCGAGGCTGACAACCATCCACACTGCGTCGATCGTGAGGATAAAAACAACTAGAGTAGGAGCTACTCTGGGTAAAAGAGTCGTGGATTCAGTAGGCGGAGTCATGATGCTCTGAAATAGTATTATTTTAAGTTTGAAGTGAGTATAATCTTACAAACAAAGAACAATATTATTTAGATTACATGCTTTATGAAATATATCCCTTTTAAACAATTATTAGAATGTTTTAAGGTTACAAATATTTATATTTATACTTATACATATATATATTATCATGTAAGTAGTTCATTTATCAATTAGTAAGTGTGAAGTTTAGTTTAATATTACTCATATTCTCATTTCGGAATTTTACTATGTAGTGTAAAATTTTCATGTTTAGCACGTCTGACATATAGCAATACCTCACTAAACAGTATTACTAATCAAGTTTAGTAAACATATATATATATATATATACAATTAGTTCACATAGCATAAAATGCCCTAAGATCTATATGCTTAACTAATACGGTCCCAAAATAAAATCCCAAAAAGATTCTTATAAGTTATAGTCCAGTTTTAAATAAAAGAAAAATCATTTTTATTTTTATTTTATTTAAAAATTTATCTGGTTCTCTGTAACTAATGCTCTGATACCATTCTCTGTGACACCCCGGGTAGGGTCAAAATATGCGGAAAATATCCTCGGAGACGTCACAAGGGTGGATCGATAACATATAGTCCATAGAGCATAAGATAAAGATTATTTAAATCAGATTACATGTTTGATAACAAATAAATTAAAAATTGTCTTAAACATGACAGAAGTTGATTGTTTATGTTTCCCAAATAGAACCCCGGACGAGTCCTACAATGCAGATTACTAAGATGCTGGAGACCATGCACACACCACGTACTAATTTCATATTCATGTGCAAAACATACTAACGGGGTCAACATAAAGTTGGTGAATTTACAGATTTTAACAATTAATTAGTTTGGACATACAATAATCATAGAAGTAATAATGCAAAAAACATTCTTACTAAAATGTAAATAACATTTGTTTATTATTAGAAACTAAAGCTTAACTCCATTGTCCTCAAAAGATGAGGATGTAGTGTCTTACAAAAAGACACCCCTTTCTAGTTCCAACATGGTATACGTCTGTTGTCCCGGCCAAGGCACAATGAGCATGACTCACCCAGACGTGGATGGTCAATCCCTAATAGATCTATTTATAACATTCGGGCGATTTACAACAATTTAACAATCTCAGTAATAATCAATCATAATCAAGTTTATACAATCCAGTTATGTCCAATATATGTTTGCATATTTTCTTACCCAAAAAGGGAAAGTTTTATCAAAGTTTAAATGGGGCTGTAAACTCACCATGGAGTAGGACTGCTTGTTTAACACGGATATCCAATTAAAGCTCACACCAAAGTTATGCCTAATCAGATAGTACAATCTTAATAGATAACACAAAAAACATATATGTATGCTTATACGGATTTTATTCAGTTCATTCATACTATGGTATTTATCTAAATAACCGTAGTTCAAGTAACATCAATATTCATTTAACTTATTTATATAAGTTTCATTTCTAAGTTCAAATAAAATGTTTAACTATAAATATTAGTTAGCATACATGTATTTATAGTAATCATTCAATCTTATAATTAAGTTTTATATTTAAGTAGACATAAAAGAAAATGTTTCACTAAAAATATTATTTTATGTTTATAGTACTTGTATCAATAACATCTAATTAAATTTATAACCAAGTTCTATATTTAAGTAAACATAAGGGATTTTACTTATATTATATTTACGTGGTAACATTTAATTTAATTAATGTTCATATAATTTTATTTCTTAAAAGTATACGAGCATATGTTTTAATAACACACATTCATCTTGTTTATACATTTTATCTTGTGAAGCAAATGTAAATAAATATTTCATTAAAAAAATATTATTTGTATTTACTCTAAAGTTTTCATAAACTATTTAATATTTATAAAATAATTTATTTATCACATACTTGAGTTTTATACATTAATCCTTATGATCTAGACTTTTAATTATGTTTTATTATAATTAAAATAGATTTTAGAGTTAGGGCTTGTTAATGTTTCGGAACATGGAAAAACTAGTCCCTCCATATTTATAAACAAGTAAACTTTCGGATTTTACATATTTAGTACCTAGGGCTTGTTATAGTTTCGGCTTATGGCAGATTTGGTCCCTCTAGTATTATCTAGGTTTTGAAACTTTACTAAAATGACAAAACAGCCCCTATGGCTTCTTTATGTTTCGGACTATTGCCAAAATGGTCCTTAGGGTTTTAGAATGACAAGATAACTTTTAAAAACTTCCCAAAATGGTCCCTAGGGTTTAAGTTTCCACGGAAAATAATTATTAAACCCTAGACTTTTGTATATTTACATTTTCAGTCCTTGTGCTTACTAGTTTATCAAAATAAGTTTCATAAGTTACGGTTTTAGTCCTTAAGCTTTATAAATTGTCATTTTCATCCAAAAAGTTTTTATAAATCATATTTTATTATAAATACTTTTATTTTAACATCTAAACTTTATATGGGCTCATTAAATGGGCTAAACATCTAATGGGCTATTTTAGTGGGCTTAAATATATTTCAAGTTCACTAATTTACTTAAAAGGGCCTTTAAATCATTTATTGGGCTTAATACATTTTTAAGCCCCTTTAATTAGTTAAATGGGCCTAAGTGTGATCCTAAGTCCATTTAAGCTACTATAATTTATAAAATGGGCTTATTGGGTTCACTTAAGTTTTAGGTTAACTTTTCATGGGCTTAAATAGTCCATTAAAACTACTTTACATTTTATGTATATTTTTACTTAGGATACTCTTATAAGCTTATTATGAGCTTATTAATATTTAGTTTTTAATCTAAATAGATGAATAAAACTTAAAAATTCATTTTATGTGTTATACCAAATTAGATCTAGGTGTGTCATAAGGTTACAAGTAAGTCATAAGCCCTAGTAGGAGCTTATAACCCACGGCCTACATTTGTTATGGCTTATTAAGATAAGTCAAGTATTATTTTAAGGTTGCATGTAGTTTATATGTGTTTCAAAATTAGATCTAACTATGTACACATCAAGAAAATAAGTCACAAGTTCAAAATAAGATCTAAACTATGTTTAGGCCTAAAAATCAAACATAGATCCATGTACCCACATATATAGCTCACGGCTATGTTTTTAGATCTTGGTATTTCCAATATGAATACTTTAACTAGTTTTTAAATCTTTTAAATATTTACAAAAACACATTATGATTATCTAGGTTACATGCATGTTTCCAAGGCTACTATTATTCCAAGAAACAATGTATAGCTGATACACTGATTTTGTATGGGTTCTAATTTCTCTCACAGTCCTCTCGAATTGATCTTGGCCTTAAGTGGAATGATTGTTCTTGGTTACTAAATAAAAGGGTTTGGTTTTCTAATCTAATAAAAAGTTTAAATGTACTAAATTGAAAATTTAAATCAAAAACAGTTACTTTAATGACAATTTAAATTAACGAGAATTAATTTAATGGCAACTACAAAGACTGGAATTAAAATTAAAATTAGAATTAATATAAAATTAAAATAAAGAAACAGTAAACCATTAAAATGCTCAAAAGATGACTGATTCGGAAGTCTATCCTTGATTCGGAACTTTGTTCATCCGGAAGTTTTCACTCGGAAGTCTTTGATTCGGAACTTCGTTCGGAAGTTTGGTTCATTCGGAACTTTTGCTTCATTCGGAACTTAGGTTCATCCGGAACTTAACATTCATTCGGAAGTTTTTGGTTCATCCGGAACTTAGAAACACATTCGGAACTTTTAATTCATTCGGAACTTTTTAGAAAACACACTCATCCGGAACTTTAGTTCATTCGGAACTTTTGGCTTATTCGGAACTTTCTACTGACTCGGAACTTTTTGAAAGAAAACTCATGCGGAACTTTTTAACAAGGCATTCATTCGGAACTTTTTTGTTCATTCGGAAGTTTTTGGTTCATCCGGAACTTTTGAGTTCATCCGGAAGTCTGGGAACAAGATATAGTAGCAGAACCCCCGAAGAACAAGGAAACTAGTTTTAATCCAAAAATCACCAAGTTTTTCACCAAAAACTTAAATAAAACTAAACACAAAGCATCTACTAACCATAAACTACAAATCCCATCAACAAAAACACAACTCCTAACAACTTTTGAAGATCAAACTCAACAAAATAAGAACTTAAGAACTTGAAGATAAAGATGATGATGAACAAGATGAAATGGAAAGATTAAACAAAGAACTTGTATTGAATGATTAATGTTTTAACAAGATCAAACAAAGATTAAAACAACAAGATTGGAAAAACAAAGATTAAAATCACCAATCACCCTAGTGGTGATGGTGATGAAACGAACTAAAAGGGAGAAAAAAGGGGAGGAGAGGAAAACTAAAAAAAAACTCCTGGATGTGTGTGAGGGGATCCTTTATATAGGCTTGTCTTTTGGTTGGTGAGTGGGCTTTCTCCCATTCTTCTTGTCTTCTCGTCTTTTCAGAAAAGTTGACGTTTTCGATTCTGATTCGGGATTTGTTGTCGATTAAATTCAACTCGTCTTTTAATTTCTTCGTTTAATAGACTTGAGTTTCTTCGACTTATGTAAATCTTCCATCTTTGGTCCTTTTCTTCGATAAATCTTCGAATAGGCCCAGTGACTTCAAATCTTTTGCATCTCTTGGACAATAGACTTTATCTTGAGTCCTTTTCTTCAGTAAAACCCGTGCAATCCCATGTTTTCTTCAATATTCATCCGGTTGGCTCTGAAAACACAATAAACACAAAAACCACGCATAATTCCAAACAAATGATATTAAATACGTGTTTTGGTCTCGTTTTAGCCAAAACTAAGTGGTAAAAGGATGGGTCTTTACACTCCTATCAATAGCCCACGGCTATATAGTTTCCTCCCAATATTACCATTAGATCTACTAGCTTATTTCATGTATACCATGTTAAATTAACACTTATCATTAGATCTAGGTTTTTATAAGCATGCATGTACATCTAACCCATTTTAGGGTCATATGTAACCCACGGCTATATATTCACATAAGTCACTTTGATGATTTTTAATAGCTCATTTAACATGTAACATTTCATGTTCCACTATTTAAAACTTAGTAGACAAATCATATGGCCTTTACTCATTCTAGCCGTGACCTTTAAGGTCATGGTTTTAATGATTTTTAAGTGTCACAAGTTCTTTTCATGAGATCTATGATTATTGTTTAACCAAAGTCCCATAAACAAGATTTGTAACCCATGCCGTATTTAGATTTATAAAAGGTTTCATATGGTTTTTAAATCAAGTTTAACACATAACACATAAGTCATAAGTTTCTTATTAAAAAGATTTTGAATCATGATCATGGTTTGTATAAATATGTCGTGACCCATATGGGCAATAGCCTTACCAAATATTGATTTTTAACATGTTATTCACTTGTTTTTATAGATGTATGAAGATGCATTCATGAAGAAATGAAAGATTATGATGTGTATACCTCTCTTGCCTAAAAGTACCAAAGAGGTTCTAGATGAACAAGGAGATATAAGATCTACTCAAGATGATGAAGAAAACCCTAATATAAATCATGTTGTGGCCTTAAAGATTTGGCTAGGGCTTGTTTATAGTGGTTCCAAGAGAAATGATGCTACCAAATGATTTGTAATCAAGATAGGACAAAGATTTAGTTGATTTAATTAATCAACTTTGGATTTTAGTGTCTTATGGCCGAAATGTTTGAGAGAGAAAGGAGTAGAGAGAAGATAGTTGCATGTATGAGAGATGGGAATGTGTGTGTTTCGGCTTAAAGATGAGAGAGGGAAAGAGAATACAAAAGGCATGATTGCCTTGGTAAGGACATTTGTGCCAAGTGTAGGCTCTTCCCTTTCTAAGACAACCCTTCTTCTTCCACATATGCATGTGTGTGCCGTGTAAGGCTATCCAAAGAAAAGGGTGGGCTTGTGTGGGCTTGAGTTGGGCTAGAGCATAAGGAATACATAACTTTGGGCTAGTCCAAGAAAGTTTAGGGATACCTAAACTTATGCATACACACATATACTGCCACATACACATGGTGTAGCTTATTTTTCTTATTTTTGGTTAAGTGTTGAGTATTTCCAATATTAAGTAGACATATTACTACTTGTTATCCCTAGTTTTATGTACAAGGTTCACATTATGAATATTATTTCAACAAGTGTGTATGTACAAGTATATGGACATGTTTAGACAAGTTCACACATGACCCATAGAAATATAACACATGAGTTTGTGTTCTAGGATTATTGGGTGAAAATATATTACATAAAATCATGGTAAAATCATGGATTTTACACATGATAAGTAACTCTGGGCGCCTTAGTGCATTGTATGGGTTTTAAATGTCTCATATTCTTACTTTTCAACCTACACAATCTATACATATATTATTATTTTTTATACTTATTCAATTGCTTAAAATTTATAATAAAATTATATATATCAAATTATATTTTCATTATTATAACATTGTTAAGTCTAATATATCATAATTAAACTTATATGGCAAAATATGAAAGGCCCAAAACATCCAGTCATCCAACGCATAACACTAATCACAACCTCTAATTTCTAGTAGTAATTCTGATACATTAATCAACCACATATATATTATCCATTGCCCTCGTCTTTTTATTTTTTATTTTAACCACATATAGCACAAATCTTCATCTTCATATCTTTGTAACAACATCATAACCTATTTTGACCTGCACCTAAAAGTCGCCTACTCCTCCCCATCTTCTTCAAGAATGCTACAACATTACAAACAGTGTTTTTTCTTCTTCACATTTCGGTTAGTTTTGTTTCTTTCTTTTTTAATGTATGCACGGATGGTTTTGTTTTACTTCTGGAGGGTGTGCAACTGTAGATAGTGTGTAGATTGACTTTTTTAATATGAATAATTCTTTGGAATTACTCATGAAGTGGTTGGCCATTCTAAACGCGATATGTGGCAAGATAGGTAAGGGCATGTAAATCACCAGTCGAATCATTCGTGACCAATTCTTTGTTTCATCTATGTACTTTTAATGTTATATTATTATATTTTTTCCATTTGGTACTCCAATCGGTTGGAGCAAATTGCCAATAAACATGATCTAAGTGTGTGAGAATGAATGTTATTTGACGTGAAAATAAATGACTCAAACATGCATATACTTTTATTTTTTGTTATTTCAACCATGGTGACATACAAATTAATCCATATTATTTGAATCCACAACGTTTGAACTCATAATCACGATGATTAATAGCAAATAAAGTATTTTCTTTTCAGAAAGTTGGCGTGATCAATCCAAATTGTTTGCACTTAGCACAAATTGAACTTGAAACCTCACACGTTTTTTAAAAGTGACAGTCATAACTTTGATAATACTAGTACACGCTTGAGTGCACTTACATATTGTGTGACACAATATACTTGTGCAACAAGTTATACCAGAAAATGAAATGTTTTAGAACTCGGATTGAAACATGAAGAAATCGAGTTTGAGCGAAAAATTGGTTGAACCGTGACTGATAATGTGATCAGACCGATTAGGAAAACCGATTTTTAAAACACTGAAAAAGATAAAATATCAGTTTTTAAGATTAAAAAAGGAAAATTACCAAAAAGGACTAGCGCTTATAGGGTACGTTACTCTTTAACCTTGAACTTTCCAAATCCTCAAAGTAGACTTATATGACTGAGCGACTGATCTTCCAAGCAAGTCTTTCACGTTGGAAAGTAGATATGCTTTGGCTGTTATACACTGGAAATAGACGACGAATTTGTTTAAGGGGAATTATATTAAACACGAGCCTTAGCCTTTACTACTTTTCTTTATTTATCTCTCATAGTGTGTGTCTTGTGCTTCTACTAATTATGTATGCTTTACTTTTATTTCATTTATTTTCTGTTAATTTACTTATTGTTATTGTAATTCTTTTATTATTAGTGAAGGTGTTACAATTTCGCTACCAATCATTTGTGTTGCATATCATCTTGCGCGAAATTTTTAATGCATAGGAACCATATACATACATGAAAAGTGCAATGTTAGTTGTTCATCACAATGTTTTCATTTATACATGTGATGGGGAATGTTCATATATTTCGGTCGAGGATATGTTTGCATTACTAGATTTTTGAACCATTAAAGGCTTGGTAGTGTGGTTCTTTTATATTCTGTCCAAGTATAATTGGTTTTGTTTATTTGATGTGTATATTCTAATATAATTTGTTTTGTTCGTCACAATGTGGTTCTTTTATATGCTTGTTGTACTAGTTTTTGCAACACCATTATCTCTATGATTTCCCAACATAAGAGTTCTCAACTTGTTATGTAACGTTAAATTGGTAAGAGAATTGACAACTTTAAACAATATCAACATTACACAAAAAAACACTCTATTTGCACTCAACCAGTCACCTCTTAGTGCTTATTACTAATAACAGTTTTACAATACAAACAAGTCCTCAAATGAGTTATTGCTTAAGTAAAGATAATCCCCACGAGGTGGATCTTATCACTCATATACAAGTCACTCAAACGCTCAAACTAACTTAACAATAAATCACAAGCTTGATTGATATACAAACTAAGACTGATATTTGATGATATCAATAAGACTTCGTAATCAAATTATTACAAAAGACAATACCAACGACTACAAGGAATAACCATAGAGAATACAAAATAGATGATACGAGTGAACGAGTCAAACCCTAGATGGGATGACTCCTTATATAAGCTGGGAAGTTACAGCTTCAGTCCCTCAAAAAGTAGACACTTGCCACTTAAAAACATAACTTCCATCACAACTAACTCATCTTTGAAACTTGTCACAATTAGTCCCTGGACTATATAACACAGAAGCCTCACATTAGAACATCCTCCCTTAAGCTTTTCCGTGAGTAATGAAAAACATGTCAAAATATTAAATACGAAAGATAATGCTAAACTCACTAATGAACATATTGGTAAAATTTGTGATCGGAAAATGTATAATCTAGTTCAAGTAATGAAAAATATTTCAAAATATTAAAAATGACATCATTTTTCAAACTAAACTAGAAATCGAAGGCAAAACCAAAGAAGTGACATTCCACTCTCATCTGCCTACCTTTTTTACAATGTCTTTCATGAGAAGGCGAATTACTATGCATTACCTTGTTATTGATTGCTTGAATTGTCAATTTTCATAAGTCATGTGAAAAAGTGCACTATTTAGCTTTGTAAACCTATTGAATCATCATTTTTTTAAAGGTGCATTATCAATACTTTATACATGTATTATGTACATTAAATGTAAGTGAAATCTTGATGCAGTGTAACAAAATAGCTTAATCGAGTTAAAGTTTTTTGTTACAACCTATGATACGAAGATGTATTCATATTTCTTTGTACATGATATACACGCTATTTTTCATTCATCGTGAGACGTAGGTAAATTGCAACCTAAGGTGATAATTCATACATCGTGAGGCATTGGTGCTATAATTAGAGTTTTTTATTGGGCGAATTAATCGAGTTGAGCTGGTGAGATTCTTGAGCCCATTTATATATGGAGAAGTAAAGGTGTGCTTTGTTCAGTTATTAAACCGAATATCAAAACCAATTTTAACCTAACTTACAATGAAACCAAATTTGTCGAAACCGGACCGAACTTAATCAAATAGTCGATTTTTGGTTTGGATATAGTTTCGTTGTCTAAAACGAAAACCAAACTAAAAATGAATTTTAAACACAGTTTTTGGATGCTTATATATAAAAAAATTATTTAAAATTATTTTATTTAAAAAAACAACTCTTAAGGTTACGGTATTTTTTTAAATCTATGTAATTAAATTAAAAAAAATAGAATTAAGCTTAGATTTTATTCGGTTCACTTTGGGTTTCAATTTTTCGGTTTGATTAAAAGATTTTTAGTTTAATTCAATGTGATTTAAATTTGGTTCCATTTGATTTTTGATTGTACACGAAGAGAATAAACCGATCAACACCGCTACCGGTGAGAAGGGCCCAAATGGGTGTTTGTCAATTAACCCATTCACCAAGTCAAAATTTTCAAAAACCCAAAATCATTCATTTCCCCCTCAAAGCTCATCATCTTTTTAAAATTTATCGTCATTTTCCCGCCAAGAACCAATTATATTTAATATATTATAACTTATTATCCTAAGTAGTTGTCTTTCAAACTAATCATTCACCAGACTAAACATTGATGTATATCCCGACAACTGAGCTATAGTTTTCCTACTTGATTCATATAAGTTCTCATATATGGAATGAGTTTGAAGTTGCACTTGTGCTTGGATGCATGGAAATGGACTATTCAAGTTAATGAGAATTTTAAAGACTTTCTTCAAAGAAAATTTTACCTTATTTTATTTATATGTATTTCTGTTAAATTCTAAACCCTTTAGGTTTCTTTGAAAAATTTGTCAATTTACTTAAGAGTTTATAATTTGTTATTTTTACTTGGAAAATAAAGTTTTTGATTGTGGCTTTTAGATTATATATTGAAGTTTACTTGAATTTAGTTTTCTTGGTTTAAATCGAAACCAAACCAAATTATAATTTTGTTTATGGTTTGGTTTTATCAGTAGTATAATTGATTTTGTTTGGTTTTGTTTTTAACTTTGAAAATTTCCAAACCGATTAACCCAAACCATACAGCCCACAACCCATAAACCCCAAAATCGAACTGATGAAGACCCCTAGTTATAGTTCATGAAATGGATTTTAGCTCATTATACGAATTAGAAAATTAGGGTTTTGGAAAATGTTTGCTTTAGGAAAATCAAAAGAGATGATTTTATAAAACAAGGCTTATTGAAAGAACTTATTTAGATTATAAAAAAGATTATTAAAGGCTTAGAATATAAAAAGAGCTTATAGAATAAGGTGATAACTTACAAGTAAGAAAAATGGGAAATTAGGCCTTGTAATGGGGCTTATGTCTTGTAACTTCTTCAAAATACTTAAAGAACTTATGGAACTTCTTCTTGAGCTTTCAAAATGATCTTAGGGACCTTATAGTACTTCAATGGAAGTGTGATACACAGAACTGGGTATTAGGAAAAGGGAGTTTTGGGATGCTTTATCAATGAAGGTATACGCCTCTATTTATAGTGTTCTCAAGGCTTAAGGATTAAAGAATATGCTAAAAGGTATCATGGATGTATTTTGATGACTATAAAAGGCAACCTATGATCAATGAAGTCTAGATTCAGTTATATCCATGGTGGAAGGCTCATATGAAGACACATCTACAAAACAAGTACAAGGGCACATGTTTTTGTCAATGAGGTGATTAACCTACTTGTTAGGTTTCTTAAGGTAATACCTATCCTATTTGATCAAATATGAAAGTTTAAATTATTAGAGGGAAAACCTATCCGGATGTAACATCCCATTTTGGTAAATGGAACGTCACGCGTGATTATGGCGTGTCATCAAAGCATACAAGGATAAATGTATTAAACATTACATGACCATAAAGGAAAGACCGGAACCAAACATCGCTAGCCCAAAGTAAAGCTCATCACACACAAGCATAAGTACTGAAAATGAAAAGGACTAAACAATGTCCATTGAAATGAGTATCAAAAGTATGAAGAAATGCATAAAGTAATGAAGGCTAGGAAGCTTCCAGTCCATATGCACGTACGCTTAATGTAAAAATCGTATGCTTTTACCATGAATAGTACCCTTACGATCGTACGTACATGATTAGAACTTTTCTTTTATAGCATGTTTACGTTTCACGAACAAGAATTACAAGTATTACGTACGTGTGATAACACGATAAGTATTTATTACGTATTAAGACATGATAATTATTTCAATAATAATTATAATAACGAACATACGAACATGAAATCATGAACGTAAATTAATCACGAGCTTAGTATTACGTATGTATGTATATTTATTACGATCATGAATAAATATAACAAGACACGAACGATAACTATTAAATCACGTAAAACACGAACACGAGAACACATATTATTTAGACACGGAAAACATATGGGTTACCCCCATTTGGGCCCCCTACCCACAACTACAAGACAAGAAAAGGGCCTAGCCCATTGATTTTTACTAAACAAGGATTAAGGGTAAAGATTATTTTCATTATAACAAAAATATTGAAAACAAGAAAACCCTAAAATCTTTTCTCCTACTCATCTCCTTGGCCGCCGGGGAGAACTCACAACAAAGATGTGACTGGTTGATTTTTGGTGTTCGATCTATTGCAAGTGTGTTAGTGTGTTCATCCTCCTTTGATTCACGTGATCGGTATAACCCTAAACCTCTTTTCTTTTTATGATTTTGATTTATTTAATCACATGAAATCATGAATGTTTTAATAACAAATTAAAAACAAGTTATAAATCATGTAGTTAAACATGGGGGTAAAATTAATTAAGGGTTTAAGGGGTGTTTGTTGTGGTCGACGCATGAACCGAGCCCCAAGGGGGTCTCGGCTTCTTTTGATTCGCACCAACCGAGACCTCAAGGTCTCGGTGTGGTGGTCTTGTGTCTCGGCAGCAAGAGAAAAAGGGACCCCGACCTTGGTCAGGGTATGCCTTGGCTCGGGTGGGTCTCGGCTAAAACAAAGAACCACCACCGGCCTAAGCCGGTGGCTAAATAAGGAAACCTGGGGGAACTTTAGATCGCGGCAGCAAGGGGAACCGTCGGCTAACCGGTGGGAACTCTTGCTAGCCGGCGGCTAGGTTTTGACTAAGGGTGCGTTTGGGTGCCGGTTCACGGGTTAAACCGGTCCGGTTCACACATGTTTATATTAAAACACGGTTCGGTTCATGGGTTGTTTTTACAAGGTTAATTATTTTTACAAGTTATATTCTTTTTAGAATTAAATTAAATTAATTAAAACATGTACATGATTAATTTAATTTATACATGACTTAGGTTATTAATATTATTATTAATACATGAACTTCAACCTAAGTAATTACCATTTTATTTAGACTATATAATTAATTAATTATTAAAATCATGACTTATAATTAATTAATTTACATGACTTAGGTTATATTATTAATAGATAATAATACATGTTTTAACCTAAGTATTTTTACCTTTATTTAATTAAACCATGTTATATTTAATTAAATACTTTAACCTATAATTTATTTAATTCACATGAAATAATTAATAAACTATACTATTTAATTACATGACTTAGTATATTAATCAGTAAACACTTAAGCTTATATTATTAGCTGAATAATCTAGCTTATTTCTATTTATGGGAACTTTCTATTTTTAGAAACTTATTTAATTAAGGCAGCTAATCTATTTATGGAAACTTTCTATTTTAGAAACTTATCTATTTTAAGCAGTAAATCTATTTTTTGAAACTTTCTATTTTTAGAAACTTTCTATTTTTGAAGACTTACTATTTTAGGGAACCTGCTATTTTTAGAAAATTATTTATTGTTACACAACAAGTGTAATAATACATGAAATACAAGAAATTCTTAAACAGAATAGACAGAATACATAATAAACACAGTATTAAGCTTAAATCAGTAAAACATGACATGAACACATAAAACAAGCTAAGACATGATATAAAACCAGTTACGCACTCAGTAATCAGATACTTATACACGTATGTATTTATGTAGCATTAGTGATACCGAAATAGGACTCTCTTCTGTTCGTCTTCTTCGTTCACTGGACACAAGGTACGGATTTTCCGTCCTTTCAGTATGGACATTCTTCCTTATTAGGATTTCCCGTATGCAGATAACTGTTTTCCCCAGTATATGTTTTATATGTTTTTTAATTGCTTATGTTTAATTAGAATACCTAAATTCATATACATGCATGACCAGTTTCACCTAGTTATGGAGGTACCATAACCATAACACTAGAGGCACCAGTGTTATGACTTCACCACGATGGAGTGATAGCTCGTGGCGTCCCTTTCAGCTTTTGGCCATATTATTATTATCAGGTGGGGCATATGGGTGCATCCTAGTTAAATGTTTTCAACAGATTATTCAGTGTGAATGCGGTGTGTGCCCTGCATCCTTCACAAGGAGTTGATCCCTCCTACCCAAACCAGTATATTAAATTAGAGGCAGCCCCTCTAATTTGCATGACGAGGTCACCCCTCAAAGTATTCATGCACGTTGATAATTCATGACCTATATTGGCTAATGGTAAACATGTTAAACAGTTTCTAGAAGATAAACATAAGGCTTTTCAAACTATAAAACCAGTTTTACTAAGATATAACTAGGTTATCCAGGACTTAGTCTTTTCCGCTGCTTCATGCTTATATGCTTATATTATTCATGCTATACTTGTATATCCATGCACTGAGCGTTATGCTCAGCCGTGTTCCTTTTCATGTTCCCAAAACGGGAGGTACACAGGGACGCTCGTAGACTTTAAGCGTACATGCATATGGATCAGAAGCTTCCTAGCCTTCTTTACTTTATGCATTTCTTTATACTTTATACTCATTTCCATGGACATTGTTTAGTCCTTTCATTTATAGTACTTATGTTTGTGTGTGATGAGTTCTACTTTTGGGGACCGATGTTAGATTCCAGTATTTCCTTTATGGTCATGTGATGTTTATACATTTATCCTTAGATGCTTTGGTGACACGCCATAATCACGCGTGACATTCCATTTATCAAAATGGGGTGTTACAATTATGGTATCAGAGCCAGGTTTCAACCTGTAGGCTCTCAACACACGACCTGTGATTAGTGGGTAGTCACTATGTTCTTCCTAGAACTGAAAGTCGGTTTTCATGCATTCATCATTTTCATGCATACATATATATGTCATTGTCGCATGTTTATGACTAAGTAATGGCTGCTACAGGACTGGCCCTATTTAGTCGCATATGTTTTATTGAAACTTTTAAATTTGGGACCGACCCATTGGCGTCCCCTCGCCATGTCTTTTGTTTTGAGTGAACTGACCATAGGCGTTCACTCTCGCGCATAGAAAAGTTTTCATATAACTTCATCATGCATTCATGTACTAGATTTCCTGCATAAAATTTTTCTCATGATTTATTGGTATAAATTTTTTTTCATGTATATAGTTTATGTTTTGATCAGTTTAATCATGTATTTTATGTTATACTATCAGATGGTTCTCACACGCGAGCTGGAACAACTCAATACAGCAATCCAAGCTGCAATGCAAGCTATGCTTCCTCAGCTGAGGAACGAAATCAGGGCTGAGGTTCAGGCTGCCAACGACCAGAAGAATCACCCGGTACCTCCTCCTCCAGCAACATTGGCCACATGGCTAGAGAGATTCAATAAGCTCCGCCCTCGAGCTTTCGAGAGAACAGATAGCCCCAGTGAAGCTGAAAGCTGGTTGGCTCACATTGAGAAGATCTTCGATGCTATGGGCTGTGACCCCGTCTTCAAGTCGAGGTTGGCATGCTACCGATTTGAAGGTGATGTGTTAGCATGGTGGATAGCACTGAAGCAGTCTGAGGTAGGTGATGATTGGGTAGCTGGTTTAACTTGGGCTCAGCTCAGGGATAGGGTAATGGAACAGTTATTTCCCAAGGCTGAGCAGGACAAGCTGATGAGAGAGTACCATGGAATCCGGCAGAGAGCTGGGGAGAATAGCAACGAGTTCATGCAACACTTTCTTCGCTTGGCTGGTTTTCTTGGTGAAGCAGCATGTACTCCTGAAGAGAAAGCACACCACTTCAGGTGGGCTCTTCGTACATCGGTCGCAAACAACTTGGTGTGTGCTATGTTCAACATGATAGCACAAGTGGCCGATGCAGCACGTAAGCTGGAGACGCTGCAGGAAAGAGATGAGTTCGGGAAAGCAGATAGACTCGATAAGAGGTAAACATTCATAACCAAGCGGTGGCCAATCCGTATTCTTTCAATTATGTCAATATTTCATCTCTTAAATTGTATCTTCCATGAAGAAGACTGGGGATCGGTCTCAGCCGGCTACTCAGCAACAGCCTAATCAGCCAAAGGGAAACGGTTAGACTAACGACCGTTCTGCTACGGACAGGCGTGGTGGTAATGATAATTACCGTAACAACACTGGACACTCCAACAACAGCAGGTCCTTATACTTACTCATTTTATTATGATTACATGTTATAATTCTTAATTCTGACACATTAGCAAATCTTCTACCAGGCATCATGGTAACAGGAGGGACTAGAACCAGAGAGGTTCACAGCCTAACCGTCTAGCTATCACTGGTATTCAACCTTACGATTATCCGCATTGTCCTTTGTACCTATTATCATGTCTCATGTATATGGTTTTTATCAGGCTCTCAGCGAGTTAGGACACCTGCTGGAGGATATACTCATCCTCTTTGCTCTACTTGCCACTGTAGGCACCAGGGCCATGTCGCCACGACAACGACGCATGCTACAAGTGTGGTCTTCCTATCCATCGCATGAAGGATTGCCGCAAGGGCGAGATGGAGGGTACATCGGGACATGTTGATACCAAGCCGCCTCCTACTAGTGGACGCGTTTACACGACATATCGCGATTAGGCCAACAAGTCTACATGTACCATCACTGGAATCTTGTATATGTATGTTCAAGCTGCATGTGTTCTGTTTGGTACGGGTGCTACTCACTCGGTCATTTCTACTACTTACGCCAAGAATGTTAGGATACTCCCCATGCCACTAGAGAATATACTGAGTATTTCCACGCCTTTGAGAGACTCTGTACGTATAACCCATGTGTACAAGAGCCTTCCCCTAGAGTTCGACGACAAGGTTCGTCCTTTTGACGCAGTTCCGATGGTCATGAATGATTTTGACATGATTTTGGGAATGTATTGGCTATCCAAGCATCATGCTACCATAGACTACCATTCATATCGAGTCATCTTCGATGATGTTAATGTGCCTGAGTACATTCACAACGGGTTTGTACCCGACATGTCTGTACAAATCACATCAACCCTGCAAGCACGTGCACAACTTTCACATGGTTGCGAGGGTTATCTAGCTACTGTTCATGACATGGGTGCTGAATCTCCATCAATTCAGAATCAACCGATAGTGTCAGAATTTCCAGATGTATTTCCAGAAGAACTTCTGGGCATACCACTTGCACGTGAAGTAGAATTTAATATCAAGCTTATCCCAGGAGCTGAGCCGATTTCTAAGGCTCCTTATCGCATGGCTCCCATAGAGTTAAAGGAGCTGAAGGACCAATTGCAAGAACTTCTGGAATGAGGATTTATTCGACCGAGCGCATCTCCATGGGGCATACCGGTCTTATTTGTTAAGAAGAAGGACGGCAGTATGCGTCTTTGTATAGACTATCGCGAGCTCAACAAGATTACCATCAGGAATAAGTATCCACTACCACGTATAGACGATCTGTTTGACCAACTCCAAGGGGCCAAACATTTCTCCAAGATTGATCTTAGGTTGGGATATCATCAGCTACGGGTTAAGGAGCAGGAAATCGCCAAGACTGCTTTCCGTACACGCTATGGCCACTACGAATTTGTAGTCATCCCATTTAGCCTTACCAATGCTCCAGCAGTGTTCATGGATTTGATGAACAGAATCTTCCATGAATTTCTGGAGAAGTTCGTCATTGTCTTCATCGATGACATCCTGATTTTCTCTAAGTCCAAGGAGGAACACGAAGACCATCTTTGTACAGTACTACAGATCCTTTGCCAGAAGCAGTTTTACGCTAAATTCTCCAATTGTGAGTTCTGGTTAGACAAGCTGGCATTCTTAAGCCACATTGTATCAGCAGAAGGAATCATGATGGATCCAACGAAAGTTGAGGCTATTACCAAATGGCCAAGGCCGACATCAGTGACTAAAGTCCGCAGTTTCCTAGGCTTAGCTGGTTATTATCGTAGGTTCGTGGAGAAATTTTCCCGCTTAGCACTACCATTGACCAAACTGATGCGGAAAGGGGAGAAATTCGTCTGGACTGAAGAACGAGAAGAGAGATTTGAAGACCTAAAGCATAAGTTAGTATCTGCAACGATTCTTACTCTCCCATCTGGTACAGGTGGATTTCAAATCTAAAGTGATGCATCGGGGAAGGGACTTGGCTGTGTTCTCATGCAACATTGGAAAGTGATCGCATACGCTTCACGGCAACTTAAGCCTTATGAACAAAATTACCATACGCGTGATTTAGAACTCGCAGCAGTCGTGCTTGCATTGAAGATATGGAGGAACTACTTATATGGAGAATCATGTGACATTTTCACGGACCACAAGAGCTTGAAGTATATCTTCACTCAGCATGAATTGAACATGAGGCAGAGGAGATGGTTAGATCTGTTGAAGGATTATGACATTAATCTGCAGTATCATCCCGTCAAGGCAAATGTTGTGACAGATGCACTTAGCAGAATGTCTGGAAAGATAAACGGCATTAACATTGAGGAGGAAATCATTAGACATAGAGATCATGGTACGTGGACAGCATGGTTGCTGGGCTAATCTTAGAGTGGAACTCGAGTTACTCTCTAAGATTAAGGAAGCTCAGAAAGATGATGGAAAATCTGGGCGATAATTCAGAATTTGGAGAAGCAGACAGAATTTCGAGTAGATGCAGATGGTATCTTATGGTATGGCACGAGACTTTGTGTTCCTGATGATCAAGAACTCCGGGAAGCATTGTTAGCTGAGGCTCATAACTCCCCATTCTTTATCCATCCTGGTTCGACCAAGATGTACCATGCCATCAAGCAATACTTTTGGTGGAGTTGTATGAAACATGATGTTGCTACTTACGTCTCCAAATGTCTTACCTGCCAGCAGGTTAAGATCGAACATCAGCGATCTGGCGGTCTTCTTCAACCGTTAGATATTCCAGAGTGGAAGTGGGACAAAATCACCATGGATTTTGTTACTGGTCTTCCGCCGACAAAGAAGAAGCACGATGCAATTTGGGTTATCGTCGATCGACTTACCAAATCAGCTCATTTCTTACCGATCCGCAAGGAAGATTCGGTCAGTAAACTTGCATATACTTGTAGAAGGGAGATCATGAGACTTTACGGTGCTCCATCCAGCATCGTCTCATACAGAGATCCTCGTTTCACTTCGCAATTCTAGAGAAGTCTGCAGAAATCTTGGGCTACACAACTTAAGCTTAGCACGGCTTTTCATCCTCAAACAGACGGGCAGTTCGAGCGAACGATTTAGACATTGGAAGACATGTTGAGGTCTTGTGCGTTGGAATGGACGGGTGATTGGGACGATTATATCTGTTTGGTGGAGTTTGCATACAACAACAGTTGGCACGCAAGTATCAAGTGTGCTCCTTTCGAGATATTGTATGGCAGAAAGTGTCGCGCCCCAATCTGCTGGGATCAGGTTGGTGAGCGAACACTTGAAGGACCAGAAATAATAGAGCTGACTAATGAGAAGGTCGTAGTAGCTAAGAAGAAACTGCAAGAAGCACGGTCACGTCAGAAGAGTTATGTAGACAAGCATCGTAGGGACTTAAGTTTTAACATAGGAGATCACGTTTTCTTTAAGGTTTCGCCGACACGTGGTGTTAGACGTTTTGGAATAAAAGGGAAGCTCAGTCCTCGATTTATCGGACCGTTTGATGTCATTGAACGAGTCGGTGAAGTATCTTACCGTTTAGCGTTACCTCCGCAGCTTTCTCATGTTCACGATGTTTTTCATGTGTCCTTACTCAAAGGGTACAAGTATCACCCCCCTTCACATGGTACAGTATCCACTCGTCAAAATCCTTTAGAGGGATCATACCGAGCGGGAAGCCACTTGGGAAACAGAGGAGTCTATCCGGGCTTCATACCCTCATTTCATATTTTGAATTCGGGTATGTTCTTCTTTTCCAGTTTACTTTATCTATAATTCGGGGATGAATTATTCTTTTTAGGGGGAAGAGTTGTAAAACCTGCATGCTTTTACCATGAATAGTACCCTTACGATCATACGTACATAATTAGAACTTTTCTTTTATAACATGTTTACGTTTCACGAACAAGAATTACAAGTATTACGCACGTGTGATAACACGATAAGTATTTATTACGTATTAAGACATGATAATTATTTCAATAATATTTATAATCATGAACATACGAACATGAAATCATGAGCGTAAATTAATTACGAGCTTAGTATTACGTATGTTTGTATATTTATTATGATCATGAATAAATATAATAAGACAGGAACGATAACTATTAAATCACGTAAAACACGAACACGAGAACACACTTATTATTTAGACACGGAAAACATATGGGTTACCCCCATGTGGGGCCCCCTACCCACGGCTGCAAGACAAGAAAATGGCCTAGCCCATTGATTTTTACTAAACAAGGATTAAGGGAAAATATTATTTTCATTATAACAAAAATATTGAAAACAAGAAAATCCTAAAATCTTTTCTCCTTCTCATCTCCTTGGCCGCCGGGTAGAACTCACACCAAAGGTGTGATTGGTTGATTTTTGGTGTTCGATCTATTGCAAGTGTGTTAGTGTGTTCATCCTCCTTCGATTCACGTGATCGGTATAACCCTAAACCTCTTTTCTTTTTATGATTTTGATTTATTTAATCACATGAAATCATGAATGTTTTAATAAAAAATTAAAAACAGTTATAAATCATGTAGTTAAACTTGTGGGTAAAATTAATTAAGGGTTTAAGGGGTGTTTGTTGTGGCCGACGCATGAACCAAGCCCCAAGGGGTCTCGGCTTCTTTTGATTCGCACCAACCGAGACCTTAAGGTCTCGGTGTGGTGGTCTTGTGTCTCGGTAGCAGGAGAAAAAGGGACCCCGACCTTGGTCGGGGTATGCCTTCGCTCGGGTGGGTCTCGGCTAAAACAAATAACCACCACCGGCCTAAGCCGGTGGCTAAATAAGGAAAGCAGGGGGGAACTTTAGGCCGCGGTAGCAAGGGCAACCGCCGGCTAGCCCGGTGGGAACTCTTGCTAGCCGGCGGCTAGGTTTTGACCAAGGGTGCGTTTGGGTGTCGGTTCACGGGTTAAACCGGTCCGGTTCACACATTTTTATATTAAAACACGGTTCAGTTCATGGGTTGTTTTTACAAGGTTAATTATTTTTACAAGTTATATTTTTTTTATATTTTTTTTAGAATTATATTAAATTATTTAAAACATGTACATGATTAATTTAATTTATACATGACTTAGGTTATTAATATTATTATTAATACATGAACTTCAACCTAAGTAATTACTATTTTATTTAGACTATATAATTAATTAATTATTAAAATCATTACTTATAATTAATTAATTTACATGACTTAGGTTATATTATTAATAGATAATAATACATGCTTTAACCTAAATATTTTTACCTTTATTTAATTAAACCATGTTATATTTAATTAAATAATTTAACCTGTAGTTTATTTAATTTATATGAAATAATTAATAAACTATACTATTTAATTACATAACTTAGTATATTAATCAGTAAACACTTAAGCTTATATTATTAGCTTAATAATCTAGCTTATTTCTATTTATGGGAACTTTCTATTTTTAGAAATATTTAATTATGGCAGCTAATTTATTTATGGAAACTTTCTATTTTTAGAAACTTATCTATTTTAAGCAGTAAATCTATTTTTGGAAACTTTCTATTTTTGGAAACTTTCTATTTTTGGAAACTTACTATTTTAGGAAACCTGCTCTTTTTAGAAAGTTACTTATTATTACACAATAAGTATAATAATACATGAAATACAAGAATTACTTAAACATAATAGACAAAATACATGATAAACACAGTATTAAGCTTAAATCAGTAAAACATGACATGAACACATAAAACAAGCTAAGACATGATAAAAACCAGTTACGTACTCAATAATCAGATACTTATACACGTATGTATTTATGTAGAATTAGTGATATCAAAGTAGAACTCTCTTCTGTTCGTCTTCTTCGTTCACTGGACACAAGGTACGGATTCTCCGTCCTTTTAGTATGGACATTCTTCCTTATTAGGATTTCCCGTATGCAGCCAACTTTTTTCCCCAGTATATGTTTTATATGTTTTTGAATTGCTTATGTTTAATTAGAATACCTAAAGACATATACATGCAGGACCAGTTTCACCTAGTTATGGAGGTACCATAACCATAACACTGGAGGCACCAGTGTTATGACTTCACCACGACGGAGTGATAGCTCGTGGCGTCCCTTTCAGCTTTTGGCCATATAATTATTATCAAGTGGGGCGTATGGGTGCATCCTATTTACATGTTTTCAGCAGATTATCTAGTGTGAATGTGGTGTGTGCCATGCATCCTTCACAAGGAGCTGATCCCTCCTACCCAAACCAGTATATTAAATTAGAGGCAGCCCCTCTAATTTGCATGACGAGGTCACCCCTCCAAGTATTCATCCACGTTGATAATTCATGACCTATATTGGCTAATGGTAAACATGTTAAACAGTTTTTACAAGATAAACATAAGGCTTTTCAAACTATAAAACCAGATTTACTATGATATAACCAGGTTATCCGGGACTTAGTCTTTTCCGCTGCTTCATGCTTATATGCTTATATTATTCAAGCTATACTTGTATATTCGTGCACTGAGCATTATGATCAGCCGTTTTCTTTTTCATGTTCCCAAAACGGCAGGTACTCAGGGGCGCTCGTAGAATTTAAGCGTACGTGCATATGGATTGGAAGCTTCCTAACCTTCTTTAATTTATGCATTTCATTATACTTTGATACTCGTTTCCATGGACATTGTTTAGTCCTTTGATTTACAGTACTTATGTTTGTGTGTGATGTGTTCTACTTTTGGGGTACCGATGTTTGATTCCGGTATCTCCTTTATGGTCATGTGATGTTTTATACATTTATCCTTGTATGCTTTGGTGACACGCCATAATCACGCGTGACATTCCATTTATCAAAATGGGGTGTTACACTTAAAGTCTACGAGTGTCCCTGAGTACCTGCCGTTTTGGGAACATGAAAGGAAAAAGGGCTGAGCATTACACTCAGTGCATGGATATACAAGCATAGAATGAATAACATTAGCATAAGCAACATATAGCAGCGAAAATGTCTAAGTCCTGGAAAACCTGGTGTAACTTAATAAAACTGGTTTCATAGTTTGAAAAGCCTTATGTTTATCTTATAAAAACTGTTTAACATGTTTACCATTAGCCAATATAGGTCACGGAATATCAACGTGCATGAATACTTGGAGGGGTGACCTCGTCATGCAATTAGAGGGGCTGTCTCTAATTAATATAAGTTTTTTGGTAGGATGGATCAGCTCCTTGTAAAGGATGCAAGGCACACACCACATTCACCTGAATAATCTGTAAAAACATGTAACATAGGATGCACCCATACGCCCCACATGATAATAGTAATATGGCCAAAAGCTGAAAGGGACGCCACAAGCTATCAGTCTGTCGTGGTGTAACACTAGTGCCTCCAGTGTTATGGTTATGGTACCTCCATAACTAGGTGAAACTGGTCATGCATGTATATGGCTTTAGGCATTTAATTAAACATAAGCAAATCAAAACATATAAAACATATACTAGGAAAACAGTTGGCTGCATATGGGGAATCCTAATAAGGAAGAATGTCCATATTGAAAGGACGGAGAATCCGTACCTTGTGTCCAGTGAACGAAGAAGACGAACGGAAGAGAGTCCTACTTCGATCTCACTAATGCTACATAGATAATATACGTGTATAAGTATTTTGATTATTGTATACGTACCTGGTTTTATATCATATCTTAGCTTGTTTTATATGTTCATATCATGTTTTACTGATTTTATAGTTATGCTGCGTTTATCATGTATTCTACCTATTCTGATTAAGTATTACTTGTATTTCTTGTATTATTATACTTGTTGTGTAATAATAAGTAACTTTCTTAAAATAGCAGGTTTCTAAAAATAGAAAGTTTCCAAAAATAGAAAATTTCCAAAAATAGAAAGTTTCCAAAAATAGAAAGTTTCCATAATTAGAAATAAGCTGGATTATTAAGCTAATAATATAAGCTTAAGTTTTACTGATTAATATTCTAAGTCATGTGATTAAATAGTATAGTTTATTAATTATTACATGTAAGTTAAATAAACTATAGGTTATAAGATTTAATTAAATATAGCATGATTTACTTAAATTAAAGAGTAAATAATACTAAGGTTAAAACATGTATTAATATTTATTATTAATATAACCTAAGTCATGGAAATTAATTAATTATATGCCATGTTTTAATAATTAATTAATTACTTTAGTCTAAAATTAAATCATAAAATACTTAGGTTAAAATAATGTATTATTATTAATAATAAATAACCTAAGTCATGTTCATATTAAATTAATTACATAGCATGTTAAATTAATTTAATTCAATCTTGTAATTATTTAACTTGTAAAATTAAATAATTAACTTGTAAAATAAACCATGAACCGAACCCGTGTTTTAAACCTAAACATGTCATGAACCGGTCCGTGAAACCCCTTGAACCGAACCAACAAACTCTTAATTATGGCAAACCGGTGTGACCGGTTGACACGGTTTAGTGAAACCGCCACCGGCTTAAGCCGGTGGTGCTTCTTGTTTTTCAGCCGAGACCCCAAAGACCACAAGGACAACCCCGACATGCGTTGGGGTCCCTTGGTTTGCTTGCTTCCAAGCCACAAAGCCCACACCAAGACCACTTGGTCTCGGTTGTGGTTACACGAGCCACACCGAGATCTTAGGCTCTCGGTTTTTATGCGCCGGCTGAACCACACACCCTTTAAACCCATGTTTTTAATACCCCATGATTAGATCAATTTAATTAACATGTTTACTAATTATTTTTTAAATAACCCCATGATTTCATGTGTTTAGATCTAATAATAATAAAAAAGAAAAGGTTTAAGGTTTACCGAATACGTGAAACAAAAGGGATTAATTACACGAACGATCTTGCAAGAATTGGATCACCCAAATTAACCAAACACCCCTTCTTGGTGTTTATATGTGGCGGCCAAAGAGAAAAAAGAGGAGCAGGGTTTTGTGTTTTTTTCTAAAAACTATGTATTATGAAAACATGTTTCCTTCTTTTTCTATTTAGTTAAATTTTAAGGTGGGCTTGGCCCATTCATTGTCTATGTCGCGGCTATGTGGGGCCCACAAGGGTAACCCGTTGTTTTTCCGTGTTCTATTTATTTACGTGTTCTCGTGTCGTGTTTACGTGATTTATCTATTAATCGTTCGTGTAGTTAAATATATTTATACGTAATCGTAATAAATATACGTAAATGCATAATAATAGGTTCGTGATTATTTACGTTCATGATTTTCATGTTCGTGATTATAATTATTGTGGATAATAATTATCGTGTCTTAATGCATATTAAATACTTCTTGTGTAATAACACGTATGTATAATACTTGGATTTTAGGCCTTGTATAAAATAATTTCGTTGTTCCGATCTTTTCGAATTGAAAACCGGTCTTAAGTGCGACTCAATCGTCTTTTGGTGGATCAAGAGAATGGTTTGGTTTGTTTGTTTTAAACTATTAGCAAGTAATTAAAGTGTCGTTGAGTAATTTAAAGCTTTGACAAAATTAAACTTAAAGTTAATTTATGAAAATTCTTAAAACTTAAAGCTTGTAAAACCAGAAAACTTAATCAATCGGAAAAAGACAATTAATGTCCATCGGAATACATCAAACTTTCAACCATCGGAATATTAAACAAGGATCCATCGGAATGTATGATCTTACTACCCATCGGAATGTTGTGAATAAATCTGTCGCAATGTGAATCCATCGGAATGATGCTGTCGAAATTTGGGCAGCACTTCGTCTTATCCAAGACCTTGATCCCGTCGGAATATGCGATAGCAATAAGCGATCGCAACCCAGATCGGAATAAGGGGGAAAATCCAACCGATCGCAAGTAAAACCCTAATGGGTTATTGCGATCAAAAGCCAAAAGCTATCGGAATGAGTATAACGATGTCGGAATGTGTAGTAAACCGTCAGAATATGTATACAAACCCTAAGATTACGATGGATGGTAGCAGTTCCGAAATTGGTGGAAATCTAAGAAAAATGCAATAAGCACAATTGATAAGCTATTCGACTCAAACATTAAACAACTTATTAAGCTAAAATTCGACAACTTTTTAAGATATAAAATCAAGAACTTTATGAAAAAGGCTTTTAAAATAACTAAAAACTTTGATGAAAAACCGAAAATCAATAAGCTATGACTCGAAATAAGCCAATAAGCATTACGAGCTTATGGCTTAGACGAAGTAGCTTGTGAGTAAACCAAAAAGAACAATCCTTTACTCACGAAAACATCAAATCATACGCATGAAGTATGCAATTCGGATCAAAGGTAGGATAAATCAAGAAGTGTAGAATGAGAATAAGGATTTAAAAGCTTAAAAATGGAACTTGATTAATAAAAATAAGCAATACAAGATGTTTAATCTTCAAAGATTAAAAGAGAGAATGAAATCTAGTGAGAGAAAGTTTAAGACTTTCTCTCTCTAAAAACTAGAAAGAAAACTTGAAAAATAAAAACTAGCTAACTCCCCTCCTAATGTGATTAGGAGGGTATTTATAGGGAAGTGGAAGGCATGTGTGGTGCTTTCTTCTTTCTTGCTTTCTTCACGTTTTCTCGACTCGACTTTAGTTCTTTGATTTTGTCGTCTCGGGATTTGAACTTGTCTTTTAATTTTCTTCTTCTATTAGACTTTAAGTTCTTCGACTTCGTTAAACTTCCGTCTTTAGTCTTTTTCTTCGATAAATCTTCAGAATAGGCCTTGGACTTCCGTTCTTTTTGCACTCTTGATCTTTTGACTTCGTCTTTTCCCGTTTTCTTCGATAAAAGCCCGTGAAATCCCGTGTTTTCTTCCTTTTTCATATTTTGGTCCTAAAACACAATAAAAACACAAACCACGCATAATTCCGACTTTTACGACATAAATCACACGCTTTAGTCTTGTTATTATTAGAAATAAGTGGTAAAAGGATAAGTGTTTTCACACTTATTAAATCCCCTACACTTGACCATTGCAATGCCCTCATGCAATGCATTAATTTTAAAGCACGGTTTACATTTTCCATCATAAATAACCCACCTTGGCCTTTATTAAATACTAAACATAAAAGATAGAAATAAGTAAAGAAATTAAAAACTTACATTGGGTTTTGGCGGCCATGAACATTTAGCATCCTCAAGTTTCACGTTCCCCATACCAAGCTTAAAAACGAGATCATTGTTATTATAAGTTAGCAAACTATCACGAACTCATGTGGGCCAATTATTCACTTAGACTCCCTTATTCCTAGGTGTATCTCTTATATTTTATTTTTGTCTTGAATGATCACGAGGATGCATTGTTTGACTTATTTTGATAGTTATTTAGTCCGAAAATAAGGTGAACGATTTAATCAATAGTTAGCTAAACGACCAAATCTTTTAAAACTGCTTCTCGGGATATCAAAGAGTTCATATCTTGGCATAACTTGGTTCGCGATTTGAGACCTTTCTCGGGCCGATATTTGGCAGCGACTTCATACTTCGAATCTTCGAGAGACGTTCTTGAAATTATGGTCTTCTCTTCATAATAGGAATTTCTTCACTTGACGTTTTTTGAGAGATTCTTCATCTTTGGACCACGACTTCTTCATTTTTCTCCAATCTTTATTTTGGACTTTGATATACAACGATCCGCCTCCTTTTAGGACTTGGATCTATTTATCCTCATACCTTGTTAGGGTCTTTTCGGATAGACTTCTCCATGACTTTTGGAAAGTTTTTGCTTTTCGTCGTGTGTCTTGATCCTTCATATAGATTTTCGATAAATGATTCTTCACATCACTTCTCGATCTTTAGCAACAAAATATAGCCCTCATGCCTTGTTAGGGCCTTTTCGGACTCGCCAATCTTCGCACCCCGCTTCATAAGTTATGCCTTGGCTATGAACTCTCGTCATTACCGAGCAACTTTTAAACGATCTGGGGCTAGAAGCTAAGTAACCTTTTAAATCGTACAACCTTATTTATTAGCAGATTAATTTATTAACAAGCGGAGGGAGAATAGGCTCATAATTAACTCACATAAATTCGCGAAAGAATACCGAACTTATAATTGGCTCTATCATCTCTCGTTCTCCACAGTTTAAAATCTCAAGGAATGAGACTCGTGGATGCTTAGCCTATTAACTCAAAGTTTTGGGTTTCCGAGTCGCCTATAGGATCTTGCAAATTCTTAGACTTTTTCAAGTTTAGAAATCGCGTTTTAAAGTTCCCTTGATAAACGACTCTCTAGGATCAATTATAGGAACTTGCGAAAAGTTCTTGTTCTCAACCCGTGAGAGTTAAGACTTTCGCGTTTTATAGCTCCCTATATAAAAGCCTAGCAAAACTTGACTTAAACACGTTAAGGATACTAGCTAGAGTAAACTTAGGCAAGTAAACTCGGGTTGAGTCAAAATATTCACGACTAAGAAAAATCTAAAACCACTTTATTAAAAATTTATTCTAGCAAAGGAAACATAACAAAGGCAAATACAACTATACAACTAGGCCAAAATAGATTAAAAATTTTGAAAAATGTCGAAAAATCAAATTTTCCGGTTAAAATGAGGGAAATTTCATGGAAAAGACCACTTACTTCGATAGAAGCCCCCCCTACACTTGAGATAAACATTGTCCTCAATGTTTAAGCATGTGGGAGTAAACTCCCCTACACTTAGGACATTGTGCACTTTGTTTAAATCTTGCTAAGGAAAAGACAACTAAAGTGAATTCAATGTGAACATATAGAATATGAAATATTGAATCACAAGAGTTTAGGATAGAACCGGGAAGATGGAAAACACGGTATCACGGTTCGTCAAAAGTCATCAAGATGCTTTCTGAAGCTTTAATCCCTGCAGAGCACAAGAAACAAGACAACAAACATATGCGGGGCTCCCCCTACACTTATTATGAAAGCAGTAACGGATAGAACACGGGTTGCCTCCCGAGAAGCGCTTGTTTTTGTTCACCGAGTCATGAGCCTGACTCGACCCAAGTTTAGTTCATGGGGAACATAGTGAGGGATGGAATCATCTCCTGAGAGATGTCCTCACCAAAGTACAGCTTTAGACGCTGGCCATTCACCTTGAAATTGGGCTCATTTGGCTGAGAAAGCTCAATGGTCCCATATGGAAAGACTTTGGCGACGGTGAATGGACCAGACCAGCGGCTCTTCAACTTGCCAGAGAAGATCTTCAACCGAGAGTTAAAGAGTAAGACTTGATCACCAACGTGGAACTCTCGGTTCTTGATTTTTGCGTCGTGGATAATCTTCGTCTTCTATTTGTAGATCAACGAGTTCTCATAAGCTTCATTCCTCAGATCATTTAGCTCGTTGAGTTGAACCTTGCGATGATCACCAGCTTTGTTGATGTTGAAGTTAGCCCACTTCAAGGCCCAGTGCGCCTTATGTTCCAGCTCGATGGGTAGGTGGCAGGCTTTCCCGTACACAAGACGATAAGGTGTACAACCGATTGGGGTCTTGTAAGCAGTACGGAAAGCCCACAGAGCATCATCTAACTTATCGGCCCACGCGGCGCGATGCTCTCCCACAGTACGCTCCAAAATCCTCTTCAAGCCACGATTGGAAATTTCGGCTTGCCCATTGGTTTGGGGATGATAGGCGGTGGAAAGACGGTGAGTGACACCATACTTTGCCATGACTCTTGCAAATTGATCGTTGCAAAAATGAGTCCCGCGGTCACTGATGATAGCACGAGGAACGCCAAATCGAGCGAAAAGTTGCTTCAAAAAGTTCACAACCACCATCGCATCATTCGTAGGAAGAGCCTTAGCTTCAACCCATTTAGAGACGTAGTCAATGGCGACGAGGATGTACTTGTTCCCTTTGGAGGATGGAAATGGCCCCATAAAGTCGATGCCCCATACATCAAAGATTTCACATTCCTGTATGACATTTTGAGGCATCTCATCCTTATGTGTGATCTTGCCTTGACGTTGGCAAGCATCACAATGCTTAACCATTTCGTGAGCGTCACGATAAATGGTGGGCCAGTAGAATCCGGAATCAAACACTTTCTTAGCGGTGTAGTTGGGACCAAAGTGACCACCGGTGGGGCCTTTGTGGCAAGCTTGGAGGATGTCAAAAGCTGCCGGTCCGTCAACACATCGACGAATAATCAGATCAGCACACTGTTTGAATAGATAAGGGTCATCCCAAAAGTAAGTCTTAACATCATTCAAGAACTTCTTCTTTTGTTGGGATGTTAACCCTTGGATGAGAATACCACCCGCTAAGTAGTTTGCAATGTCTGCAAACCACGGGGTGCCATCAAGATTGAGATTTATAGACATTAGAGTCTCCAGGGGGAAAGAGTCATTGATCTCTTTGTTCGGATGATCCCCTTGATATGGATTCTCAAGTCGACTCAGATGATCCGCGGCCAGGTTTTCGACTCCCTTCTTGTCACGAATTTCAATGTTGAATTCTTGAAGGAGTAAAACCCAGCGAAGAAGTCTTGGCTTAGAATCGTTCTTTGTCATCAAGTACTTCAACGCGGAATGGTCTGTGTATACGATGGTGGTGGATAAAACAAGATAGGGGCGAAATTTCTCAAAAGCATAGACAACAGCTAAAAGCTCTTTTTCGGTTGTCGTATAATGCAATTGAGCCCCCGTCATTGTTTTGCTAGCGTAGTGGATTGGTTGGAAGTGTTTATTCACTCGTTAGCCCAAAACCGCACCAATAGCAAAATCGCTAGCATCGCACATCAATTCAAAAGGCAGCTCCCAATTAGGGGTAACCAAGACCGATGCCTTAGTTAGCTTATCCTTAAGAAGATTGAAGGCTTCGAGACACTCTTTAGAAAAGATAAAAGGAGTATCTTTTTCCAAGAGGTGGGTCATCGGGCGAGCGATTTTAGAGAAATCTTGAATGAATCGACGATAGAAGCCCGCATGACACAGAAAGCTTCTCACACCCTTCACGGTTGAAGGTGGAGGTAATTTGGCTATGACATCAACTTTAGCACGGTCGACTTCAAGACCGGCCTTAGAGATTTTGTGTCCTAGCACAATGCCTTCTTTTACCATAAAATGGCATTTTTCCCAATTCAGAACAAGGCGAGTGTCTTCGCACCGCTTAAGCATACGTTCCAAATTGGCAAGGCAAGAAGAGAAAGAATCCCCGAAGACCGAGAAATCATCCATGAAAACTTCCATGGTTTGCTCAACCATGTCATGGAAGATGGCTAACATGCACCTTTGAAAAGTCCCGGGGGCATTGCATATGCCAAAAGGCATTCGTTTATAAGCAAATGTGCCATAGGGACAAGTGAATGTTGTCTTCTCTTGATCTTGGGGATCGATGGGTATTTGAAAATAACCCGAGAAACCATCAAGAAAGCAGTAATATTCATTACCAGCTAAACGTTCAAGCATTTGGTCCATAAAAGGTAGAGGGAAATGATCCTTTCTCGTGGCATCATTGAGTTTGCGGTAGTCTATACAAACTCTCCACCCAGTAACGAGACGGGTAGGAATCAACTCGTTGTTTGCATTGGGCACAACGGTGATACCGCCTTTCTTAGGCACACAATGGACTGGACTAACCCATGGTGAATCCGAAATAGGGTAAATCATACCCGCATCAAGAAGTTTGATAACCTCTTTTTTGATGACTTCATGGATTTTAGGATTCACCCTTCGTTGACTTTGAATTGTGGGCTTAAAGTCGTCCTCCATGAGAATTTTATGTGTGCAAAAGTGAGGATCAATTCCACGGATGTCGGAGATTTTCCAAGCGATAGCGCGTTTATGCTTCTTCAACACAACGACAAGTCGGGCTTTTTCGTCTTCTTTCAGATCCTTTGCGATGATGACCGGTAACTTCTCGTTGTCTTCCAGGAAAACGTACTCAAGATGAGGAGGTAGGTCCTTAAGCTCGAGAGTGGGAGGATCCTCAATAGATGGTGAAACTAACGATGGATCATCATTAGTCACCTCTTTAGGAGAAGGAGGAGACAACGGGTCCTCATTGAGAAGTCTCTCAATAGTACGAATGTCTTCATCCCAATTGGTGGACAAATTATCATACTTAATATCGAGAGGACCCAAGCTAGCTTCGAAATCATCCAAGTCACTTTCTCCGAAAGGAGTCAATGCTGGAGCAATTGAGGCAACGGTCTCAACATTGGGTAGAGAAGAAAGAGTGCTTTTGCAAGCATCATGAAAATGTTCTTCACAAGCCTCATCGAGAACATCAATAGCGTTAACACTCTCATATGAATAAGGTTGCTTAGAAAGCTTACCCATGTTGAAGACAATTTGATCGTCACCAACTCTCATGATTATTTCGCCTGCGGCTACATCAATAAGAGTGCGACCGGTCCTCAGGAATGGACGTCCAACGATTAATGGAACACGGGGATCCATCTCGTAGTCAACGACAACAAAATCCGCCGGGAAGGTGAATTTGTTGACACCAACAAAGACATCTTCGGCTATCCCCACTGGATAAGCAACCGTACGGTTGGCTAATTCCAAAGTCATTTTAGTGGGGACTAGCTCGGGGAGAGATAATTGCTTCCAAACACTTAAAGGCATTAAGTTGATACTGGCACCTAGATCGGCTAGGGCCATGCAATTCTCTACTCCCGGGAAGTTGCAAGGAATCAAGAAGCGACCCGGATCACCAAGTTTGGTGGGCAATTGCCTTAAAAGCACTGCGGAGCAGTTCTCATTAAGTTGGGTCTGAGCGATGTCAAGAAGCTTTTCCTTATCACTTAGAAGATCTTTAAACATCTTAGCGTATTTGGGCATGTGAGCGAGAGCCTCGGCAAAGGAGATGTTAAAATTCAATTGTTTAAACATTTTTAGAAAGTTTGAAACCTGAATATCATCCTTGCTCTTTTGCTTCTCTTTCCTCAACCTTGAGGGATAAGGTATATTGGATGAAGAAGAAGGTTTTAAGGGAATAGGATCACTCACAACCACGGGTGGTGGGGAAATGGGGATAGAAGGTGAAGGAGGTGAAGAAAGTTGCTCTTTTTCCTTGTTCACAATCATGGGTGGAGGTGTAGGAAGCTCGGGTTCCATATAACCTTTTCCACTACGAGTGGTGATTGCTTTCATCTCCCCTCTTGGATTCGCAACGGTATTACTCGGAAGAGTACCCGAAGAAGAGGGTTGATTACTTTGGATGAGCGAACCAATCATATCACGAAGGTGAAGAGCTTGATTGTTAAAAGAGTTTTGCATGTTGGCATTAATATCATTGCTGTGTTTGGCCATGTCATTCCTTAGCTCGGCTCGAATATCGCTCCCTTGTTTCACCATGTCATTCTTCAAGTTGACAAATTGACTCTGAAGATTCGTCACCATCTCACGATTAGTCTTCATGAACGTCTCGACGTCTTGGTTTACGGCCATCGGTTGATTGAGAGGTGGAACTTGAGAATTTCCTTGAGTTGGGTATGGGTTTCTTTGGGATTGATATTGATTTTGAGCACGAGGTTGGGATTGGTTGTTTCGGTTATAGCTTTGTTGTTGGTTTTGGTTTGCAGGAGGGAAACCGGGAGGAGCAAGATAATTGTTGGAACGATAACTGAGCAAGCCACGGTCTCCTTGAGGGCGAGCTTGATAGCCTCCCGTGGGATAAGTACCATATGCTGCGTTAACGTCTTCAGAATAATTGCCGTGAGTAGAAGGACACTCATTGTAGGAATGAGGACCACCACATGTGTCACAAGAAATAGCAACGGCTTTAGCTTGTTGAGTTTGGTTAGAAGTCAAAATTTGGAGACTTTTGTTAATATCAAGAATAGCACGTTCCAAAACAGACGGGTTGGTGGTGGAAGAAGTAGATGAAACATTGACTCTCTGATTAGATCTTGAGGATGCGGAAGAATCCCAATTCTTGTGGTGAGTAGTCATGTTTTCAATCAACTCTCGACACTCTTCCGGTCTCCTTTTCATAAAAGTACCACTGGAGGCGGCATTGATCGTGTCACGATTACGAAAAGTGAGACCATTGTAAAAGGTGTCAATGAGAGTGACGGGGAGCATATTGTGATTAGGACAGCGGTCGATCAAATCATTGTAGCGTTCCCAAGCATCGAAAAGCGATTCATCATTCTCTTGCATAAATCCACTGATTTGGTTACGAAGGCTAGTGACCATGGATGGGGGAAAGTAGCGCGATCAAAAGCGTTGAGTCATGTCATTCCACGTGTGAATAGAATTCTTAGGAAGACGGTCAAACCATTTTTCGGCATGGTGAGAAATCGAATGGGGAAAAATTTGGAGGCGAAGGTCATCCATAGAAACACCGGGGCACTTCATGCTTTAGGTTATGGTAATGAATTTGTCGAGGTGTTTGTTGGCATCATCATCCGGAATTCCACGAAACGGGTTCGTTTGCACTTGTTGTATCATGTGATGCTTCAACGAAAACTCCTGAGCCGTGACGTGCATTGGCGCAATCGGGCCTCCGCGTCCGTTCATGGTGGGTTGGCACAATTCCTCCATGGTTCGTAAATCAGGTAGAAGGACATTGTTGTTGTTGTTGTTGTTGTTGTTGTTGTTGTTATTCAAATTGTTTTGAGGTGGGTGATTATTGTTGTTATTAACACCAGCCATATCTAAATCTTCATGAGTCTCGGGCTTAGAATAGTTCGAAGATCTAGTACGCATGCACCTGCAGAAGAAAAAATATACACAAAGAGAATATCTATATAATCTTTTTGGTTTTTATATGTTTTTTAATGTTTTTGTATTTTTGAAGAGTTTTATATTTTTAGGATTTTTGAAAATTTTTATAGCAATGAAAATAACGTTCAAAGAACGGATCCCAAAATTCAATGCGTCTCTCACTAAAAACCGTTTATCGTAACGAAAAGAGCCGGCAGCGGCGCCATTTAATACTTGGATTTTAGGCCTTGTATAAAATAATTTCGTTGTTCCGATCTTTTCGAATTGAAAACCGGTCTTAAGTGCGACTCAATCGTCTTTTGGTGGATCAAGAGAATGGTTTGGTTTGTTTGTTTTAAACTATTAGCAAGTAATTAAAGTGTCGTTGAGTAATTTAAAGCTTTGACAAAATTAAACTTAAAGTTAATTTATGAAAATTCTTAAAACTTAAAGCTTGTAAAACCAGA
Organism: Glebionis coronaria; assembly: GCA_025667525.1. Taxonomy (NCBI): domain Eukaryota; kingdom Viridiplantae; phylum Streptophyta; class Magnoliopsida; order Asterales; family Asteraceae; genus Glebionis; species Glebionis coronaria. The sequence goes on along the minus strand of CM046874.1, from coordinate 308,739,994 downwards.
AAACTTAATCAATCGGAAAAAGACAATTAATGTCCATCGGAATACATCAAACTTTCAACCATCGGAATATTAAACAAGGATCCATCGGAATGTATGATCTTACTACCCATCGGAATGTTGTGAATAAATCTGTCGCAATGTGAATCCATCGGAATGATGCTGTCGAAATTTGGGCAGCACTTCGTCTTATCCAAGACCTTGATCCCGTCGGAATATGCGATCACAATAAGCGATCGCAACCCAGATCGGAATAAGGGGGAAAATCCAACCGATCGCAAAGTAAAACCCTAATGGGTTATTGCGATCAAAAGCCAAAAGCTATCGGAATGAGTATAACGATGTCGGAATGTGTAGTAAACCGTCAGAATATGTATACAAACCCTAAGATTGCGATGGATGGTAGCAGTTCTGAAATTGGTGGAAATCTAAGAAAAATGCAATAAGCACAATTGATAAGCTATTCGACTCAAACCTTAAACAACTTATTAAGCTAAAATTCGACAAATTTTTAAGATATAAAATCAAGAACTTTCTGAAAAAGGCTTTTAAAATAACTAAAAACTTTGATGAAAAACCGAAAATCAATAAGCTATGACTCGAAATAAGCCAATAAGCATTACGATCTTATGGCTTAGACGAAGTAGCTGGTGAGTAAACCAAAAAGAACAATCCTTTACTCACGAAAACATCAAATCATACGCATGAAGTATGCAATTCGGATCAAAGGTAGGATAAATCAAGAAGTGTAGAATGAGAATAAGGATTTAAAAGCTTAAAAATGGAACTTGATTAATAAAAATAAGCAATACAAGATGTTTAATCTTCAAAGATTAAAAGAGAGAATGAAATCTAGTGAGAGAAAGTTTAAGACTTTCTCTCTCTAAAAACTAGAAAGAAAACTTGAAAAATAAAAACTAGCTAACTCCCCTCCTAATGTGATTAGGAGGGTATTTATAGGGAAGTGGAAGGCATGTGTGGTGCTTTCTTCTTTCTTGCTTTCTTCACGTTTTCTCGACTCGACTTTAATTCTTTGTCTTTGTCGTCTCGGGATTTGAACTTGTCTTTTAATTTTCTTCTTCTATTAGACTTTAAGTTCTTCGACTTCGTTAAACTTCCGTCTTTAGTCTTTTTCTTCGATAAATCTTCAGAATAGGCCTTGGACTTCCATTCTTTTTGCACTCTTGATCTTTTGACTTCGTCTTTTCCCGTTTTCTTCGATAAAAGCCCGTGAAATCCCGTGTTTTCTTCCTTTTTCATATTTTGGTCCTAAAACACAATAAAAACACAAACCACGCATAATTCCGACTTTTACGACATAAATCACACGTTTTAGTCTTGTTATTATTGGAAATAAGTGGTAAAAGGATAAGTGTTTTCACACTTATTAACGTACTACTTGTGTTGATCCCAAAGTCAGATCTTAAACCTTAATAGCTTGTTTAAGGGTTGTGATAGAGAGAAAGAATTCAATCTAACACTAGAGAAACTTTGCAAAGCAAAGTAACTAAACAAGATGCGGAAAATAATGTTTAGCATAAGAACAAATGTGATTGAAACGTTGAACTTTAATATATCAAAGATATACGAATACCCTAAAATGGTATTAGGGTTTACAAAACCTTAAAGTACTATAATGAAAGACAAATGAGAAAAGACACACTTTGCATGTTAACCTAGTGAGTCCTTTTATATCCACAAGGACTCATGTACAAGATCACTACTAACAAACTATGGAAAGTATTAAGGAATAATAACTGAAACGCGTAAAAATCTATTCCATGTTTATCTTTGACAGAAGGGCCTTTGACTTCAGCAGGGGAACCAATCCCCCTGCCTTTGTAATTTAGCAGGGGGAACTTACTCTAGCAGGGGTACGAATAATCAACTAGCAGGGTAAACAACTAAGCATAGATTTATTCCCAACAATCCTCCCCTAAACTTGTGCTTTCCCCTTAAAGACAAGTTTCTGAATAAATACTAGTTGATGAGAATGCTTACAAACTTTCTGGCCAAATCTGACTATGAACCATTCTTACCAGATCATAAGCAACAGGCTTTTTAGCATCTACAATTAGGTTAGCCTGTGTCAGTTTCTTCAAGGTGTCCTAAGAGAAGGGATAATACCTATGATTGAGCAAGTACACACTCACACCTTCCATCACTACCTCATAAACCCCAAAATTGGTAAACAGCTTCCAATACAACAAATCTCCTTTATTCACTGCATCAAATATGGGATCAAATAACTCATGCTCATACATCCTATGCATGCACTCCCAGATTACCCAATCCTTCTCCACACCATCCATGTTAGGAGGTTTTGCAGCAAACGTCTTCTTCAATATTTTCCACAGATCTTCTAAGTCTTCACTATCCAAAATATGAAACATGACATCTAGACTTAGAAATGTCTGTGCTGTATTGTCAGCTCTTGTAAGTTTCCACCAAGTCCTCCCTTTGTGTTCATAAACAGCATACTCTATGATACCAAACTTCTTTCCAAGTTCACTAGGTGAGATATCATCATTTTCCTGTAGAATTAGCTGTTTATCAATCTCATCATTTGAAGGCCTTTGAGACTCTTTAGTAACTGTGCCCACTTTCTCCATTCTCTTGAGTCTCTTTGCTGCTCTTTGTACATTAAGTACAGACTTCTCAAGTACTTCTGGAAAACTTCCACCTACTTGATGTGATGCCCCTGCTTGTGATGATGCACCTGCTTGGGATGATGCACCTGCTTGTGTAGTTTCCAAAGTTGTCTCTCCAGCTTTTCTTTTCTTTGATTCTCTAGCTTTCTGTAACATTTCACTTTGTCTCCTAAGATACTCAGCTTCCTCAGGAGTGTTGATAGTCATCCAATCCTCCACATCGTACAATTTTAGAACTGGTCTGACTGCTCTTTTTATGGCTTCAAAACTCATATCACTAAAGTCACCATCCTTCCACTTTCTATGTCTCTTAAGCAGAACTTTGTAGTGTTCAAGTTGCCCTTTCTCTGAAGTTAGATACTTCTCACTCTGAATTTGAATTGCCCTTCTTTCCAGATACTCAGTTTGATATTTGTAAACAAGGCAAGTCAACTCATACCTGTCTTCCAACGGAGCATTTATCAACTCCTTCTCCCATTGATCAAGAAACTCTCCAACATGAGGTACCCTGTCATCTAGTTCTCTATGCATAATCTCAACCTACTTGAGCATATCTTTGGGCCTCATCTTTTGCATTCTTTGGTCCTGCATATCCATCTCCTCTTGTTGTAGCCTGAGAGCTACTTGTGCATCATGTGCTTCTTGAGCCCTTTGCTGTTCAGGAGTTAGATGCTTGTATTTTCTCTTGGGCTGTTCCACCATGATTCCTTTTCCTTTGTCTTTTGGATCCACTGCTGGTGCTGGTTTCGCTTTAGATGCAGGTTCTTTGATTGTAATCCCCTTCTTAGCTGGTTGCTTTCTGTTCTTTCTAACAAAAGTTTGAGTAATACTCTTAGCAGGGGATTGACTTACAGCAGTGGGATCAGCAATGGCAGGGGAAAATTTTGAAGCAGGGGCTTCTTCTGGATTGCCCATGGTGAGCAATGTTTGAGCAATATCTTTGGTTGCACTCCCCTTGTCACTTCCCTTATCAGCACTTCCTTTCTCCATCCCTTTCTGAGCACTTGCTATCTTTCCATGTACCCCACCAGGATATGAATAGTACTCAGTAGACCCCTCTGTATTTGGAACTTCCTCCCCTTTCGAAGCATCCTCATCTGTTGAAAGAATCAGTCTGGGCTTTCTCCTCCCCTCAAGAGTAGCAAGTCTGGTTTCCAAGTGAGTGATAACCAGGCCTTGCTTTTTGACATCTTGTACCAGTTGTGCATTCTTCCTTTTCAGACTCATACACATTTTCGTCAATTCCAAATTAGTCAAAGGTTGCATACTGCTCTCAATCCTAGAAGGGAATTTCTCCCCTTTTTGGATATCATGGAGTGAGGGAGAGGACTTATTGATGGTGTCACTGTCCTGCTCACCCCTTGAGGATGAGACAGTAGTGGCAGCCAAACCCTCAGGTTGCTCCAAACTCTTGGAGACTCTCCTCTCTGCTGCTTGTGAAGATTCACCAGGCAAGGGAGACCTGGCAAAGCTGGATTTTAAACGCCTTTCTTGTTGTGGATCAGCAGGTGGTAGGTTCTTGGCAGGGGAATCAGAAGGTTGGTGTTTGGCTGTTTGATTCTTGGCTTCTTCCCGTCTGATTTGGTCCATCATAATTGAAGTGAGTGGAATGTTTTTGCCAGAAAACAGGGGTGATGGTGCAAGTAGTGTGGTGAAGAATTTGGTGGTGTGATGGGTTGCTGAAAAATAGTTTTTGTGTTTAATTGGACCATGATCACTCATATTCAGCAGAAGTTCTATAAACCTTGGATACATGCAGAATTTAGAGGTGCTTGAAACATTTTTAACCATTCCTTTAAAAATCATTTGAGAAAAACAATACTTCCTCCCTGTTGCAAAGCAGATCAGGGCAGAAGCTATCTCACTACCAACTTCATTAAAAGCAGTGGTTTTCGGTGACAAACATTGCATAATTGTATGAATCAAATATTTCCAATGAGGGGCAAACTGGCCTTTAGCAAACTTACATTTTTGATTTTTAGAAAGTTTGTACCCCAATTTAACAAGTCCTGCAAAAATTTCAGCCTCAGAAAAGTTGGTTATCCCATCCTTATCATCAAGGAGAAGAGTCTCCCTGATGGAGGCAAGTGTAATTACCTTGGGATGACCATCAACAGTGCTTTGAATTGTAACCTCTCCATTCACTGTTTTGGTCATGGCTTTAGACCAGAACTGCTGAATGTGTGAGGTATATATTCGAGGATTGATGAGGAGGGCCACTCTAAAGTACGAGGACTTTAGAAAGGCCACAACATCAGCAAACTCGACTGGTTCATCATGTAACAAAGCGATTTGGTTATGATTGGCAGCAATTTTGAGAGTCATGTTAAAGTTTGAAAATAGTTTGAAGGCTTATAAAAGATGAGAGGTAGGTGGGATTAAGTCGAGAGAGAGAGATGGACCTGCTGGTGAAGGGAATTAAGTTTTTATAGGCGAATTGAAGAGTTGTGATTGGACCGAAATTTTCAAATTGCAAAAATATCAAAGATAAATCTTGATAAAGAAGTAATTTATTTGAAATAATAAAGAAAAGATTACCAATCAGCGAAGAAAGCGCCTTAAATATCTTTTAAAAACAATAAAATATTCCCTAACCAAAATTTGTGCAAGCAGGCCCAACGGCTATGAACAGGGTAACGGTATTGTCGGTCAACGGTCAAACAGGGGAATGTTGTGAAAGCAGGGGTATGAAAAGACTCCAGCAGGGGAAACTTTCCTAGGGGTATTGGACTAGTCATGGAGAGACCAACGCTAACTAGCTCTGCTCTAATGCACACACTTGTATACACAAGATAGATACATAGAGACTCAAGAGTCCTCTATTCAGCAGTGGTCCCAATACAAAGAGTCAATACATAAGTCCCCCTACACCAGGTTAACCCAAGAAAACATGCATACCCCAGTCACCATCCCTACCTTTTCCCTTACCTATGGTCGGTCAGTCTTGGCAATGTGTGCCACATAAATGTATTTACACAGCAAGCTGTTTTAATAAAGAAATGTAAGCACACATTACAGTGCCTCAAGGTTTCAAAGTTCTGACAAGCTTCGCAGCAGGTCCTCATTACCCTGAACCCTCACTCACCAGTGGATATGATCTAAGATCATATATGAGTATCCTAAGGATATCCTGAGTCCTAAAGGTGTGACCTAACCTCCCCTGAAACATAGAGTATATACCTGATCCATCAATGAGAATAGTATGCACCATATGAACCTCTGCATTGTTAGTCTAAAACCACATAGAACCACTTTTGTAAAAAGAACACACCCAACTTAAGAGAAAAATTCTCTTAGCAGGGGAATGAACCCCAGTAGGGGAATCTGTGTTAAAAAGCAGTGGAATAAAAGTGATGGAAAAATGGACTAACAGTTATACAACAACAGCAGTGAAACAACCCTGATCATACATGACAAAATAGACATCAGATTTTAAGGAGTAACCATTCCAATACCTGCAACCAGATACTGAAACCTCCCTACTTCAAAGGCTTTTGTTAAAAGATCAGAAACATTAAGTTCTGTATCAATTTTCTCAGGGACAATTAGTCCTTTTTCAAAACAATCTCTTATAAAGTGATGTCTAATTTCAATGTGTTTAGTCTTGCTATGAAAAACAGGGTTCTTTATAATGCAAATGGTGTTGTTGTTGTCAATGAATATCTTGGTTTTAAGAAAGTTATACCCATAATCAAGCAGTTGATTTTGCACCCAAAGAACTTGACCACAGCATGCAGCAGCTGCTACATACTCAGCTTCAGTTGTGGATGTTGCCATGATGGTCTGCTTCTTACATTGCCAAGATATAAGCCTGCTTCCCAAAAATTGGCATCCCCCTGTTGTAGACTTCCTATCATTGTTGTCACCAGCATAATCACTGTCTGAATAGGCTATCAGCTCAAATGGTGACTCCTTTGGATACCAGAGTCCTAAGGTGGGATGACATTTTAGATACCTAAAAATCCTTTTCACAGCAAATAAGTGACACTCTGTTGGTGACACCTGGTATCTTGCACATAAGCAGACTGCAAACATGATGTCAGGTCTTGAAGCAGTGAGATACATAAGAGACCCAATCATAGACCTGTAATTCCTGACATCTATAGGCTTTCCAGGACCATCCTTACCCCATGGATGATCCTTGTCCATTGTAGTGGACACCTTCTTTCCATCAGACATGCCAAACTTCTTCACAATCTCAGCCACATATTTGTCTTGTGAGATAAATATCCCATCTTTCCGCTGCTGAACTTGTAACCCCAAAAAGAAGTTTAGTTCTCCCATGGCACTCATTTGGAATTTATCCTGCATCAATTTGGCGAACTCTTTGCTAAGCATAGAGTTAGTGGATCCAAAAATAATGTCATCAACATAGACTTGTACTAGCAGAAGGTCACCCTTGTGTTTCTTAGTAAACAGGGTCTGATCAATCTTCCCCCTGCTGAATCCATTGTCTAAGAGATATTTAGAGAGAGTACCATACCAGGCTCTGGGAGCTTGGTGAAGTCCATACATAGCCTTTTTCACCTTGTATACTTTGTCAGGATGTTCTGGATCTTCAAACCCTGGAGGTTGCATAACATATACTTCTTCATCAATGGTTCCATATAGAAAGCCACTTTTCACATCCATTTGAAAAACAGTGAAGTCCATGAATGAAGCATAAGCAAGGAATAATCTAATAGCCTCAATCCTGGCAACAGGAGCAAATACCTCTTCATAATCAATTCCTTCTTCCTGAGTATACCCTTGTGCCACTAGTCTTGCTTTGTTCCTGACAACTATTCCCCTTTCATCCTTTTTGTTCCTGAGGACCCACTTTGTCCCAATAGGCCTTGCCCATTTGGGACAATCTACCAGAATCCAAACCTCTTGTATGTCAAATTGTAAGAGCTCCTCTTGCATGGCTTCAACCCAGCTTGGGTCATTTAAAGCCTGAAAAATCTTCTTTGGCTCTTCTTGTGATAAAAATGCAGTAAATAGACAACATTGCATGTTGTCATGATTGAACTTCATGGTGATGTTAGCAATGAAGCTGTGCTCCTTTGCTGTATACCTTGTATGCCTAGGAGCTTCAGTATTACCAATGATTTGAGAGATAGGGTGATCCTTATTGATTCTGTAGGTAGGCTGCATGATGACTTCTGTTTCATCTTCTTCCAAATCAGAATTGATGGGGCTATTTTGATTAGGAAAGAACTCCTCAAAGGAGCTTCCAAATGAGACAGCATGACCTAGAGATGGGCGTTGGTGAGTAGAATGAAGCTCTGAGTAACTAGGACCTCCACTCTTGATGATTCTGCTTCCACTGCTAGATATAATAGGACCATCAGTTATGGGTGTAGATGATGAAATGTGTGGGGATTCTCTTGCTGCATCATTAGCCTCATTGGCAATAGGATCCTTTGTGGAAGAGGAAGCAATTGGTCTAGCAGGGGAATCCTGGATTCCACTGCTTTCAGCCATTCCACTGCCTTCAGTCATAGCAGGGGACGAGATTGGCTGTTCTTTTCCTAGAGAAGAATTATCTTCTTGAACATCAGCTTCAATAGGAAACAATAAGGGTAAATTCATGTACCTCAGGGGTGACTTCTCTGCACCAATTGTTTCTTGAGTACCTGAAATGTTAGTGTTCTGCAAAGCAACAGGTACATAATTCATAGACTTTGAGAGTACATCTATATCAAAGAACCAGTCAGGACCTGTTTGAACATCTTCAAGTTTGTCTTCAAGAAAGTTCACATGAAGATTTTCTGTGATTTTGCTTGTGTTCTTGTTGAAGACCCTATATCCCTTGCTGTTTAATGAATAACCCACAAAGTATCCATCATTACCCTTTTCACTGAACTTACCTAGATTGTCAGTAGTGTTCAAGATGATCACATGACATCCAAAAGGTCTGAAAAAGTCAATTAAAGGAGGTCTTCCATTGAACAGCTGATAAGGGGTCTTTTTGTGTGCCTTGATCACCAAGGCCCTGTTTTGTACATAACAAGCAGTGGATACAGCTTCAGCCCAAAAGATAACTGGAAGTTTGGAATCAGACAACATAGTTCTAGCAGCTTCAATGAGTGTCCTATTCCTTCTTTTTGCCACTCCATTCTGTTGAGGTGTTCTTGCAATGCTGAATTGCCTTTTGATGCCTTTGTTAATGCAGAAAGAGTCCAGTTTCTGATTTATGAACTCACCACCATTGTCTGATCTCATGGTGACTACCTTCATGCTTTTTGATAGTTCAATTTGATTGATGAACCCAATGAGTACATCAGCTGTGTCACTCTTCTCAAACAGAAAGAATGTCCATGTGAACCTTGAAAAATCATCAGTAATCACTAGGCAGTACCATTTCTTCATTATGCTTGCCACAGAAGTAGGACCAAAGAGATCCATATGCAGTAGTTCCAATGGCTTGGTGGTGGACATACTTGTTTTAGATTTGCAAGATGCTCTGTGTTGCTTCCCTTTCAGACATGCAGCACAAGTATGTTCATTGGCAAAGGACTAGGAAGGAAGACCATGAACCAGATTATACTTTACTAGTTTGTTCATGTTCTTGAAATTAAGATGACCAAGTCTTCTATGCCATTTCTTACATTCATCTACTGAAGCTTTGGCAATGAAACATGTTTCATTGTCTTGGAGAGATATGTCCTTGAGATCAATTGTGTACATATTCTTCTGTCTTGGTGTTCTGAGTACAATAGGAGTGTCGTTTGGCAAGACAAACTCCTTTCCTAACACCAAGCATTCAGTGTCAGTAAACAAGACAAAATTCTTGTTATCAGTCATCTGTGACACACTGAAGAGATTGTACTTGAGTTCTTTCACCAAGTAGACATTGTCAAAGGTCATCCCATTAGTGACAATAGTTCCTTTTCCTGTTATAGTTCCATGCCCATCTCCAAAAGAAACACCATCATTGTCATGCAGGGGCACAAAATTAGACAAGTAAGCTTTTTGTCCAGTCATACTTCTTGAGCATCCACTATCCCAATATGCTCTATCATCCCTTGTCTTCTTTGTCACCTGCAAAAAGAAAAACAAATTAGTTTTTCTTGGGGACCCAAGCCATTACTACCTCGTGTATCAATGTAGGATATCTTGTCAAAAACTAGAGATACACCATTAGATTGAGTACCCCTTTTGGGTGCCCAAACCCAACGAGCTGAGGCTTTCACAGCTTTTCCCCATCTTCCCATGTTCCTAGAATACAAAATTTTGCTAGCAGGGGATACCCTAGTTTTAGCAGGGGAATCTCTATGCTTAGCAGAGGGAACCCACCTTTTGTTTTGGCCTCTAGTCATGTGTTGGTAAGGTATAGAGCCAGTTCTGTATGCAGTATAAGGTGTTGGGGTGGTCATATAAGTGTTGGGCTTAGAGTGAACATCATTCTCCTTCCTAAGGGCAGGAACAACATATTTATCAGTCACCCTATTTCTCAAGGCAGGGGCAACGTACTTGGCAGGGGAAAAAGATTTTTCCCCTGCATTTAGAAGAATGGTTTTAGGTTGCATATCCTTTAAGGGATTTGCAGCCACCATCTCCATTGGTGCCTTACACTCTTAATAAGTGTGCTCAAAGCTGCCACATGTGAAGCAGGGCTTGGTATTAATCACAAAATCTTCTCCTAATTGATGAGACTTTTAGTCATTCCAATTTCTTTGATTACCTCTGACATTCCTATACATACCAGCATATTTAATGGTGGACTTAGGGGACTGTGACTTTGTCTTAGATTTGGGAGAGCTACTCTTAGAACTAGAATTACTGCCAGAAATTCCTTCTTTTGAAAATCGAATTATTAATTTGTTTTAAACCAACCTGTTCCTTTTCAACATCCCTAATAACACTAGTTTTAACTAGAGACTCTTCTGTATCAAGATTATTAGGTATATAAGCACTCAAGTCAAACTCAATGTCATCCTGTTTTTCAAAACAAGGGAGACCAGTCCAGGATAGGTCTTTTCTAGGAAAAGGAGCATGAATGTTAGCAGGGGGTGGTGGTATGGTAGCATGCATATTTTTAATCCCAAACCCTGTTTTGTCCCTAGGAGATTGACCAACCTAAACTGCTTTGGTTAAATCTTTTGAAGCTTTTCCAAATTTTTCAACAGTTTCCTCATCTATCTTTTGGTTAGCTTTGAAAATTTCAAGTTCAGTAGTCAAAGTCTTTATAGATTGGTTATTCTCCTTAGCATCTCTTACTAGAATCACAATGTGATCCCTATAATTACTTTCTCTTTGCTTATACTCTCTTATGGTGGACTCTAACTGTTCTAAAGCACGTTTATAATTATCAAGATCATTATCATAATTAATATAGTCAGATTTTATCTTTCTGATTTGATCATTCAAAGATTCAGTATTTTTCCTACAAGCTTTAGTACAATATGAGTCATCATATACCTCATTGTCAGAGCTGGAACTTGACATGGCCATAAGTGCAAAGTCTTCTTCCTTTTCCTCAGCAATCAAAGCTTGATTTCTTTCCACATTCTCTGTCATAGCACTCCAGTCCCATCCACTTGCTCCATATATCCCCTGCATGGCTACCATGGCTTTAGCACCAGAATCATCATCTCTTGTTTCCTTTCTGTAGTTATTTCCAGTCTTAGGTCCTCTGCATTCCCTGGAAAAATGACCCTTCTTGCCATAATTGTAGCATTCAACTTTTGTTTTATCAAACCCAGCCACATCAGAGGGATTTATTGATATCTTCTTCCCATACTTCTTGTAGAACCTGTTGGCTCTCATGCTGAGCAGAGCCATATTCCATTTGATATCCATCTCTTCTAGCCCTTGCTTACTGATTTGACTTAGATCTTCATGTAACACAGTAGATCCTTGTGGCCCTTGAGATGCTATAAAAGCACAAGCAGTATCAAGGCTGAATGTAGCTGGTCTTTCTTCATCATAGGAAGGTCCAGACCTGGTAGCAAGGGAATAAGTAGCAGGGGTTGCTTCAATTCCACTGTTCTTGTAGATTCCACTGCTTTGTGATATGAATGCCATGTTAGCAGTGGAATCAATGAATCTACTTGAGTTGGTGGGAATTGTTCCTTTTGACTTCATCTCATTGACAACAGGTTCAAAAACTTTTAAGTTATTATATATGTCATCAATGTCTTTTTCGTCCAAGTCATCCTTATTCTGCCAAATTGCCTTATAGACAAACCATTCTTTCTGGAGGCTGTTAAGAAACCTGGTATTCACTTGCTCTTTTGATACCTAGATATCAAAGAATTCCAACTGAGCCACCATATCTTAAAGCCTATTGTAAATAGCTCCAATTGATTCATCTCCAATTGCTTTGAAAGAAGCAAAATCATTCAGCATTTGATTTTTCTTCTTCTTCTTTGTGGCTTCATTTCCTCCAAAGGTTTTGCCTATGGCTTCCCATAGATCCTTAGCTGTGTTGTATTTCCTGAATCTGAGTTGATGTCTATCAGGTAGAGCCAACAGCAATGAGCTGTGAGCCCTGACATCATGCCTTCTAGCTAGTATCTCCTTATCACACAGAGCAGCAGATTTCTTCTTGTCCTTACCTTTAGAACTTTCACCTTTTTCTTCTTCCTTGCCATCATCAACAACCATTGTTTTGGTGAATTGATCACCAAACTCTATAATCTCCCAAAGAACATAGTGTTCCATTTTCAGGTATTGTTGGATTCTGAATTCCCATAATTCAAAGTTTTCAGGATCCAACATGGGTAACTTGAGGTTATTGTGGTTGTTGTTGTTTGAGGATGAGTCTGAAGACATGTTTGCTATGAGGATTTTGTTCTTGATTTAGACAAAGTTTCTCAACAAGCTCTGATACCACTTGTTGATCCCAAAGTCAGATCTTAAACCTTAATAGCTTGTTTAAGGGTTGTGATAGAGAGAAAGAATTCAATCTAATACTAGAGAAACTTTGCAAAGCAAAGTAACTAAACAAGATGCGGAAAATAATGTTTAGCACAAGAACAAATGTGATTGAAACGTTGAACTTTAATATATCAAAGATATATGAATACCCTAAAATGGTATTAGGGTTTACAAAACCTTAAAGTACTATAATGAAAGACAAATGAGAAAAGACACACTTTGCATGTTAACCTAGTGGGTCCTTTTATAGCCACAAGGACTCACGTACAAGATCACTACTAACAAACTATGGAAAGTATTAAGGAATAATAACTGAACCGCGTAAAAATCTATTCCATGTTTATCTTTGACAGCAGGGCCTTTGACTTCAGCAGGGGAACCAATCCCCCTGCCTTTGTAATTTAGCAGGGGGAACTTACTCTAGCAGGGGTACGGATAATCAACTAGCAGGGGAAACAACTAAGCATAGATTTATTCCCAACAACTTGAAATTCCTATTCGTGAAACGTAAACGTGCAAAATAAGGAAAGTTTTAATCATTTACGTACGATCATCAGGGTACAATTCATGGTAAAAGCATGCGGGTTTTACAACTCTTCCCCCTAAAAAGAATAATTCGTCCCCGAATTATAGATAATGTAAACTGGAAGAAAAGAACATACCCGAATTCAAAATATGAAATGAGGGTAAGAAGCCCGGATAGACTCCTCTGTTTCCCAAGTGGCTTCACGCTTGGTATGTGTTGGGAATAAAATGTAGCCAATACACTTGGACGCTGACAAGAGCAATCTGGACGTTGTTAAGAAGAAATCAAGTGTTGACAGGACAAGCGTTGACAGGAAGAAGTCAAGCGTTGATAAGAAGAAGTCAAGCACTGATAGAAGACTTAGTCTACACGTATTATGAATCTAGTATGTTTCTAGTAAAGATATGTTCGGCAATGTATTTCTTATGTTTATCTTTACCTAAAATAGCTGATACGTAGACTCTTGTACAAGGCTCCTTAATCTATAAAAGGAGGCCTTTAGGTTTTAGTTTAATATACGTTTTAACACTTTCATTGTACGCAAGTTCGATTTATTAATCATAGTGAAAGTTTGGTTTATATTATTTGTGTGTTCTTGTTTAAGTATTAATTTCGCATAATACTTGAATTGTTACATATACAACAAAGTTTCTCTACGTGTTTAACTTGATTTAATCTCGTTTACACAAGCTAAATCGATCTAAGTTTGGGATCAACAAGTAGTATTAGAGCTTGTTGAGAAACTTTGATCTAAAGAACACAAAAACCCTAAATCACCAAAAACCCTAATTTTCAAGACTCCCTAAAACTAAAACTCCATGTCTACTCCAAAGTTAACTCCTCCTCCTCCTCAACCCCCTACATCAAGATTCCCATGCTAGACCCAGAAAATTTTGAGCTGTAGAAGTTTAACTTTGAACAGTATCTTCAAATCCATGACCACACCCTCTAGGAAATTATTGAATATGGAAACACATTCAATAAGGCTGCCAAGATTGTAGCTGCTATCTTGGTAAGATCAACTCCAGGCTCTTCAGAAGAGGATCGAAAAGAAAAACCTGAAGATGGAAGAGCTGTCTCAGTTGAGGACGTTGGAAAGAGAAGGAATGACATGAAAACCCTAAGCATTCTCAAACTCTCTTTGGGACAAGCCAATCAGCACAAATATAGAAGTTATGAGTTTGCAAAAGATCTTTGGGCAGCCCTTGAAGTTGCTTATGGTGGTAATGTTGATACTGTACAAGAGAAAAAGAAGCAACGCTTGCATGAGTATGCTGTTTTTAAAGCTCAACCCAATGAAAAGCTAAGTGGAGTGAGAAGCAGACTTCTTGACATTACAAGCAAGCTGTCCTTAATGGGAACAGTGCTTGGTGATGTTGATATCATCACCACTTTTCTTAAAAGTCTTGGTGATGCATGGAAGATTGAAGCAAGGTCTATCATTGCTAATAATACTCACAAAAGTTCTACTTTTGATGATGTTTACAATAAACTGAGGCTTGTAGAGAATGAAATTCTTTTGGATCAAGGAAGCACGTCTACCAATGGAAACATGGCCTTCTTCTCACACAGTGAAGGTCAATTTGATCAAAGAGAGTCCTACATGCACCCCGTTACTGGATCACCTTGTGTCAACGCTGGATCAAGCTTTGTCAACGCCCCACATTCAGACGCTGACACATACAATGTTGACTCTCCAAGAGTTAAGCCTGCTGGTATTGATCTAGATACTGTGTGTGCATACATTGCTTCATTGCCTAATGGTTCAGTGATTACATATGAGGACCTTGAGCAAATTAGTGATGAGCATTTGGAGGAGATGGACATAAAGTGGAATATGGCTCTTGCAAGCATAAGGGCAAATAGATGGAATCGAAGATTTAAGAAGAAGATGACTTTTAATGCTAAGGACACTGCTGGATTTGATAAATCCAAGATTGAGTGTTATAATTGTCATCGAATGGGACACTTTATGAGAGAATGCAGATCTCCAAGAAGATCTGATGCAAGGCTCAGGATTCCAAAGTTATGGTTGCTATGCAAGACATTGATGGTGATGGCTGGGATTGGAGCTATTTGGCCAAGGATGAAGAAGAGAACAAAGCTTTGGTTGTAGAAAAGGAAGAAGAAGAGCATGTTCACTATGCTCTCATGGAACACTCTTCATCTTCATCAGACAATGAGGTATATGATGATGCATTTTGTAGTAAGGGTTGTCGTCTAAACACTAAAAAACCTAACAAGATGTTTTAAAATTGACAACATATGTGGTTAATGAAAGATGCAAGTTATCTAACTATCAACTTGCTCTTAGTCAAACTGAAAAGACTGTAGCTGAGTATAAGAAAATGGAGTTTGACCTAAAAGATCAAATCAACATTTTAACTCATGATTTAAATGCTAGTGTTGAGGTTAGAAACATCATGGAGAGAGCCAATGGTGTTTTACAGGCTAAGTTAGATGAGGCTATCAAAAACAAAGATAATGTAGATCTTAAAATTCAGAGATTTGATAAAGCTTCACAAACCCTAGAAAAATGTGTTAGTGAACAAAAGGATTCTAGGGATATGACTGGGATTGGGATGAAAGAGTATGCTGGTGTTCCACCACCTGCTGGGAACTTCTATGGTGTACTTAGAAAGGACTTGTCTTGGACTGGTATACCAGAACTCCAAGAAGAGGAATTTATTCCTCCACCAAGAGTTCCTACCCCAGTAGAGGAATACAAGCAGAAGTTGACTGATTTGGACCAATGGAAGAAAGCCAACCCTACCTTGTTTGTTAAGGGTGGCATGCTTAGTGACAGCTCAAATGAGTCTACACACATAAAAGTAACAAACCCGACCACTGGCAAGACTGTTGACCTTGGCTTAAACGTTGATAGAAAACCTAGTATTAAATATGCAGAAATTTATAGAAAACCTAGGTCACCAAAAAGCCAAATTAGTGATAATGGTACAGGTTTCTTTTCTTCTAGACCTAGAGCTATGTCTAGAAAAGACTGTTATACTTGTGGAAGTTTTTCACATTTAGCCTATAAGTGTGTCAATGCTTCAAAGGTCAACGCTGATAGAAAGTCAAACACTGTCAAACCCAAAACTTTTGTCCAGCAAAGTCCACAAGTTGTTAGACCAGCCCCATTCTTTACTAAAGGGTCTAATACTTGTGGACAAAGACAATTTCAGAAGACCAATGCGTGGTCTAACAGACAATGGGTTCCTGTAGCAAACCCTAGGTTCAACGCTAATAAGGGTAATTTTAGCGTTGACAAGAACAAATTAAACGCTGACAGGAACGTTGCCAGACCATGTAATGGAAAATATTTGCAACCAAAGGGAAAGGGGTCTAAAGCTTCTTCTAGCTTGACATGGAGACCTAAGCAAGACCAAAACCCTAATTCAGATGGGATTTCTATGATCTGTAACAGACTTCATTATATTTCAAGGGTCATAACAAAACCAATTAGGGTTAACTGGATGTTTAATCCTAAAAGGGATGAACAAGGGGTTGTCATAAGGACTAAGTATGTTCTTGTTGAACAACCAAATGAATCCAAGTCTGCTCAGGCTTGGGTTCCAAAAGAAAACTAATTTGTTTTCTTTATGTGCCGGGCATTCAAAAGTAGGTTAATGATTATGGCTATTGGGATAGTGGATGCTCTAGGCACATGACGGGGAACGAAGATTATCTGAAAATTTTTATCCCCATTAAAGATGGTGACAAAGTTTACTTTGGAGGTGGATATGGGACTATCACTGGCAAAGGCACTCTTCTCACCAACAATTTGCGTTTTGAAAACGTGTTTCTGGTAAAAGAACTTGACTATAATTTGTTTAGTGTATCACAGGTATGTGATAACAAAAATAAGGTTCTTTTCACTGATATTGAATGCTTGGTGTTGAGCAAAGATTTTAAGATACCAGATGAAAAATTCATTGATTATAGAACACCTAGGCATAAGGACATTTATAATGTGAATCTTAATGGAATTAGGATGAATAATAATTTGTCAAGTCTATATGCTAAGGCTTCAATTGATGAGAGTAATCTTTGGCATAGAAGATTAGCGTACAGTAATTTTAAAAATATAAATAGATTTGTGAGACATGGTTTAGTTGATGGTTTGCCTGAAAAGGTTTCCACAATGACCACACTTGTGTTGCATGCCTTAAAGGCACACAAAACAAGGTCTCATTTAAGTCTAAACCTGTGCATTCTAGTTCTAAACCTCTTAACTTAATGCATATGGACTTGTTTGGTCCAACTAATATAGAAAGCTTAAATTGTAAATCCTACTATTTTGTCATCACTGATGATTTTTCTAGATTTACTTAGACTTCCTTTTTAGCTTTGAAAAGTAACACTGCTGATACTTTGATTAACTTTATTACCCAAATTGAAAAGAAGTCTGGTAATGAGGTTAAGATGCTTAGAAGTGACAATTGTGGTGAGTTTTGAAATAAGTTATTAGATGACTTTTGTGCCAAGAAAGGGATTACTAGAAAGTTTAGTATAGCTAGAACCCCACAACAAAATGGGGTAGCTGAGAGAAAGAATAGAACCCTCATAGAAGCATCCATGACTATGTTGGCTGATGCTCACTTTCCCATTGCTTTTTGGGCTGAGGCTGTGAATACAGCTTGTTATGTTCAGAATAGGGCATTAGTCAACAAGACTCATAACAAAACACCTTATGAGTTACTTTGGGGCAGGAAACCTAATATTGGTTTTCTTAAACCTTTTGGATGTCATGTAGTTGTGTTAGACACTAGTGATGCCTTAGGTAAGTTTAGTGCTAAAGGTGATGAAGGCTACTTCATGGGTTAATCTGTTCAGAGTAGAGGATATATAGTTTACCTTAAGAAAGAAAAACGTATACTTGAAAAGGTACATGTTAGGTTTTTAGAAAGTAAACCTAGTGATCCTGAAAGTGGTCCAAATTGGTTATTTGACTTGGAACCTCTATCTAGGACATTGAATTATATGCCTGTTACTAATCCAAACATTGTGAAAGTGACTTCAAATGTTGTGGAAGAACCAGTTGTTGATATTTCAGGTAAACAGGTTAATGAAGAGGTTGGATCACAAGCAGAAAAATCAGCACCCATACTTGAGTATGTTACAATTCCCATATGGACATATGCATTTGCTGCTGCTGCTAGAAAGGAAAAAGGTAGTCTCCAAGTATCACCAGTTGAAAACATGCATGATCCTTCAAGCGCTGACAAAGGAAATTCTGGCGCTGACATGACAAAATCAGGCGTTTATGGCTCAAACGTTGATAGCTTTGGTTCAGGCGTTGACAGATCTTTTGACCATCTTTTCTCTTCCAATAATTTTGAACAAGGTGAACCTTCAAACTGAAATGGAGAGGTTCATTCAGATGATGATGGAAGAGAGTCTGAAGAGGATATTGGTAACATGGAAGATGAGATTGAGGATAATACAACTATTGAAGGAGGAGTGCTTACTTCAACAATAAAAAATCATCCTCCTTCTCTAATTATTGGTGATGTGATGACTCCTGTGCAAACTAGAAGGTCTCATCAGAATCATGGAGGATTTATTGCCAATATTCACAAGAAGGTTGATACCCCTTTTGTTCAAGCTTGTTTGTTTGCTTGTTTTCTGTGACAACAGGAACGCAAGAAGATTTTTGATGCTCTCAAAGAACGAAGTTGGGTGGAAGCAATATAGGATGAGTTCACTAATTTGCTGTTCAGAATGTTTGGGAGTTCGTTGAGTGTCCCAGACATGTCAGACCTATTGGGACAAGATGGGTTCTTAGGAACAAAAAGGATGAGAGAGGCATTGTGGTCAGAAACAAGGCACGTTTAGTGGCACAAGGATTTACACAAGAGGAAGGGATAGACTATGAGGAGGTCTTTGCACCTGTTGTAAGGATTGAGGCTATAAGGATTTTTCTAGCCTATGCTTCTTGCATGGGATTTACAGTCTATCAAATGGATGTGAAGAGTGCTTCTCTTTATGGCACAATTGCAGAGGAGGTTTATGTCATGCAGCCTCCTAGTTTTGAAGATTTAGAACATCTAGACAAGGTGTATAGAGTGAAGAAAGCTATGTATGGACTTCATCAAGCCCCAAGAGCATGGTATGGCACACTGTCCACCTATCTGATGGAAAATGGATTTAAAAGGGGCACCATAGACCAGACCTTGTTTACAAAGAAGACTGGTAAGGATTTCTTACTTGTACAGGTCTATGTGGATGATATCATCTTTGGCTCTTCTAGTCCAAAGATGAGTGAAGAATTTTCCAAACTCATGACAGACAAGTTCAAGATGAGTGCAATGGGGGAGATGAACTTCTTTCTAGGGTTACAAGTACAGCAGAAAGAAGATGGTATCTTCATCTGTCAAGATAAATATGTAGCAGAACTCTTGAAGAAGTTTGGCTTTTCTCCACATGAGAAACGGGCTAGCACACCTATGAATAGGGAACACCCTTGGGGAAAAGATGGAGATGGAAAAGAGGTGGATGTCAGGCATTATAGGTCAATGACTGGTTCATTGATGTATCTCACAGCTTCAAGACCTGACATTATCTTTGATGTGTGTGCATGTGCACCTCATCAAGTGACTCCCAAAGAGTGTCATCTTCATGCTCTCAAGAGGATTTTTAGATACCTTAGATGTTATCCAGATTTGGGATTATGGTATCCAAAATATTCCCCATTGGAGCTCATTGCATATTCAGACAGTGATTATGGTGGTGACAAGTTTGATAGAAAATCCACAACTGGTGGATGCCAATTTCTTGGGAGTAGATTGATATCTTGGCAATGCAATAAACAAACAGTGGTGGCCAATTCTACAACTGAAGCAGAGTATGTTTCTGCAGCTGCTTGTTGTGGACAAGTCTTAAGGATTCAGAACCAGCTGTTGGATTATGGGTATAATTTCATGCATACCAAGATTTTTGTAGACAATAACAGTACTTTATGCATTATTAAAAATCCTATACATCACTCTAAAACAAAACACATCGAAATTAGACATCATTTTATAAGAGATTGTTTTGAAAAAGGTTTAATACAACCAGATAGGGTTGACACAGAAGAAAATGTTTCTGATTTATTAACTAAACCTTTTGATACTGGAAGATTTCAATACTTGGTAACAAGTATTGGAATGATCAATCTCACTTAATATGTGTTTTGGGATCTTATTGTAAAAGTATGTACAGGATATGCATTTGCTATTGGTCTTTATACAAAATTAGATTTTCCACTTTATTTGTCTAACGCTGACAAAAGTTATTTTAACGATGACAAGTGTTAAATTGACGTTGTCAGCAACATGTTAGTTTTGTGGTTTTTGATCTAATTATGCAGCCGTTGTTAGCATTGTACAATTGGATACAGAGTTTCTTATGGATTCTTGGAGCATTATTGGAGCATGTTTCTGTTAATGGATGATGGTTGGAATATTTATATTCCTATCTTGACATAAATTTTTATTACATGCATATTATTGTTGGCAACTTATGTATTATAATTTAAGGGGAGGTTTAGGAACCTTTTAGGACTTTTTGGGTACTCTTATAATACTCTTATCACAATTCTAGATTGTGTCCACTGGTGAGTATGAATTAGTTTACTAACTCATGAGGCACTGTAGCATGCAAAGTTGATATACTATGCACGCTGCCAAGACTTTTTGGCCTATAATTGGGAGTGGTCTGTTGGGAGACTTGGGTATGATTTATATTGGGCTTAACTGGGAAGTTACAAAGTATTTTATGAGATAACTTCATTGTTAAGAACTTTGGACACTAGAGGACTGTTATGTCTATCTTGCTTAAGCAAGTGTGCATGATTGGACAGTGCTTGCCACCCTATAGTAATTTTCAGTTTATAGGGTATCTTCACTAGGATAAATCTCTTTGTTAAGGTCCTTTTTCATTTTTATTATTTTTATTTTTGGACCTTGACAGATTTATTTCCAAACGTTGTTAGGACCAATTTAGACGTTGACAAGAATATAGCCGTTGGGCGTTGATGGGTTATTTTTTACCGTTGACACTCATTGGGTCCTACCTAGTTGTTATTTTTGAAGAAATTTGGGGCCGTAATTTTAGGAGTTGGTAACTTTTATTTAATGAACAAGATAAGTTATTTTCTTTTCAAGATTTTCATCATTATATTTTGAAAATAACTCCCTCATTTTTGACCAATCACATGTGCCTACCTCTCCTATATATTTGGCTCCTTCTTTTTAAACAGGGTAATTTCATATTCTTGTCTAACAAATTTTTCTCCTATGTTCATCTTTCATAATATTTCACACATCTTTCTACATCAATGACGCCTAAGTTTAAACCGGGTAACTTGGTATTGGGATTCAGAAGTCAGCATAACATGGTTAGCTAATTGGAGACTGATGGTGCTCTGTTTCCTAAATATACTCAGATGGTGGCGTATTTGAATGCATCCCCATTATGGTATGTACTTTCTCGTGCTCCTCTTATCCATGTCACTCATATTAAACAGTTTTGGAACATTGTTAGTTCCTCAACGCTTAATAATGTGACTACATTAACTGCTATTGTCCATGGGCATCCATGGGTGGTTACTGAAGCCTTGGTTCGCCAGGCTTTGCATCTTAATGATGCAAATGGTGTAACCACTCTACCCATTGGTGAGTTAGAACAGGGACTTCAAGCTTTGGAGTATCCTTTCCCTGTAGAGGGTACTTTAAATAAATATAATAAACAGGAATTTCCCCCAACTTGGAAGTACTTAATACATGTCATCCTTCAATGTTTAAGTCCCAAAAGTACTGCACATAATGAAATTAACAGATCTATTGGTAGTGCCATTGTGTGTATTGCTAATGGGAAAAAGTATAATTTTTCTAAACCAATTTTTGATGGCATGTGTAAAAACAAGGGTAGCAAGATGAGTCTGGCTTACCCAAGATTTTTACAAATGATTTTTGATGAACAAAGGTATTGCACCAGGGATCATGATGATTTTTATGCGATCCCTGTGCAAAATAAAGCTATTTTTAGTAAGATGAATTCACCCCCTCACAGATACTTACCCCTTACCCAAGCCATGCTTGCTGTTATTGTAGAAGCACAACCTCAACCTGACCCACAACCACAACTTGACCCATTACCTGAACCATCATCTTCACCTCAACATATGGAACTTGACCAAGATCCCTTCAACGCTGACACATTCAATGTTGGCGTTGATACTTCAAATCCAAACGTTGACACCTTTCTAAAATAGACCCAAACACCCCTTAACCTTCAAACTACTACCCAATCCACATCATCTTCTTCACCCCTAGACTTTAGGATGGAAAAATGCCAAAGGACCATTGAAGTGTTCTCCTCTGGTGGTCCTAGCCATGTTGCAGAGAGAACCACCACCACAAGTGAGGTTGGTGATATGGGTGAGGCTAGGACTATTGGTAGTCGCTTAGATGCAGGCCAAGCCAGTCCTAACATCATTAAGACCTCATCCATGCCCCATGACTCTATTTTGGGAGGTCAAATCCCCACTCTAGAGGAGGGCAGATTAGAACCATATATAATGTTGGAATTGACGGCTGTCTGCATAAGCTTGCAAAAGCAAAATGCAGACCTGGTACATACTGTCGCTACCCAAGGCCTTTAACTCAAGCAATTGAGGGAGAGGATTGTTGTTTTGGAAGCTGCTAACAATAGGAGAAGGCTGACATTAATCCTTTCATCAGGGGAGGATTCTTACAAAGGGGAGGAAGCTGCTACAGAGCACATTAATTTGAGTGATAAAGGCTCACATGAAGCTGCTATAGAGCCAAATGATTTGAGTGGCAAAGGCTCATATGATGGAGAATCTTTGTGTGTGGTTGAAGCTCTTATAGATTTGAAGAAGCAACCAGGTTTTGATGTCTCTTTGGTTACTCCTACAAATTTAATATTGTCCTTTACAGAAATGATGGAGCAGTTCACAAGAAGCGCTAACAAGAGTAAGATGAGCGTTGACAAGCAGATTTTTGACGCTGACAAGCCAAGCGCTAATAAGAGTAAGTTGGGCGTTGACATAGAGGTTTTGGACGTTGATAAACCTGTAGATATGGTTGATGTATTCCAGTCATCAGCTATCATCAAGAAAGTGTCTTCATAGGTACAATCATTATCTTTACCCATAATTGATACATTGGATAGGGGTAAAGGAATCATGGTAGAAACAGAGGTTCCCAAGGATGCAGCTCAAGTAAAATTTGATTTAATATTGGCTGCACAAATTATGGACCAAGAAAGGAAGAAGGTTGTTGAGTCACCATTTGTGGTTACTTCTAAGGAACAAGAAGGAAGTAATGATGAGAGCACATATTCAAGTGTTATGATTATTGAAGAACCAGAAAGACTTGAATATTGTGATGTGTTAGCAAGGGAAAAACTTGCATAATCGAAGTTGAAGGTAGATTATGATATGCTAGAAGTTGCCCATATGTACTTTGCTTGGGAGAAAAAGATCATGGAGAATCCAGATATGTCTTTATCAGATCAGATTTGGGGATTGGAGATTCTTCTCAGGATTCAAAGGGATTGTCAGGTCATCCTAAAGTATAAGGCCAACAAAGTTTTCTCACAATCTAAGAGAGAAAGAAGGGAGCTTTATTATATGTTGCTTAGATGTCATCAAGGAGGTTGGACTTTTCAGATGTTGCGGGAATTGTCTTTTGATGAATTGGAATATAAGGCTTATCCTATTTGGGTAAGAGTGCAAGAGATGAACACTATCAGACTTCTTTCAGATGAAAGGAAAGAAGTACTTGCAGAGGGGATGGAGATTCAAAGGGCTATGATTGTACCAAGACCATGGAAGAAGGGAGTTCCACTTGAGTTTCCTTCAAATTTGAATAGAGTGAATCCTAGTGAAGTTGTTATTAGAAAGAGTATTAAGCTCTCACTCATGGAAGTTTCACATATGGTAAAAGTATTACCTCATGATTCCCGAAACCCTATCATTAGTTATGAAGAAGATGCAAGTGGGTTTTGGATGATTGGCAGATATGGGAAAGAGGTACATACTTTTACTACTCTTATGTCTTTGTTTGCAAGTTTGGATAGGGAAGACTTGGTAGACCTTTGGAGGTTACTTTAGGCCAAGTATGAGACTGAAGCACCTACTTCAGTCAATGGAATAAAGCTTTGGTCAATATTCAAGAGAATGTGTGCACCAGATGAAGAAGATCCAGTTTGGAAGGATCTTGAGAATGATATCAGTGGACTTCAATGGCGTCTATATTCTGCAGCTGGTGTGTATCATTTGAGTTCTACAAAGTTTTATGAGTATCTTCTTGTGGATGCTGAGTATCCTATGTCCAAAGAAGTTTTGAAGAAAATGATGACAACACAGCTAGAGATAGACTACTCAAGTGACGTGGCCAAAGATTTGATTAGATATATTTATTTCCAATTTGATAAGATTTGTAAGAATCCTCCTAGTTCTTAGTTTTTATTCTAAAACTTGATTACTATAGTAGATATCAAGTTTAGGGGAGGATTGTTGGGAATAAAATGTAGCCAATACACTTGGACGCTGACAAGAGCAATCTGGACGTTGTTAAGAAGAAATCAAGCGTTGACAGGACAAGCGTTGACAGGAAGAAGTTAAGCGTTGATAAGAAGAAGTCAAGCACTGATAGAAGACTTAGTCTACACGTATTATGTTTCTAATATGTTTCTAGTAAAGATATGTTCGACAATGTATTTCTTATGTTTATCTTTACCTAAAATAGCTGATACGTAGACTCTTGTATAAGGCTCCTTAATCTATAAAAGGAGGCCTTTAGGTTTTAGTTTAATATACGTTTTAACACTTTCATTGTACGCAAGTTCGATTTATTAATCAAAATGAAAGTTTGGTTTATATTGTTTGTGTGTTCTTGTTTAAGTATTAATTACGCATAATACTTGCATTGTTACATATACAACAAAGTTTCTCTACGTGTTTAACTTGATTTAATCTCGTTTATACAAGCTAAATTGATCTAAGTTTAGGATCAACAATATGATCCCTCCAAAGGATTTTGACGAATGGAATCGTCTTCCTCCTCATGACTCGTTCTTGTCTGTCAAGAACTCGTTCGGGTTCTTCTATGAAAGTAAGATCTTCACGAATCTGTTCCAGTGGATACTGAACCATGTGAAGGGGATGATACTTGTACCCTCTGAGTAAGGACACATGGAAAACATCGTGAATATGAGAAAGCTGCGGAGGTAACGCAAAATGATAAGATACTTCACCGACTCGCTCAATGACATCAAACGACCCGATGAATTGAGGACTGAGCTTCCCGTTGATTCCAAAACATCTAACACCACGTGTTGGTGATACCTTAAGGAAGACGTGATCTCCTACGTTAAAATTTAAGTCCCTACGATGCTTGTCGGCATAACTCTTATGATGTGACCGTGCTTCTTGCAATTTCTGCTTGGCTACTGCGACCTTCTCGTTGGTCAACTCAATCATTTCTGGTCCTTCAAGTGTTCGCTCACCAACCTGATCCCAGCAGATTGGGGCGCGACACTTTCTGCCATACAACATCTCGAACGGAGCACACTTGATACTTGCGTGCCAACTGTTTTTGTATGCAAACTCTACCAAACAGACGTAATAGTCCCAATCTCTCGTCCATACCAACGCACATGACCTGAATATGTCTTCTAATGTCTGAATCGTTCGCTCCGATTGCCCGTCTGTTTGAGGATGAAAAGCCGTGCTAGGCTTAAGTTTTGTACCCCAAGCTTTCTGTAGACTTCTCCAAAAATGCGAAGTGAAACGAGGATCTCTGTCTGTGACGATGCTGGATGGAGAACCATGAAGTCTCATGATTTCCTTCTTGTAAGTATCAGCGATTTTACTGACCAAATCTTCCTTGCGGATCGGTAAGAAATGAGCTGACTTAGTAAGTCGATCAACGATAACCCAAATCGCATCGTGTTTCCTCTTTGTCTGCGGAAGACCGGTAACAAAATCCATGGTGATCTTCTCCCACTTCCACTCTGGAATATCTAACGTTTGTAGAAGACCGCTAGATTGCTGATGCTTGATCTTAACCTGCTGGCAGGTAAGACATTTGGAGACGTATGTCGCAACATCTTGTTTCATACCACTCCACCAAAAGTATTGCTTGATGTCATGGTACATCTTAGTCCAGGAACACAAAGTCTCGTGCCCTGCAATAAGATACCATATGCGTCTACTCGAAATTCTGTCGGCTTCTCCAAATTCTGAATTATCGCCTAGATTTCACCATCATCTTTCTGAGCTTCCTTGATCCTAGAGAGTAACTCGGGTTCCACTCTAAGATTAGCCCAGTAACCGTGCTGTCCACATACCATGATCTCAATATCTAGTCGCTCTAAGTCTCTTATAATTTCCACCTCAATTTTAATACCGTTTATCATTCTGGAATTTTGATAGGTGTGAAAACACCCATCCTTTTTACCACTTAATTACAATAATAACCGAGCCAAAACGTGTATTTTATGTCATTTATGTCGGAATTATGCGTGGTTTGTGTTTTTGTTGTGATTTAGGACGAAAAGGTGAAAAGTGGAGAAAACACGGCATTCACGGGCTTTTATCGAAGAAAAAGACGAAAGATGAAGTCGAAAGATCAAGAGTGGAAAAAGAATGGAAGTCCAAGACCAATTCTGAAGATTAATCGAAGAAAAAGTCAAAAGACGGAAGTTTACTAAAAGCCGAAAAACTCGAGTCTTATTTATGAAGAAAATCCAAGACGAGTTTGAAGAAATCCCAAGACAAAGTCCAAGTATTAAGAAGATTAACAAAATATTAAGAAGATTAAGGACTCAAGTGTGCAATTAAGAGAAAGAAGAAAGAGGGAGGAAGCTTCCTAAGCTCCTCCCTAATCCCCCTATATATAGATTAGGTAGTTTCAATGTTTAGAGTGTTGGAGGCCTGACAAGCCTTTCTTCCCCATTCTTCATTTTCTTGTTCTTTATTTTTATGCATTTTAATCTCCATGTAATGCACCTTTAATTTTCTTTTAATTCCAAGTAAGTTTCCATTTATTTGATGTTAATCTTTACTTTATTGTTAATCTCCTTCTTCCTTTCTTGCTTGATTTGTTCTTAATCTTTGTGTTCATGTTCTTGAGTTTTCTTATTTTCAATCAAGTGGGTTTTGATTGATTTGGCTTTATTTGTTAGTTTTGATGATTTATTTTGATTGATTATTGTTAATTGATGTTTGTTGTTTGTTTTGGTTTAATCTTTTGGTTTGTTTTGATTAGATTCGCTCAAATTCGTACTTTATTCTTCATTCCCTGAATCTCGTTACTGTTACTGTTCTTTCCCAGACTTTCTGAATAAGCTTCTTAGTTTTCCCCCTATGCGGAATATCTCTTTTATTCCGAATAGCATGTTTTAATTATTTCTTATGCGGAATATCAGTTATTCCGAATAGGAGTTCTATGCGGAATGTTTATTTATTCCGAATAGGGCTTCCTATGCGGAATGATTGATTATTCCGTATAAGAGCTGTTTTCCGCATAGGGTCTATCTTTCCGCATAGGGTCTATCTTTCCGCATAGAACCAAATTTTCCGCATAGAACCAAATTTTCCGCATAGATGTGATTTTCCGAATAGGCATATTTTTCCGAATAGAGTGTTTTTCCATTTTTATTCCGCATAGGCACTTTTATTCCGAGTAACCAATTTATTCCGCATAGCTTTTAATTATTCCGCATAGAGTCATTTTTCTTATATTCCGCATAGTCTTATTTTATTCCGAATAGAGTTTTCAGTCTTAGTTTTTAAACTTTACTTTCTCCCGCCTTTTTCTTTATTTGCACTTTTACTCGCTTTCCATTTATTTGAAGTTTTAATTTGCGTCATTTATTTTTATTACCTTTAAATTTTCGTCATTTATTTCCCGTCAAGTTTTAATCTTTAATCTTTCATCGTCATTTTTTTCTACCGTCTTTACTTTATCTTTAATTGTTTCAAGTCTTTATTTTTAATTAGTTTTAGACAACGAAACCCCTTTTATTTGATTCACCAAGAACAACTGAGTCGCACAATTTACCAAGAGATCAATTCGAAGAGATACCGAGAAAACGAACTTTAATTGATACAAAAATTCAGTTATTAAAATGGCGCCGCTGCCGGCTCTTTTCGTGAAGATCGAAGGTTTTTTGTGAGAGACGCGTTGGATTTTGGGATCCATTCACTTGTGAACGTTATTTTTCGTGTCCAAAAATTTTCAAAAATCCAAAAACATTTGAAAAATCATAAAAAGCATTTCTTTTTCAAAGTTTTGCACCAAAAATATTCTTCTTGCTTATCTATCTTTTTCTATGGATTTTTATGTCAATTGCGTCGGGTGCGGGAGACGATTGTACGGGAACGACTCTTGTCAATGGTGTACATGTGAGCAGTGCGGAAACGATATCAAAGATACGCAATTAATACCAGGATTTTGTCCTTTGTGCAACTCACTTAATTCGTCCTTTTTGAACCCACCTAATCTTTCCACGTGCATCTATTGTGGAAGCGATTCTCCTTGGCATGTTTCGTGCCCGGTTCAATACTCGTATGATTACGGACAAGAACCGGGGTACAATTATGACAATGAAAATAACTATCCACAAGACGCACCCGACTTTTCTCCTTACCCTTCTTGCCAAACTTGTGGGGGTCCTCATGATTCTTCTTATTGTCAACCAATGAATTATTATGAGCAAAATCCGTGTCCTCAATTTTCTTCACCAATGGATTATTATGAACCAAACCCGGTTTCTAATTCTTCTCCACCGATGAACTACTATGAGCCACAACCATGCTATAATTCAGGTTTTCAACATTTTGAACCCCCACAACACATCATCGATCCTCAACCCTCCTTCGAACAATTGAGCTCCAATGAACAACGGGACAATCTGGTTAAGCAAGTTCAACAAATTCAAGAATCTTGGAACAAGTTCATCGAAAAATATCAAGAGGATCAACGACAGGAGCAAATATCGAATATCGAGACTTATACTCCTCCTCCGGTGTATCCATACTATTACGATGATGATGACGATGAGACTACTATTTCTTGGAATGATCTTACTGCTCAATGTCCTAGCGCTATTGTCATCCCTCCTCTCAATATCCCTAACATGTCAAAGGAGTGCGATACATTGAATGAGCTTAGTGATGTTGGTCTTGATAAAATGTTTGATGATGAGGTTAGTGACATACCAGCTGCTATGGAGCCTGAGGACGACATTGCTCTTACGAAAGAAGTCGATCCTAGTGATGACGATTCTTCTCTCTGCTATGAGAATTTCACTTTTGAAATTTCTCAATCTCCACCGGGAGATGCAGACGATGATGATTTATTCTCTCCGGTTTACGAGAAGTTCACCGATGAACTTAATCTTGTGGATGAGGTGGAAGACGTGCTTCTTCGCGATAGATTACGGAAAGTGCACCTTCTTATTGATCAAATCGAAGCGTTGACTTCTACTTCTCCTTCCGAGTCTTTGCCTCCATCTATTCTTCCCGTTGACGATAATGACCCATTGCTGGAAGAAATTGACATTCACTCCATACCACCAGGTAATGATGACGATGATTTGGAGGGGGACATTATTTTCGCTAATTTGCTTCAAGAAAATATTGTCCCAAGTCCCCCTCCCGAGCACCTTTCATCCTCCCCTTTAGCCACTATTTCGGAGGATGAGTGCTTTGACCCGGGATGTGACATTGATTATGCTATCATTGATGACATCACGGCTTTGCCGAATGCTCAGCCTCCATTGTCTTTGGGGGATGACAATGTGCTTACTATACCCAACCCACCTCCCGTGGATCTTGAATTCACATACTATACGTATGTTGAAAGGACCTTTCTCCCTTTCAAGACTTATCCCCCCGCCTCTCCTTTGTTGATGTCAACTGGGAACGAGGACAAGGTCTTTGATCCCGGTATCACATTCGAGGCTTCCCCATGGACCATTTAATTCGGGGACGAGTCAGGCTTGTGACTCGGTCAACAAAAACAAGCGCTTTTTGGGAGGCAACCCAATTATCTATCTATTTTCACCATAAGTGTAGGGGGGAGCCCCGTGGTGTTTCTTGCTTTCTTTCTTATCATGTGCAGGGATTAGAGCTCCAAAGACACACTCTTGATGACTTTTGACGAACCGTGACTCCGTGTTCCCTTCTTCCCGGTTCTATCCTAAACTCTTTTCGATTCACTATTTTATATATTTTTTCAATATTAAAATAGGAATCTCTTTAGTTGTCCTTTCCTTAGCGAGATTTAAACAACGTGCACAATGTCCTAAGTGTAGGGGAGTTTACTCTCACATGCT
The DNA here is from genome assembly GCA_025667525.1 of Glebionis coronaria. Classification (NCBI taxonomy): domain Eukaryota; kingdom Viridiplantae; phylum Streptophyta; class Magnoliopsida; order Asterales; family Asteraceae; genus Glebionis; species Glebionis coronaria. The sequence goes on along the minus strand of CM046874.1, from coordinate 308,709,595 downwards.
TAAACATTGAGGACAATGTTTATCTTAAGTGTAGGGGGGCTTCTATCGAAGTTAAGTGGCCTTTTCCTTGTATTTGTCCTCATTTTAACCGGAAAATCAATTTTTCGAAATTTTTCAAACTTTTTAAATCTATTTTGGCCTAGTTTTAGTTCCCATTATTTTTGCTACTTTTCTCCTATTTTAATAAAATGGTTTTAGCAAGTTTAGATATCTTAGATATATTAGGCCCGTTGTGAATATTTTGACTCAACCCAAGTTTACTTATCCAAGTTCACTCTAGCTAGTATCCTTAACCATGAAGACCTTAATTGGTTTATTAGGCTAAGCATCCACGAGTCTCATTACTTGAGATTTTAAATTGTGGAGGACGAGAAATGATAGAGTTGGTTACAAGTTTGGTATTCTCTCATTAACTTATGTGAGTTAATTATGATCTTTTTCTCCCATCACTTGCTAATAATTTGTCTGCAATAAGTAAGGTCGTACGATTTGAAAGGTTACTTAGCTTCTAGCCCAAGATCGTTTAAAAGTTGCTCGGTAATGATAAGAGTTCATAGCCAAGGCATAACTTATGAAGCGGGGCGCGAAGATTGGCGAGTCCGAAAAGGCCCTAACAAGGCATGAGGATTCAATTTTATTGCTGAAGATCCAAAGTGATGTGAAAAGCATTATTCCTAAAGTCAATATAAAGGATCAAGACTCACGACGAAAAGCAATCAACTCCCATAAAGATGATGGAGAAGTCTATCTGAAAAGACCCTAACAAGGTATGAGGATAAATAGATCCAAGTCCGAAAAGGAGGCGGATCGTTGTATCTCAAAATCCCAATTAGAGATTGTAGAAATAATCATGAAGTCGTGGTCAACAAAGTTGGAGTACCTCTCAAAAGACTCCAAGTGAAGAAACTCTATGAACGATGAGAAGACCATTATCTCATGCACGTCTCTCAAGATATGAAGTATGAAGTACATGCCAAATATCGGCCCGAGAAAGGTCTCAAATCGCGAACCAAGTTATGCCAAGATATGAACTTTTTGATATCCCGAGAAGCAGTTTTAAGAGATTTTGTCCTTTAGCTAACTATTGATCAAATCGTCCTACTTTGCTTTCAGCCTAAATAAACTATTGAAATAAGTCCAAAAATGCATCTTCATGATCATTCTAAGACAAAAATAAAATATAAGAGATACCCGTAGGAATAAGGGAGTTTAAGTGATTAATTGAACCACATGAGTAAATGTTTGTTATGCTAACTTGTACTAACAATGATCTTGTTTTTAAGCTTGGCATGGGGAACGTGAAACTTGAGGGTGATAAACATTCACGACACCAAAGCCCTAATGTAAGTCTTAGATTTCTTTACAAATTTCTTCCTTGTTGCATTCTATCATTTTCTATCTTTTAAATTTTCCTTAGTTGTTTAATAAAGGCCAAGACGGACTGATTATAATGGAAAGTGTAAACCTTGCTTTATTACTAAGCATTGCATGAGGACATTGCAATGGTGAAGTGTAGGGGATTTGATAGGTGTGAAAACACCCATCCTTTTTACCACTTAATTACAATAATAACCGAGCCAAAACGTGTATTTTATGTCATTTATGTCGGAATTATGCGTGGTTTGTGTTTTTGTTGTGATTTAGGACGAAAAGGTGAAAAGTGGAGAAAACACGGTATTCACGGGCTTTTATCGAAGAAAAAGACGAAAGATGAAGTCGAAAGATCAAGAGTGGAAAAAGAATGGAAGTCCAAGACCAATTCTGAAGATTTATCGAAGAAAAAGTCAAAAGACGGAAGTTTACTAAAAGCCGAAAAACTCGAGTCTTATTTATGAAGAAAATCCAAGACGAGTTTGAAGAAATCCCAAGACAAAGTCCAAGTATTAAGAAGATTAACAAAATATTAAGAAGATTAAGGACTCAAGTGTGCAATTATGAGAAAGAAGAAAGAGGGAGGAAGCTTCCTAAGCTCCTCCCTAATCCCCCTATATATAGATTAGGTAGTTTCAATGTTTAGAGTGTTGGAGGCCTGACAAGCCTTTCTTTCCCATTCTTCATTTTCTTGTTCTTTATTTTTATGCATTTTAATCTCCATGTAATGCACCTTTAATTTTCTTTTAATTCCAAGTAAGTTTCCAATTAATTGATGTTAATCTTTACTTTATTGTTAATCTCCTTCTTCCTTTCTTGCTTGATTTGTTCTTAATCTTTGTGTTCATGTTCTTGAGTTTTCTTATTTTCAATCAAGTGGGTTTTGATTGATTTGGCTTTATTTGTTAGTTTTGATGATTTATTTTGATTGATTATTGTTAATTGATGTTTGTTTTTTGTTTTGGTTTAATCTTTTGGTTTGTTTTGATTAGATTCGCTCAAATTCGTGCTTTATTCTTCATTCCCTGAATCTCGTTACTGTTACTGTTCTTTCCCAGACTTTCCGAATAAGCTTCTTAGTTTTCCCCCTATGCGGAATATCTCTTTTATTCCGAATAGCATGTTTTAATTCTTTCTTATGCGGAATATCAGTTATTCCGAATAGGAGTTCTATGCGGAATGTTTATTTATTCCGAATAGGGCTTCCTATGCGGAATGATTGATTATTCCGTATAAGAGCTGTTTTCCGCATAGGGTCTATCTTTCCGCATAGGGTCTATCTTTCCGCATAGAACCAAATTTTCCGCATAGAACCAAATTTTCCGCATAGATGTGATTTTCCGAATAGGCATATTTTTCCGAATAGAGTGTTTTTCCATTTTTATTCCGCATAGGCACTTTTATTCCGAGTAACCAATTTATTCCGCATAGCTTTTAATTATTCCGCATAGAGTCATTTTTCTTATATTCCGCATAGTCTTATTTTATTCCGAATAGAGTTTTCAGTCTTAGTTTTTAAACTTTACTTTCTCCCGCCTTTTTCTTTATTTGCACTTTTACTCGCTTTCCTTTTATTTGAAGTTTTAATTTGCGTCATTTATTTTTATTACCTTTAAATTTTCGTCATTTATTTCCCGTCAAGTTTTAATCTTTAATCTTTCATCGTCATTTTTTTCTACCGTCTTTACTTTATCTTTAATTGTTTCAAGTCTTTATTTTTAATTAGTTTTAGACAACGAAACCCCTTTTATTTGATTCACCAAGAACAACTGAGTCGCACAATTTACCAAGAGATCAATTCGAAGAGATACCGAGAAAACGAACTTTAATTGATACAAAAATTCAGTTATTAAATTTCTGCTAAGTGCATCTGCTACTACATTTGCCTTGCCGGGATGATACTGTAGATTGATGTCATAATCCTTCAATAGTTCTAATCATCTCCTATGTCTCATGTTCAATTCACGTTGAGTGAATATGTACTTCAGGCTCTTGTGATCCATGAAAATGTCACATGATTCTCCATACAAGTAGTGCCTCCATATCATCAATGCAAACACGACTGCTGCAAGTTCCAAGTCATGCGTAGGGTAATTTTCCTCATAAGGCTTAAGCTGCCGTGAAGCATACGCGATCACTTTCCCATGTTGCATGAGAACACAGCCAAGTCCCTTCCCCGATGCATCATTGTAGATTGGAAATCCACCTGTACCAGATAGGAGAGTAAGAATCGGTGCAGATACTAACTTCTACTTTAGGTCTTCAAAGCTATTCTCTCTTTCTTCAGTCCAGACAAATTTCCCCCCTTTCCGCATCAGTTTGGTCAATGGTCGTGCTAAGCGGGAAAAGTTCTCCACGAACCTACGGTAGTAACCATCTAAGCATAGGAAACTGTGAACCTCTGTCGCTGATGTCGGTCTTGGCCACTTCGTAATTGCCTCAACCTTTGCTGGATCCATAGTGATTCCTTCTGCTGATACAATGTAATATAAGAATGCCACCTTGTCTAACCAGAACTCACACTTGGAGAATTTAGCATACAGATGCTTATGGCGAAGAATCTGTAATACTGTACGAAGATGGTCTTCGTGCTCCTCTTTAGACTTAGGGAATATCAGGATTTCATCAATGAAGACAATGACGAACTTGTCCAAAAATTCATGAAAGATTATGTTCATCAAATCCATGAACACTGCTGGAGCATTGGTAAGGCCAAATGGCATTACTACAAATTCGTAGTGGCCATAGCGTGTACGGAAAGCAGTCTTGGTGATGTCCTGCTCTTTAACCCGTAGCTGATGATAACCCGACCTTAGATCAATCTTGGAGAAATGTTTGGCCCCTTGGAGTTGGTCAAACCAATCATCTGTACGTGGTAGAGGATACCTATTCCTGATGGTAATCTTGTTGAGCTCGCGATAGTCTATGAAAAGATGCATACTACCGTCCTTCTTCTTCACGAATAAGACCAGTGCGCCCCATGGAGATGCGCTCGGTCGAATGAAGCCTCGTTCCAGAAGTTCTTTCAATTGATCCTTCATCTCCTTCAACTCTATGGGAGCCATGCGATAAGGAGCCTTGGAAATCAACTCAGCTCCTGGGATGAGCTCGATATTAAATTCTACTTCACGTGCAGGTGGTATGCTTGGAAGTTCTTCTGGAAATACATCTTGAAATTCTGACACTATTGGCTGATTCTGAATTGGTAGAGATTCAGCATCCATGTCATGAACAGTAGCTAGATAGCCCTCGCAACCATGTAAAACTAATGCACGTGCTTGCAGGGTTGATATGATTTGTACAGACCTTCCAGGTACAAACCCGTTGTGAATGTACTCTGGCGCATTAACATCACCGAAGATGACTCGATATGAATGGCAGTCTATGGTAGCATGATGCTTGGATAGCCAGTCCATGCCCAATATCATGTCAAACTCTACGGGAAGGCTCTTATACACATGGGTTATGCGTACAGAGTCTCTTAAAGGCGTGGAAATATTTAGTATATTCTCTAGTGGCATGGGGAGTATCCTAACATTTTTAGCATAAGCAGTAGAAATGACCGAGTGAGTAGCACCCGTGTCAAATAGAACACATGCAGCTTGACCATACATATACAAGATTCCAGTGATGGTACCTGTTGACTTGTTGGCCTGATCGCGAGATGTCGTGTAAACGCGTCCACTAGTAGGAGGCGGCTTGGTATCAGCATGTCCTGATGTGCCCTCTATCTTGCCCTTGTGGCAGTCCTTCATGCGATGGCCAGGAAGACCACACTTGAAGCATGCGTCGCTGTCGCGACGACATGGTCTTGGGTGCCTACGGTAGCAGGTAGTGCAAAGAGGATGAGTATATCCTCGAGTAGGTGTCCTTGCTGGCTGAGAGCCTGATAAGAACAATATACACGAGACATGAGAATAGGTACAAGGGACGATGCGGATAATTCGTATGATGGATTACCAGTGATAGCTGGACGGTTAGGCTGTGAACCTATCTGGTTCTGGTCCCTCCCGTTACCATGATTCCTGGTAGAAGATTCTCTAATGTGTCAGAATTAAGAACTATTGCATGAAATCATAAGAAAATGAGTAAGTATAAGGACCTGCTGCTGTTTGAGTTTCCAGCGTTGTTACGGTAATTATCATTACCGCCACGCCTATCCGTAGCAGAACGGTCATGAGTATGACCGCTTCCCTTAGGCTGAGTAGGCTGTTGTTGAGTAGCCGGCTGAGACCGATCCCTAGTCTTCTTCCTGGAAGATACAGTTTAAAAGAGATGTAAATATTGACATATGCTGAAAGAATACGGTTTGGTCACCGTTGAATAACGAATGTTTACCTCTTATCGGGTCTCTCTGCTTCCCCGAACTCTTCTCTTTCTTGCAGCATCTCCAGCTTACGTGCTGCATCGGCCACTTGTGCCACAGTGTTGAACGTAGCACACACCAAGTTGGTTGCGACCGATGTACGAAGATCCCACCGGAAGTGGTATGCTTGCTCTTCGGGAGTACCTGCTGCTTCAACAAGAAAACCATCTAAACGAATAAAATGCTGCATGAACTCGTTGTTGTTCTCTCCAGCTCTCTGTCTAATTCCATGGTAATCTCTCTTCAGCTTGTCTTGCTCAGCCTTGGGAAAGAACTGTCCCATCACCAAATCCCTGAACAGAGCCCAAGTCAAAACAGCCACCCAATTATCACCTCCCTCAGACTGCTTCAATGCCTTCCACCATGATAGCACATCACCTTCGAACGGGTAACAGGCCAACCTCGACTTGAAGACGGGGTCACAGCCCATGGCATCAAAGATCTTCTTAATGCGAGCCAACCAACTTTCAGCTTCACTAGGGCTATCTGTCTTCTCGAAGGATCGAGGGCGTAGCTTATTGAATCTATCCAGCCATGTGACCAATGTTGCTGGAGGAGGAGGAGGAGGTACTAGGTGCTGCTGTTGATTGTTGGCAGCCTGCACCTCAACCCTGATTTCGTTCCTTAACTGAGGAAGCATAGCTTGCATTACAGCTTGGACTGCTGCATTGAGTTGTTCCTGCTCGCGTGTGAGAACCATCTGATAGTATAACATAAAAATACATGATTAAATGATCAAAACATAAACTATATACATAAAAAAAATAAAAATTTATACCATTAAATCATGAGAAAAATTTTATGCTGAAAAACTAGTACATGAATGCATGATGCAGTTTTATGAAAACTTTTATATGCACGAGAGTGAACGCCTATGGTCAGTTCACTCAAAACAAAAGACATGCCGAGGGGACGCTAATGATTCAGTCCCAAAGTTAAAAGTTTCGATAAAAGCACATGCGACTAAATAGGGCCGGTCCTGTACCAACCATTACTTAGTCATAAACCTGCGACAATGACATATATATGTATGCATGAAAATAATGAATGCATGAAAACCGACTGTCAGTTCTAGGAAGACCATTGTGACTACCCACTAATCACATGTCGTGTTTTGAGAGCCTATAGGTCGAAGCCTTGGCTCTGATACCATAATTGTTACACCCCATTTTGGTAAATGGAACGTCACGCGTGATTATGGCGTGTCATCAAATCATACAAGGATAAATGTATTAAACATTACATGACCATAAAGGAAATACCGGAAACAAACATCGGTACCTCAAAGTAAAGCTCATCACACACAAGCATAAGTATTGAAAATGAAAAGGACTAAACAATATCCATAGAAATGAGTATCAAAAGTATGATGAAATGAATAAAGTAATGAAGGCTAGGAAGCTTCCAGTCCATATGCACGGACGCTTAAAGTCTACGAGCGTCCCTGAGTACCTGTCGTTTTGGGAACATGAAAGGAAAAACGGCTGAGCATAACGCTCAGTGCACGGATATACAAGCATAGATTAAATAACATAAGCATAAACAATATATAGCAGCAGAAATGTCTAAGTCCTGGAAACCCTAGTGTAACTTAGTAAAATTGGTTTCAAAGTTTGAAAAGCCTTATGTTTATCTTATAAAAACTGTTTAACATGTTTACCATTAGCCAATATAGGTCATGAAATATCAACGTGTATGAATACTTGGAGGGGTGACCTCGTCATGCAATTAGAGGGGCTGCCTCTAATTAATATAAGTTTTTGGGTAGGATGGATCAGCTCCTTATGAAGGATGCAAGGCACACACCAAATTCACCTGAATAATCTGTAAAAACATGTAACCTAGGATACACCCCTACGCCCCACATAATAATAATAATATGGCCAAAAGCTGAAAGTGACGCCACGAGCTATCACTCCGCCGTGGTGCCTCAAGTGTTATGGTTATGGTACCTCCATAACTAGGTGAAACTGTTCATGCATGTATATGGCTTTAGGCATTTAATTAAACATAAGCAAATAAAACATAGAAAACATATACTAGGAAAACAATTGGCTGCATACGGGGAATCCTAATAAGGAAGAATGTCCATACTGAAAGGACGGAGAATCCGTACCTTGTGTCCAGTGAACGAAAAAGATGAACATTGAGAGTCCTACTTCGATCTCACTAATGCTACATAGATAATATACGTGTATAAGTATTCTGATTATTGTATACGTAACTGGTTTTATATCATGTCTTAGCTTGTTTTATATGTTCATGTCATGTTTTACTGATTTTATCGTTATGATGTGTTCATCATGTATTCTGCCTATTCTGATTAAGTATTAGTTGTATTTCTTGTATTATTATACTTGTTGTGTAATAATAAGTAACTTTCTAAAAATAGCAGGTTTTCTAAAAATAGAAAGTTTACAAAAATAGAATGTTTCCAAAAATAGAAAGTTTCCAAAAATACAATAGCTGCCTAAAATAAATAAGTTTCTAAAAATAGAAAGTTTCCATAATTAGAAATAAGCTGGATTATTAAGCTAATAATATAAGCTTAAGTTTTACTGATTAATATTCTAAGTCATTTGATTAAGTAGTATTGTTTATTAATTATTACATGTAAATTAAATAAACTATAGGTTATTAGATTTAATTAAATATAGCATGATTTAATTAAATTAAAGTGTAAATAATACTTTACGTTAAAACATGTATTAATATTTATTATTAATATAACCTAAGTCATGGAAATTAATTAATTATATGCCATATTTTAATAATTAAGTAATTACTTTAGTCTAAAATTAAATCATAAAATACTTAGGTTAAAATCATGTATTATTATTAATAAATAATAACCTAAGTCATGTCCATATTAAATTAATTACATAGCATGTTAAATTAATTTAATTCAATCTTGTAATTATTTAACTTGTAAAAATAAATAATTAACTTGTAAAATAAACCATGAACCGAACCCGTGTTTTAAACCTAAACATGTCATGAACCGGTCCGTGAAACCCCTTGAACCGGACCAACAAACTCTTAATTGTGGCAAACCGGCTTGACCAGTTGCCACGGTTTAGTCAAACCGCCACCGGCTTAAGCCGGTGGTGCTTCTTGTTTTTCAGCCGAGACCCCAAAGACCACAAGGACAACCCCGACATGTGTCGGGCTCCCTTGGTTTGCTTGCTGTCGAGCCACAAAGCCCACACCAAGACCACTTGGTCTCGGTTGTGGTTACACGAGCCACACTAAGAGCTTAGGCTCTCGGTTTGTGTGCGTCGGCCGAACCAAACACCCCATAAACCCATGTTTTTAATACCCCATGATTAGATCAATTTAATTAACATGTTTACTAATTAGTTTTTAAATAACCCCATGATTTCATGTGTTTAGTTCTAATAATAATAAAAAAGAAAAGGTTTGGGTTTACCGAATATGTGAAACAGAAGGGATTAATAACACGAACGATCTTGCAAGAATTGGATCACCCAAAATCAACCAAACACCCCTTCTTGGTGTTTATATGCAGCGGCGAAAGAGAAAAAAAGCCCATTCCTTGTCTATGTCGCGGCTATGTGGATCCCACAAGGGGAAACCCGTTGTTTTTCCGTGTTCTATTTATTTACGTGTTCTCGTGTCGTGTTTACGTGATTCATTTATTAATCGTTTGTGTCTTAAAATATATTTATACGTAATCGTAGTAAATATACGTAAATGCGCAATAATAGGTTCGTGATTATTTACGTTCATGATTTTCTTGTTCGTGATTATAATTATTGTGGATAATAATTATCGTGTGTTAATACGTATTAAATACTTATCGTGTAATAACACGTACATAATACTTGAAACTCCTATTCGTGAAACGTAAACATGCCACATAAGGAAAGTTCTAATCATGTACGTACGATCATAAGGGTACTATTCATGGTAAAAGCATGCGGGTTTTACACCGGATCTCATTGGGAGGGGTCTTGAGATTAGTACTTGTAATTAGGGTTTAAGATAATGATTAAGGATGTATTAGGGTGTATTTAGGGTTTACATATTGTAATTAAGGAGTTTATAACCTTGGTTTAATAGTTTTTACATGTTTTAAGTGATTTTAGGAGGGAAACCGAACTAGCTTCATCTGGAGAGGTCTAAGGTTCAATCCTTTTTATGATTATTATTTTATTGTTTTCGACTGACCTCGTCTTAAGTTAGGTCTTATACATTATGCTTAAAGTTAATAAAGTGTTTGTAATCTTGGTTTAATTAGTTATACAAGGTAAACATGTCTAAAGAGAAAAAAATACCTAGTTTGACCTAATTTGAATTTTATGCATTAAAATGTTGTACATTGTACATTAAGGGTGTTGTAATATTTCTTATGATGATAATATAACTTAGATGTTATGTTAATAAGGTTTGTACATTTGTCTTAAAAGATTGTGCATTGTTTCTAAGTGAAATGGGTGATGTGGTGATTTGGTTATTATGCCTAACTGACTTGTACTTTGTGCTTGATATTTGTACTCAGGGTTTTTGATTAAAAACTTACTCATAATTTATGTATTGTATCTTGTACATATGCTTTGATAACCTGTACAGAAGTGTTGGATTATTATCTTGCATAAAATTAGGGTTTCCAAGTGCTTTTTAGGTTTTTTTAGGTTTTAAGCATGATTTTTATAGTTGAGATGTTTTAATCAATAATGTATTTGTAAAAGTAGATTTAGAACTTTGACTCGACATATTTAGGATTTTTATATCATATAAACATGAGTTGGGTTGGTATTGGTGGTTGTGTGAGTTTCTTTACTTTGCTATGTAAGTCATTTTACATACTTGGTTACTTAAAACAAAGCAAATATTCTTCCATGAAAAAGGGTTTATAAATATAATAGTAATATTCAATGTGGAAAATAACAGGTTGTTATATCATGCAAAGAACGAGATAAAGTGTGAGTTTAGCGCAAAATTGCACGACGAGATTCAATTATATTTGAAATGGACGGAACCTCAAAAAGCACTTGCAAGACATACGGAGGGATTCTGTTTTTCGGATCCTGAATAGATGGATTCACGTTCTCCACTGCTGAAAAATGGAATAGTGAATGAAAAATTTACAAAAACAATAAACATAGAGAAAAGATAGAACATGAAGAAGAGTAAGAACACAATTTTTTTAAAAAGGGATAAATGCTCACTCAGAAGGAATCGAGTGATTAGACCTAAAGCTAGTTTAATACTAGACCTCACTAATCCCCGAAAGTAGCGCAAAGAACTTGATGAGATTCGTTTACTCGGGGTTAATAACCAGCTTTTACTCAGGTTAAAAAGTTCGTTGTTCCAGTCTTGACGAATTGATTATTGGTTCTATGCGTGACTCTATTGTTTTTGGTGAAACAAATATTTTTGGTTGATTTAAAATTTAAATGTGCAAAGACTTAAAAGTAAATGTCGTTAAAATAAATTGACGAGTTAATTAAATTTAAACTAATTTAAAATTAAAGCGTGACGAGAATTAAATATGGACAAATTATAAAAACATAAGCTAAAAATTAAACAAGACAAAACATGAAAAATACTCCCCAATCGGAATATATTCCGATCAAACCTCGTCGGAATATACTACCTTTTCCTGTCGGAATGAAGATCGGAAAACACCAATCCGAATATGTCACTTAATCTGATCGGAATAACCAAACTTAAACCCCCAGATCGGAATGTATAGAACCAACACTGATCGGAATATGGAAGAGATCTGGTCGGAATGCTGATCGGGACCCGTGATCGGAATATCGAAGCTATACCTGATCGGAATACCACAAAACACCTCGATCGGAATGAGGCAAAGAGCACCAATCGGAATAACTGTCACTTACCTGATCGGAATACCCATGACTCCCCTGATCGGAATACCAAAGTCTCCCAAATCGGAATGCTGTTAGGAATATCAAAACCCTAATCCGATTACTCCAATCGGAATGTATAACCCTTTTTCGATTTTTCAGATCGGAATACGGAGGAAAGTACACAAAAGAAGCTAGAAAAATAAGCTATGACTCTAATAAGCACAAGACGAAAATCTTAAGGCAAACTGTATAAAAATAAGCCACTTAAATGAAATTTAAAGACTTTTAAAGCACGAAATGAATAAGCTTTACGAAAAACAACTTTTATATAAAAATAACTTTTGTAGAAACTTAATAAACTTGAAAATAAGCACAAATAAGCTATGAAAATAAATGATCTAACACAATCAAAAGCATAAAAACACAATCTTTAATCAAATAAGCAACACAATAAGCATGTAAACAACAAGAGCAAACAAGAAAGAAAGGTAGAATGAGAGATTAAAAACAAGTTAATTAAAGAACACTTACTTGGAAATTAAATGTATTAAAAGTGCAAGACAAGTATTTAAATGTGCAAGTAATTAAAGGTGCAAGGTAAATAAAAGTGGAAGACTAATTGTCACCTTAGCCAACAAAATGAAAAGTGATTAAAACTAATCTATATATAGGGGAGGATTAGGAAGATTCCTCACCTCCTTCATTTCTTCTTAATTGCGTCATTAGGTCCTTAAGCCTTTAATCTTCATTAATTGCACCATTAGTCCTTTATTCTTCTAATCTTCTTTAAACTTGGACTCTAATGACTTGTGGCTTGGGATTTCTCTTGAACTCGTCTTTTAATTCTTCAATAAAATAGACTTGAGTTCCTCGGCTTTTGATAAACTTCCGTCTTTTGACTTTTTCTTCGATAAATCTTCAGAATTGGTCTTGGACTTCCGTTCTTTTTTCACTCTTGACTTCTTGACTTCGTCTTTTCATCTTTTTCTTCAATAAAAGTCCGTAAATGCCCGTGTTTTCTCCACTTTTCACCTTTTCGTGCTAAATCACAACAAAAACACAAACCACGCATAATTCCGACATAAAAGACATAAAATACACGTTTTGGTCAGGTTATTATTGTAATTAAGTGGTAAAAAGGATGGGTGTTTAAACACCTATCAAATCCCCTACACTTGACCATTGCAATGTCCTCATACAATGCATTAGTTACAAAGCACGTTTACATTTTTCATCAAAATCAATCCACGTTGGCCTTTATTAAAGAGATAGAAATCTATGAACATTCAAAGTAAAGAAATCAAAAACATACCTTGGGTTTTGGAAATGTTATGAATGGTCATCATCCTCAAGTTTTCACTTTCTCCAAACCAAGCTTAAAAACGAGATCATTGTTATTATAAGTTAGCAAACTAACACGAACTCATGTGGGTCGATTATTCACTTAGACTCCCTTATTCCTAGAGGTATCTCTTATATTTTATTGTTGTCTTGAATGATCACGAGGATGCATTGTTTGACTTATTTCGATAGTTATTTAGTCCGAAAATAAAGTGAACGATTTAATCAATAGTTAGCTAAAGGACAAAATCTTTTAAAACTGCTTCTCGGGACCTCATAAAGTTCATATCTTGGCATAACTCTTTTCGCGATTTGAGACATTTCTCGGACCGATATTTGGCAGCGACTTCATACTTCAAATCTTGAGAGACGTTCATGAAATAATGACCTTCTCTTCATAATTGGAATTTCTTCACTTGAACTTTTTGAGAGATTCATACTTGGACCACGACTTCTTCATTTTTCTCCAATCTTTATTTTGGACTTTGATATACCACGATCCGCCTCCTTTTATGACATGGATCTATTTTTCCTCATACCTTGCTAGGGTCTTTTCGGATACACTTCTCCATGACTTTTTGGGAGTTTTTGCTTTTCGTCGTGTGTCTCGATCCTTCATATTGATTTTCGATAAATGATTCTTCACATCACTTTGGATCTTTAGCAACAAAATATAGCCCTCATGCCTTGTTAGGGCCTTTTTGGACTCGCCAATCTTCGCATCCCGCTTCAATAAGTTATGCCTTGGCTATGAACTCTAATCCATACCGAGCAACTTTTAAACGATCTTGGGCTAGAAGCTAAGTAACTTTTCAAATCGTACAACTTTATTTATTAACAGATAAATTTATTAGCAAGCGATGGGAGAATAGGCTTATAATTAACTCACATAAATTCACGAAAAAATACCGAACTTATAATTGGCTCTATCATCTCTCGTTCTCCACAGTTTAAAATCTCAAGGAATGAGACTCGTGGATGCTTAGCCTATTGAATCAAAGTTTTGGGTTTTCGAGTCGTCTATAGGATCTTGCAAATTCTTAGACTTTTTCAAGTTTCGAAATCGCATTTTAAAGTTCCCTTGATAAACGACTCTCTAGGATCAATTATAGGAACTTGCGAAAAGTTCTTGTTCTTAACCCGTGAGAGTTAAGACTTTCGCGTTTTATAGCTCCCTATATAAAAGCCTAGCAAAACTTGACTTAAAAACGTTAAGGATACTAGCTAGAGTAACTTAGATAAGTAAACTCGGGTTGAGTCAAAAGATTCACAACGTTTTGAAAATTAAAACCACTTATTTAAAGATTTATTCTAGCAAGGAAATAAAATAACTATGCAAAGATAAAAACTAATAGGCCAAAATAGAATAAAAATTATGAAAAATGTCGAAAAATTGATTTTCCGGTTAAAATGAGGACAAATACAAGGAAAAGACCACTTAACTTCGATAGAAGTCCCCCCTACACTTAAGATAAACATTGTCCTCAATGTTTAAGCATGTGGGAGTAAAATCCCCTACACTTAGGACATTGTGCATGTTGTTTAAATCTCGCTAAGGAAGAGACAACTAAAGAGATTCCTATTGTAATATTGAGAAATATAAAATAGTGAATCGAAAAGAATTTAGGATAGAACCGGGAAGAAGTGGAACACGGAATCACGGGTCGTCAAGAATCATCAAGAGTGGATCATTGAAGCTCGAATCCCTGATTAAGAGAGGAGAGAGCAAACACCAACGGGTCTCCCCTACACTTATGATAAAAAAAGCGAAAAGATAGATGCATGGGTTGCCTCCCAAGAAGCGCTTGATTTTTGTTAACCGAGTCATTAGCCTGACTCGACCTTGATCATCAACGGAAGAAGCATGAAACATATCCACCAGGATCAAAGACATAGTTTTCGTCCACTAAATAGCACGAGCTTAAGGCGAACAAGGCAAGCCAAAGAAGTGTAGGCAAGGTTCCCTTAAGCAACGATGGAGCACGGTGGAAGCAAGGGTGAAGTGGTGCAAGCATATTTCCATAAGTTCCACAGATATTTCCTTTTATTTCATCAGGTGGATACTGAGATGCCTTAAAGATTGCAATACCGGGGTCGAACACCTTTTCTTTTAGGGGAAAATAGCACTCAGGCTCAGCAGACTGGGAAGAAGATCCGCGAAGAAGCACAACCTCGTCCTCAGAAGGGGGACAAAGAGGTGTTAACTCATACGTGCTGCGGATATTGGTGTCGACCGGTTTCTTCTCCTTTGAAAGAATGGTCTTCAAATCCAAAGTAGGATCAAGACGATAATCTTCAAAATCTAAAGGAGGAGCATCAGTCTCATGAGGGAAGTATGTGTTGAGAAACATAGAGAAGTCTTCCTCAAATGAGTAATCGTCCAAAGTAGGATCGAGTGATGGCGGAGGATCTTCATCATGCGAAGAATCACTCGAAAGAGTATCAGCCTCATCGAAATCATCATACGTGGGTAGCTCGGGATACTCAGAAGTAAGGTCATCAAAATCATCCGAATCTGAGCTAGAATCATCATCATCATAAGCATCAAAGACCGGTGGAGAATCATAAATGGGAGAAGGTTCCAAATTGGGGCGAGAATCATCCACATCATCATGAAAAAGTGGATTATCATCGCAAGACTCGAATAGAGGATTGTTGTAGACAACAAAGTCATCATGCACATTGATCATATTCACTGATTCTCGGCCTCCAAAGGATTTGCCTGTAAGCTTCCCCATTTTGAAAACTTTTGCATCATCCCCGACTCTTAAGATTAACTCGCCTTCGGCCACATCCACTAAAGCTCGTCCGATTCTCAAGAATGGCCGACCAAGTATTAAAGGAATGCGAGGGTCCATTTCATAATCAACAACGACAAAATCGACCGGGAAAGTAAATGTGCCAACTTTGATGAACACGTCTTCGGCTATACCAACGGGGTAAGCGAGAGTGCGATTTCCAAGTTCAAGAGTCATCTTTGTTGGAGTGAGGTCAGGCAATGATAGTGTTTTCCAAACACTCAAAGGCATCAAATTAATACTAGCCCCGAGATCAGCAAGGGCAGTAAATTCTTCAGTTTTGTTGAACACGCAAGGCAACACAAAACGACCGGGATCTCCAAGATTTTCCGGAAGTTCTTTAAGAATAACTGCAGAGCAGTTTTCATTTAGGCGTGTGTTGGCGAGCTCAATTAACTTCTCCTTCTTGTTAAGCAATTCCTTAAATGCTTTCACAATTTTGGTCATGTGGACAAGTGCTTCAAGAAAGCTAATGTTGAAGTTCATTTGAGAAATCATCTTGATATAGCTCGTCACTTGAGAGTCCTCCTTGGTTAGCATTTTGGTCTTGCCTAAACGAGAGGGATAAGGGATATTGGGTTTGGGTAGTGAGGGTGCAGGTGTAGTAGGTAAAGGTTGAGATGTTGAAGGGTCCTTCCTAGGTACATCGTCAGGACGAGGCGGAGACGGTAATGGTGCACTAATACTAGGTGTAGGAGGAGTAGGGATACATGGTGGTGGAGGAGGTGTAGATGATGGGGGTGGGATTGGTGGATCGACAATGGTAATTCCACTACGAGTAGTAATAGCACTCACATTTGCTCGCGGATTGGTGACGGTGTTTGAAGGTAGAGAACTTGCAGTAGAAGGTTGAGCGGCGGGCAAGAAACTAGTAAGCATATTCTTCAAGTCATTCATTTGATTACTGAAGGAGGACTGAATGTTATCTCGAAGCTCGGATCTAATCTCATTTCCTTGCTTTGTGATATCTCCTTTCAGATTGATAATTTGACTCTGTAGATTCTTGATTTGCTCACCGTGGGTTCTCATGATGGCTTCAACATCGAAATTACTGGGTGGGGTTGTGGAGTGGGTGGGTGATACGGATTAGAAGCTCTTGGTGGGATTTGGTTGCTTCTAGTGTAGTTGTTGGCGGGGTTTTGGTTTTGAGGAGAAAAACCGGGTGAAAGGTAGTTGTTTGGTAACTCAGCAGATTTCTATCCCCTTGAGGTCGAGCTTGGTATTCGGTGAATAATTACCATAAGCTGCATACACATTTTCCGGATTTCCTTGAGTCGAAGGACAATCGGTGTATGAGTGAGGACCACCGCATGTTTCACAAGGAGTAGCAACAACTTTAACTTGTTGTTGTTGTTGGTTTGAAGCCAAGAGTTGCATACTTCTGCTCAGGGTTTGATGAAGTGGAGGAAACATTGACTCTCGGGTTGTTCCTTGAAGAAGCAGAGGAATCCCAGTTTTTGTGGTGAGTAGTCATGTTCTCAATAAGCTCTCTACACTCCTCGGGTCTCCTTTTCATGAATGTGCCACCGGCGGCTGCATTAATCGTATCACGATCTCGAAAAGTCAAACCATTGTAGAAAGTATCAATTAATGTAAATGGAAGCATGTTGTGGTTTGGACAACGATCAATCAAGACATTATATCTCTCCCAAGCATCAAAAAGAGATTCATCGGGATCTTGCATGAAACCGCTGATTTGATTGCGAAGGCTCGTGACCATGGATGGTGGAAAGTAGCGCGACAAAAAGCGTTGAGTCATGTCATCCCAAGTGTGAATAGAATTCTTCGGGAGACGATCAAACCATTTCTCGGCATGATGCGATAAAGTATGTGGAAAGAGTTGTAGGCGAAGAACATCCATTCTGGCACCAGGTAACTTCATGCTTTGGGTGATTGTAATGAACTTGTCGAGGTGTTTGTTGGCATCATCATCATGCATTCCAACGAATGGATTTGTTTGCACTTGCTGAATCATGTGGTGCTTCAACGAAAACTCAGGAGCGTTGATTTGCATCGGCGCAATCGGTCCTCCTCGTCCAAACATGGTAGGTTGACAAAGCTCTTCCATTGTTCGAAGATCGGGCTGTGGAAGAACATTGTTGTTATTGTTGAGGTGCGGTGGATTGTTGTTTACACCTGACATAGCTAAATCTTCTTGAGTCTCGGGCTCTTGATAAGTAGAAGATCTAGTACGCATACACCTGAAACTACAAAAGAAAAGAAAACCAAACACAAAGACAATATATATACACAAGATAGATAAAATCTTTTTGGATTTTTGAAATTTTTAATTTTTTTTATGGATTTTTTTTGAAATTTTTTTTTTAATTTTTATGATTTTTTGAAATTTTTTTTTTATTTTTTTTATTTTTTTTAAGCAAGAAAATAACGCTCACAAGTGAACGGATCCCAAAAAGCAACGCGTCTCTCACAGAAAACCGTTATCTTTACGAAAAGAGCCGGCAGCGGCGCCATTTTAATAACCAGCTTTTACTCAGGTTAAAAAGTTCGTTGTTCCAGTCTTGACGAATTGATTATTGGTTCTATGCGTGACTCTATTGTTTTTGGTGAAACAAATATTTTTGGTTGATTTAAAATTTAAATCTGCAAAGACTTAAAAGTAAATGTCGTTAAAATAAATTGACGAGTTAATTAAATCTGAACTAATTTAAAATTAAAGCGTGACGAGAATTAAAAATGGACAAATTATAAAAACATAGGCTAAAAATTAAACAAGACAAAACATGAAAAATACTCCCCAATCGGAATATATTCCGATCAAACCTCGTCGGAATATACTACCTTTTCCTGTCGGAATGAAGATCGGAAAACACCAATCGGAATATGTCACTTAATCTGATCGGAATAACCAAACTTAAACCCCCAGATCGGAATGTATAGAACCAACAATGATCGAAATATGGAAGAGATCTGGTCGGAATGCTGATCGGAACCCGTGATCGGAATATCGAAGCTATACCTGATCGGAATACCACACAACACCTCGATCGGAATGATGCAAAGAGCACCAATCGGAATAACTGTCACTTACCTGATCGGAATACCCAAGACTCCCCTGATCGGAATACCAAAGTCTCCCAAATCGGAATGCTGTTAGGAATATCAAAACCCTAATCCGATTACTCCAATCGGAATGTAGAACCCTTTTCCGATTTTTCAGATCGGAATACGGAGAAAAGTACACAAAATAAGCTAGAAAAATAAGCTATAACTCTAATAAGCACAAGACGAAAATCCTAAGGCATACTGTATAAAAATAAGCCACTTAACTGAAATTTAAAGACTTTTAAAGCACGGAATGAATAAGCTTTACGAAAAACAACTTTTATATAAAAATAACTTTTGTAAAAACTTAATAAACTTGAAAATAAGCACAAATAAGCTATGAAAATAAATGATCTATGATTGTAGTGTTTTACCACACTTTAGGAAAAGAGGGTAAAAGCGGTAAGTATCGAGTGATGATTTAGGAAAATCAACACTAATGACCCTTAATGAAATGAAAGTTCGTTTCCCAAGGAGGTATATGTGTGTGAGAAATTTGTTAAATGTTTGTGATTAATGATTGGTTTAGAAGGGGATGAGAAAAGAAGATGACGAAGACGTAAAAAATAAAAATAAACACTACTAGAAAGTTAAGACGTAGAACCTTAAAAACCACAAAAATAAAAATAAATTCTTAAAATTACCAAAAGTTCACCAAAAATCAAAAATAATAAACTAAGAGTTTACCAATGATCAAAACTTTTTCAAACCTTTTAAATAATTAAATATTCAATTTTTAAATGCTAGTTAAAGCCCGAAAAATCAAATAAATTATCAAAAATCCTAAATAAAGATTTTTCAATTGGTAAACCTCTAAAATGACCTAAAAAGATTAAAAACTATTTTTAGAAATTTTAAAACTAATAAAAACTATTTAAAATGATTTAAAAACTATTAAAAATTAAAATAATTATAAAAATTAATCTAAAAGAGATAAAATTATTCTAAAAGTTGCTAAATTCCTATTTTAATGTATTAAACCTAAGAAAAATGTAAAAAGTTGGAAAATGTGAAATTTTAAAAATAATAATAAAATAATATTAAAAATCCAAAAATTATAAAAAATTATAAAAACTTGCAAACTAGTTTATTTTAACCTAAATAATCAGAAAATCAAAGTGAAATTACCAGAATACCCCTATTGGGCCCTTAAATGGGCCAAAACCAAAAACAGTAAACCAAATTGGGCTTTTGGGCCCAAAAAGTCAAACTTGGCCCAATTGACTTGGAAAAGCCCTATCTGACTTAAAATTCAATTCTAAGAACAAAACTCTAAAGGCCCAAAAGCTGAATATGAGCTTATCACAGCTTATTTAACACTCAGCTTATTCTTATTGGGCTTTTCAGCCCATTAAGCCATAAGCTAATGCCATAAGCTCTAATTTGACACACAACCTTCTTTTGGGATGCTTATGAGATCTGTAAAAGAAATTTTCAAAAAGCTCACTCAATAAGCCAGAAATAAGCAAAGAAAAATTTCACTAAAAGACAAAATAGTCAGGATTGAGAAATAAGGAACCTCAGAAGCTCTAGTTTGTTGCAAAAGCTCACAAATAGCTTAACTAAGAATAATCAATCATGAAAATCACAAAAAAGCCAAGTAGAATAAGCTGTAAGAACAGATAAGCTGGCTGAAAAAGCCAAATAAGCTAGTTTTCTAGCAAAAGCTTAACCAAAAGACTTGTAACCTTCCAGATTTGATATTAAGCTGAGAAAAATGATTTCTATTACAAAAGATAAGTTGTTGCATGTACCAATAAGCAAAACAGATTCAATAAGCTTAGAAACCAAGTTTGACCAAAAGTCAAACGTTGATAAGTTGAAATCAAACCCTGACAGGAACAAAGTAGGCGTTGACAGACTTAATGAAGTGTAAGGACTTGTTTTTCACCCTGCTGGTCAAGGTTTGAGTGCGAACCTTGTGAATCAAGGCTTACCAGTTGGGTAAACTTGATGTGTTTTGGCACAAATAAGCCAATAAGCCACTGGGCTTATAAGCTATGAACAAAGCAATCCAAATAGCCAAATATTCTCACAAGCAGCATACAAATAAGATCCAAGCAACAATACAACAATCCTAATGCTAGAAATCACAATGCAACACCAAATGAGGTGGTCACTTTGCTGATGCAAATGACCACTTCAGCAAACTTTGATAAGCTATAAAAACCACAATAAGCCACCAAATTCAACAAGCAGATAACCAATAGATAGCTTATCCCAAACTATTCCCAAACTAAATTTCAGAACTTAGATCCAACAAACAAAGAAGTTATTGGATCTGATGTGTTTGACCCAATTGAAAACCAATTTTATCAGATTTTTGCAAAACTTAGAATCCCTTTTCCAAACTTTCAGAAAGTAAACCAATGGCTAAAACTTGTGTATTAGGACTTGTTTAGACCACCCAAACCCTAAGAACCAAGGGCACAAGGCCACAAGGCCTTGATAACCAGTAATCCCAAACAACCCTTAATCAAGCACTTAACAAAGGAACTTGTGATTTTAACTAATAACCTACTGATTTTAATGATAAAAACACTTAAACAATAGCAACTAACACAATCAAACTCAAAAATCACCAGCACAAACACCAATACTCAAAATCAAAGCACCAAATCAAAATCAGTCATAAACATGAAATTTTGAGTGGAATCTTAACAAGGGATTATACCTGCCTTCCACAACATCCTAGGAAGGCCAGCAATGCTCCTTGGACCTTGTTTAACAACTAGAACAAGACCAAGGTACTTCAATGAAGATGATGCAATCTGCCTTGGTTGATGGTTCAAAGTAGACCTCAAGGACTTTATATCTTAAACACAAACAGCAAACAACTCAACCAAGGGCTCTAATCCCTTCACAAGCTTGGTGTCGACTAGCTTGTAAGAGCTTATAGAAAATGGTCAAGGGTTAGTACACAAAATAAGCCAAAACAGAACCTAGGATTTCAAGGTATTCAAACCTTAAAAACCTTATGAAACAAGACTTGCCTTAACCACAAGATTAAGGTAGGCCTTAACAATCAAATGGAACTCAGAATTAGGCTACTCAAACACCAAACTTTTAATTAAATCAAAAAGAGATTTCATAATTTCAGAAATTCAAATTTTATTTAAACTTAAAAAGGAATTACAAAGATAATAGCCTAAAACTGGAACAAAGGGACTCTCACATGTTGAGGTCTCCTTTTATAGGCAAATGCCTGGCTACACTATTCACAAACCCTAGATGTGATTTCTCTAAAATGCCCTTGAGTCCTTGAGTGCGTTTGTTGTTGATGAGCTGTCCAAAGTGATCCCAAACGTTCATTTTAGCTTTGGAATGAAGCATTGATCCTTAGTTGTTGATCTTGACACGTGGTATGACTTGGAGGGCAAGTACTCATGTGATGGGTGAAACGGTTTGAAGGGTGGGGTCCTTTGGGTGAGTGGGAGTGTGAGTTTAGGCATGGGATAGATTCGTGTGAAGGTTAATTGTGTTTTGGTGTAGGTAATTGTAAAAACCCCCTTGTTGGTAAAAAGTTAAAACTGGGTTCATACGTGTGAATAGTGACACGTTTGATCCGTTTTCTTAGGGAGAAAGTTGTTTGGCGCATGTTTAGGGATTTAAACTTCCAAACTTGGCAGTTTTGGTCCTTTTTCTTCATTTCTTTTCTCACTTGTGAATAAAAGTCTGTCAGCGCCCATTTATACTTGTAACAACTTTGACAACTTGACATTTTTTGCACAAAACTTTCCAAAAGGTGTATCAAGGGTTATTTTTGGAACTTTTGCATATTTGAAGGACTGATTTTGGACATTTTTGATCTTCAAAGGTCTTCAATGTATCTTTGGCTTGATGAGGGACCATAATTGACAATGTTGAATAGTTGAGGGACTAAACTTGCCATTTCTCCATAAATGAAGGACCTTTTTTTGTAATTTTGACAAACTTAAGGGACCAAACTTATAATTATCAATATACAAGGGTTTTAAGTGTCATTTCTTCAATAAATGAGGATCAATCTTGTTTGTCTTCAAGGGTATTTGATGAATATTCCATGATTAGGGCCCGGTTCTTTGTACGGCTTCGTTTCTCGTGTCCGTTTTTCCTTGTATCTTGTGATCTTTTGTCTTTTTCACGATATCCATACCTAAAATACACAAGTAAACAAACACAAGCATATATATGGTATATTATGACATTTTTATGCATTTAAAGCCCGAAAAGAACGATGAGATCATGTATAAATGCCATCTCATCACTCCCCCATACTAAGCCATTGTCGTGCCCTCACGCAATGCTAGAATTAAGTATCGTAGCATCACCAAAGTTCAATTTTATTAACCTTTATTGAAAAGTAAAAGACTTGCAATATACTACGATGATGTGTAAAGACATAATGTATGATTTTCATCACAAAAAGTGACTTTTAGGGTCAAAGAATAGAAACAAGTTAATGTCCCTTAGAGTAAACTTCTTCATCCTTGATTGTCATACATTCCATGCTAAGTGCAAAAACGAGATCATTGTTGGTACAAGTCACAATGCTAACACTACTCATACGTCCAAATTTTGTAATACTTTTTCTCCCCGCAATCCTAGTTATTATAAAAGGAAATGGGTTACTAGCATTTTTATCTATTTATCATGGATCACAAGTGATTCATGTTGACTTATTTGAGTAGTTATTAGTCCGAAAGCAAAGTAGCACGATTTGATCAATAGTTAGCTAAAGGACAAAATCTTTTAAAACGGCTTCTCGTGTATCTCCTTAAGTTCATATTTTGGCATAACTCGTTTCACGATTTGAGACCTTTCTCGGACCGATATTTGGCATGTACTTCATACTTCAAATCTTGGGAAGACGTTCTTGAAATTATGGTCTTCTTTTAATATATTTGGAATTTCTTCACTTGACGTTTTTGAGAGATTCTTCATATTGGACCACGACTTCATCATTTTTCTTCAATCTTTACTTTGGATTTTGATATACAACGATCCGCCTCCTTTTCGGACTTGGATATATTTATCCTCATACCTTGTTAGGGTCTTTTTGGATAGACTTTCTCCATGATCTTTAGGGGAGTAATTGCTTTTCGTCGTGTGTCTCAATCCTTCATATTGATTTAGGAATAATGATACTTCACATCATCTTTGGATCTTTAGCAAAAATAGAGCTCCTCATGCCTTGTTAAGGCCTTTTTGGATAACCGCCAATCTTCGAGTCCCGCTTCAATAAGTTATGCCTTGGCTATGAACTCTATTCAACCCCGAGCAACTTTTAAACGATCTTACGCTAGAGGCTAAGTAACCTTTCAAATCGTACGACCTTACTTATTGCAATTATGATTTATTCCTAATGCATTGATCTTATGGGAAGAAAAAGCCACAATTAAAAACATATGAGTTTTTGAAAGAACACTTTCGTGTTCTACGTTTAGCATGATCACTTGTCTAACTCTATCATTTCTCGTTCTTCACTATATAAAGACCTCTAATTAAAGAGACTCGTGAATACTTAGCCATGCAAGTCAAAATTAAGCCAAATTTGGATTAGCTTTCATTAAGACTATATCAAATCAAAGTTTTGGGTTTTCAAGCCACCTATAGGATCTTGCACTTTCTTGGACTTTTTCAAGTTTAGAGAATGCGTTTTAAAGTTCCCTTGATAAGTGACTTTCTAGGATCAATTATAGGAACTTGCGAAAAGTTCTTGTTCTTAACCCGAATGAGCTAAGACTTTCGCGTTTTAAAGCTCGTTATATAAAAGTCTAGCAAAACTTGAATTGAGCGGGTTAAGGAATGTAAATGGCTCCAAATGCCCATCAAGCCAAATATTAACTCTTATTCTACCCAACGGAAAATATACATTCGTGTCTTAAAAACACTTATGAAAACTAAGAAAAATTTAAAATTTGGCCATTTTTAGCCTTATTAGCAACAAAAACATTGAAAGTTGGAAAAACGTGAGGGCGTAGCAAAGCAAGTACCTATTCACCCCCCCATACTAAAAGTAAACATTGTCCTCAATGTTTCGAGTCTAAAGGTGGAGCACCCCCATACTAGAGACGAAGAGTCGAATGCTTAGGATCTAGCATGGAAAGGGTGATCAACAATATATCTAAAGCCGTTTATTAAGTATGCTAAAAGATAATTGTTAGAACAATAAAGGATATGTCATGGAATCGTGAAAAACTTCTTCAAACGAACGATGGAGGCTCACGTAAACGAACACGAGAGTCTTCAATCGTAGATGATGATGATCTAGATAACACAATCACAAACAACCACGAGACAACGAGTTGAAAAGGGTACAAGTCCCCTTATTAGTGAATAGTGAGCATAAAGGATAAGCATGGGATCTCCCCCACGAGGTACCTCGTTTTTTTTACCGAGTCATGAGCTCGACTCGATCCCCTCAAAATGTGAACATTAGGGATTAACTTGGTGTGGTCGATTTTTAGTGGGGCTTACATGATAAACAAGGCCTAAAAAGCAACCGTTATTAAGGACTAAGTCCTTAGATCGTGCAAAATACCGGGATCGAAGATGGCGTTCTCGTTTTCATTGGAAAAACAAATTAACGCCACTTCAACATGTGCCATAAACTCAAAGAGTTTGAAGAAAAGAGATGAGAAGTAGAAGGGTGGGACAATTGGTATGACAAACTTTTGAGCTACTCGAGGTAGACTCGCACCAAGCAAATAGATATAGTTTCCATTTATTGCATCGGTGGAAGACCGAGATTTCCCTTTACATGAAATTCCGGGATCGAATATCTCGTCCTCGGTGGACAAGGATGAGGGAACATAAGGGGCTTCCCCCATACTAAAACCACACAAAGCATCGTCAAAAGGAGTAGACGAGCTTGTAGCACTCAAATCACGTGGTGATGACGGAGTTAGATTTGTAGAAAAATCAATTAAGTCACATTTAAAATCTTTTCCTTTTTTATCTTTTAAACTCTCTTTATGAAAACCCTTTTTGATTATGTCGAAAATATTTGGTGTTTCTAAGATGATGTTAGTCACACTAAAAATTCTCACATTTGTAAACCGTTTTGGTTGTGGTGGTGGCAAGTTCTCAAAATGCTTATCGACAAAGAAAACCTCCCCATCGGGGTCTACATATTCATCATCCGAAAGATCTTCCGTAGAAACCGGCAATTTATCAACACTTTTCAAGAATGAATGTTCTAGGTGAGGTGAAGGATTTTTCGATTCAAGTATTGACAGTTTCTTCTTTGTAGGCTTTACACTCATAACCTCCACCGGCGGAGGAAATGGTAAATTGTTTTTGGCGACATTTCGTAAAACTCTTGGTGAAAATTCTTTGCAAACGACTTTGGTTGAATTACCATGGTTTAAAGTTGCAATAGAATAGACATGAGAAAGATTGGAGTTTTGTGTTGCATTGATGACAAGTTCATCCTCATTGAAACGAAGGGTGATTTTTCGAGCATGAACATCGATAAGTACTCTTGATGTATCCAAAAATGAACGACCCAAAATGAGAGGAACTTTTCGATCGATAGGAATGTCTACAATGATAAAGTCAACGGGATAGTAAAACTTTCCGACTTTAACAAAAACTTCCTCGGCTACTCCACATGCTAAAATCATAGAATGATCGGCCATCTCGATAGACATGTTCGAAGGAGTAAGAGCCGGAATCGAAAGCGATTTGAAAATCTCAAGAGGCATTAAATTAATACTAGCACCAAGATCGGCCAAGGCGTAGCATTCCTCCATATCTTGAATTGCACACGGAATCAAAAATTTACCGGGATCACCGACTTTTTGTGGTATGCGGCTAAGAAAAACCGATGAACAACTAGACGATTGTTGTAACTTCTCTTTGTTGTTTAGCATACTTTTGAAGTTTGCGGCAAATCGAGGCATCATGATAAGAGCGTCAGAAAAACTTATGTTAAAATGTAAATCACGAAACATTTTCATAAATAGCTCAAATTGATAATTGTTCCGTTCTTGTGCCTTTTCTTTGTTACGTCTCGAAGGGTAGGGTAAAGGTGGTGTGGGTTGGTCATTAGGCAACGACCTTGGAAACTCGGGTTCCACAATTGGTATTGGTTCAACCGTAAGTGTGGTTTGAGCGGTACTTCGTGGGATTGTAATGTGCTCCTTTTCGACCATCACCTCTGGTTCTTTCTCGATTTCCTTCTCTGTAGAAGTACTTGGACGAGAGATTGGTTCCTTGAAAGTTTTACCACTTCGTGTAGTAATAACCTTCATTTCTCCCCTCGGGTTGTTAATGGTATCACTAGGAAGACCACCCGAGGAAGAGGGTTTACACATGATTGCTTCAAACATCTTAGCCATTCGGTCGTCAAATTTTGATTGCCTAGCATCCGCTTTTAATAACTCTTGCTTAATCACATGTTGTCCTAATTCCATCTTTTGTTGATTTTGTTGAAGACGTTGGACATTTCCTTCCATTTTGTTTGCATGAGTTTTAAGTTCATTAGCAAGTTCATTTTTTAGCTCGTTTTTCAACTCGGATCTTAAGCTAATCATCTCACGTTGCATGTTATCAAATTTAGCATCATTTGCTTTAGCATAATCCAAAAATTCTCCTTGCAAATTTTTAGTGTGAGCATTTTGAAAACCTTGTGTAGTGTTTTGAAAATCACGGTTTTGATTTTGATTAGAAATTTGTCCATTCCCATTTTGATAATTCCCTTTGTTGTAATTGCGTGAATTGCCTTGGTAATTACCTTGGTTGTTGTTTCGATAATTGTTAACGTTTTGGTTTGGTGGAGCTTGATTTTGGCGGGAACCTTGACCGTTTTGGTTGTAATTTCCCGTTGCTACATAAGCACTCGAAGTGTTACCATCCGCGGTAATGCACTCGGAAAGATCATGAGCTCCCCCACAAGACAAACAACTCTTAGCAACCGCTTTAACCGAAGCGGAATTGGAAGCTTCTTGAGCCTTCCAATGGGACATAAGATTAGCAAATCTATCAAAAAACCGATTTTCCTCATTAGCTTCATCATGTAAGGCGTTAATGCTACGAGACTATTGTGACGATGATGACGAACCCAAATTGGCAACACTCGGTGTGTTACGAGGGCTATAAACCTTAGATCTATTTTCGATGATTTGTAAAGCCTCATTTGTCGTCTTGCACAAAAAATTACCACCCGCGGCGGCATTCAAAAAATCTCGTTCATGATCATTAAGCCCATTATAAAAAGTATCAACTTGATGCAATTCCGAAAAATCATGGTGTGGACATTCATGTAACATTTCTTTAAAGCGTTCCCATGCCATTGAAAAACTTTCATTATTTCTTTGCACAAATCGTGAAATCTCATTTTTCAAGTGTGTTGTTTTAGATGGTGGAAAAACTTGTTCACAAACTTAGAAACGAGATCGGCCCATGTCAAAATCGAATTTGGCGGTTCTTTCTCGAGCCAAATTTTTGCGGGTCCATCCAACGAGTAAAGAAACAACATCATCTTAATGGCGTCATGTGGAACATCCTTAAACTTGCTAGTGGCGGTGAGACGGTTAAAATTGCTAATATGGTAATGCGGGTTGTCTTTCTCATGACCTCTAAACTTATTTGCTTGCAACATCGACATTAAACCCGTCTTAATCTCGAAATTCTCCGCAAGGATGGCGGGAATCACAATAGCCTCTCCAAAACCCTCGGTGGGTGCTTGTAGCAACTCCATCATAGTACGATTAGCCATGACGACTTCTTGTTCTACAATAGGTTCAACAATTGGAGGTTCTTCTACAATCAACGTCTCTTGATTGGCTTGCTTTTGAAGTCGTTTACGAGCTCGTTTTGCTTGATTACGAGTGATCATAAACTTCACGAAGAATGGGAGGTGAGCAAAGAAGATTCTTTTTGGGTGTTTTGTGAATTTTCAATTTTTTTTTTTTGTGTTTTTGATGATATTTAATTTTTTTGGATTTTGGTGTATCTTCGTAGACAACAATCTACAAAATCTCTCCTCGAATCAAACTCTTGATTAAAGAAGCCTCAAATGAATGAAAACGATCACGTGGAGTGAACGCCTTCAAGAGGGTTTAATCACAAAGAAACCAAGCAAATATATTATACGTAATAATACTTTGGGCGGCAAAACCCTCGATTGGCCTTCAATCTCAAAATACTCACAAGCAAGCGGGGAAAGAGGCGGCGCGAAGCACTTAAGAGCCTTTTTCCTTAGGGTATATTTTATAATACCCGCCTTATACCCATCTTATAGTTTGTATCTTTCAAAATCGAGCTTCACGAAAGTATTTATCTATTTTTGCCTTTTTCTTTTTGTTTGAGATTCGAATACAATAATTGAGTGAGGAAATCCCAATTAAGGTTGTGTTTTCACACTTTTGGAGATATTGTTTATTGATTGTGATACTTAATACAATATATTAATAATATTTGTACAAGAAAAACTAAGAAAACCGATAATACGTATTAGTAGAGTTCTACTAATACAAATACTATATGGTTAATATTAAAAACAACAATACAAATTAATCACGACACACCTCCCCGGCAGCGGCGCCAAAATGATTGTAGTGTTTTACCACACTTTAGGAAAAGAGGGTAAAAGCGGTAAGTATCGAGTGATGATTTAGGAAAATCAACACTAATGACCCTTAATGAAATGAAAGTTCGTTTCCCAAGGAGGTATATGTGTGTGAGAAATTTGTTAAATGTTTATGATTATTGATTGGTTTAGAAGGGGATGAGAAAAGAAGATGACGAAGACGTAAAAATAAAAATAAACACTACTAGAAAGTTAAGACGTAGAACCTTAAAAACCACAAAAATAAAAATAAATTCTGAAAATTACCAAAAATTCACCAAAAATCAAAAATAATAAACTAAGAGTTTACCAATGATCAAAACTTTTTCAAACCTTTTAAATAATTAAATATTCAATTTTTAAATGATAGTTAAAGCCCTAAAAATCAAATAAATTATAAAAAAGTCTAAATAAAGATTTTTCAATTGGTAAACCTCTAAAATGACCTAAAAAGATTAAAAACTATTTTTTGAAAACTATTAAAACTTAAAATAATTATAAAAATTAATCTAAAAGAGATAAAATTATTCTAAAAGTTGCTAAATTCCTATTTTAATGTATTAAACCTAAGAAAAATGTAAAAAGTTGGAAAATGTGAAATTTTAAAAATAATAATAAAATAATAATAAAATAATATTAAAAATCCAAAAATTATAAAAAATTATAAAAACTTGCAAACTAGTTTATTTAATCTAAATAATCAGAAAATCAAAGTGAAATTACCAGAATACCCCTATTGGGCCCTCAAATGGGCCAAAACCAAAAACAGTCAACCAAATTGGGCTTTTGGGCCCAAAAAGTCAAACTTGGCCCAATTGACTTGGAAAAGCCCTATCTGACTTAAAATTAAATTCTAAGAACAAAACTCTAAAGGCCCAAAAGCTGAATATGAGCTTATCACAGCTTATTTAACACTCAGCTTATTCTTATTGGGCTTTTCAACCCATTAAGCCATAAGCTAATGCCATAAGCTCTAATTTGACACACAACCTTCTTTTGGGATGCATATGAGATCTGTAAAAAGAAATTTTGAAAAAGCTCACTCAATAAGCCAGAAATAAGCAAAGAAAAATTTCACTAAAAGACAAAATAGTCGGGATTGAGAAATAAGGAACCTCAGAAGCTCTAGTTTGTTGCAAAAGCTCACAAATAGCTTAACTAAGAATAATCAATCAAGAAAATCACAAAAAGCCAAGTAGAATAAGCTGTAAGAACAGATAAGCTGGCTGAAAAAGCCAAATAAGCTAGTTTTCAAGCAAAAGCTTAACCAAAAGACTTGTAACCTTCCAGATTTGATATTAAGCTGAGAAAAATGATTTCTATTACAAAAGATAAGTTGTTGCATGTACCAATAAGCAAAACAGATTCAATAAGCTTAGAAACCAAGTTTGACCAAAAGTCCAACGTTGATAAGTTGAAATCAAACGCTGACAGGAACAAAGTAGGCGTTGACAGACTTAATGAAGTGTAAGGACTTGTTTTTCACCCTGCTGGTCAAGGTTTGAGTGCGAACCTTGTGAATCAAGGCTTACCAGTTGGGTAAACTTGATGTGTTTTGGCACAAATAAGCCAATAAGCCAGTGGGCTTATAAGCTATGAACAAAGCAATCCAAATAGCCAAATATTCTCACAAGCAGCATACAAATAAGATCCAAGCAACAATACAACAATCCTAATGCTAGAAATCACAATGCAACACCAAATGAGGTGGTCACTTTGCTGATGCAAATGACCACTTCAGCAAACTTTGATAAGCTATAAAAACCAAAATAAGCCACCAAATTCAACAAGCAGATAACCAATAGATAGCTTATCACCCAAACTATTCCCAAGCTAAATTTCAGACCTTAGATCCAACACACAAAGAAGTTATTGGATCTGATGTGTTTGACCCAATTCAAAACCAATTTTATCAGATTTTTGCAAAACTTAGAATCCCTTTTCTAAACTTTCAGAAAGTAAACCAATGGCTAAAACTTGTGTATCAGGACTTGTTTAGACCACCCAAACCCTAAGAACCAAGGGCACAAGGCCACAAGGCCTTGATAACCAGTAATCCCAAACAACCCTTAATCAAGCACTTAACAAAGGAACTTGTGATTTTAACTAATAACCTACAGATTTTAATGATCAAAAACACTTAAACAATAGCAACTAACACAATCAAACTCAAAAATCACCAGCACAAACACCAATACTCAAAATCAAAGCACCAAATCAAAATCAATCATAAACATGAAATTTTGAGTGGAATCTTAACAAGGGATTATACCTGCCTTCCACAACATCCTACGAAGGCCAGCAATGCTCCTTGGACCTTGTTCAACAACTAGAACAAGACCAAGGTACTTCAATGAAGATGATGCAATCTGCCTTGGTTGATGGTTCAAAGTAGAACCTCAAGGACTTTATATCTTCAACACAAACAGCAAACAACTCAACCAAGGGCTCTAATCCCTTCACAAGCTTGGTGTCAACAAGCTTGTAAGAGCTTATAGCAAATGGTCAAGGGTTAGTACACAAAATAAGCCAAAACAGAACCTAGGATTTCAAGGTATTCAAACCTTAAAAACCTTATGAAACAAGACGTGCCTTAACCACAAGATTAAGGTAGGCCTTAAGAATCAAATGGAACTCAGAATTAGGCTACTCAAACACCAAACTTTTAATTAAATCAAAAAGAGATTTCACAATTTCAGAAAATCAAATTTTATTAAAACTTAAAAAGGAATTACAAAGATAATAGCCTAAAACTGGAACAAAGGGACTCTCACATGTTGAGGTCTCCTTTTATAGGCAAATGCCTGGCTACACTATTCACAAACCCTAGATGTGATTTCTCTAATATGCCCTTGAGTCCTTGAGTGCGTTTGTTGTTGATGAGCTGTACAAAGTGATCCCAAACGTTCATTTTAGCTTTGGAAGGAAGCATTGATCCTTAGTTGTTGATCTTGACACGTGGTATGACTTGGAGGGCAAGTACTCATGTGATGGGTGAAACGGTTTGAATGGTGGGGTCCTTTGGGTGAGTGGGAGTGTGAGTTTAGGCATGGGATAGATTCGTGTGAAGGTTAATTGTGTTTTGGTGTAGGTAATTGTAAAAACCCCCTTGCTGGTAAAAAGTTAAAACTGGGTTCATACGTGTGAATAGTGACACGTTTGATCCGTTTTCTTAGGGAGAAAGTTGTTTGGCGCGTGTTTAAGGATTTAAACTTCCAAACTTGGTAGTTTTGGTCCTTTTTCTTCCTTTCTTTTGTCACTTGTGAATAAAAGTCTGTCAGCGCCCATTTATACTTGTAACAACTTTCACAACTTGACATTTTTTGCACAAAACTTTCCAAAAGGTGTATCAAGGGTTATTTTTGGAACTTTTGCATATTTGAAGGACTGATTTTGGACATTTTTGATCTTCAAAGGTCTTCAATGTATCTTTGGCTTGATGAGGGACCATAATTGACAATGTTGAATAGTTGAGGGACTAAACTTGCCATTTCTCCATAATTGAAGGACCTTTTGTGTAATTTTGACAAACTTAAGGGACCAAACTTGTAATTATCAATATACAAGGGTTTTAAGTGTCATTTCTTTAATAACTGAGGATCAATCTTGTTTGTTGATATTCGCATTTTGTATGGGGGTTCAGATTTTATCTCGGTATCCTCTCGAATTGATCTCGGCCTTAAGTGGAATAATTGTTCTTGGTACTAAAAAGGGGTTTAATTTTCTAATCTACTAAAAAGTTTTAATGCTCTAAAAGGTAAACTTAAATTTAGAAGTTATTAAATTAATAACAATTAATAAAACTAGAATTAAAATTAAAATCAAATTTAAGATTACAGTTAAAAGGTAAATATGAAATAAAGGAAGAAACAGAAAGTGATCCTAAAAAAAATGCTCAAAAGAAACTGATTCGGAAGTTTAACCTTGATTCGGAACTTTGTTCATCCGGAACTTTTCACTCGGAACCCCCTTGATTCGGAACTTTGTTTATCCGGAACTTTTCACTCGGAACCCCCTTGATTCGGAACTTTGTTCGGAAGTTCACCCGGAAGATTGATCCGGAACTTTACTCGGAACTTCACCCGGAACTTTACTCGGAAGTTTGGTTCATCCGGAACTTTATACTCATTCGGAAGTTTTAGAAAAGAAATTTATTCGGAACTTAAAAACTCATTCGGAACTTAAAACTCATTCGGAACTTCAGTTCATTCGGAAGATTGGATTCATCCGGAACTTTCTGTTCGTTCGGAACTCTCTAAAAGGAAACACATTCGGAACTATCAACTCATGCGGAACATATGTTCATCCGGAAGTTTTTAGCTCATTCAGAACCTGGGAATCGTTCAAGAACAGTACCTTACCCGAAGAACAAGGAAACACGATTTTAATCCAAAAATCACCAAGTTTTTCACCAAAAACTTAAATAAACTAATCACTAAGCATCTACTAACCATAAACTACAAATCCCATCAACCAAAACATGAAACCCAACAACTTTTGAAGATCAAATCAATCAAATAAGAACTTAAAAGCTTGAAATAAAAGATGATGATGAACAAGATGAAATGGAAAGATTAAACAAGAACTTGTATTGAATGATTAATGTTTTAACAAGATAAACCAAAGATTAAAATTACAAGATTAGAAAAACGAAGATCAAAATCACCAAACACCCTAGTGGTGTTGGTGATGTTACGAACTAAAAGGGAGAAAAAGAAGGAGAAAGAAAAACTAAAAAACTAACTGGATGAAAAGTGTGAGGGGAGGGCTTTATATAGCCTTGTCCTTTGGTTGGTGAGTGGGCTTTCTCCTGTTCTTCTTGTCTTCTCGACTTTTCAGAAAAGTTGACGTTTCCGATTCTGATTCGGGATTTGTTGTCGATTAAATTCAACTCGTCTTTTAATTTCTTCGTTTAATAGACTTGAGTTTCTTCGACTCATGTAAATCTTCCATCTTTGGTCCTTTTCTTCGATAAATCGTCAAATAGGCCCAGTGACTTCAAATCTTTTGCATCTCTTGGACAATAGACTTCATCTTGAGTCTTTTTCTTCGATAAAGCCCGTGCAATCCCATGTTTTCTTTAATATTCATCCGGTTGGCTCTAAAGACACAATAAACACAAAAACCACGCATAATTCCAAACAAATGATATTAAATACGTGTTTTGGTCTCGTTTTAGCCAGAATTAAGTGGTAAAAGGATGGGTGTTTACACACCTATCAAATCCCCTACACTTAACCATTGCCATGCCCTCATGCAATGCTTAGCGATAAAGCAATTTTACACTTTTCTCATAATTAATCAACCTTGGCCTTATTAAAATACCACTAAAACAAAAATTAAAATACTAAGAGAAATTAAAACTTTAAAGTAAACAAAAGGGTGGAAATAACTTGCAAAGAAATCAAGGACTTACATTAGGGCTTTGGTGCTACGAAGATTTATCACCCTCAAGTTTCACGTTCCCCAAACTAAGCTTAAAAACGAGATCATTGTTATTATAAGTTAGTATATCAAACACTTACACACATGGCTTAAATAAATGCTTAAACTCCCTTATTCCTAGGTGTATCTCTTAGATTTTATTTTTGTCTTAGAATGATCATGAAGATGCATTTTTGGACTTATTTCGATAGTTTATTTAGGCTGAAAGCAAAGTAGGACGATTTGATCAATAGTTAGCTAAAGGACAAAATCTCTTAAAACTGCTTCTCGTGATATCAAAAAGTTCATATCTTGGCATAACTCGGTTCACGATTTGAGACCTTTCTCGGGCCGATGTTTGGCATGTACTTCATACTTCATATCTTGAGAGAGGTGCTTGAGATAATGGTCGTCTCATCGTTAATAGAGTTTCTTCACTTGGAGACTTTTGCGGGGTACTCCAACTTTGTTGACCACGACTTCATGATTATTTCTTCAATCTCTATTTGGGATTTTGAGATATAACGATCCGCCTCCTTTTCGGACTTGGATCTATTTATCCTCATACCTTGTTAGGGTCTTTTCGGATAGACTTCTCCATCATCTTTATGGGAGTTGATTGCTTTTCGTCGTGAGTCTTGATCCTTCATATTGACTTTGGGAATAATGCTTTTCACATCACTTTGGCTCTTTAGCAATAAATTGGAATCCTCATGCCTTGTTAGGGCCTTTTCGGACTCGCCAATCTTCGCGCCCCGCTTCATAAGTTATGCCTTGGCTATGAACTCTAATCATTACCGAGCAACTTTTAAACGATCTTGGGCTAGAAGCTAAGTAACCTTTCAAATCGTACGACCTTACTTATTGCAGATAAATTATTAGCAAGTGATGGGAGAATAGGCAAATAATTACACC
Organism: Glebionis coronaria; assembly: GCA_025667525.1. NCBI lineage: Eukaryota > Viridiplantae > Streptophyta > Magnoliopsida > Asterales > Asteraceae > Glebionis > Glebionis coronaria. The sequence goes on along the minus strand of CM046874.1, from coordinate 308,673,919 downwards.
AAGTGAGCTTGTGCAAAAATACCGACTTATAATTGACTCTATCATTTCTCATCCTCCACAATTTAAAATCTCAAGTAATGAGACTCGTGGATACTTAGCCTAATAAATCAATTAAGGTCTACATGGTTAAGGATACTAGCTAGAATAAACTTGGATAAGTCTATTCGGGTTGAGTCAAAATAAACGCAACGGGCCTAATATGTCAAAGACTTCTAAACTAGCTACATCACTTTATTAATATTTTTGACTTTATTGCGGGATATATACATATGAAAGCAACGATAAAAATTTAAAAAATACGACAAAATGGCCAAAGTTAATAAAAAATTTTAAAAATGTTGAAAAATATGATTTTCCTGTTAAATGAAGGCATTTTCATGGAAAAGTCCACTTAAAACTTCGATAGAAGTCCCCCCTACACTTAAGATAAACATTGTCCTCAATGTTTAAGCATGTGGGAAGAGTCTCCCCTACACTTATGACATTGTGCACGTTGGTTAACTCGAGTTAAGGAAGAAACGACTAAAGTGATCAATTTCAAATGTGAGTATGAAGAAAATTGAATCACGATAGTTGAGAGATAGAACCGGATTTCAGATAACACGGGAGCACGGTTCTTCAAACATCTATAGAGGTTCCCCTACACTTAGGGGGTTAAAATATAAAAGGATAGATACTCGGGCTGCCTCCCGAGGAGCGCTTGTTTTTTATAACCGAGTCACGAGACTGACTCGACCCAAAATTAGTTCATGGGAACGTGGTGAGGGATGGAATCACCTCCTGAGAGGTGTCCTTACCAAAGTACAACTTCACTCGTTGGCCATTCACCTTAAAATTAGGTCCATTAGGTTGAGCGAGCTCGAGAGTACCATATGGAAAAATTTGGGCAATGGTGAATGGGCCGGACCAACGAGATTTGAGCTTGCCTGAGAAGATTTTCAACCGAGAGTTAAATAGCAAAACTTTGTCTCCAACATGGAACTCTCGGTTTTTAATCTTAGAGTCGTGAATGAGCTTAGTCCTTTCCTTATAGATCAAAAAATTTTCATAAGCCTCATTACGGAGTTCATTGAGCTCATTGAGTTGGATCTTGCGTAGGTCACCGGCTTTGTTAATATCAAAATTAGCCCACTTCAAGGCCCAGTAAGCCTTGTGCTCCAACTCAATGGGGAGGTGGCATGCTTTCCCGTACACGAGACGATATGGTGTGCAACCAATCGGAGTTTTGTATGCAGTACGAAAAGCCCACAAAGCATCATCGAGTTTATCAGCCCATGAGGCACGATGCTCTCCCACGGTCCTTTCCAGAATTCGCTTAAGTCCTCGGTTGGATATTTTAGCCTGGCCATTAGTTTGTGGGTGGTAGGCTGTGGAAAGACAATGATTTACACCGTACTTAGCCATGACTCTTGTGAATTGGTCATTGCAAAAGTGAGTCCCACGATCACTAATAATGGCGCGAGGCACACCGAATCTAGCGAATAGAGCTTTCAAAAAGTTACAAACCACCCTTGCGTCATTAGTGGGTAAAGCTTTGGCTTCAACCCATTTAGAGACGTAGTCAACGGCTACAAGGATGTATTTGTTTCCTTTAGAAGAAGGGAATGGCCCCATAAAGTCGATACCCCAAACATCAAAGATTTCACACTCTTGAATGAAATTCTGAGGCATCTCGTCTTTATGTGTGATCGTGCCTTGTTTTTGGCAATCATCAAATCGTTTAACCATATTGTGAGCGTCACGATATATGGAGGGCCAATAAAATCCCGAGTCAAACACTTTTTTGGCGGTGTAGTTGGGACCAAAGTGACCACCGGTGGGTCCTTTGTGGCAAGCATCAAGGATTTTCAAAGCTGCCGGTCCATCAACACATCGGCGGATAATCAGGTCGGCACATTGTTTGAATAGGTAAGGGTCGTCCCAAAAGTAAGTCTTAATGTCGGTGAAGAACTTTTTCTTTTGTTGGGACGTCAACCCTTCCTTGAGAATTCCACCCGCCAAGTAGTTTGCAAAGTCCGCAAACCACGGGGTTTCATCAGAATTCGAATTTATAGACATTAAGGTCTCCAAGGAAAAAGAATCATTGATTTCTTTGTTCGGATGATCCCCTTGGTAAGGATCCTCAAGTCTGCTGAGATGATACGCGGCTAGGTTTTCTGCTCCTTTTTTATCGCGAATTTCGATTTTAAATTCTGGGAGCAGCAAAACCCAGTGAAGAAGTCTTGGTTTGGAATCTTGCTTTGTCAACAAGTACTTCAACGCGGAATGATCGGTATACACGATTGTGGTGGAAAGGACAAGATAGGGGCGGAATTTTTCAAAGGCATAGACAACAGCTAAAAGCTCTTTTTGGGTTGTCGTGTAATGCAATTGAGCCCCCGTCATTGTCTTGCTAGCATAATGGATTGGTTGGAAGTGTTTGTTCACTCTTTGTCCCAGAACCGCTCCAATAGCAAAATCACTAGCATCGCACATCAACTCAAAGGGAAGCTCCCAATTAGGGGTAACCAAGACGGGTGCCTTAGTTAGCTTATCCTTAAGCGAGTTGAAGGCTTCAAGACACTCTTTGGAAAAGATAAAAGGAGTATCTTTTTCCAAGAGGTGGGTCATCGGGCGAGCGATTTGAGAAAAATCTTTGATGAATCGACGGTAGAAGCCCGCATGACCTAGAAAACTTCTCACACCCTTCACGGTTGAAGGTGGAGGCAACTTGGCGATAACATCGACTTTAGCACGATCTACTTCGAGACCGGCTTTGGAAATTTTGTGTCCTAGCACGATGCCTTCTTTGACCATAAAATGGCATTTTTCCCAATTCAGAACAAGGCGTGTGTCTTTGCACCGCTTAAGCATACGTTCCAAATTGGCAAGGCAAGAAGAGAAGGAATCCCCAAAGACCGAGAAATCATCCATGAAGACTTCCATGGTTTGTTCAACCATGTCATGGAAGATAGCTAACATGCACCTTTGGGAAGTCCCGGGCGCATTACATAAGCCAAAAGGCATTCTTTTGTAAGCAAAAGTTCCATAGGGACAAGTGAATGTTGTTTTCTCTTGATCTTGGGGATTGATGGGTATTTGGAAATAACCCGAGAAACCATCAAGAAAGCAGTAATATTCATTACCGCTAAACGTTCAAGCATTTGGTCCATAAAAGGTAAAGGGAAATGATCCTTTCTCGTGGCATCATTGAATTGCGGTAGTCTATACAAACTCTCCACCCAGTAACGAGACGAGTGGAAATCAACTCGTTGTGTTCATTGGGAACAACGGTTATTCCGCCCTTCTTGGGCACACAATGGATTGGACTAACCCATGGTGAATCCGAAATAGGGTAAATCATACCCGCATCAAGAAGTTTGATAACCTCTGTTTTGATGACTTCATGGATTTTTGGATTCACCCTTCGTTGGTTTTGAATTGTGGGCTTAAAGCCGTCCTCCATGAGAATTTGTGTGTGCAGAAGTGAGGATCAATTCCACGAATATCAGAAATCTTCCAAGCAATAGCCTTCTTATGATCTTTCAATACGGTGATAAGTCGGGCTTTTTCTTCTTCCTTTAGGTCCTTAGCAATGATGACTGGCGACTTCTTCTCTTCTTCAAGGAATACATACTCGAGATGGGGCGGCAACTCCTTAAGTTCTAAATCCGAAGGATTTTCGACGGGAGGTGTATTCAAAGTTGGAGTATCGATAGCAATAACCGTGGGAGATGGAGGAGAAGGATTGTCTTCGTTGAGAAGGTTGTCAAAGAAATTCATGTCTTCATCCCCATCGGTGGGAAAATCATTAGTAGCTAAATTCACATCTCCCATGGTGTCTTCAAGATTGTTCCAAAACAAATCACTATCTCCAAATAGAGACAATGATGAATCGATAGAGGCAACGGTTTCAACATTGGGAAGAGAGGTAGGAATACTTTTGCAAGCATTTTGGAAGTGTTCTTCACAAGCCTCATCAAGAACGTCAATACAATTAACACTCTCGTTTGAATAAGGTTGTTTAGACAACTTTCCCATGTTGAAGACGATTTTATCGTCACCCACTCTCATGATAAGCTCACCGGCTTCAACATCGATAAGAGTAAGACCGGTTCTCAGGAATGGACGACCCACGATTAAGGGAACACGAGGGTCCATCTCGTAGTCGACGACGACGAAATCAGCAGGAAAAGTGAATTTGTCGACTCCTACAAAGACGTCTTCGGCTATCCCCACTAGATAAGCAACCGTTCGGTTAGCTAATTCCAAAGTCATTTTGGTGGGGACTAGCTCAGGGAGAGATAATTGCTTCCACACACTTAAAGGCATTAAGTTGATACTGGCACCTAGATCGGCTAGGGCCATGCAATTCTCTACTCCCGGGAAATTGCAAGGGATTAAGAAACGACCCGGATCACCAAGCTTGGTTGGCAATTTCCTTAAGAGAACTGCCGAGCAATTCTCATTAAGTTGGGTGTTGGCAATATCGAGGAGCTTTTCCTTGTCGCTCAGAAGATCTTTAAACATTTTCGCGTACTTAGGCATGTGAGCAAGAGCCTCAGCGAAGGAGATATTGAAATTCAGTTGTTTAAACATTTTAAGAAAGTTAGAAACCTGAATATCGTCCTTGCTTTTGAGCTTCTCTTTCCTCAACCTAGATGGATAAGGTATATTGGAAGAAGAGGAAGGCTTTGGGAGAATAGGATCACTCACATCCTTGGGTGGAGGAGGGGTAGAAGGAAGAGGTGGAGAAATTGGGTAAGGAGATGGATGAGGAATAGGAGCAGGTGACTCGTTTTCCTTAGTCACAACCACCGGTGGAGGTATAGGAAGCTCGGGTTCCTTGGTACCTTTGCCACTTCGAGTGGTGATTGCTTTCATCTCCCCTCTAGGATTCGCAACGGTGTTACTCGGAAGATTACCCGAAGAAAAGGGTTGATTACCTTGGAAAAAACTAGCCATCATGTTCTTCAAGTCATTTGTTTGGCTATCCAACGTATTTCTCATGTCGGCTCTCAAATCGTTCCCTTGTTTGACCAGGTCTGCTTTCAGGTTGAGCACTTCTCTCTAAAGATTTCCCACTATCACATCCTTAGTCCTCATATAGGTTTCCACTTCTTGGTGAAGAGCGGTGGGTTGGTTGGGAGGAGCATTGTATGCGGGTGGTTGATAAGCAGGTGGCTGGTAGACTTGATTGTTTTGTTGAGGTGGTTGTTGCTGCTTGTGAGGAGGGATGTATGGTGTACGAGGTTGTTGTTGTTGTTGAGGAGGGCGGTTGAGGTTTTGTGGTTGGTTTGGGTTGGTAGGAGGAAAACCGGGTGGTGAGAGGTAGTAGTTGGAGCGGTAGCTAAGCAAATTACGGTCACCTTGAGGTCTAGCTTGATAAGCAGGTGGAGGATAGGTGCCATATAATGCATTCACATTCTCAGCAGGGTAGTCTTGGGTGGCGGTACAAGAGGTGTAAGAGTGAGGACCACCGCATATCTCACAAGGTTGGCTGACAGCACTAACTTGAGCGTTTTTAGTGTTGCTGCTGTTGGTGTTGTTAACGGTGTGGGTGACAAGCGATTCAAGAAGCACAATGATTTTGTCCAGTCGCTTGTCGCTGTCACTAGCCAATAGATTACCCCCCGAGGCACTGTTTAGTGAATCTTGGTCACTCATGCTTAAACCATTGTAAAAAGTATTAATTTGATGTACTTTGGTAAAACCATGTTGTGGGCATTTTCTTAAAAGATCTTTAAAACGATCCCAAGATTCACTGAACGACTCATCGTACTTTTGTTCAAAATTTATGATTTCATTCCGCAAAGCGGTAGTACGAGAGGGTGGGAAAAAGTAATTGATAAACTTGGTTTCCAAATCCGTCCACAAGAGAATACTCTGTGGCGGTTCCTTAGCAAGCCAATGTCGGGCTTGTCCCTCTAAAGAAAAGGGAAAAAGTTGTAACCGGATTACCTCTTGTGGAACACCATTGAACTTGACCGTGTTGGTGAGTTGCAAGAATCTCTTGATATGGTCATGTGGGTCATCAATGGTACGCCCCAAGAATAATTGAGCAGAGACCATCTGGATAAAGCCTGACTTTAGCTCAAAGTTGTTGGCGGCAATTGGAGGTATGAAAATTGGGTCAGTGTTGCCATCTACATGAGCTTGCAGCAATTCAATCATCGGACGATTATCTGCTTGAGGCTCATTGTTGTTGTTATTCATGTTGTTGAAAGGTAGGTTGTTGTTGTTATTATTGTTGTTTGGAGGTGGTATGTTGTTGTTGTTTTGTACACCAGCCATGTCTAAGTTATCGAGAGGCTCGGGCTCTTGATAAGACGTGGATCGAGTGCGCATACACCTGCAAAAGAACGAACAAAGAAAAACAAAACAAAAATATTTTTGGTTTTTATGTTTTTTAATTTTTTTGGATTTTTGAAAATTTTATATTTTTTAGTGTTTTTTGAAAATTTTTATGAAAAAGTAACGTTCACGGGGAACGGATCCCAAAATCCAAGTTCTCACAAAAAACTATTGATCTTAACGAGAAAAGCCGGCAGCGGCGCCATTTGATATTCGGTTTTTCTATGGGTTCAAATTTTATCTCGGTATCCTCTCGAATTGATCTCGGCCTTAAGTGGAATAATTGTTCTTGGTACTAAAAAGGGGTTTAATTTTCTAATCTACTAAAAAGTTTTAATGCTCTAAAAGGTAAACTTAAATTTAAAAGTAATTAAATTAATAACAATTAATAAAACTAGAATTAAAATTAAAATCAAATTTAAGATTACAGTTAAAAGGTAAATATGAAATAAAGGAAGAAACAGAAAGTGATCCTAAAAAAAATGCTCAAAAGAAACTGATTCGGAAGTTTAACCTTGATTCGGAACTTTGTTCATCCAGAACTTTTCACTCGGAACCCCCTTGATTCGGAACTTTGTTTATCCGGAACTTTTCACTCGGAACCCCCTTGATTCGGAACTTTGTTCGGAAGTTCACCCGGAAGATTGATCCAGATCTTTACTCGGAACTTCACCCGGAACTTTACTCGGAAGTTTGGTTCATCCGGAACATTATACTCATTCGGAAGTTTTAGAAAAGAAATTTATTCGGAACTTAAAAACTCATTCGGAACTTAAAACTCATTCGGAACTTTAGTTCATTCGGAAGATTGGATTCATCCGGAACTTTCTGTTCGTTCGGAACTCTCTAAAAGGAAACTCATTCGGAACTATCAACTCATGCGGAACTTATGTTCATCCGCAAGTTTTTAGCTCATTCAGAACCTGGGAATCGTTCAAGAACAGTACCTTACCCGAAGAACAAGGAAACACGATTTTAATCCAAAAATCACCAAGTTTTTCACCAAAAACTTAAATAAACTAATCACTAAGCATCTACTAACCATAAACTACAAATCCCATCAACAAAAACATGAAACCCAACAACTTTTGAAGATCAAATCAATCAAATAAGAACTTAAAAGCTTGAAATAAAAGACGATGATGAACAAGATGAAATGGAAAGATTAAACAAGAACGTGTATTGAATGATTAATGTTTTAACAAGATAAAACAAAGATTAAAATTACAAGATTAGAAAAACAAAGATCAAAATCACCAAACACCCTAGTGGTGTTGGTGATGTTACGAACTAAAAGGGAGAAAAAGAAGGAGAAAGAAAAACTAAAAAACTAACTAGATGAAAAGTGTGAGGGGAGGGCTTTATATAGCCTTGTCCTTTGGTTGGTGAGTGGGCTTTCTCCTGTTCTTCTTGTCTTCTCGACTTTTCAGAAAAGTTGACATTTCCCATTCTGATTCGGGATTTGTTGTCGATTAAATTCAACTCGTCTTTTAATTTCTTCGTTTAATAGACTTGAGTTTCTTCGACTCATGTAAATCTTCCATCTTTGGTCATTTTCTTTGATAAATCATCAAATAGGCCCAGTGACTTCAAATCTTTTGCATCTCTTGGACAATAGACTTCATCTTGAGTCTTTTTCTTCGATAAAGCCCGTGCAATCCCATGTTTTCTTTAATATTCATCCGGTTGGCTCTGAAGACACAATAAACACAAAAACCACGCATAATTCCAAACAAATGATATTAAATACGTGTTTTGGTCTCGTTTTAGCCAGAATTAAGTGGTAAAAGGATGGTTGTTTACACACCTATCATTTGTCTTCAAGTCTTCAAGGGTATTTGATGAATATTCCATGATTAGGGCCCGGTTCTCTGTACGGCTTCGTTTCTCGTGTCCGTTTTTTCTTGTATCTTGTGATCTTTTGTCTTTTTCACGATATCCATACCTAAAATACACAAGTAAACAAACACAAGCATATATATGGTATATTATGACATTTTTATGCATTTAAAGCCCGAAAAGAACGATGAGATCATGTATAAATGCCATCTCCTCAATCTAACACAATCAAAGCATAAAAACACAATCTTTAATCAAATAAGCAACACAATAAGCATGTAAACAACAAGAGCAAACAAGAAAGAAAGGTAGAATGAGAGATTAAAAACAAGTTAATTAAAGAACACTTACTTGGAAATTAAATGTATTAAAAGTGCAAGACAAGTATTTGAATGTGCAAGTAATTAAAGGTGCAAGGTAAATAAAAGTGGAAGACTAATTGTCACCTTAGCCAACAAAATGAAAAGTGATTAAAACTAATCTATATATAGGGGAGGGTTAGGAAGCTTCCTCCCCTCCTTCATTTCTTCTTAATTGCGTCATTAGGTCCTTAAGCCTTTAATCTTCATTAATTGCACCATTAGTCCTTTATTCTTCTAATCTTCTTTAAACTTGGACTCTAATGACTTGTGGCTCGGGATTTCTCTTGAACTCGTCTTTTAATTTTTCAATAAAATAGACTTGAGTTCCTCGGATTTTGATAAACTTCCGTCTTTTGACTTTTTCTTCGATAAATATTCAGAATTGGTCTTGGACTTCCGTTCTTTTTGCACTCTTGACTTCTTGACTTCGTCTTTTCATCTTTTTCTTCAATAAAAGTTCGTAAATGCCCGTGAATGCTCGTGTTTTCTCCACTTTTCACCTTTTCGTCCTAAATCACAACAAAAACACAAACCACGCATAATTCCGACATAAAAGACATAAAATACACGTTTTGGTCAGGTTATTATTGTAATTAAGTGGTAAAAAGGATGGGTGTTTACACACCTATCAGGGGTTTAAACCTTTCACGCAATATTGAATTTTAAAAACCCTCAAGCAGTGTACCTAGTCGTGTACATATATATAGGCAAGGAATCAGAGTTGTTATTGTTCTTTTGGGGAATAGTGGTCAGTGTTGAACGTATAAAAGGTCTAGAGGTGGAAAGAAGATTCTTTTTGTATTTTTTTTATTTTTATGAAAGCAAGTAAATAATAAGGGTATATGAGCGGGTTTTGACTTATAGTTAGACTAACCTAATATAATTTTGTAGAATTTCACCAAGTAAAATAAAATGTGTTTACCTAATGTGTTTGCTACCCATCACATCTTGTTGATTAAATATGTAATTGTTTCCATTTGTATTAATTACAAGTCATATGTGAAACAAGTAAAACCTAACATAATGGTACAAAGACGTTTACTAGATCTTACACACTTGACATACACCCTCATAATCGTCTATGTGATGAAATCATAAATCTAGAATCACATACAAACCCTAGATATACTCATTAACTCATGCATTCACAAACACCTAAATGTATCCGCTACAACATCACACAAGACTACCATGAAATTGATGACCCAGACAACAGACTTAATGAATAAGAACATGGATCTACATGGTGAGGCATTATCCAACCACCCACATTTCCCTGGACATATCAACATTTAAGATATGAGGTTCTAGTATGGATTTCTAGATCCCAACGTGCACACAATGAAGCCAAGAGGAAACAAACACAAGAAGATCACATTATAGATTTCATAGATAAACAACAAGTGATTTAGCCTAGCATAGCAAGAAAAGAAAAGATATAATATTAAATCATCAAACACATAGGCATGATTAACAAAAATGGATAAAACCTTGTTCTCCAATTGATATGAGTGAAACAATTGAGTTTCTTAGGGTTTTGAAACCCTAAAATCGTCTCACAATGACTGCTCCAAGCTAACCATAAAATTACACACGAATTGTACGTTTACAATGGGTTTATATATAGAGTTGGAGTTGCGAAAGTGTGGGTACAAAGTGTGAATCCGTGAGGCCTAATCATGCATTTCTCACTATAGTGTTCTCTTAATATGTTTGCTACCCATCACATCTTATTGATTAAATATGTAATTGTTTCCATTTGTATTAATTACTAGTCATATGTGAAACAAGTAAAACCTAACATAATGGTACAAAGACGTTTACTAGATCCTACACACTTGACATACACCCCTCATAATCGTCTATGTGATGAAATCATAAATCGAGAATCACATACATTCCCTAGATATACTCATTAACACGTGCATTCACAAACACCTAAATTTATCTGCTACAACATCACACAAGACTATCATGAAATTGACGACCCAGACAACGGAGTTAATGAATAAGAACATAGATCTACATGGCGAGGCATCATCCAACCACCCACATTTCCTTAGACATATCAACAGTTAAGATATGAAGATCTAGTATGGTTTTCTAGAACCCAACGTGCACACAATGAAGCCAAGAAGAAACAAACACAAGAAGATCACATTATAGCTTTCATAGATAAACAACAAGTGATTTAGCCTAGCATAGAAAGAAAAGAAAAGATATAGTATTCAATCATCAAACACATAGGCATGATTGACAAGAATGGATAAAATCTTGTTCTCCAATTGATATGAGAGCGCCGATAAATGAACAAAGAATATTGGAGAAAAGATATTGAGAGCGCCGATAAATGAAGAAAAAATATTGAAGAAACGATTTGAGCGCGTCGAAATATTTTCGGTCATCTTTTATTTGTCCGGGCTTCGTGTGAGCAATTTTTGGTGTTCGACTATTTTTTATTGGGCCAAAGTATTATATCTCAAAAGGATTTAAAATAAATATAATAAACTTTGGCCCATTAGCCCACTAAAACAATGTAACCGACATAAGAAGTAATATATATACTAGGATTATTCAGCCAAGTCAAAGAAGAAAGAGGAAAAAAACAGCCACCAGTTTAGGATATAGCAAAAGAAAAAAAAACAATTTGTCCCTTAGGATATCAAAACAGCCGCAGGATAAAATCAAAAAAAGAGAGTGAAATTAATTCATTCTTAGTTTTGCAAGTTCGCTGAGGAGGAGATAAGTCATTCTTTTTGGATTAAAATAACAATTCGTCCTTGGTGGTGATGACATGCGATGTAAAATAAAGGAAGGAATACACATCTAATACAAGTAGCAGCAAAGAAACGAAAATAAAATATTATGGTGTTTTATATTAATAGCAGTTGGATCGAGCGCATCGTCATGTCCAGCTAATTTCGTTGCAATTATTTCCGGTAACTTTATTTATGGGTTGATCATTACTTTTAGATTATCATATTTTTATTACATTAATTTATGATTTATTTATAAATTATTTTGATAGACTTAATATTATGTTTAATTATTTGTGCAAGACAATTTATTGTTATTTAACGATTCATACTTATTCTATTTAGTTAAAGAAAAAGATGCTCGCATAATCAACATAAGTTGTACCTAAATAAATTATTAAAACCTAATTATTGGTTGGATTAATAGAGAATTTATTATCGTGAGTCGTTGATAAACATAATAAGTGCCGACATTAATTCATTCATATTAATTCGAAATAATCTTTGTAAACGAGGTAAAAAGTTTCGATAATCTATAAGTGTGATCAACCATAAATATTAGGAGCTGGAAGAGATTGCATTTTTCTTTTATTTGTTTACATCTTTATTATATTTTTCTAGCTTAATTATTAGTTTAATAAGTATTTTAATATCTAATCGGCATTTTTATTATTAAAAGTATTTTAGTGAATTAGATTTTAAGACCAAAACTTTTATTGATCAGTGATCACCCAAAAACTTAAATTAAAACCACATATTCCTCGTGGATTCGATACCCGCTTACCCTATCTTTTGATCGGTACTTCGATGTTGATCAAAATTTGGCGCCGCTGTCGGGGAATAGTGAGCTTTTCGTTTATGTTTTTGTTAATATTTTTTTAAACAAAATAAAAAAATACAAAAAGATTTTATTTTTCTTGTTTTGTTTGTTTGTTTGTTTTGTTTCTTGTGAGTGTGCGGGTTCGTGTATGCGCACACGTAGATTGGGACGTACATCACCGCTAGATTACGATCCTAAGGTTGAGAAAAGTGTAAGGTTGAGGAGGAAAGCGTTTCGACAGTTTTCTAATAATCTCGATTTTTCAAGTTTAGAAGAGGTTTTCGCTGAAATGCCAGGTGATGACGATGTTAGCGGAGATGCTAGCGTAGATAATAGTGGAGGAGAATCCCCACCATGGGGTGTGCATTCCTATTACAGGCCAGGGATCTTCGAGGATCCCTCGCGTATCGTCTATCCGAATCCGGTAAAAGGGGTTACAAGTAACTTCAAGATCCAGCCGAACCTCATAGCAATCTTGCCAGTGTTTAGAGGTCGTGAGGAGCCATACGCACATCTGCGAGAGTTCTCTCCATCGCTGACACACATCAGGTTAATAATATTACCAAGGATGAGGTAATACCTCGCCTTTTTCCTTTTTCTCGTAAAGATCAAGCTAAGGACTGGTTCTCATCTCTTGAGCCATGTAGTATTAACTCATGGTCTGAAATGCAATCTGCTTTTTTTGAGGAATTTTATTCTATAAGTAAAACTGCTGCCATTAGAATAAGATTAATTCCTTTCGTCAAATCCTAAGCGAGTAGTTTCATGAAGCATTTAGTAGACTTAAGGAGTTTTTAAGAACACGCCCTCATCATGATGTCCCAAAATGGGAGCTTGTCAAAGTCTTCTATGATGGGTTGGATTATAACAGCCAACAATTTGTGATGGCAACTAGTGGGGCTATGTTTTTCTCGCGACCTATGGAGGAAGACTGGGAGTTTTTTTTTGAAAAACTAAGCAAAGGTTCCAAGACCCAAGCTTCAATGGATCAAAAAACACCCATCTTCCGCCAATTCTTTGTCTAACCAACGAGGCACAAATTCTAAAATTAGCAAGTTAAGTAAGAAAGTTGATTTTTTGTTGAGAAATCTAGGAAAAGGTGTTCCAAATGTGTCTAAGGTGTCGCATAGTGGGTGTTCAATGTGTGGTGATCCGAGTCACTCAGTCGATAATTGTCAAAGTTGGGGGCGCAACCAAATGAGGAGGTGAATTGAATCTATGGAGGTCGTCCATAAAAGGACCCATTCTCCGAAAGTTACAATCCTGGATGGCGCAATCACCCCAACTTACGTTGGAAAGATGAATAAAATCGGCCTAATAATACCCAACAACAACACTATGGTTATAAACCAAGGTATGAGGGTGGCGATTCATCTAACTTCCAAAAAAATTCTTACCATCATAGTCCACAACAACAATATCAAAATCAGGGCCAAGGGCAAGATGATAATCGTCTCTTGAACCTTGACCGAAAGTTTGATAGGCTTATGGATTCATTGTCTTCCAATAATCAAGAGATCAATATAAAATTTGAGGTCACCAATCAAAGACACGAGACCACTACAAAATCTATTGCAGCTCTCGAGAGACAAGTTGGTCAATTAGCGGATTAATTAAACAAAAGAGATGAGGGAAAGCTACCGAGCTACCCCACCATGAATTCGGCACATAATCAAAATGGAAATGAGCACGTGAATATGGTGACATCTCTTCGAAATGGGAAAATCTACAACAGTGATAAGGGAATTCCCAATTCTCCCGATGTCGAGGATTTCATTACTGATGACGAAATTATTGTGGAAGGTAAAAATTTTGATAATGTTAAGTCCGGTTATGAGTTGGTAAATGATTTGTTAAATGATTTTCCTAAACCAACAACATAGAATCCTAAAGCTACTGAATCTCCCGAAGTTGGGAGGGTGGTGTAATACACGGCTTTTGACACCCCGTATAAAAATTAAAGTTCGTTGTACCAATCTCTTCGAATTGAAAAACTTGTGTTTAATGTGTGACTCAGTTTTATTTTGGTGGAACAAAAATGTGTTGTCGTTGTAGTATTTAAAATAAAGGTGCGTGACTTTAAAGTAAAAGTGCAATTAAAGTAAATCTAAGTCTAATTAAAGTAAGTGCAAGTATTTAAAAACGTGATTGAAATTAAAGGGCACTAAAAGTAAATGACGCAAATTTAAATCTATCTAAGGCAATCTTAAAACGCAACTAAAACTTAAACTAAGGCAAGTCTAAAATAAAGCTAAGGCAAATTTAAAGTGCAACTAAATAAAAGGCGGGAAAAATAAAGCTTGAAAATAAAAGACAAAACTTAAAAAGAAAAACCAAAAGAACCTGACAGAAACCTTGATTCGGAAGTTTAAAACTTCCGAATGAACTGGCTTGATTCGGAACTTTCAAAGTTCCGAATGAAACAATCTTGAGTCGGAACTCCTTGATTCGGAACTCTTCCGGATGAACAAGAATGTGTTGATCCAGAACTTCTTGATCCGGAACTTTGGGACTTCCGAATGAAACCTTGCTGATCCGGAACTTTTAGACTTCCGGATGAACCTAGCTTGAGTCGGAACTTTGGTTCTGAAGTGTTGATCCGGAACTTTTAATGTTCCGGATGAAGCCCCCTTGAGTCGGAAGTATTGATTCGGAAGTTTTCCGGATGAACTTTACTCGGAACTCTTCCGGATGAAGCTTGATTCGGAACTTTTAAAGTTCCGAATGAAAGACTTCCTTCTCTTTGGCTCGGAACTTATCTGGGAACACAGAAACAGAAACAAACAATCCCGAAGAACCAGGGATCACAGTAATAACAAATCTAACACAGATTAATCAAAATCAAAACAAAAGATTTAACCAAATTAATAACGAAACAACAAACAATCATAAACGAACAATCTATATCAATTAAACTAACAAATTTAACCACAACAATCAAAAACCCACTTGATCAAAATAAATATATGAACATGAACACAAACATAAATATAAAAATCAAGATCAAGAAAGGTAGATAGGAGATTAACAAGATAAAATAAAGATTGACAAGAATTAAATGAAAACTTACTTGAAATTAAAGGAATTTAATGTGCAAGACAAGGTATTTAAATTGACAAGTATTTAAATGACATGAAATAAAGGTGCAAGGTAAGTAAATGGAAGACTAATTGTCACACTTAGCCAACAAAGAAAAAAATTAACTAGTCCTAGTCTATATATAGGGGAGGATTAGGAAGCTTCCTCCCCTCTTTCCTTTTCTCTTAATTACAAGATTAAGTCCTTCCTTCTTTAATCTTCATTAATTGCACCATTAGTCCTTTGTTCTTCTAATCTTCTTTAAACTTGGACTTCTAATGACTTTTGGCTCGGGATTTCTTTGAACTCGTCTTTTAATTCTTCAATAAAATAGACTTGAGTTCTTCGACTTTAAGTAAACTTCCGTCTTTTGACTTTTTCTTCAATAAATCTTCAGAATTGGTCTTGGACTTCCGTTCTTTTTACACTCTTGACTTCTCGACTCCGTCTTTCATATTTTTCTTCAATAAAAGCCCGTGAATGCCCGTGTTTTCTCCACTTTTCACCTTTTCGTCCTAAATCACAACAAAAACACAAACCACGCATAATTCCGACATAAAAGACATAAAATACACGTTTTGGCTCGGTTATTATTGTAATTAAGTGGTAGAAAGGATGGGTGTTTACACACCTATCAAATCCCCTACATTTGACCATTGCAATGTCCTCATGCAATGCATTAGTTACAAAGCACGTTTACATTTTTCATCATAATTAATCCACGTTGTCCTTTATTTAAAAGATAAAAAATTACAAACATTCAAAATAAAGAAATCAAAAGCATACCTTGGGTTTTGGAAGTGTTATGAACAATCATCATCCTCAAGTTTTCACTTTCTCCAAACCAAGCTTAAAAACGAGATCATTGTTATTATAAGTTAGTAGACTAACACGAACTCATGTGGGCCAATTACTCACTTAGACTCCCTTATTCCTAGGTGTATCTCTTATATTTTATTGTTGTCTTGAATGATCACGAGGATGCATTGTTTGACTTATTTTGATAGTTATTTAGTCCAAAAATAAAGTGAAAGATTTAATCAATAGTTAGCTAAAGGACAAAATCTTTTAAAACTGCTTCTCGGGACCTCATAAAGTTCATATCTTGGCATAACTCGCTTCGCGATTTGAGACCTTTCTCGGACGGATATTTGGCAGCGACTTCATACTTCAAACCTTGAGAGACGTTCATGAAATAATGGTCTTCTCTTCATATAGGAATTTTTTCACTTGAAGTTTTGAGAGATTCATACTTGGACCACGACTTCTTCATTTTTCTCCAATCTTTATTTTGGACTTTGATATACAACGATCCGCCTCCTTTTATGACTTGGATCTATTTATCCTCATACCTTGTTAGGGTCTTCGGATACACTTCTCCATGACTTTTGGGAGTTTTTGCTTTTCGTCGTGTGTCTCGATCCTTCATATTGATTTTCGATAATTGATTCTTCACATCACTTTGGATCTTTAGCAATAAAATATAGCCCTCATGCGTTGTTAGGGCCTTTTCGGACTCGCCAATCTTCGCATACCGCTTCAATAAGTTATGCCTTGGCTATGAACTCTAATCCATACCGAGAAACTTTTAAACGATCTTGGGCTAGAAGCTAAGTAACTTTTCAAATCGTACAACCTTATTTATTAGCAGATAAATTATTAGCAAGCGATGGGAGAATAGGCTCATAATTAACTCACATAAATTCACGAAAGAATACCGAACTTATAATTGGCTCTATCATCTCTCGTTCTCCACAATTTAAAATCTCAAAGAATGAGACTCGTAGATGCTTAGCCTATTAAATCAAAGTTTTAGGTTTTCGAGTCGCCTATAGGATCTTGCAAATTCTTAGACTTTTTCAAGTTTAGAAATCGCGTTTTAAAGTTCCCTTGATAAACGACTATCTAGGATCAATTATAGGAACTTGCGAAAAGTTCTTGTTCTTAACCCGTGAGAGTTAAGACTTTCGCGTTTTATAGCTCCCTATATAAAAGTCTAGCAAAACTTGACTTAAACACGTTAAGGATACTAGCTAGAGTAAACTTAGATAAGTAAACTCGGATTGAGTCAAAAGATTCACAACGTTTGAAAATTAAAACCACTTATTTAAACATTTATTCTAATAAGGAAAGAAAATAACTATACAAAGGGAAAAATTAATAGGCCAAAATAGATCAAAAATTTTGAAAAATGTCGAAAAATTGATTTTCCGGTTAAAATGAGGACAAATATAAGGAAAAGACCACTAAACTTCGATAGAAGTCCCCCCTACACTTAATATAAACATTGTCCTCAATGTTTAAGCATGTGGGAGTAAACTCCCCTACACTTAGGACATTGTGCACTTTGTTTAAATCTTGCTAAGGAAAAGACAACTAAAGAGATTCCTATTTTAATAGTGAGAAAATATAAAATAGTGAATCGAAAAGAGTTTAGGATAGAACCGGGATAATGGAACACGGAATCACGGGTCGTCAAGAATCATCAAGAGTGGATCATTGAGCGCTCGAATCCCTGATTAAGAAGAGGAGAGGAGAGAGCAAAAACCAACGGGCCTCCCCTACACTTATGATAAAGAAAGCGAAAAGATAGATGCATGGGTTGCCTCCCAAGAAGCGCTTGATTTTTGTTAACCGAGTCATTCGCCTGACTCGACCTTGATCATCAATGGAAGAAGCATGAAACATATCCACCAGGATCAAAGACATAGTTTTCGTCCATCAATAAGCACAAGCTTAAGGCGAACAAGGCAAGCCAAATAAGAGTAGTCAAGGTTCCCTTAAGCAAAGATGGAGCATGGTGGAAGCAAGGGTGAAGTGGTGCAAGCAGATTTCCATAAGTTCCAAAGATAATTCCTTTTATTTCATCAGGTGGATACTGAGATGGCTGCAGAATATCGATACCGGGGTCGAACACCTTTTCCTTTAGGGGAAAATAGCACTCAGGCTCAGCAGAGTGTGAAGAAGATCCGCGAAGAAGCACAACCTCGTCCTCAGATGATGGACAAAAAGTTGTTAACTCATACGTGCTGCGGATTTCGGTGTCGACCGGTTTCTTCTCCTTAGAAAGAATGTGCTTCAAATCCAAAGTAGGATCAAGACGATAATCTTCAAAATCATAAGGAGGAGCATCACTCTCATGAGGGAAGTAAGTGTTGAGAAACATAGAGAAGTCTTCCTCGAATGAGTAATCGTCCAAATTAGGATCGAGTGATGGCGGAGGATCTTCGTCATGTGAAGAATCGCTCGAGAGAGTATCGGCCTCATCAAAATCATCGAAAGTGGGCATCTCGGGATACTCAGAAGTACAATCATCAAAATCATCCGAATCTGAGCTAGAATCATCATCATCATAAGCATCAAAGACCGGTGGAGAATCATAAATGGGAGAAGGTTCCAAAGTGGAGCGAGAATCATCCACATCATCATGAAAAAGTGGATTATCGATGGAAGAATCGAATAGAGGATTGTCATACACGGTAAAGTCATCGAGCACATTAATAATATTCACTGATTCTCGTCCATAGTATTTGCCTGTAAGCTTCCCCATTTTAAAAATTTGGGAATCATCCTCGACTCGTAAGATTAACTCGCCTTCGGCAACATCAACTAGAGCTCGTCCGGTTCTCAAGAATGACCGACCAAGTATTAAAGGAATACGAGGGTCCATTTCATAATCAACGACGACAAAATCTACCGGGAAAGTAAATGTGCCAACTTTAATGAACACGTCTTCGGCTATACCAACAGGGTAAGCGAGAGTGTGATTTGCAAGTTCAAGAGTCATCTTTGTTGGAGTGAGGTCAGGCAATGATAGTGTTTTCCAAACACTCAGTGGCATCAAATTAATACTGGCCCCGAGATCAGCAAGGGCAGTAAATTCTTCAGTTTTGTTGAACACGCAAGGCAACACAAAACGACCGGGATCTCCAAGCTTTTCCGGAAGTTCTTTAAGAATAACTGCAGAGCAGTTTTCATTTAAGCGTGTGTTGGCGAGTTCAATCAGCTTCTCCTTCTTGCTAAGCAATTCCTTGAATGCTTTGACAAATTTCGGCATGTGGACAAGTGCTTCAACAAGGCTAATGTTG
Organism: Glebionis coronaria; assembly: GCA_025667525.1. Classification (NCBI taxonomy): domain Eukaryota; kingdom Viridiplantae; phylum Streptophyta; class Magnoliopsida; order Asterales; family Asteraceae; genus Glebionis; species Glebionis coronaria. The sequence goes on along the minus strand of CM046874.1, from coordinate 308,654,643 downwards.
ATGATCATTTGAGATAGCATCTTCACATATTTCGATACTTGACAGTCATTCTTGGTTAGAAAGTTAGGCTTGTCCAAGCGAGAAGGATATGGGATGTTGGGTTTATAGGTGGAAGGTGAAGGTGTAGTCGGTAAAGGTTGAGATGTTGAAGGGTCCTTCCGGGAAACATCATCATGACGAGGCGGAGACGGTAATGGTGCACTAATACTAGGTGTAGGAGGAGTAGGGATACATGGTGGTAGAGGAGGTGTAGATGATGGGGGTGGGATTGGTGGTCCTACGATGGTAACTCCACTACGAGCAGTAATAGCACTCACATTAGCTCGCGGATTAGTGACGGTGTTTGAAGGTAGAGAACTTGAAGTAGAAGGTTGAGTGGAGGGCAAGAAACTAGCCAACATATTCTTTAATTCATTCGTTTGAGTGCTGAAGGAGGATTGAATATTATCGCGAACCTCGGACCTTATCTCATTTCCTTGCTTCGTGATATCTCCTTTCAAATTGATTATTTGGCTCTGTAGGTTCTTGATTTGCTCACCTTGGGTTCTCATGATGGCTTCAACATCGGGATTAATGGGTGGGGTGTGTTGGGTGGGTGGTTGATAAGGATTAGAAGCTCTTGGTGGGATTTGGTTGCTTCTATTGTAGTTGTTGGCGGGGTTTTGGTTTTGAGGAGAAAAATCGGGTGAAAGGTAATTGTTGGACCGGTAGCTCAGCAGATTTCTATCCCCTTGAGGTCGAGCTTGGTAATTTTCCGGTGAATAATTACCATAAGCTGCATACACATTTTCCGGATTTCCTTGTGTAGAAGGACAATCGGTGTATGAGTGAGGACCGCCGCATGTTTCACAAGGAGCAGCAACAGCTTTAACTTGTTGTTGTTGTTGGTTTGAAGCCAAGAGTTGCATACTTCTGTTCATTTCAGTCAGCACACGGGTGAGTTCGGTCATATCAGGGTTTGCTGAGGTGGAGGAAACATTGACTCTCGGGTTGTTCCTAGAAGAAGCAGAGGAATCCCAGTTTTTGTGGTGAGTATTCATGTTCTTAATTAGCTCTCTACACTCCTCGGGTCTCCTTTTCATGAATGTGCCACCGGCGGCTGCATTGATCGTATCACGATCTCGAAAAGTCAAACCGTTGTAGAAAGTATCAATTAAAGTCACAGGTAGCATGTTGTGGTTTGGACATCTATCGATCAAGACATTATATCTCTCCCAAGCATCAAAAAGAGATTCATCAGGGTCTTGCATGAAACCGCTGATTTGATTGCGAAGGCTCGTGACCATGGATGGTGGAAAGTAGCGCGACAAAAAGCGTTAAGTCATGTCATCCCAAGTGTGAATAGAATTCTTCGGGAGACGATCAAACCATTTCTCGGCATTATGTAATAAAGTATGTGGAAAGAGTTGTAGGCAAAGTTCATCCATTGTGGCACCAGCCAACTTCATGCTTTGGGTGATTGTAATGAACTTGTCGAGGTGTTTGTTGGCATCATCATCAGGCAATCCACGGAATGGGTTAGTTTGCACTTGCTGAATCATGTGGTGCTTCAACGAAAACTCAGGAGCGTTGATTTGCATCGGCGCAATCGGTCCTCCTCGTCCAAACATTGTAGGTTGACAAAGCTCCTCCATGGTCCGAAGATCGGGCTATGGAAGAACATTGTTGTTATTATTAGGGTGCGGTGGATTATTGTTGTTTACACCTGACATAGCTAAATCTTCTTGAGTCTCGGGCTATTGATAATTAGAAGATCTAGTACGCATACACCTGAAAGTGCAAAAGAAAACAAAACCAAACACAAAGACAATATATATACACAATAAAGATAAAATCTTTTTGGATTTTTGAAATTTTTAATTTTTATAGATTTTTATAAATTTTTAATTTTTATGATTTTTTTTTGAATTTTTTATGCAAGAAAAATAACGCTCATAAGTGAACGGATCCCAAAAAGCAACGCGTCTCTCACAAAAAACCGTTAATCTTTACGAAAAGAGCCGGCAGCGGCGCCATTTAATACACGGCTTTTGACACCCCGTATAAAAATTAAAGTTCGTTGTACCAATCTCTTCGAATTGAAAAACTTGTGTTTAATGTGTGACTCGGTTTTATTTTGGTGGAACAAAAATGTGTTGTCGTTGTAGTATTTAAAATAAAGGTGTGTGACTTTAAAGTAAAAGTGCAATTAAAGTAAATCTAAGTCTAATTAAAGTAAGTGCAAGTATTTAAAAACGTGACTGAAATTAAAGGGCACTAAAAGTAAATGACGTAAATTTAAATCTATCTAAGGCAATCTTAAAACGCAACTAAAACTTAAACTAAGGCAAGTCTAAAATAAAGCTAAGGCAAATTTAAAGTGCAACTAAATAAAAGGCGGGAAAAATAAAGCTTGAAAATAAAAGACAGAACTTAAAAAGAAAAACCAAAAAGAACCTGACAAAAACCTTGATTCGGAAGTTTAAAACTTCCGAATGAACTGGCTTGATCCGGAACTTTCAAAGTTCCGAATGAAACAATCTTGAGTCGGAACTCCTTGATTCGGAACTCTTCTGGATGAACAAGAACGTGTTGATCCGGAACTTCTTGATCCGGAACTTTGGGACTTCCGAATGAAACCTTGCTGATCCGGAACTTTTAGACTTCCGGATGAACCTAGCTTGAGTCGGAACTTTGGTTCTGAAGTGTTGATCCGGAACTTTTAATGTTCCGGATGAAGCCCCCTTGAGTCGGAAGTATTGATTCGGAAGTTTTCCGGATGAACTTTACTCGGAACTCTTCCGGATGAAGCTTGATTCGGAACTTTTAAAGTTCCGAATGAAAGACTTCCTTCTCTTTGGCTCGGAACTTATCTGGGAACACAGAAACATAAACAAACAATCCCGAAGAACAAGGGATCACAGTAATAACAAATCTAACACAGATTAATCAAAATCAAAACAAAAGATTTAACCAAATTAATAACGAAACAACAAACAATCATAAACGAACAATCTATATCAATTAAACTAACAAATTTAACCACAACAATCAAAAACCCACTTGATCAAAATAAATATATGAACATGAACACAAACATAAACATAAAAATCAAGATCAAGAAAGGTAGATAGGAGATTAACAAGATAAAATAAAGATTGACAAGAATTAAATGAAAACTTACTTGAAATTAAAGGAATTTAATGTGCAAGACAAGGTATTTAAATTGACAAGTATTTAAATGACATGAAATAAAGGTGCAAGGTAAGTAAATGGAAGACTAATTGTCACACTTAGCCAACAAAGAAAAAAATTAACTAGTCCTAGTCTATATATAGGGGAGGATTAGGAAGCTTCCTCCCCTCTTTCCTTTTCTCTTAATTACAAGATTAAGTCCTTCCTTCTTTAATCTTCATTAATTGCACCATTAGTCCTTTGTTCTTCTAATCTTCTTTAAACTTGGACTTCTAATGACTTTTGGCTCGGGATTTCTTTGAACTCGTCTTTTAATTCTTCAATAAAATAGACTTGAGTTCTTCGACTTTAAGTAAACTTCCGTCTTTTGACTTTTTCTTCAATAAATCTTCAGAATTGGTCTTGGACTTCCGTTCTTTTTACACTCTTGACTTCTCGACTCCGTCTTTCATATTTTTCTTCAATAAAAGCCCGTGAATGCCCGTGTTTTCTCCACTTTTCACCTTTTCGTCCTAAATCACAACAAAAACACAAACCACGCATAATTCCGACATAAAAGACATAAAATACACGTTTTGGCTCGGTTATTATTGTAATTAAGTGGTAGAAAGGATGGGTGTTTACACACCTATCAAATCCCCTACATTTGACCATTGCAATGTCCTCATGCAATGCATTAGTTACAAAGCACGTTTACATTTTTCATCATAATTAATCCACGTTGTCCTTTATTTAAAAGATAAAAAATTACAAACATTCAAAATAAAGAAATCAAAAGCATACCTTGGGTTTTGGAAGTGTTATGAACAATCATCATCCTCAAGTTTTCACTTTCTCCAAACCAAGCTTAAAAACGAGATCATTGTTATTATAAGTTAGTAGACTAACACGAACTCATGTGGGCCAATTACTCACTTAGACTCCCTTATTCCTAGGTGTATCTCTTATATTTTATTGTTGTCTTGAATGATCACGAGGATGCATTGTTTGACTTATTTTGATAGTTATTTAGTCCAAAAATAAAGTGAAAGATTTAATCAATAGTTAGCTAAAGGACAAAATCTTTTAAAACTGCTTCTCGGGACCTCATAAAGTTCATATCTTGGCATAACTCGCTTCGCGATTTGAGACCTTTCTCGGACGGATATTTGGCAGCGACTTCATACTTCAAACCTTGAGAGACGTTCATGAAATAATGGTCTTCTCTTCATATAGGAATTTTTTCACTTGAAGTTTTGAGAGATTCATACTTGGACCACGACTTCTTCATTTTTCTCCAATCTTTATTTTGGACTTTGATATACAACGATCCGCCTCCTTTTATGACTTGGATCTATTTATCCTCATACCTTGTTAGGGTCTTCGGATACACTTCTCCATGACTTTTGGGAGTTTTTGCTTTTCGTCGTGTGTCTCGATCCTTCATATTGATTTTCGATAATTGATTCTTCACATCACTTTGGATCTTTAGCAATAAAATATAGCCCTCATGCGTTGTTAGGGCCTTTTCGGACTCGCCAATCTTCGCATACCGCTTCAATAAGTTATGCCTTGGCTATGAACTCTAATCCATACCGAGAAACTTTTAAACGATCTTGGGCTAGAAGCTAAGTAACTTTTCAAATCGTACAACCTTATTTATTAGCAGATAAATTATTAGCAAGCGATGGGAGAATAGGCTCATAATTAACTCACATAAATTCACGAAAGAATACCGAACTTATAATTGGCTCTATCATCTCTCGTTCTCCACAATTTAAAATCTCAAAGAATGAGACTCGTAGATGCTTAGCCTATTAAATCAAAGTTTTAGGTTTTCGAGTCGCCTATAGGATCTTGCAAATTCTTAGACTTTTTCAAGTTTAGAAATCGCGTTTTAAAGTTCCCTTGATAAACGACTATCTAGGATCAATTATAGGAACTTGCGAAAAGTTCTTGTTCTTAACCCGTGAGAGTTAAGACTTTCGCGTTTTATAGCTCCCTATATAAAAGTCTAGCAAAACTTGACTTAAACACGTTAAGGATACTAGCTAGAGTAAACTTAGATAAGTAAACTCGGATTGAGTCAAAAGATTCACAACGTTTGAAAATTAAAACCACTTATTTAAACATTTATTCTAATAAGGAAAGAAAATAACTATACAAAGGGAAAAATTAATAGGCCAAAATAGATCAAAAATTTTGAAAAATGTCGAAAAATTGATTTTCCGGTTAAAATGAGGACAAATATAAGGAAAAGACCACTAAACTTCGATAGAAGTCCCCCCTACACTTAATATAAACATTGTCCTCAATGTTTAAGCATGTGGGAGTAAACTCCCCTACACTTAGGACATTGTGCACTTTGTTTAAATCTTGCTAAGGAAAAGACAACTAAAGAGATTCCTATTTTAATAGTGAGAAAATATAAAATAGTGAATCGAAAAGAGTTTAGGATAGAACCGGGATAATGGAACACGGAATCACGGGTCGTCAAGAATCATCAAGAGTGGATCATTGAGCGCTCGAATCCCTGATTAAGAAGAGGAGAGGAGAGAGCAAAAACCAACGGGCCTCCCCTACACTTATGATAAAGAAAGCGAAAAGATAGATGCATGGGTTGCCTCCCAAGAAGCGCTTGATTTTTGTTAACCGAGTCATTCGCCTGACTCGACCTTGATCATCAATGGAAGAAGCATGAAACATATCCACCAGGATCAAAGACATAGTTTTCGTCCATCAATAAGCACAAGCTTAAGGCGAACAAGGCAAGCCAAATAAGAGTAGTCAAGGTTCCCTTAAGCAAAGATGGAGCATGGTGGAAGCAAGGGTGAAGTGGTGCAAGCAGATTTCCATAAGTTCCAAAGATAATTCCTTTTATTTCATCAGGTGGATACTGAGATGGCTGCAGAATATCGATACCGGGGTCGAACACCTTTTCCTTTAGGGGAAAATAGCACTCAGGCTCAGCAGAGTGTGAAGAAGATCCGCGAAGAAGCACAACCTCGTCCTCAGATGATGGACAAAAAGTTGTTAACTCATACGTGCTGCGGATTTCGGTGTCGACCGGTTTCTTCTCCTTAGAAAGAATGTGCTTCAAATCCAAAGTAGGATCAAGACGATAATCTTCAAAATCATAAGGAGGAGCATCACTCTCATGAGGGAAGTAAGTGTTGAGAAACATAGAGAAGTCTTCCTCGAATGAGTAATCGTCCAAATTAGGATCGAGTGATGGCGGAGGATCTTCGTCATGTGAAGAATCGCTCGAGAGAGTATCGGCCTCATCAAAATCATCGAAAGTGGGCATCTCGGGATACTCAGAAGTACAATCATCAAAATCATCCGAATCTGAGCTAGAATCATCATCATCATAAGCATCAAAGACCGGTGGAGAATCATAAATGGGAGAAGGTTCCAAAGTGGAGCGAGAATCATCCACATCATCATGAAAAAGTGGATTATCGATGGAAGAATCGAATAGAGGATTGTCATACACGGTAAAGTCATCGAGCACATTAATAATATTCACTGATTCTCGTCCATAGTATTTGCCTGTAAGCTTCCCCATTTTAAAAATTTGGGAATCATCCTCGACTCGTAAGATTAACTCGCCTTCGGCAACATCAACTAGAGCTCGTCCGGTTCTCAAGAATGACCGACCAAGTATTAAAGGAATACGAGGGTCCATTTCATAATCAACGACGACAAAATCTACCGGGAAAGTAAATGTGCCAACTTTAATGAACACGTCTTCGGCTATACCAACAGGGTAAGCGAGAGTGTGATTTGCAAGTTCAAGAGTCATCTTTGTTGGAGTGAGGTCAGGCAATGATAGTGTTTTCCAAACACTCAGTGGCATCAAATTAATACTGGCCCCGAGATCAGCAAGGGCAGTAAATTCTTCAGTTTTGTTGAACACGCAAGGCAACACAAAACGACCGGGATCTCCAAGCTTTTCCGGAAGTTCTTTAAGAATAACTGCAGAGCAGTTTTCATTTAAGCGTGTGTTGGCGAGTTCAATCAGCTTCTCCTTCTTGCTAAGCAATTCCTTGAATGCTTTGACAAATTTCGGCATGTGGACAAGTGCTTCAACAAGGCTAATGTTGATGATCATTTGAGATAGCATCTTCACATATTTCGATACTTGACAGTCATTCTTGGTTAGAAAGTTAGGCTTGTCCAAGCGAGAAGGATATGGGATGTTGGGTTTATAGGTGGAAGGTGAAGGTGTAGTCGGTAAAGGTTGAGATGTTGAAGGGTCCTTCCGGGAAACATCATCATGACGAGGCGGAGACGGTAATGGTGCACTAATACTAGGTGTAGGAGGAGTAGGGATACATGGTGGTAGAGGAGGTGTAGATGATGGGGGTGGGATTGGTGGTCCTACGATGGTAACTCCACTACGAGCAGTAATAGCACTCACATTAGCTCGCGGATTAGTGACGGTGTTTGAAGGTAGAGAACTTGAAGTAGAAGGTTGAGTGGAGGGCAAGAAACTAGCCAACATATTCTTTAATTCATTCGTTTGAGTGCTGAAGGAGGATTGAATATTATCGCGAACCTCGGACCTTATCTCATTTCCTTGCTTCGTGATATCTCCTTTCAAATTGATTATTTGGCTCTGTAGGTTCTTGATTTGCTCACCTTGGGTTCTCATGATGGCTTCAACATCGGGATTAATGGGTGGGGTGTGTTGGGTGGGTGGTTGATAAGGATTAGAAGCTCTTGGTGGGATTTGGTTGCTTCTATTGTAGTTGTTGGCGGGGTTTTGGTTTTGAGGAGAAAAACCGGGTGAAAGGTAATTGTTGGACCGGTAGCTCAGCAGATTTCTATCCCCTTGAGGTCGAGCTTGGTAATTTTCCGGTGAATAATTACCATAAGCTGTATACACATTTTCCGGATTTCCTTGTGTAGAAGGACAATCGGTGTATGAGTGAGGACCGCCGCATGTTTCACAAGGAGCAGCAACAGCTTTAACTTGTTGTTGTTGTTGGTTTGAAGCCAAGAGTTGCATACTTCTGTTCATTTCAGTCAGCACACGGGTGAGTTCGGTCATATCAGGGTTTGCTGAGGTGGAGGAAACATTGACTCTCGGGTTGTTCCTAGAAGAAGCAGAGGAATCCCAGTTTTTGTGGTGAGTATTCATGTTCTTAATTAGCTCTCTACACTCCTCGGGTCTCCTTTTCATGAATGTGCCACCGGCGGCTGCATTGATCGTATCACGATCTCGAAAAGTCAAACCGTTGTAGAAAGTATCAATTAAAGTCACAGGTAGCATGTTGTGGTTTGGACATCTATCGATCAAGACATTATATCTCTCCCAAGCATCAAAAAGAGATTCATCAGGGTCTTGCATGAAACCGCTGATTTGATTGCGAAGGCTCGTGACCATGGATGGTGGAAAGTAGCGCGACAAAAAGCGTTAAGTCATGTCATCCCAAGTGTGAATAGAATTCTTCGGGAGACGATCAAACCATTTCTCGGCATTATGTAATAAAGTATGTGGAAAGAGTTGTAGGCAAAGTTCATCCATTGTGGCACCAGCCAACTTCATGCTTTGGGTGATTGTAATGAACTTGTCGAGGTGTTTGTTGGCATCATCATCAGGCAATCCACGGAATGGGTTAGTTTGCACTTGCTGAATCATGTGGTGCTTCAACGAAAACTCAGGAGCGTTGATTTGCATCGGCGCAATCGGTCCTCCTCGTCCAAACATTGTAGGTTGACAAAGCTCCTCCATGGTCCGAAGATCGGGCTGTGGAAGAACATTGTTGTTATTATTAGGGTGCGGTGGATTATTGTTGTTTACACCTGAAAGTGCAAAAGAAAACAAAACCAAACACAAAGACAATATATATACACAATAAAGATAAAATCTTTTTGGATTTTTGAAATTTTTAATTTTTATAGATTTTTATAAATTTTTAATTTTTATGATTTTTTTTTGAATTTTTTATGCAAGAAAAATAACGCTCATAAGTGAACGGATCCCAAAAAGCAACGCGTCTCTCACAAAAAACCGTTAATCTTTACGAAAAGAGCCGGCAGCGGCGCCATTTAATACACGGCTTTTGACACCCCGTATAAAAATTAAAGTTCGTTGTACCAATCTCTTCGAATTGAAAAACTTGTGTTTAATGTGTGACTCGGTTTTATTTTGGTGGAACAAAAATGTGTTGTCGTTGTAGTATTTAAAATAAAGGTGTGTGACTTTAAAGTAAAAGTGCAATTAAAGTAAATCTAAGTCTAATTAAAGTAAGTGCAAGTATTTAAAAACGTGACTGAAATTAAAGGGCACTAAAAGTAAATGACGTAAATTTAAATCTATCTAAGGCAATCTTAAAACGCAACTAAAACTTAAACTAAGGCAAGTCTAAAATAAAGCTAAGGCAAATTTAAAGTGCAACTAAATAAAAGGCGGGAAAAATAAAGCTTGAAAATAAAAGACAGAACTTAAAAAGAAAAACCAAAAAGAACCTGACAAAAACCTTGATTCGGAAGTTTAAAACTTCCGAATGAACTGGCTTGATCCGGAACTTTCAAAGTTCCGAATGAAACAATCTTGAGTCGGAACTCCTTGATTCGGAACTCTTCTGGATGAACAAGAACGTGTTGATCCGGAACTTCTTGATCCGGAACTTTGGGACTTCCGAATGAAACCTTGCTGATCCGGAACTTTTAGACTTCCGGATGAACCTAGCTTGAGTCGGAACTTTGGTTCTGAAGTGTTGATCCGGAACTTTTAATGTTCCGGATGAAGCCCCCTTGAGTCGGAAGTATTGATTCGGAAGTTTTCCGGATGAACTTTACTCGGAACTCTTCCGGATGAAGCTTGATTCGGAACTTTTAAAGTTCCGAATGAAAGACTTCCTTCTCTTTGGCTCGGAACTTATCTGGGAACACAGAAACATAAACAAACAATCCCGAAGAACAAGGGATCACAGTAATAACAAATCTAACACAGATTAATCAAAATCAAAACAAAAGATTTAACCAAATTAATAACGAAACAACAAACAATCATAAACGAACAATCTATATCAATTAAACTAACAAATTTAACCACAACAATCAAAAACCCACTTGATCAAAATAAAGATATGAACATGAACACAAACATAAACATAAAAATCAAGATCAAGAAAGGTAGATAGGAGATTAACAAGATAAAATAAAGATTGACAAGAATTAAATGAAAACTTACTTGAAATTAAAGGAATTTAATGTGCAAGACAATGTATTTAAATTGACAAGTATTTAAATGACATGAATTAAAGGTGCAAAGTAAGTAAATGGAAGACTAATTGTCACACTTAGCCAACAAAGAAGAAAATTAACTAGTCCTAATCTATATATAGGGGAGGATTAGGAAGCTTCCTCCCCTATTTTCCTTTTCTCTTAATTACAAGATTAAGTCCTTCCTTCTTTAATCTTCATTAATTGCACCATTAGTCCTTTGTTCTTCTAATCTTCTTTAAACTTGGACTTTTAATGACTTTTGGCTCGGGATTTCTTTGAACTCGTCTTTTAATTCTTCAATAAAATAGACTTGAGTTCTTCGACTTTAAGTAAACTTCCGTCTTTTGACTTTTTCTTCAATAAATCTTCAGAATTGGTCTTGGACTTCCGTTCTTTTTGCACTCTTGACTTCTCGACTCCGTCTTTCATCTTTTTCTTCAATAAAAGCCCGTGAATGCCCGTGTTTTCTCCACTTTTCACCTTTTCGTCCTAAATCACAACAAAAACACAAACCACGCATAATTCCGACATAAAAGACATAAAATACACGTTTTGGCTCGGTTATTATTGTAATTAAGTGGTAGAAAGGATGGGTGTTTACACACCTAGCATGGTGTGTCAAGCACACCTTACCATACGGCTTTGGAGAAATCGGCATCTACAAGGTTAGCTAAAAAGGGTCCTCATGCTGCGGATATGTGGGAGACTTTCAAGTAAGTTAAGATCAATCTCCTCCTTATTGATGATATCAAGCAAATTCCTGCATATGCCAAGTTTTTAAAGGACTTGTGTACCCAAAAGAGGAAGCTTAAGGCATCTTTGCCTAAAAAGATTTAATTAACTGAGCATGTTAGTGCAATCTTATCTAGCTCCCTTCCTCCTAAATTCAAAGATCCTGGAGCACCGTCGATTTCAGTTGTGGTGGGAAATATTGCCATCAAGAAGGCACTCCTTGATATTGGTGCCAGTATCAACATCCTTCCTGCTAGTTTGGGCGATAAGTATGACTTAGGAACTCTTCGTAAGACATACACCATTATTTTCTTAGCTGATCGATCTACCAAAATTCCTAGAGGTATCTTAGAGGATGTTATTGTGAAAGTTGATGACTTCTATTACCGTGTTGACTTCTTTCTTATTGACACCGAGTCACAATACAAGGATCTTCAACCAACTATTATCCTTGGCCGCCCATTCTTAGGCACGATAGATGCTAGGATTAATTGTCGGACTGGTGCCATGGATATTGCATTCGGTAATAAGAAGATAAGATTGAATGAGTTTAATTCTATGAATTCTCCTACGATGAATGAATGTTACCAAGTAGATGTGATCGACAAGGAAGTCCAAAAGCATACATCTGGTATGCTTAAGGATGATCCTTTGGAGTTATATCTAACTGGTGAGGATGAGGAGATTCTTGATGTTGCTGAAGTTCAAGAGATTGAAGAGTGTTTGGTCAGTCCTTTGGATCATCAAAAACCACCTTGGTCTTATAAAGTGTAGCCCTTTCCTTCTACTTTTGACACGTCCACGAAGCCGTCCCTAGAGGTGCGTCTAACTCTTGAGCTAAAACCTTTGCCATCCAATCTCAAATATGCTTTTCTAGGTCCTAACAGTACTTTACCCGTTATTGTTGCTTCTGATCTTTCTAAATCACAAGAGGAAGAACTTTTAAAAGTGCTTTCCAAGTACAAAGCATTAGTGGGATGGAAAATTTCAGACTTGAAAGGAATCAATCCTTCATTATGTATGCATAAAATTGTTACGGACCCAGATATTTAGCCAGCAAGAGATGCGCAAAGGCGTCTGAATCCTAATATGAAAGAGGCAGTGAAGACGGAAGTTCTTAAATGGTTAGATGCTGGTATCATCTATCCCATCTCGGATAGTAAATGGTAAGTCCCACTTAAACGGTGCCTAAAAAGGCCGAAATCACCGTTGTGGAAACCGAGAATGGGGAAAAACTCACAACCCGACCAGTTACTGGGTGAAGAGTTTGTATAGATTACCGTAAGCTGAATAATTCCACATCTAAAGATCATTTCCCACTACCCTTCATTGATCAAATAGTCGAGAAGATTTCTGGTAAGAAATTCTATTGCTTCCTGGATGGGTACTCCGGTTATAATCAAATACCCATCCATCCTGATGACCAGACCAAAACGACGTTTACGTGTCCATATGGGACGTTTGCATTTCAAAGAATGCCCTTTGGCCTGTGTAATGCACCCGCTACCTTTCAGCGGTGCATGATGAGTATCTTTTTTTGACATGGTTGGAGAATCTGTATAGATATTTATGGATGATTTCTCCATATTTGGTCAGTCTTTTGAAAGTTGCCTTGATCAGCTTGAAAGTGTGTTAAAAAGATGAACCGAAACAAATATGGTGCTTAGTTGGGAGAAGAGCCATTTCATGGTTCGAGAGGGAATTGTATTAGGACATGTTGTGTCTGAAAAAGGATTTGACCAAAGTTCAATTAATTTCGACTCTTCCTCCTCCCACTACCATCAAAGTGTTGATCCCAAACTTAGATCGATTAGCTTTGTATTAAACGAGATTGAATCAAGATTAATACGTAGATAAACTTTGTTGTATCAAACAATCTAGGTGTTATGCGGGATTTAACACTTAGAACAAAGAACAAAACAAAGTAAACCAAACTTTCACTTTAGATTGATAAACGAACTTGCTTACAATGAAAGTTGTGAAAACTGAATAATGTGTATAAATTACAAACCCTACGACCTCCTTTTAGAACATAAGGAGTCCTGTACAAAGGATAACCTATCAACTATTCTAGGTAAAGATAAATATAGAAAATACAATATTGAGTATATCTTTACTTCAAATAATAAACGTGTTGACTAAGTATTCCTATCAGTGGTTGGACTTCTTCTTGTCAGGACTTGGATATCTCTTGTCAATACTTGATCTGTCAGCGCTTCGTTTTCTCTTGTCAGCATCCAATTTCCTTTCGTCAGCGTCTGAGTGACTTAGCTTATTTTATTCCCAACAATCCTCCCCTAAACTTGATATCTACTCTAGTAATCAAGTTTATGAATAAAAAACTAAGTAAAAGGAGGATTATTACAAATACAAATTATTTGTTAATTAGAAAATTAATAAATCTAATTAAATCTTTGCCAACATCACTAGTATAATCCATCTCCAACTGTGTAGACACCATCTTCTTCAAAACATCCTTGGACATAGGATATTGAGCATCCACAAGAAGATACTCTGAAAACTTTGTAGTGCTTAGATGGTAAACACCAGCTGCTGCGTGTAGACGCCATTGTAACCCACTGATATCCTCAAGATCTAACCATATTGGATCTGCTTCATCTGGTTAAATCATCCTTTTGAAGGATGTCCAAATCTTTATTCCATTGACTGAAGTAGGTGCTTTAGCCTCATACTTCGTCTTCATCAAATTCCAAAGATCTACCAAGTATTCTCTATCCAGGCTTGCAAATAATGAGATCAAAGAAGTAAAAGTATGTACCTTCTTGCCATATCTGGTGACCATCCAGAACCCGCTTGCATCTTCTTCATAGTTAACTATTGGGTTTCTGAAATCTAAAGGTAATACCTCTGCAACATCTGAAGCCTCCAATGGTGAAAGCTTAATACTCTTTCTGATTACTGCTTCACTAGGATTCAATTGATCAAAAACTTGGAATTCAATAGGAATCCCCTTCTTCACTGGTCTTGGTGCAATAGAAGCCCTCTAGATCTGCATATTCTCCTCAATCTCTTCTCTCCTTTCAGCTGAGAGAAGCCTCATAGCATTCTCCTCATAAACTCTTAACCAAATTGGATAAGCATGATGTTCCAATTCGTCAAAAGAGAGCCTCCTCAATCTATCATAGGTCCATCCACCCTGATGACACCTAAGCATCATATAATACAACTCTCTTCTATCCCTCTTAAGCTCAGAAAGCACTGATGAGATTGCAATTATACATAGTCTCATCGTCCAAATCGGGCTTAAAATACTTAAAATATCATAAAAATACCCCAAAATATGCTTGTGTTTGTTCATTGTGTATTTTAGGTACGGATATCGTGAATTCACTAAAAGATTACAAGAATCAAGCAAAAACGAACACGGGAAACGAAGCCGCACAAAGAACTGGACCCGAATCGTGAATTTCTAAAGAAGTCCTTGAAGATTTGAAGATTGTCAAAATTGGTCCCTCAACTTTTGAAGACTTGTCACTTTTGGCCCTTGTAAATCTCAAAAAATACAAGATTGGTCCTTAAGTTTCAAGATTATACCATTATGGCCCTTGAAGAATTCAAAATGTGCACATATGGTCCTTGTTTAATAGTTTGAAAATGACATGTGCCACTTTTGACAACCATGCCAAAGTTAATGCAAAGGAATATGAAGATTTGCTGGTAAAAACATGTTTTGCCAAACTTTACAAGCCTAGGGGGTGTTCTTGCCAATTATTAAACCCATACCCATCACAACCCATTCATCAATCCAACAAGCCCACACTTCAGCCCATGTTTTGACCCGGTTTAATATTAATAAGACCCAAGTCAAATGGTAAGAATTTCTTTGCCAGGGAAATAGTTTTTATCTTTATTAAACCTATTAAACACCTATCAAGAACCCCAAATTCCCATAATTTGATTAAGCTTAATTAAGTCTAATTAACCATGGGGGTTTAGATCTTTGGTCATTCAGGAACATCCTCACATGCCTGAAAACGACATCACCCAACCTTGTCCCCCCCACCAGCTCATATGTCATCACGGGTCTCTTTACAACCTGCCACATTGACCCAAATCAACATTCATGGTGAATTCCTTTGTCCCAAAGGAATGATAAACGCTCAAGATCAATCAAGGACAGTTGTATCATCACATGACAGTTTTGACCAAGATTTCAAAAATCAAAGACCAAGGGCAATCTCGGATTTTTAGCTGATAAGGTTTCATGTATTTGATTCTTCTAGTATTTTCTTCTTCATAGTATATATATGGGTGTCATGTACCCATATATTTTTGTTCCAGCCTCTTGTACAAATTTTTTAGTTTAATGAAATTTGATTTTTATAAAGCTGAGTTCCCATTTACTGTTATTGTTTTGGTGTAAACATCTACTTTTTATGCAAAGACTTAGTATAATTTTTATCAAAAAAATATTTTATGTTCAAGTTTTTTGGCAAAAATATTTTTTTAGACCCTCGATTACAAATCTTGAGGCTTCTTGATTCACAACCAAAAAGTGTCAAAGGTTTGTAATTCTTGTTATTTTCCTTAAATGTTGGTATTTTTCTAAGATTTTTCCAAAATCTTGTGTTTTATTGTTCTTGTTAATCCCTTACTGTCACAAAGCCCTTTGCACACTAGGCCTGACAAACCAAGGGTGTAAGGGAAATTGTGACTTGTTTTCTTGCTGTTGTTGTGTAATTGTAGGTATCACGCAAGACATATCTCTCCATTGTTGTTTCATTTGGCCTCTTGGGTTCTGTAGTAGAACCACCAACCAAGGGCGTACACAACACAACCCATCTCTCTACTACTTGCAACATTCATCTCCACATATCATCTCTAAAGAAGCAGGAAGATGGCATTAGCCGGGTATAGCTTGAACCCTTGTTACTTATTTTGAAATTATGTGACTTGGTGGTTTGGTGTGAAGTATTTGTGTGGACTGTGCTTTGTAGTTTTATTTTCAGATTAGCTTTACTTTTATGAGTTTTACATGTTAGAATAATTTAATTAAGATTTGGTTTTGATTAGTATGCAAGTGCCTTTGAAAATCTAGGATTTAGGTATCTAAAGGTGTGTTTGGATCTGATGTATGCCTACTGTAGTGACAGCAGTAAGGTTGTAATTTTGACTCAAACAAACCTAATTAGGATAAACTAATTGATTGGTGTAGGTTAATTAGGTCTTTGAAGTTTCAAATTAAAAAGTTCATGTTTTGAGAATAGAACTACCATTCTAGACAGTAGGGTAATTTTGTTTTGATTTTTGAGTTTTGATATTTTAAAATTGGTTCATAAGTTAGGTTTAGTATAGACCTCGGTGTACTTGTTGGAATTTAGGAAATTGGTAAGCTTGGATGCAAGATTTGGTAAGCCAAATTTCACACCTTGGCCATTTAAATCAGCAACCATCCTCACTCACTGCCCGTGCTCAACAATAGGCATTTTAAAGGGAAGTTTGATGTGATTTGAGCTTGAATCTTGGGGATTAGACAACATTAGGCTGGTTCTAGGCTTGTTTTGGCTAATTTTGGGTTTAGAGTGCTTTATTTTAAGGCTTTACATACACTAGATGCCCACTGCGTAGTGTAAAAAAACCCACCAGTACCCTTTCTGCCAACACAAGGAACACCAGCAGACTTTTAGGCTCTAGTTTGGTCCTTTGATTTTGATTTCTGGCGCGCGTATAAGTTTTAGGTAGAGTAAGTTGTGTGAAATCTGGATTTAGTTGTTTGTAGAGTTTTCGAGAAGTTAAAAGTGTCGTTATACAGCATACTAAGCCCACTGTTACAACGACTTTCCACAAGCTCCTCTTTCTGTGAGTCTGAGCACCAGCAGGCCTTCCTAGACTTTTTTTGGTGATTTGATGTTTGTATGTTTCCTCATTAGGTAGTATTAGGATATATTTAGAGTTTAGATATCTAGTATCTAGGATTTGCAGCTTTTTGGTGGATTGTAATTGCTTATTAGCCCACTGTTAATGGCTTTATACCAGCAGACTTAGTTTTCTGCATTTTTTCTGCTGATTTTTTGTTAATTTGGTGTGCAATCCGTGATTACTTGGTTGTTTATTGTGTTATATTTGAGTCCTCACAACCCCATGGTTGTGGGGGTGTCGTTTGTGCCCAAAAACATCGACAAACAAGCCTAAAACAAACAAAAACGAGCTCGATTCACCCAAAAAACCATACAGTGACTTTCTTCTTTGTTGTCCGAGAACGACACTTTTTTTTGTTTTCATTAGAGTGTTGTCCTATATCGGACAACATAGATCTTGGACGACATCTTTGTCTGAAGGTTATAACGGACAGAACTAAAGTACCCCAAAAACTAAAATTGGAGTACTTTGGGGTATTTTTGTTTTTAGCCATTTTCTTTAGTCTTTTTTAAACTTTTTCATGTTTTCCTTGTTAATTTAGTTAAAATATAATTTTTAAAAAAATATTAATTATTTTTATCATTATTTTATTAATTTTTATCATTATTTTAGTTTAAAAATAATTTTTAGCCTTTAAAAATTAGAAAAATAGTTTTAAAAATTTAGGAAAAATACTTTTTAAATTTTAATTAATATAATTTAGGTTTGCAAAACTTTAAATTTTCATTTTCACTTTTTATAAAGTTTATTTATTTTTGAGTTTTTTTATTAAACTTTAAAAATTAATATAAAACAATTGAAAAAGTTTTGGAAATTTTGATTTTCATTTTTGTTTTAGTTACATTTTTCTTAACTTAGTTTAAAGTTTTGTTAATTTTTAGTTGAGTTTAATTTTTCGTCGAATTTTACGATTTCGCGTTTTTACGTCGTAGTGTAATTTTTAGCGTCAATCGTCTTTATTTTCTTTTCTCTTCTCTCACAAAAACGACACTAGTCCAAACATTGTTTATACGTATTGGCACACACATACACACCTCCGCCGAGAACGAACTCTCATTTGTCGATCTTTACGGTTTTCCTAAACCGTATCGATTAATACTTGACGACTTGTATTTTCTTGTTTTTCCTAAAATAAGAAGTACAAAAATACTACAATCATTTTGGCACCGCCGTCGAGGAGGTGTTTATAGTTCCATTATTATTATCGTGTTTGTGTGAGTAGTGCGTTTTTGCTTTTTAATTTTTGGAAAGCGTAAATATCGTACATACTAATTTTTGTTATTTTTCTTTAATATATTATAGTATCCAAATAAATCGTGTTTAGTTTCCCTAAACTAAACACACAACAATCTTTACTATATTGTAGATATATTGGTTTTCGTTTTGTTTGTGAATATTATTAATATATTGTATTTACGTATCACAATAAATTTACAATATCTCCAAAAGCGTGGAAACGCAACCTTAATTGGGATTTCATCACTCAATTATTATATTCGAATCTAAAGCGAAATTTTAAAGGAAAAATAGATAAATACTTTCGTGAGGCTTAATTTTGATTAACACAAACTATAAAATGGGTATAAGGCGGTTGTATTTCACGACCTAAAGGAAAAAGGCTCTTAAGTGCTCAGCGCCGCCTCGTTTCCCCCGCTTTCTTGTGTGTGTGTTGAGAAAGAGGGCTAATCGAGGGATTGCCGCCCAAGTATTATCTATGTATCATTTATATTTGCTTGTTTTCAAGATTAAACCCTCTTGAACGTTTTTGTGTTCCACCAACGTTCTTAAGTCATCGAAGACGTTCACTCCACGTGATCGTTTTCATTCTTTGAGGCTCCTTTAATCGACAAGTCTATTAGAGGAGAGATTTGTATATTTGAGTCTAGGTAATACACCAAAATCCAAAAAAATTAAAAAACAATCAAAAATTGAAAAAACGAAAAACCGCAAAAAGAATCTTCTTTGCTACCCCCCATTCTACGCTTAGTGTATGCGCACTCGATCGAATGATTATTCTAATTCTAGTGACGCTTTGTATCGACGCAATCGTAATCGAAGGAATCAACGACGTAGATGAGATTTAGAAACCGACGTTCCTAATATCGTTGTTGAAGAGACCGTAGACGAGATGACCGACAAGCGTTCGATGATGGAATTGCTCCAAGCGCCCACCGAGGGTTATGGAGACACGATCGTAATCCCGCTATCGAAGCGGGGAATTTTGAGATTAATAGCGGAATGCTTTTGTTGATTCAAGATAGGAAGTTTCGAGGTCGTGAAGCCGATAATCCTCACGACCATATTCGGAATTTTGATCGTCTTTTGGCCACGAGCAAGTTTAAGAACGTCGACACCGATGTCGTCAAGCTTATCCTTTTTCCGTTTTCGCTCGATGGTGCCGCAAAGGATTGGCACAAGAAAGATCCACCTAATTCGATAATTACGTGGAAAATCTCGTTTCCAAATTCGTTAATCATTTTTTCCCACCGTCTAAGACGACGTTTTTAAAAACGAGATTACGAGATTTGAACAAAAGCCGAATGAATCGTTTAGAGACGCGTGGGATCGTTTTAAGGAATTGCTTAGGCAATGTCCTCACCATGGATTTTCCGAGTTGCACCAAATCGATATGTTTTACAACGGTCTTAGTTTTCAAGAACAAGATTCGTTGAACTCCGTCGCCGGTGGCAAATTTTTGTGTAAAACTCCGAAAGATGCATTAATGATTATCAAGAATCGATCCAAGGTTTACCAACTCCGCAATGCACTGAGTGTTGCCGATGTCGCCAATGTTAGTAATTCTAATCGCGACATTGAGAGGGTTGATGCAAAAGTAGACAAGCTAACGAATTTGTTTACGTCTTTTCTCATCGAAATGCAAAAGAAAGACGCTCCCGCTATAGTGAAAGCGGTTGAGGCATTTTGTACTTTTTATGGTGGACCTCATAATTATTACGAGTGTGCGGCTAGGGATGGCCAAACGTCGAGTGTTAACGCGTTAAACAACAATTTTCAAAATCAAAATAACGCGGGTCCATCACAAGGAAATTATAACCAAGGCAACAATTTTAATCAAAACCGAAAAAAATTTCAAGGAAATAATGAACAAGGAAATTTTTTGAATCAAGAAGGTTATAATCAATGTCGTAATTTGAATTGGCAAAACTGAGATAACAACAACAACAACAACCAAAACTCTAGTTTTCAAAACAACAAAAATCAAGTTAACAATTTTTCAAGTGGTAATCAAGGAAATTTTCAAAGTAGTAATCAAAACCAAGGGAACTTTAATTCAAATTAAAATAGTTCGTCAAACGATTTTAGAAATTACACGAAAACGAATGAGGCTAATATGAGACGATTAGAAGGAGAAATTGGTACTTTGAAAAACGACTTTTCCAACACATTAAAAAATCAAAACACGAAGATTGAGCAAGGAAAAATTGATATTAAGAAGGTGTTCTCGGCTATTATGAACAAAGCCTCGGGTGCTTCATCGAGTTCGTTACCTAGTGACACCGTTGCTAATCCGAAGGAACAATGTAAAGCCGCCTCTTCTCGTGAGAAAAGTCTTGTGATTACCCCTACCCTTGATGGATTTCGAGTTGTTCTTTCTTCTCAACCCTCGACTTCTAAGACGCCTTCATGTTCTAAAGTCGATGGGGTGAACGTGGCGACCAAGGAAAAGAGTGCACACCCTCGTGTACCTCAAATTCCATCCACGGTTTAAAAATAGAGCTTTATCGACCTCACCAAATTAACCCTTGAAGAAACTTGTGCATCGATCGTTCTTAAGAAACCCAAAAGGAAATTGCCAAGAAAGGAAGAGGATCCGGGCCAATTTCTACTATCTTGTGATTTTTTCCGAGATTGAGGGATGTTTAGCCCTTGCCGATTTAGGTGCTAACATCAATCTCATGCCGCATTCTCTTTGGAAATTGATGAGATTGCCTTCACTTACCCCCACAAACATGACTATCGAGCTTGCAAATTGTACTCCACTTATACCAACTGGGATAGCCGAGGATGTCTATGTTAAAGTTGGAAAGTTTGTTTTCCCGCGGATTTCGGCATATCGGATTACGAGTGTGACCCTAAATGTCCCATTATTTTAGGTCGACCATTTTTATCAACGGCTCAAACCGTAATCGACGTTCACGAGGGGAGACTTACTATGAGATATGGGGAGGAGAAAATGGGCTTTTTTCGCAAATAAATCCCAAGTTTCAAATGATCATGAAAAAATCAAGGTTTCAAAACCTAATGTTTCAAATTCTAATGATTTCAAAATGTTAACTTTAGCGAAAAATATGAGGCTTGATGCCTGTTTTGAAAGATTTAAAATGAACGGTTTTAAAGATGATGATTTTAATGATAAAGAATACGTGTACCTAATTCAAAAGGGTATTCGTAGATTTATGGATGAAAAATCACTTTGGGATGTATTTGGCGAAACAAGTGAAACACCAATTCTGAAGGGCGACGTTAGTGCCATCACGAAATGACAAAAATGGACTCGTCTTCACCACCTCGAAGGACCACGTCTTTGAGGCTTCAACTTCTAACTCCATCGAAGTGCCTCCATTTCCAAGGCCTACACCCGTTGAGGCTAAAGGTTTCATCGACATCGATCCTCTCGTCTTAGAAAAGTCACCTAAGCATATCCCTAGGGCTTGTAAGACCATGGTTGTGAGTTCTCACATCTACTCTTTCTTTGACGATGACGATAGCGATTTTGCCGAGATGGATCACGTACTTCAAAATCCACATGCCCTTTTTGAGGATTCTCCTAAAAAGACCTCTTCACATGTGAAGTACGATGATTATGAGTTCGATCCTGAGATTGTGGAAATTATCGAACGAGAGCTAGCTCTTTTTCCTCCACTCCCACCTACGAGTGAGGTTGATTTTTCCAAGATCGACGTTGAACTTGATGAGTTAGGACGTCTTATTTTCGATGACGAACCAACTCACGTGACCCAAAATCCCATTCTAGATGAGTTACCTAACCAACACTCCTTATTTTAGAATGACATTTACCACATTCGTGAGGATCTAACTTATCAACGATCCCCACAAAAGAATGATGGTTTTGTGCTTGATCGTGATCTTTTCGAGAGAGTTTCTAAAATATTACAAGAGGGGAATGACAAACCATGGTTTGACAAGCCTATCTATGATGAAAAATCTAAGAGATCGACGTTCATGAGGATGAAGAATATGTTGACCCCGAGGGGGCGGTGTTCTATGTTGATCGACGTTTTGAGAATTTATACAATCCACCACACCCTCACCGTGACTTAAATGTGAGGATTTTTAGCGTGACCAATTTTGAATTAGAAAAGCCAAATATTTTCATAAAATCGGGTTTTCATAAAGAGTTTTTGAATGATGAAAAAGGAAAGGATTGTAAATGTGATTTAAAATATTTTTCTACAAGTTTAACTCCGTCATCACCGTGTTGTATGAGTACTATCACCTCGTCTACTCCTTTTGATGAGGGTGTGTGTGGTTTTAGTGTGGGGGAAGGCCCATATGTTTCTTCACACTTTACCACCGAGGACGAGATATTCGATCCCGGAATTGCTTGTAAAGGGAAATGTAAAACCCGCATGCTTTTACCATGAATAGTACCCTTAAGATCGTACGTACTAGATTAAAACTTTATTAATATAGCATGATTACGATTACGTGTTAGGATTTTACGTATTACGTACGTGTTAGAACACGATAAGTATTTACTACGCACGATCACGTAATAATTATTTGACGATAATTAATCACGAGCATGCGATTATGAAATCATGAACGTAATTAAAACACGAACTATTATTAATTACGTATATATATTTATTACGAGCGTAATTAAATATATTAGATCACGATATTTACGTAACGAGAACACTCAAAACGCAAACACAAATAATCACGAACGTGTAACTTATTAATTAGACACGGAAAACATTCGGGTTACCCCTTGTGGGCCCCATTTCCACGAAATTTAGGAGGGAGGATGGGCTTAGCCCATCAAAATTTTACTAAAAGGGTTTAAGGGATTTTTCACTACTCATTTAATCTTTACAGAAGATTTTTAAGAAAACCTAAAAACCCTCCTTCTCCTTCTCCTTTGTGCCGCCACCCTACAACCACCATAGAAGGTGATTTGTGATCTTGGATCTCGAAGTTTTAGTGGTTGATCGTGTTGGTTCTTCGTCCTTTTGATCCACGAATTCGGTAAAACCTTTTTAAACCTTTTCTTTTGATTTAATCTTTTTATAAATCAAGAACATGAGATGTTTTTACAAAAACATAATATTTAAACATAGATCTAACATGTTTTTGTGTTAAATAAAATCAAAAGGGTATTTTAAGGGGTGTTTTGTTTTGGCCGCAGGCTGCACCGAACCCGAATGGGTTTCGGTTTGCCAAGCCGACCACCACCAAGACAGTATGGTCTTGGTTGGTGCGTGTGGGTCCCACGGCAGCAATAAAACATGGGGTACCCCGAGTTGGTTCGGGGTACGGTGTCGATTTCATGTCCGGTTCATGCTTTTTAGTCTAGATCCGGTTCATGGTGTATGTTAGTTTTTTTTATGTTTATGATCTTATGTTAACACTAAATTAATAAAATGACATGATTAATTTAATAACATGACTTAGGTTATTTTAATTATTAATAATCATGAAATTAATTAACCTAAGTATTTTATATTTTAGACTTATAATTAATTAATTATTTAAAAACCATGATTATAATTAATTAATTAACATGACTTAGGTTATATTATTAATAAATAATAATACATGTTTTAACCTAAGTATTTAACTTTAATTAATTAAAACATGTTATACTTTAATTAAATATTTTAACCTATAGTTTAATTTAATTACATGAAATAATTATTAAACTATACCTTATATCATATGACATAGAAAATAATCATGAAAACACTTAGGCTTATATACTTAGCTTATTTAACCAGCTTATTTCTAATTATGGAAACTTTCTATTTTTAGAAACTTAATTAAATAAGGCAGTTAATCTATTTATGGAAACCTTCTATCTTTAGAAACTTATTTATTTCAGGTAGCTAATCTATTTATGGAAACTTATTTAATTAAGGCAGCTGATCTATTTATGGAAACTTTCTAATTTTAGAAACTTACCTATTTTAAGCAGTAATTCTATTTTTGGAAACTTTCTATATTTGGAAACTTTCTATTTTTAGAAACTTTCTATTTTTGGAAACTTTCTATTTTTGGAAACTTTCTATTTTTGGTAACTTTCTATTTTTGGGAACTTTCTATTTTTGGAAACTTTCTATTTTAGGAAACCTGCTATTTTTGGAAAGTTACTTATTATATCACAGTAAGTATAATAACACTTGAAATACCATAAATACTTAATCAGATTAAACAGAATATAAGATAAAACACAGTTTAAGGCTTTAAAACAGTAAAACAAGGTAAGAACAAATAAAATAAGCTAAGACATGACATAAAACCAGCTACGTATTTAGGAAGCAGATACTTATTCATGTATGTATTTATGTAGCACTAGTGATTCGGAAGTAGGATTCCTCTCAGTTCATCTTCTTCGTTCACTGGACATAATGTACGGATTCCCGTCCTTTCAGTATGGACATTCTTTCCTTATTAAGATTTCCCCGTATGCAGCCAACTGTTTTCCCGTAGTATAAGTATGAGTTTGATTGCTTATGTTTAAATATGATTACCTATAGCCATATACATGCATGACCAGTTTCACCTAGTTATGGAGGTACCATAACCATAACATTAGAGGCACTGATGTTATGACTTCACCACGGCGGAGTGATTGCTCGTGGCGTCCCTTCAGCTTTTGGCCATTTATTTATATTTATAATGTGGGGCGTATGGGTGCATCCTAGTTACATGTTTTCAGTCAGGATTTCATGGTGAATGTGGTGTGTGCCTTACACCCTTCACAAGGAGCTGATCCCTCCTACCCAAAGCCAGTATATTAAATTAGAGGCAGCCCCTCTAATTTGCTTGATGAGGTCACCCCTCCAAGTATTCATGCACGGTGGATTTTCATGACCTATATTGGCTAATGGTAAAATATGTTAAACAGTTTTCATAAGAAAAACATAAGGCTTTTCAAACTATAAAACCAATTTTATGAACATGTTCCAGGTTTTTCCAAGACTAATACATTTCCGCTGCTATTAAGTCTTTATTATGTTTTAGTCATTCATACTATGTCTATATCCGTGCACTGAGCGTTTTGCTCAGCCATTACTTTCCTTTCCATGTCCCAAAACGGCAGGTACCCTAGGAAAGACTCGAGTATTTGGAGGACGTGCATAGGATGGAAGCTGCTAGAGACTTCTTTTCCTTTTGCCTTCATATATTTACGCTTGTGTAGTCTTTCATTCATTTCTTTTGCTTTATTATGTTTTGGGCTTATGTTTGGGAACCGATGTTTGATTCCGGTTATCCCTATGGTCATGTAATGTTTTATACATTTATCCTTGTTATGCTTTGATGACACGCCATAATTACGCGTGACATTTCTATTATCAAAATGGGGTGTTACAATTATGGTATCAGAGCCAAGGCTTTGACCTGTAGGCTCTAAAACTCGACCTGTGACTAGTGGGTGGTCACCAGGAGCTTCCTAAGCCAACGTTTTTTATTCCACGTATTAATGTTTTCAGCGCATTGTTGTTTTAACCATGATGTTTTCAGCACCTTGAGGTTTTAACCTTGATGTTTTCATCGATATTGTTTTACTAATATGGATGGACAACCGTCATTCATATTTAGTTATGTGTCATTGTTTCATGCATAATGTTCCTCGTGAACTGTGGCTATGTGGACTGAACCCCAGTAGTTCATAATTAGTCACATAAAATTTTTTTTTGATAAGTTTTGACAGATGAGTTTCAATTATTTATGTTTCATGTATCATTGTTGCAGGGATTATGACTAAGTAATGGTTGGTACAGGACTGGCCCTATTTAGTCGCATGTGCTTTTATCGAAACTTTTAACTTTGGGACCGACCCATAGGCGTCCCCTCGCCATGTCTTTTGTTTTGGAACCGACCCATAGGCGTTCCATCGCACATATAAAGGTTTTATAAACTACATTACGCATTCATGCACTGTTTTCATACATAATTTTTCTCATGATTTAAATTGGCACAAATTGTTTTTTTTCATGTCCCCTCATAAGTTATTATGTTTTTATGTCAAGTATGTTTTCATACTGTCATGGTTAACTTCAGTTTCATGCTGATTATGTTATACACTTCTTCATGATAGATGGTTTCATGTCTCTTCATGATAATTCCGTCTTCATGCTGATTATGTTTTACGCCTCTTTTGTCTTTTATGCTTTCACGCAAGACGTTGTTGAATTTCATTGAATTCTGCTTTCATGATAGTCATGGTTGGTTTTCATTGATCATGCTGTCAGGCAAATCATCGTTGAATTTTGTGTAACCACACTTTAGCGCTTCTCTATGCAACCAGAATGAGGTATATACTGGCATTGCCATGTCACCATGATGGTTTTCCTAACCGTTTAACCGATATACTTTCTGTAGATCATGATAAATGATCGACCCCATACCGATCATTTCATGTGCATTCCACGTGCACTCCACGTACTGTATTTCATGTGTAATACACGTACCTAAATCCATGTGTATTTCACTTGCAATCCTGCACGAGTATTCGCTAGTCGATTCTGAATCATCTCAGGCATATGTCCACTTGCTAATACTCTACAAATTGTTGATGCCGCTCATAACTTGGAAATGTTACTAAAGGTTGATGCTGCTGACGTTCGGAGACGCTATGAGATGTGGATGCTGTTCACTACCTGGAGATCCTACAAGACGAAGACAAAGGCGTCGGAGCAAAGCAATTGGACGATAAGATGCTTCACCATCAGACGATTCCCATCAATCATTGTCCCTAATTCTTAGTTACATGTCACACGTCATTCGGCTGTCATTTCAGCCATATGAGTGCAAACCGGTACCAGCTGGCCACTCAGCTGAATAGTTACATGAATCACGGTCATGAGAATGACCATCATGGAACTGACAGACAGGACGACAGTAACCACTACTATGACAGCAACTATCCTAGAAATCGCAACCGAAACTCTGGCCACGGACGTAATCAGAAATACAAGGATTAGTAGTCCAACCGATCCGCAATTCTGGCATAATAACCTTATATTGTGGTTATATTTGTTTCACATCTCGAGACACATGTCAAGACATCAGTCAAGACACATGTCTCACGTATACTTTCTGAAGACACATGTCAAGACATCAGTCAAGACACATGTCTCACGTATACCTCCTGAAGACACATGTCAAGACACCAGTCAAGACATATGTCATGCTAATAGTTCCAAGAAACGAGTCAAGACACATGACTCACGTCCAACTATGGAACATTTCTAAGAAATTCAGGATACCCTCCAAGGGTATATCTATTTTTGTTGTGCCATGTATTAATCAGGCCACAAGAATTTCTATACCATTATCGGCGCATCGGTGAGAACTGTCACGTTGCCGATGTCACTTTCATTTCTTTCACCATGGTTCGCATATTCATAACCATGAAGGACGCTTTCGTATTCCCACGTATACGAAGGTTTTCCTTCAGCTTAATGATGAGATCCAAGATGCTAACGCATTTCCTCGGACAGACACTAGATGAATTTTATCCTAATTATGTACTATGAACAGCACACCATGCTACGATTCATAATTATGTACAGTAATGTTCAAGCTCCTGAATACATTCAGCTTGATTTTCCATCAGGAAAATCTGTACAAATTATCTATGCTTACAAGCATGTGCGTTGTTAGCCATGGTCGCTAAAATTTTCTAGCTGTCAGTAAGACACGACCACTTAAGTCTTTTACGCATAGCCAGTTGATTATTCCAAAATCTTCCCATACATTCCAGAAGAAATTACAAGGAGAAGGACGGTACGATGAGATTATGTGTCGACTACCGTCGGCTTAAACAAATCACCATTCATGACCGTTATTCTCCTCCACGTATTGACAACATGTCCAATCGACCTTATAGTGTTAATCACTTTTCCAAGATTGAACTCATGATCGTGCTGCCAACAGTGACGAGGGAAAGAGCAGGACATGTCCATGACTGATATTCGTACACGACTCGGTCATGCTAGATTTATGATTTTGAATTAGTCTCATCAATGCTCCAACGACATTATAAGAATGAGTTTCCATGAACTCATACCAAATTCATCAGTGCTTTAATTAAGGATAACCTAATTTCCTCTAAGCCTAGAGAAGAACAGGAAGACCATATCTGCACTATATTGGAAATTCTATGACAACAGAAATTTTACCCTGGAAATTTTTTTTTCTTCTTTCCAATATCAATTGTGTTTGATTTCAGTGACACGCTGAATCACATGGCTTTCTACGGTTAATCTTACCATGACTCAGCTTATGCGTAAATGAGATAACCCTACATTACATTAGGTTTTATAGGAAATCCTACGCTAAGAGAAGTTTAGATTCATAGACTCATAGTTTCACAAACTCCTATGTATCAGGTTCGATGAAGCAAGATACAGTTACGTTCATATCTACATACATGTCATACAAACAGGCTAAGATAGGACACCAACAGACTGGGATGTTTTCATCATCTGAAATTGTAAATTGAAATGGGACAAGATCTCCACGGATTTTGGTTACCAGTTTAACACAAACTCAGATGAAGCATGATGCTATATGGGTTATTGCAAACAGTTTGATCAAGTCTGCAGAATCCTTACATCCGTAAGGATTTCAGAACAAACAGATTTATCAGACATGTTTCAGCCAAGGCTCATCCGATCACTTGGTAATCCCTCAGTTAGCGTGTCAGACAAAGATTCTCAATCGTGCTCCTTGTTTAAGTCCACGTCCTTGTTCTAAGTTCACGACTTGCTTTCGCGCTCGCGTTCATGACACTATTCAAGTTCATGATCGTATATGGGCTTAATATTTTACGTTCTTTTCGTTCTGGGAAGTTTTGCAAGAACTTGAGACCAGACCCAAGTTTAGTATAACTCTCCATCTTCAGATAAACGTTTCACGTCATTTTCCACATCTCACCTTGTAGCGTTTGGCGTTACCGCCATTATACTCTATGTTCACGATATGTTTCACATGTCATGTTCATTCCACGTTCCTCATATCAGGATCAAGATATGTTACACATATCAGGGATCACGATATGCTTACTCATACTACACTCGCCATATCTCCACGTAGCACGTTCAAAATTTTTCACGTATCACGTTCAAAAATTTTCACGTACTACGTTTCTTTATGTCTCGCGCATCGTTTCTAATTACCAGTTAAGTCAGATTGTCTTGCATAGTAACGTTTCAGTTACCCTTGCGCGTTAACTCTTATTTTCCTCGATCGAATTTAGGGGATCTACCTTTCGTAGATAACCAAGAATTTCTTCGTATTCCAAGTCAAGGTCAGGAGGACCAAGATTTATCATTAGTGTCAAGATCTTCTGAAGGAACCGTTCCAAGAGGGAGGCCACTTGGAAACGGACAAGATCATCTGGACTTCCTATCCGTTTTTCTCTTATCAATTAGATATGTCCTTTCAGTCACGTCACGTTTCATGTCCTTTCAAGACATGTCATGTTCCGCGTTCCTTCTGCCAGGTCACCTGTACGTTCATTTACCTTACATACCCTCTCAGTTTGATTCGGGTATGTTTCTCTTTCAGTTACGTTATCTATAATTCGGGGACGAATTATTCTTTTTAGGGGGGAAGAGTTGTAAAACCCGCATGCTTTTACCATGAATAGTACCCTTAAGATCGTACGTACTAGATTAAAACTTCTTAATATAGCATGATTACGATTACGTGTTAGGATATTACGTATTACGTACGTGTTAGAACACGATAAGTATTTACTACGCACGATCACGTAATAATTATTTGACGATAATTAATCACGAGCATGTGATTATGAAATCATGAACATAATTAAAACACGAACTATTATTAATTACGTATATATATTTATTACGAGCGTAATTAAATATATTAGATCACGATATTTACGTAACGAGAACACTTAAAACGCAAACACAAATAATCACGAACGTGTAACTTATTAATTAGACACGGAAAACATTCGGGTTACCCCTTGTGGGCCCCATTTCCACGAAATTTAGGAGGGAGGATGGGCTTAGCCCATCAAAATTTTACTAAAAAGGGTTTAAGGGATTTTTCACTACTCATTTAATCTTTACAGAAGATTTTTAAGAAAACCTAAAAACCCTCCTTCTCCTTCTCCTTTGTGCCGCCACCCTACAACCACCATAGAAGGTGATTTGTGATCTTGGATCTTGAAGTTTTAGTGATTGATCGTGGTGGTTCTTCGTCCTTTTGATCCACGAATTCGGTAAAACCTTTTTAAACCTTTTCTTTTGATTTAATCTTTATATAAATAAAGAACATGAGATGTTTTTACAAAAACATAATAATTAAACATAGATCTAACATGTTTTGGTGTTAAATAAAATCAAAAGGGTGTTTTAAGGGGTGTTTTGTTTTGGCCGCAGGCTGCACCGAACTCGAATGGGTTTCGATTTGCCAAGCCGACCACCACCAAGATAGTATGGTCTTGGTTGGTGCGTGTGGGTCCCACGGTAGCAGTAAAACATGGGGTACCCCGAGTTGGTTCGGGGTACGGTGTCGATTTCATGTCCGATTCATGCTTTTTAGTCTAGATCCGGTTCATGGTGTATGTTAGTTTTTTTATGTTTATGATCTTATGTTAACATTAAATTAATAATATGACATGATTAATTTAATAACATGACTTAGGTTATTTTAATTATTAATAATCATGAAATTAATTAACCTAAGTATTTTATATTTTAGACTTATAATTAATTAATTATTTAAAAACCATGATTATAATTAATTAATTAACATGACTTAGGTTATATTATTAATAAATAATAATACATGTTTTAACCTAAGTATTTAACTTTATTTAATTAAAACATATTATACTTTAATTAAATATTTTAACCTATAGATTAATTTAATTACATGAAATAATTATTAAACTATACCTTATATCCTATGACTTAGAAAATAATAATGAAAACACTTAGGCTTATATACTTAGCTTATTTAACCAGCTTATTTCTAATTATGGAAACTTTCTATTTTTAGAAACTTAATTAAATAAGGCAGCTAATCTATTTATGGAAACCTTCTATCTTTAGAAACTTATTTATTTCAGGCAGCTAATCTTATTATGGAAACTTATTTAATTAAGGCAGCTGATCTATTTATGGAAACTTTCTATTTTTAGAAACTTATCTATTATAAGCAGTAATTCTGTTTTTGGAAACTTTCTATTTTTGGAAACTTTCTATTTTTGGAAACTTTCTATTTTTGGAAACTTTCTATTTTTGGAAACTTTCTATTTTTGGTAACATTCTATTTTTTGGAACTTTCTATTTTTGGAAACTTTCTATTTTAGGAAACCTGCTATTTTTGGAAAGTTACTTATTATATCACAGTAAGTATAATAACACATGAAATACCATAAATACTTAATCAGATTAAACAAAATATAAGATAAAACACAGTTTAAGGCTTTAAAACAGTAAAACATGGTAAGAACACATAAAATAAGCTAAGACATGACATAAAACAAGCTACGTATTTAGGAAGCAGATACTTATTCATGTATGTATTTATGTAGCACTAGTGATTCGGATGTAGGATTCCTCTTAGTTCATCTTCTTCGTTCACTGGACATAAGGTACAGATTCCCGTCCTTTCAGTATGGACATTCTTTCCTTATTAGGATTTCCCCGTATGCAGCCAATTGTTTTCCCGTAGTATAAGTATGAGTTTGATTGCTTATGTTTAAATATGATTACCTATAGCCATATACATGCATGACCAGTTTCACCTAGTTATGGAGGTACCATAACCATAACATTAGAGGCACTGATGTTATGACTTCACCACGGCGGAGTGATTGCTCGTGGCGTCCCTTCAGCTTTTGGCCATTTATTTATATTTATCATGTGGGGCGTATGGGTGCATCCTAGTTACATGTTTTCAGTCAGGATTTCATGGTGAATGTGGTGTGTGCCTTGCACCCTTCACAAGGAGCTGATCCCTCCTACCCAAAGCCAGTATATTAAATTAGAGGCAGTCCCTCTAATTTTCATGATGAGGTCACCCCTCCAAGTATTCATGCACGGTGGATTTTCATGACCTATATTGGCTAATGGTAAAATATGTTAAACAGTTTTCATAAGAAAAACATAAGGCTTTTCAAACTATAAAACCAGTTTTATGAACATGTTCCAGGTTTTTCCAGGACTAATACATTTCCGCTGCTATTAAGTCTTTATTATGTTTTAGTCATTCATACTATGTCTATATCCGTGCACTGAGAGTTTTGCTCAGCCGTTACTTTCCTTTCCATGTCCCAAAACGGCAGGTACCCTAGGAAAGACTCGAGTATTTGGAGGACGTGCATAGGATGGAAGCTGCTAGAGACTTCTTTTCCTTTTGCCTTCATATATTTACGCTTGTGTAGTCTTTCATTCATTTCTTTTGCTTTATTATGTTTTGGGCTTATGTTTGGGAACCGATGTTTGATTCCGGTTATCCCTATGGTCATGTAATGTTTTATACATTTATCCTTGTTATGCTTTGATGACACGCCATAATTACACGTGACATTTCCATTATCAAAATGGGGTGTTACAGGAAATCTCGGTCTTCCACCGATGCAATAAATAGAAATATGATCTATTTTCTTGGTGTGAGTCTAACTCGAGTAGCTCATAAGTTTGTCTTACCCATTGCCCCACCTTTCTACTTCTCATCTCTTTTCTTTAATCTAACACCCCACCAAATGCTATGCGCAGCGGAACTACAACATTTGGGTGCTAGGCAGTTATCATTGCACACAAGAAATATCGAACGACTCCAAAGAGACGTCAATTTAAAACTTAAATTAAAAATTGTTAAAAGATACATGTCTACGGTTTTTCCAACCCCAATTGATACAACAGAGTTTAGCGTTTTCGGTCCCCATGAATCTCAACCCAAAAGTTACAGTTTTCACAACAACATAACATTAAAGTTAAAAATGTTTAAGTAATAACGGGAGGAAAAACAAGCAGACTCCAAGTCATACACACAACATCCATCCAATGCACGCTCCATGCTACACTTCAGTGGTTACCTGAAACACATGCTAAATTTGGTCAACGAAAACGTTGAGTGGAATTCATAGGTTTTACAATTCATTTTGAACATATGTGAAATAAAAACCATTCACGATCATTTATAGACTTGTCGATCAAACAATCTATATTCAAGGTACTGGCAATTGTGTTTAAGCTCATGACACTAAACCGTTAACTCAATCACCCGCGTAATAATTACCGGCGCGATTCAGATGAAACCAAGGCCCCTAATAAGGCATCAGTTGCAATTATACCTTTTCTCTTATCACAAATTATCCGTCCGCATGGGGTATCAACGTACTAGCCCTCGTCTCGGATAGGGTAGTCAACCCCATAGTACTATCACTTTGTATAAGCGGCTATTTCTAATCCACGCTAGGACTAAACAATAGTTCATAGTTCATGAATTTAGGGACTTTTGCAACTAGGTACTCAACACAATTTCAAAGGCAACATTCGGGTCCAACAATCATTCATGACATATGTTCATTTTAAAAACTAGCATGCATTTCCCTCGCGGGTAAAACAGTTTGAAATAATAATAAGCGAGGCTATAAATTCCCACCTTATATATCAAGTAGTCGATAGTTCGAGAGACGGTCACTGACGACGATACGGATGCCCGGGTAAATCAACACCTATCAAACCAAATAACGCGAAATGAGTAATCTCATTTTAAAAACCTTATGGTACTGTATAAAATACATAAATACTAGTCACTTATGACAATTACAACTCACGCCAAAACAAAACAACAAGCGTTACTCATTTTACACCATTCGTCCTTATTATTAACGTTATCCATTTTTATTCATTTTCGCCGATAGTTACCAAAAGTACGGGCTGTTTTACCATACTTAACCATCTTTGTAAAATTTGACAAAATTCTCAAAAATACTATAAGACCTGTAGAAAACAAATATTTAATCCCAACAAAAATTTTTACTTCTACGACCCGTTACTCAACACTTTTCCAAAAACTACGTTTTTCGGACTGAAATTGTACTTTGACCAAGTCGGACTCATTTGACCCGTTTAAACACTCCATTGACCCATTTGACACCTAAGTCCTATAATAGACTCAAATGTGCAGGTTTGACATCAAAATTCAGCCCTTGACCATTTACCAAACTAAACTTATAGTCCCCGGGATTTGACCTAAAACCAAGCATAACTTCGGATTATGACGGTTTTCATCTCCCGGTACACGAATTTCAAAACGTCGTAACTTTTGACTCGTTAGGAGTCGTAAGCTCTACCTTATACCAAATCGAAGCTAAGAAAATGCTCTACAAATCTATCCTATCCACAAGACCTGTTTTCAAAATAATTTTTACGAAAATGCCTTAAACTTTCTGCCTAAAATCAACCTTACCAAACTCACACTAACGCTCGTTTCCAAACCCATTTGTCATTACTAGACATCATCCTAAGCATCCCTAATCACAAACAAACCATGTTTTCAGTCCCTAACCCCTATTGATCATCAACCTCATAAACTAAAATCCTAAAAACACACATGCAAGTACTTGTACCCATCTAAAACATCTATAAACACAAGATTAAACACAAACCCATGCTCAAAACATCAATCACCATGGTCTCCCAAGCACCCCCCCCCCCTTAGCCGTGGGGTTTGGGTGACCAAAACACCACAACCAAATCAATTTTGGTGGGTTTGTTTAGTGATTATACCCCCATTACACATGAATTAAACATGCATTTATCCAATTAACCTCAAAAACGATTTTGAAAAATTTCTTTGATTCTTGAAAAAAAAATATGAATGCATGTTGGATTAGATTACATAGAAAGATAGGGAATGATTAGATTAGAGGTGGTCTAACCTTAGTTTTAATCAAAACCAAGTAGAAAAAAAATTAAGGGTGGTTTATGGTGGGTTGGGGGTGGCCGTCGGCCTAAAGGAGAAGAGAGGGAGAGATGAAAAAAATTTTACAAGTGTTTTTGTGATGTATGTGTTTTGTTTCCCCTATTGTAAAAATTGGAAGGACCCCTTGTGCAATTTAAGCTTTCTTTTGGCCTCAAGTAAAAACGACACTAAAACTTTGCGGGATCGACTTACTAGTCATTTTAGAAAATTTTACGGGAGTCGGAAATTATCCCAAACACTCCAAAATACTTTTGGGATACTTTAAATGTACCCGGAAAGCAATAAAACTCACTCGACTCGACTTAACACGAACCGTAAGTAAAATTCTCGAAAAATTACATTATCGATAAAACGTCAATAATTATAGAAATTTGGGCATCCATTGGAATCGTATTCGTCCTCGTCCTTCTTAAATCATCAATCGTCGAAATTATAACCTCGAACATCGATTTCAACCAAAATACTAAAATATATAGCAATTAATATTTATTAAAAATTTCAAAAATTAGCGAAATTTATGGTAATGTTAGTGACCTCGGTTCTAGGGTATCACATCCACCCCTCCTTAGAGAGAGCGACGTCCCGGCGCTCGCCTCTTCTTATACTCACATTTCGTGCCGCTGGAACAAATGAGGATACCTTTCCTTGAAAAAGTCCTCACGTTCCCAAGTGTATTCCGGTCCACGCCTAGAATTCCATCGAACCTTCACAATGGGAATTCTACTACGCTTCAGCCTCTTGACCTCCCGGTCCATAATTTCCACGGGTTCTTCCACAAAATGCATTTTGTCGTCCAGTTGAATCTCGTCCAAAGGAATCACCAATTCCTTATCCGCCAAACTCTTTTTCAAGTTCGATACGTGAAACGTTTCGTGAATGGAACTAAGCTCGCTCGGCAATTCTAACTTGTACGCTACTGGTCCAATTCGTTTAACGATCTTAAATGGTCCAATATACCTCGGACTCAACTTTCCTTTCTTCCCAAAACGAATTACACCCTTCCACGGCGATACCTTAAGCATAACCATATCTCCGACTTCAAATTCCAACGGTTTTCTTCTGTTATCGGCATAACTCTTCTGTCGGCTTCTCGCAGCAAGTAGTCGGTTCTTGATTTGCACAATCTTCTCGGTCGTCTCTAAAACCATTTCGGGTCCAGTCAATTGACTTTCCCCTACTTCACTCCAACACACAGGCGATCTACACTTCCTTCCATACAATGCTTCGAACGGTGCTTCCTTGATACTCGCATGGTAACTATTATTATACGAAAACTCCACTAGAGGCAAGTGGCGTTCCCAACTTCCTCCAAAATCAATCACGCACGCTCGGAGCATATCCTCCATCGTCTGAATAGTTCGTTCACTCTGGCCGTCAGTTTCCGGGTGATAAGCCGTACTTAAATTCAATTCAGTGCCCATCGCACGTTGCAGCGATTTCCAAAATTCCGATGTAAATCAACTATCCCGATCGGAAATGATCGATAACGGCACTCCATGTCTGCAAACGATCTCCTTCACGTACACACTGGCCAGCTTTTCCATACTGTCCGT
This sequence comes from Glebionis coronaria, assembly GCA_025667525.1. Classification (NCBI taxonomy): domain Eukaryota; kingdom Viridiplantae; phylum Streptophyta; class Magnoliopsida; order Asterales; family Asteraceae; genus Glebionis; species Glebionis coronaria. The sequence goes on along the minus strand of CM046874.1, from coordinate 308,617,897 downwards.
CTTCTTCATAGGTAAGAAATGAGCAGATTTCGTCAATCTATCCACTATTACCCATATCATATCACATCCACTAGGAGTTCTAGGTAAACCCGTCACGAAATCCATAGCGATTTTCTCCCATTTCCATTCTGGGATCTCTAGTTGTACCAACAACCCAGACGGTTTCTTATGTTCTGCTTTAACTTTCGCACAAGTCAAACACTTACTAACGTAACGAGCAATATCCGCCTTCATATTCGGCCACCAATAAACTTTCTTCAGGTCGTGATACATCTTATCCGATCCAGTATGTATCGAATACTTCGACTTATGAGACTCGTTCATAACCAAATCTCGTACTCCAGGCTTTCCTTCCTCAGATGAACACAATGGTAACCAAATCCGATTCTCGAAATATCTCAATCCGTCTGACCTAATCACAAAAAGAGGTTTCAACATTCTTCCCAAGTTCTCAGCATCAAAATTCTCCTTCATTAATCCCCTCTCTTGAGCCTTCAATATAGTTTCGGTCAAATCAACACTCTCAGTCATCACCAAAGCTCTGACTCTCAAAGGTTTCTCCCGTTCCTTCCTACTCAGTGCATCCGCTACAACATCCGCCTTACCAGGATGGTAGCGAATTTCACAGTCATAGTCACTCAGTAATTCTACCCATCGTCTCTGTCGCATGTTCAACTCCTTTTGATCTAAAATGTGCTGCAAACTCTTGTGGTCAGTGAATACAACACACTTCGTCCCATATAAATAATGTCTCCACAACTTCAACGCCAAAACTACAGCTCCTAATTCCAAATCGTGCGTCGTGTAGTTCTCCTCATTCTTCCTCAGTTGTCTTGACGCGTAAGCTATCACCTTGTCACGCTGCATCAATACCGCTCCATAACCTTTACGAGATGCGTCACAATATACTACAAAGTCTTCGGTTCCTTCAGGTAATGACAATATCGGTGCGGAACATAACTTGTCCTTGAGCGTTTTGAAAGCGAATTCTTCCTCATCTCCCCATTCATACACCCTATTCTTTTCGGTAAGCTTTGTCAATGGCTTCGCTATCAACGAAAATCCTTCAATGAACCTCCGATAATAACCAGCTAAACCAAGGAATTGTCGAACTTCAGTCGGCGTTGTCGGTGCCGACCATTCCCTGATCGCTTCGACCTTGGCAGGATCCACGCGAACTCCTTTGCTATCAATCACGTGACCAAGGAATTGCACGGATTCTAACCAAAACTCACACTTCGAGAACTTCGCATACAGCTTCTCTTTCTTCAGCAGATCCAATATCTTTCTCAGGTGCTTCTCGTGCTCCTCCTTACTCTTAGAGTAAATAAGAATATCATCGATGAAAACAATAACAAACTTATCTAGATACGGCTTGCATACGCGATTCATAAGGTCCATGAATACAGCAGGCGCGTTTGTCAACCCAAACGGCATCACTCGAAATTCAAAGTGTCCATACCGCGTACGAAAGGCAGTTACAGGAATATCCTCCTCTCTTACACGTAGTTGATGATACCCTGATCTTAAATCGATCTTTGAGTATACACTGGAACCTTGGAATTGATCAAACAAATCGTCAATCCTTGGCAATGGATACCGATTCTTAACCGTCAGCTTGTTGAGTTCTCTATAGTCAATACACATCCGAAATGAACCATCTTTCTTCTTTACAAACAACACTTGCGCTCCCCATGGTGATGAACTCGGCCTAATAAATCCTTTGTCCATCAACTCCTTCAGTTGATCCGATAACTCCTTTAACTCGGATGGTGCTAATCGATAGGGTGCACGCGCAACCGGCGCAGCTCCTGGCACCAAATCAATTCGAAACTCGACCTCACGGGTGGGTGGTAAACCTGGCAGCTCGTCTGGAAAAACTTCCGGATATTCGCAGATAACAGGTACCTCTTCAATCCTCGCCTCTAAATCACCATCACTCGAAACTTGTGCCAAAAACACATCGCATCCACTTTCTACATACTTCATCATTTTTAAACAAGAAACCACTTTCAAACAAGAAGTGCATTCGTCTCCCTTCACGGTCAAGACTTTATTCCTCAACGGAATCTGAACTAATCTCTCACCACAGACGATCACAGCACTGTGCGCCATTAGCCAATCCATTCCCACAATCACGTCAAACGATCCTAGCTCTATAGGCATCAAGTCGATTTTAAAAGCGTAATTTCCTAACTTCAAGGTACACCCTTTCAGTATAGAATTCGTACTAACAATTTTCCCATCGGCTAACTCAACGTTATAACTAGTCGCTAACAACACCGGTTTTCTATCGATATGACGACTAAATTTAACATCTACAAAACTCTTGTCGGAACCAGAATCAAACAAAATACTAGCATAACAAGCGTCTAGCAAAAACGTACCGGTAACCACGTTAGGACCCTGTGGTTTATCAGCCGTCCCTACTTGATACACGGCAGCAACATTGTTACCTCCTTGCTTGTTTCCTGCCTTCGGGCAATTCCCTTGCATATGGCCTCTCTCTCCACATCCAAAACATCCCCTCACTCTTATAGCATTCGCCCCAGTGGCTACCCCTTTCGTTCGGCAATCAGACATCCTGTGACCCGCTTTTCCACATTTGCCGCATGCAGGCGGGCAATTCCCTACATGGTACAAGTTGCACCTACCATAGTGGGGATTCACCTTCGCTCCTCTGGGGTTCGTCACAGCTCTCATCCCTTCATTCCTTCGTTGGTTAAACTGCTGATTGCGGTTCTGACCATGGTTGTTTCGGTTTCCACCTCGGCTTTGACCCTGGGATTGATTGCTCTGTGCCGCTTCCCATTTCCTCTTATTTCCTTCAGCAATGAAGTTCTTCTTGTCTTGGAGTTTGACATCCATCAATGCGTGAGCCATCTGGACCGCTTCATCAAACGACCCAGGTTTAGACGAAGTCGTCTCACCCTTGATATTACTGGATAGACCTTTGATGTACTGTTTCATTTTCTTGGTATCATCGGCAAAAGTGTCTGGACACAAAAGGCTTAGTTCATTAAACCTCCTGGTGTAAGCAGTGATATCATTGTTTTTCAAAGTCAGGTGCCTCAACTCATCTTCCAATTGACCTAACTCCTCTTCCGGACAGAACTTCTTGGTCAAAAGAGCTTTAGTTGCAGTCCATGTTCTTGCATTCGCTACTGCAAATCCAACAGTGGCTACTTGGGTGTTCCACCAACTCAATGCATCGTCAAGAAATGTAGCAGCCGCAAACTTGACCTTGTTCGCTTCTGAACAACCACTAATCTCGAAAGTACTTTCAACCTTTTCTAACCATCTCCTGAGTTCTAGAGCTCCACCAGTTCCACGAAATTGCGTGGGACCACACTTTATGAAACTAGAGTAAGTACATTCTCTTAGGGCTTGCTGTCTCCCCGCATTTCTGCCCTGGTCTGGATTCCTTCCTGCTCGGTCTGCTTCTAGCGCATTCGCAATGGCTTCCTGAATCATCGTGTTCACACGGTCGGCGGTTAGTTTTGGAGGCATGGTGTGTTATCAAGTATATCTTTCTGCAAGACAGGGAAAACAGAAAAACAATGTAAGTATACATATCAAGATTAAGATGGATTTCTCTTTCAAGACATAATATAAATACAACGAGACATCACTACAAAGTAACTAATATTCATCAATTCACATCACAAAAGATCAAATTTAAGACATATCACAGATCATGAAAGGTAAACGTGGATTGTATTGATAATCAACCAAAATTGTGACAAGTATTGCCACTACAATCATTCACCATAAAACTTAAGTCCTCAAGTTTTTCGTCATAATGCCATCATACAAAAGTCTAAAATAGTTCTATTACAATGATCAAAGATAAAATACAAGACAAGCAACTAGGCATGTGGTGATCCACACGGCCTCTTGGATGGCGGTTCGTCATCATCTTCCTCGGGTTCCTCATTGCTATCATCCTCGTGCACTTCATCCATTTTTCTCTTTCCTTTGTCGTTCGACCCACATTCAGTCTCCTTTTTCGTCCCTGACGTAGACCCACACTCAACCGCTACATGATTTCCCACAGTGATACAAGCACCTCTGGCAGGTGGCTGGATCATGAAGTCATTAGCTTCCATTTCCAAATCGTCCACAAATCTCCAATCTGGGGGCAATGATTGTAACAGCCCTAAATTACCACGCAGCAGAATGTCCACATTGGGCGTTACTCATAGCACATCACACACAATCATAGAAAACAATCCCAAAAGAGACGTTAAAACGTATAAATACAACATTGTCTAAAATATTTTGCATCCCAAAAGATACCATCCGAGTAGCGTTTTAGTCCCAAAAACCGTTACCAACACAACATGTTCCTCAAAATACTTTAAGTAAATTGTTAATTTAAAAAGGATGAAAAATAACGAAGTTTAGACAAGTAAGCACCAACTCCCTCCTTGCATGCTCCGCTGCTATCCATCTTGATTACCTGAAATACATGCTTAAAAGGGTCAACACAAAGGTTGAGCGAATCTATAGGTTTTGCAAATCATCATTTGAACACAAGTATATAAAAAGCAATTTCATTTACAGTTCCTTTGTGTGACCATACGTTGGTATACGAGTCCACACCAATTCATTGTACTCAACGTACCAATCCATTGTACTCAAAGTACCAATCCATTTCAATCACAATTCCCTTGTGTGACCCTACGTTGGTATACGAGTCCACACCAATTCATTGTACTCAACGTACCAATCCATTGTACTCAACGTACCAATCCATTGTACTCAACGTACCAATTCCATTGTACTCAACGTACCAGTTCCATTGTACTCAACGTACTTGTTACAATCAAAAGAACATTTAGGTTTAAGCAATCATTCAAAGACTTGTGTTCTATTTGTTTCAAATAGCATGTATTCCCCCTCGCGGGTTAAAATCATTTAAAACCAGTATAAAAGCAAGGCTATAGACTCACCTTAGATGATACACGAAGCTAGTAGTAGTAGTGATCGCCGAAGTGAAGATGTCTCCCAAATATACACGTCAAAAGCCGCCACCTAACAAATAAGGTGCGCGCTTAACAACATACTCAAGTATCTCAAAACATACTTAGTATAATAAAATCAACGATTCAAAATAGTATGTACATAGACATGACCAACCAATGCAAGTGAATCCTTTCTAAAACCCCACAACATATACTAGTTTTCTAAAACTAGTACCTTCGATGTTGATCCATCTCAAGATGCCAAATCAACACGGTTCAAGTACCCTACATGGGTCTCCAATCTCAGAATATATACTCACACACAATACTTATATCCTTATAGAACTTTTAGAAACTAATAGATTAGCCTCTCGCCTCAAACTATGACGCGAGGTTAAGTACCTCTCAATAATACTCAGCCGGTACTTACCAAAAGTACCCACTGTTTTCCCATACCTACACATCTCCGTTTTCGACGAAACTTGGTGACAAACTCACTCAATATCTGTAGAAGACTCAGTTAAAATTTCATCAAATGATTCACATTTTAGACCCACCTGCTCGACACATCTTTCTACCTTAAAAACCGGACTGTTTTACACACTTGACTCGTAAAACCATTTTGATCTTGTTAAACATTCCCATTTACAATATCGCCACTTAACTTTGAAAATAGACTCAAAATGCTAAGTTTAGGGTCTGAGAACAGCCCTTGACCATTTTTGAAACTCAAGTTATAGTCCCCGAGATTCGATCCAAATATTGACAACAATTTCGTATTGTGTCAATACTCGTCTCCCGGTACACGAATAATCAAACTAACATAACTTTTGACTCGTTATGAGTTAGAAGCTCTACCTTATACCGAAACGAGCGTCTCGGCGACTACTACAATAATATCCAATAATACCAACACTTATCCAACATCTACTGTACGAAAATCGGGCCTAAACCTACTGATGTAAAACACCTTTTAAAAAATCACATCTACAACCATTTTGACCCATTTTAAACATCATCTATACCTCAAATATGCTACACCCATCATCTAAATCATCTCATATCATCCCTAAATCACTTGTATGATTAATACTCTCAAAACCCACTACACAAAACATACATGCAATAACAAAAATTTAATATATAATAATAATAACACTATCCTTCAACAATAAAATGGATCAAACCTCATGTTCATCACCAAAATGATTTTAAAAATCAATGTTCTTGCATGTGGAATATTTTTACACCAAAATGATCTCCTTTTAATTTCTAACATGGGACTTTGTTTAGTTTTTCTTGAATCATCCTAAAAATTGATGATCAAGGGGTGTTTGTGGGGTGGGAGGTCACGGCATAGAGAGGGAAAGAAAGAGGGGAGAGAAAATTTTTAGAGTGAGAAAATATGTGTGTGAGAATGAGTGGAAGTGAAAAAAGGTATTCCTTTTATATAGTGGAGGAAGGGTTAAAGTTGCAATTTGTGCATTCTTGTGGAGCAAAGTGTAAACATTAGTTAAAAAGCAGGAAATGACTTCGAGTCAAATTTAAAAATATTTACGAGAGTCGGGTTTCGTCCCGGGTTCATAAAAATATAAATTTCGTTTGTTAAATCGACCTTTTAATAATTAAACGCACACAAAACGAAATAATAAAGTTCGACTCGACTTAACACGTCATGAAATAAAAAAAATATCATAAATATCAAATATCGAAATAATGGATAATAAAATATAATATTTGGGCATCCATTGGCATCGCGATCACTATTGATACTCTTCAATCGTCACAACGATTAATTATATACACACATTACCGGTTTCAACGTAAACCATCAAACATAACAATACTCACCATTACTTAAAAACTCAAAATACGTTACATAGTTAGGGTAAAACGATGACGTTAAGTACGGGATATTACATTCTCACCTCCTTAACGGAGCGACGTCCCGACGCTCGCCTCGCCTCATACTCGTATCGCGCTCTCCTAGGAAAAACGAGGGCACTTCTTATAAAGAAATCCTCATGTTCCCACGTGAATCTCGTTCCACGTCTCGAAATATATCGCACCTTCGTAATGAGAATCTTACTCGGTCTCAAACGCTTAACCTCTCGATCAAAGATCTCTACTGGTTCTTCTACAAAATGCAACTCGTCGCCAAGTTGTATCTCGCCAAAAGGGGATGAATGAGTCCTTATCCGACAGGAACTTCTTCAAGCTCGACACACGAAAATTTACACAAATCGCACGAAGTTCATACGATGATTCTAACTTATAAACAACCGGTCCCATCCGCTGGGTGATCTTAAACGGTCCAACGCACCTTGGACTTAACTTTTCTCCATTTCCAAAATGGATTACACCTTTCTAAGGCGATACCTTAATAATTTCCATGTATCCAACTTCAGATTTCCAACGGCTCCCTACGGTTATTGGCACAGTTCTTCTGACGACTCCTCACGGTTTACAAGCAATTATCAATCCGTACGATCTTTTCGTAATCTCCCAAATAGTCTCCGTTCCAATTTGTCCTTCATCTACTTTATTCCAACAATCTGGCGATCTAAACCACCGTTCATGATCCTCACAAAAACAATCACTCACGAAAGATAGTCGCATGGGTCGCATAAAACTCCATCGAAAACATTCTAGAAAAGAATTGAGACGAGGTAATTAGTACTAGTCGTACAAAATCGCCTTATTGCGTATTCTTAAACATGCCAATCTACTTCGTCAAACGCGAGTTCGTCGATACGAAAATCCTTCGTCGTATACATTGCGCTATCGGACGCATTACGATCTAATTCAAACACAAAAGACAACACCATGGACGCAAAATCAAGTCACGACATGTTTGTCAAAAGCCAAACCATGCCACATAAATAAATTCAATCGGGTTAACTCATGCTTGCTAAATAGCCAAGCCATGATAAATAAGATCACTTGACAAGACCTTCGGGCAAGTCCAGTCAATTGGTTCAGGTGCTAGGGTTGGTATCTGTCAAGCAGGTTTGGATAATAGACGTACAGTTAGCTTGAGTTTAAGGATAGTTGTCTTTGTTGCCACCAATGTGATTGTAAAGGAAGGCCATAAGCTAATAGAAATGACATTGAAGAGATTAGTTGACAACAGTCAAAAGATGGGCGCCTAATTCAAATACAATAGGGGTCTATCAGTGCAAGTCGGCTGAGCACCGTGATTGAGGAGTGGGTAGGTGGGTTAGGTGCACTTCTCGCCCAGTGGGAAGTAATGAAAATTGCAAGAAAAAGGACATCCACTGGCCGGATAGCCATGGACGCACATCAAAGGAAATAACAAGAAAAATATTTTCGTCATCGGAGTGTGCTCACACTCGGATGCAAACTCAAAAGATAATACAAAAACACCATCTCACTTCCGTCCACGCGCATTCAAAGTCTCAATAAGCATCGTCGTTGAAAGTCGAAAAATAAATATTATATGGTACACGTTCTCCGTGATCGTACGTCATTGGACAATGCCGCCTCAAGTTCTCACAACTTACGATCACTCAACTAGATCACATACCACATAAGTACCTAAAAACAAAGGTCAAACATAAACATAAAATGTAAATCTCCGTCGTTGATCATCGATAAAACCTTGAACGAACCCTTGATAATGCAACGCGATCTCAAAGTCTATCCACTTGCGGTGTCGGCAACAACATACTCTTCGAAGTGAAAACATATTTGTTAATTCCAGTCATTAAGAAATTCGGTCCATTGGCGAGAATTCACAACATATCGGGTGTACCATTATCTTCTGCTCCAAGGTTCAACACGCAAAAGTGTCCCACTAACTTCTACTTCAGCATTTATCAAGCAAAATCGTTCCAATAACTCCTGCTTCAGTATTCATCAAGAAAAAGCGTTCCAATAGCTTCTACTTCATCATTCGTCATACAAGACGTTCCAATAATTTCTGCTTTAGTACTAAAGGCGGTGCATCATATTCCTCGTTTAGTTCATCATACTAGCCCCCAAGAGTTTCGTCATCAAGAAAAGTCTTCGGTGACCCTTTGATAGTAGCAAGTAAAGTTACAAGAGCTTCAAACCCATGATAAGTTGCCGTTGATAACTCGATCCTCAGTCAATCCACAAATACATGCATAAATCCTGGTGACGCTTAAACAAGTCGCCTATTCTCGGAACGGTCAATCGGTTCTAAATGATTAGCTTATAAAGCTCGCGATCATCGAGACACATTAGAAATGGTCCATCAAAACAAATCACAACTCGAGAGAAGTACAACGGGTTATTCGTACATAGATGATAATCGACGATCATCATAATGACGACGACACTGAACGATTCATATCAACGAAACACGATTCGAAGGAAGCCGTACGCACACCAAACATCCACAAATCGAGCCAGACATACTTGGGTCCACTCATTTATAACTCCTTGTCTACATCAAAAGGCGTCCCCTTTCATGTATACAAGAGTTTATAAATTTACGGTTCGGTAACTTATAAATTTCTTGTTCAAATGAAAAGGCGTCCCAATCCATTTCAACGAGACGATTATAAGTCATCCTACTAAAGTATTACTACCTCTCAACACGATGTCAAATCCAAATTAAATAACATGGTAAGTACAAGGTTATAAAACTTACTTCATGATTTCCGTATTCAAACGTCCCATTCCATCTGAATAAGGAAAACACAAACAATCTAGGGTCTAGTAGATTAAAACTTTCTTATTCAAATGTCCCAATCCATTTCAATAAGATACCCTTAAACAACTCATAGTTGAGCGAGTTAAAATCTCTATATCTAAATGTCCCATTCCAATTAGATACAAGGCATTAAGCCACTCAACCGAATGACTACTACGAGCATATCTTTGTTGTACCCAAACTATATATATTGGATTAGGATATATATATCTTAAGCCCAACATTGGCATCCTCCTTTTCGCCAGTAAAACGTAGTCATATAAAACCAAATCACACGTCGCATTACGTAGAAGATGTCGCCTTGGATAAATGATTCTTCAAAATCATAAGAAGTAACGGAAATAAAAATATCACGTTAATCAATTACGTTTCAATATGAGATGTCCTAAAATAGCACATCACGATGTGACGACAACGACCGAACTTAAAGAAGTCGTTATGCGATAGATTACGAAACAACATACACGTACCCAAAGTATCAAATGAGTTTCACACTGTTATTCATAATACATAATTATCAAGATCGGTGATTGGTGATGAGGCCAAATCCTATTCAAAACCGAATTATAAAATGTACAACAATCATTCAAGGACCATTGCTTCGCGTACAATGCCTTTAAATATCATAGTATATTCATACATATACATACTACCATTCCTATATACACATAGGTTCACATAATCATAGTCAAATATAAAGTAATACAAGAATAGCCTTACCGGAGCCATGCGGAGTAGTTGCGTGCTTAAAACTTTAACGACACACCAAAAGTTATAGTTTAGGACATTTTCAAATAAAAAAAATCGACCTAGTTCTCTATAACTTGTGGCTCTGATACCAATTTGTAACAGCCCTAAATTACCACGCAGCGGAATGTCCACATTGGGCGTTACTCATAGCACATCACACACAATCATAGAAAACAATCCCAAAAGAGACGTTAAAATGTATAAATACAACATTGTCTAAAATATTTTCCATCCCAAAAGATACCATCCGAGTAGCGTTTTAGTCCCAAAAACCGTTACCAACACAACATGTTCCTCAAAATACTTTAAGTAAATTGTTAATTTAAAAAGGATGAAAAATAACGAAGTTTAGACAAGTAAGCACCAACTCCCTCCTTGCATGCTCCGCTGCTATCCATCTTGATTACCTGAAATACATGCTTAAAAGGGTCAACACAAAGGTTGAGCGAATCTATAGGTTTTGCAAATCATCATTTGAACACAAGTATATAAAAAGCAATTTCATTTACAGTTCCTTTGTGTGACCCTACGTTGGTATACGAGTCCACACCAATTCATTGTACTCAACGTACCAATCCATTGTACTCAAAGTACCAATCCATTTCAATCACAATTCCCTTGTGTGACCCTACGTTGGTATACGAGTCCACACCAATTCATTGTACTCAACGTACCAATCCATTGTACTCAACGTACCAATCCATTGTACTCAACGTACCAATTCCATTGTACTCAACGTACCAGTTCCATTGTACTCAACGTACTTGTTACAATCAAAACAACATTTAGGTTTAAGCAATCATTCAAAGACTTGTGTTCTATTTGTTTCAAATAGCATGTATTCCCCCTCGCGGGTTAAAATCATTTAAAACCAGTATAAAAGCGAGGCTATAGACTCACCTTAGATGATACACGAAGCTAGTAGTAGTAGTGTTCGCCGAAGTGAAGATGTCTCCCAAATATACACGTCAAAAGCCGCCACCTAACAAATAAGGTGCGCGCTTAACAACATACTCAAGTATCTCAAAACATACTTAGTATAATAAAATCAACGATTCAAAATAGTATGTACATAGACATGACCAACCAATGCAAGTGAATCCTTTCTAAAACCCCACAACATATACTAGTTTTCTAAAACTAGTACCTTCGATATTGATCCTTCTCAAGATGCCAAATCAACACGGTTCAAGTACCCTACATGGGTCTCCAATCTCAGAATATATACTCACACACAATACTTATATCCTTCTATAACTTTTAGAAACTAATAGATTAGCCTCTCGCCTCAAACTATGACGCGAGGTTAAGTACCTCTCAATAATACTCAGCCGGTACTTACCAAAAGTACCCACTGTTTTCCCATACCTACACATCTCCGTTTTCGACGAAACTTGGTGACAAACTCACTCAATATCTGTAGAAGACTCAGTTAAAATTTCATCAAATGATTCACATTTTAGACCCACCTGCTCGACACATCTTTCGACCTTAAAAACCGGACTGTTTTACACACTTGACTCGTAAAACCATTTTGATCTTGTTAAACATTCCCATTTACAATATCGCCACTTGACTTTGAAAATAGACTCAAAATGCTAAGTTTAGGGCCTGAGAACAGCCCTTGACCATTTTTGAAACTCAAGTTATAGTCCCCGAGATTCGATCCAAATATTGACAACAATTTCGTATTGTGTCAATACTCGTCTCCCGGTACACGAATAATCAAACTAACATAACTTTTGACTCGTTATGAGTTAGAAGCTCTACCTTATACCGAAACGAGCGTCTCGGCGACTACTACAAAAATATCCAATAGTACCAACACTTATCCAACATCTACTGTACGAAAATCGGGCCTAAACCTACTGATGTAAAACACCTTTTAAAAAATCACATCTACAACCATTTTGACCCATTTTAAACATTATCTATACCTCAAATATGCTACACCCATCATCTAAATCATCTCATATCATCCCTAAATCACTTGTATGATTAATACTCTCAAAACCCACTACACAAAACATACATGCAATAACAAAAATTTAATATATAATAATAATAACACTATCCTTCAACAATAAAATGGATCAAACCTCATGTTCATCACCAAAATGATTTTAAAAATCAATGTTCTTGCATGTGGTATATTTTTACACCAAAATGATCTCCTTTTAATTTCCAACATGGGACTTTGTTTAGTTTTTCTTGAATCATCCTAAAAATTGATGATCAAGGGGTGTTTGTGGGATGGGAGGTCACGGCATAGAGAGGGAAAGAAAGAGGGGAGAGAAAATTTTTAGAGTGAGAAAATATGTGTGTGAGAATGAGTGGAAGTGAAAAAAAGTATTCCTTTTATATAGTGGAGGAAGGGTTAAAGTTGCAATTTGTGCATTCTTGTGGAGCAAAGTGTAAACATTAGTTAAAAAGCGGGAAATGACTTCGAGTCAAATTTAAAAATATTTACGAGAGTCGGGTTTCGTCCCGGTTTCATAAAAATATAAATTTCGTTTGTTAAATCGACCTTTTAATAATTAAACGCACACAAAACGAAATAATAAAGTTCGACTCGACTTAACACGTCATGAAATAAAAAAAAAATATCATAAATATCAAATATCGAAATAATGGATAATAAAATATAATATTTGGGCATCCATTGGCATCGCGATCACTATTGATACTCTTCAATCGTCACAACGATTAATTATATACACACATTACCGGTTTCAACGTAAACCATCAAACATAACAATACTCACCATTACTTAAAAACTCAAAATACGTTACATAGTTAGGGTAAAACGATGACGTTAAGTACGGGATATTACAATGATGCTCTCACTCGATGCTCCCAACTCTGCATCCTAGACAATCTTACTTGATCTTCCCTAACACGGTCAAGACTGGCGCTCAAGTTCGCGATCATCGATCTTAGACTGTTGATATCACTTTTGTTTGCATTTCCATCATACTCAATTCTTGAAGTCCTTTCCAACAGTCCTTGGTGTGCCCTTTCATTCTTATCAAACCTCTTAATTACCCTGGTCTCAACCACAAACCTCTCATACATCAACCTATCCATCCTCCTCAAACGACCCTCGGGATCGCAGTAGTGTCTTGGTCTCGGAAAGTAGACCCTTGCGATATTCTCATGAATAGACTGTGATTTTGATAAATTGCTGGATTCTGCACCGCTCCCATTACTTACTCGAACAAATCCTGGTACTGTCCTCAAATAGTCCTTACAATGGTCCATCGGGCGACTAAAGGGTTGCTGCTCATATCGATCGGTCGGAGGTACTTCATAACCCTTTGGCGAATTCGAAGATTGAAACAAATCAGGTTCGGTCTGACCTACAGCATTCTCGGGAATACCATCATCCATCAGTTCCTCGGGCTCTTCCTCAGAATCCTCGCTCTCATCACTACTGATACTAAAGTTGTCCACCTCACTTTCATCATTGTCATTTTCTGGCCCTATTTCTTCTTCTGGAGCGATCCATCCATTGTCATTATCCGGCGGGTTCGGAGGAAACGGTCCCCCTTCGTGACCCACGACGTAATCGTTTCCATTACCATTAGGCGGTACCTCGGCCATTCCTGCAATAACAGCGAATTTCGGAGGGTACGTAAGTAACTATACAATATTTATAAATACATGCATGCAAATGCAATGCAAAGGTGGTACATATGCCCAAAATGTAATAATATGATGCTCATGCATGATTAATACAAAAATTAGGGTGTCAGATATTCCACGTATAATTTCAACGTCTACATATAGTAATTTCCATACTTACGTAATAATTACCCACATATACACTTCAACTCAAAAGTATACGTCAAATGCCATGAATACAAAAATAAATCTTACCGGAGCCATGCAGGATAGTTGTGTGTGCTTGGACAATTTCTTACGACACCAAAAGTTATAGTTTAGGATTTTCAAAACGAGCTAGTTCTCTATAACTCATGGCTCTGATTACCAATCTCTAATACCCCACCAAATGCTATGCGCAGCGGAACTACAACATTTGGGTGCTAGGCAGTTATCATTGCACACAAGAAATATCGAACGACTCCAAAGAGACGTCAATTTAAAACTTAAATTAAAAATTGTTAAAAGATACATGTCTACGGTTTTTCCAACCCCAATTGATACAACAGAGTTTAGCGTTTTCGGTCCCCATGAATCTCAACCCAAAAGTTACAGTTTTCACAACAACATAACATTAAAGTTAAAAATGTTTAAGTAATAACGGGAGGAAAAACAAGCAGACTCCAAGCCATACACACAACATCCATCCAATGCACGCTCCATGCTACACTTCAGCGGTTACCTGAAACACATGCTAAATTTGGTCAACGAAAACGTTGAGTGGAATTCATAGGTTTTACAATTCATTTTGAACATATGTAAAATAAAAACCATTCACGATCATTTATAGACTTTTCGATCAAACAATCTATATTCAAGGTACTGGCAATTGTGTTTAAGCTCATGACACTAAACCGTTAACTTAATCACCCGCGTAATAATTACCGGCGCGATTCAGATGAAACCAAGGCCCCTAATAAGGCATCAGTTGCAATTATACCTTTTCTCTTATCACAAATTATCCGTCCGCAGGGGGTATCAACGTACTAGCCCTCATCTCGGATAGGGTAGTCAACCCCATAGTACTATCACTTTGTATAAACGGCTATTTCTAATCCACGCTAGGACTAAACAATAGTTAATAGTTCATGAATTTAGGGACTTTTGCAACTAGGTACTCAACACAATTTCAAAGACAACATTCGGGTCCAACAATCATTCATGACATATGTTCATTTTAAAAACTAGCATGCATTTCCCTCGCGGGTAAAACAGTTTGAAATAATAATAAGCGAGGCTATAAATTCACACCTTATATATCAAGTAGTCGATAGTTCGAGATACGGTCACTGACGACGATACGGATGCCCGGGTAAATCAACACCTATCAAACCAAATAACGCGAAATGAGTAATCTCATTTTAAAAACCTTATGGTACTGTATAAAATACATAAATACTAGTCACTTATGACAATTACAACTCACGCCAAAACAAAACAACAAGCGTTACTCATTTTACACCATTCGTCCTTATTATTAACTTTATCCATTTTTATTCATTTTCGCCGATACTTACCAAAAGTACGGGCTGTTTTACCATACTTAACCATCTTTGTAAAATTTGACAAAATTCTCAAAAATACTATAAGACCTGTAGAAAACACATATTTAATCCCAACAAAATTTTTTACTTCTACGACCCGTTGCTCAACACTTTTCCAAAAACTACTTTTTTCGGACTGAAATTGTACTTTGACCAAGTCGGACTCATTTGACCCGTTTAAAACACTCCATTGACCCATTTGACACCTAAGTCCTATAATAGACTCAAATGTGCAGGTTTGACATCAAAATTCAGCCCTTGACCATTTACCAAACTAAACTTATAGTCCCCGGGATTTGACCTAAAACCAAGCATAACTTCGGATTATGACGGGTTTCATCTCCCGGTACACGAATTTCAAAATGTCGTAACTTTTGACTCGTTAGGAGTCGTAAGCTCTACCTTATACCAAATCGAAGCTAAGAAAATGCTCTACAAATCTATCCTATCCACAGGACCTGTTTTCAAAATAATTTTTACGAAAATGCCTTAAACTTTCTGCCTAAAATCAACCTTACCAAACTCACACTAACGCTCGTTTCCAAACCCATTTGTCATTACTAGACATCATCCTAAGCATCCCTAATCACAACCAAACCATGTTTTCAGTCCCTAACCCCTATTGATCATCAACCTCATAAACTAAAATCCTAAAAACACACATGCAAGTACTTGTACCCATCTAAAACATCTATAAACACAAGATTAAACACAAACCCATGCTCAAAACATCAATCACCATGGTCTCCCAAACACCCCCCCCCCCCCCTTAGCCGTGGGGTTTGGGTGACCAAAACACCACAACCAAATCAATTTTGGTGGGTTTGTTTAGTGATTATACCCCCATTACACATGAATTAAACATGCATTTATCCAATTAACCTCAAAAACGATTTTGAAAAATTTCTTTGATTCTTGAAAAAAAATATGAATGCATGTTGGATTAGATTACATAGAAAGATAGGGAATGATTAGATTAGAGGTGGTCTAACCTTAGTTTTAATCAAAACCAAGTAGAAAAAAAATTAAGGGTGGTTTATGGTGGGTTGGGGGTGGCCGTCGGCCTAAAGGAGAAGAGAGGGAGAGATGAAAAAATTTTTACAAGTGTTTTTGTGATGTATGTGTTTTGTTTCCCCTTTTGTAAAAATTGGAAGGACCCCTTGTGCAATTTAAGCTTTCTTTTGGCCTCAAGTAAAAACGACACTAAAACTTTGCGGGATCGACTCACTAGTCATTTTAGAAAATTTTACGGGAGTCGGAAATTATCCCAAACACTCCAAAATAGTTTTGGGATACTTTAAATGTACCCGGAAAGCAATAAAACTCACTCGACTCGACTTAACACGAACCGTAAGTAAAATTCTCGAAAAATTACATTATCGATAAAACGTCAATAATTATAGAAATTTGGGCATCCATTGGAATCGTATTCGTCCTCGTCCTTCTTAAATCGTCAATCGTCGAAATTATAACCTCGAACATCGATTTCAACCAAAATACTAAAATATATAGCAATTAATATTTATTAAAAATTTCAAAAATTAGCGAAATTTAGGGTAATGTTAGTGACCTCGGTTCTAGGGTATCACATCTAACCTCTTTGAGGTTCCATTATCAGTTGAAGTAGCGTTGTTTCGTCTTTCATCCGAAAACGAGGACGCTATCTTTGACCCCGATATACGTATATCGGGTTTTTAAAGTACTCCATGTATTTTTGGGCTTTGTTTATCATGTAAGCCCCACCAAAAATGACCATACCATGATTATCCCTAAATGATCACATTATTAGGGATTCGAGTTGAGCTTTTGACTCAGTTATAAAAAAACAAGGTGCCTCGTGGGGGATTCTCATGCTTATCCTTGTAAATATTATTGTTTTCTAATAGTGTAACGAGGGGACTTGTGCTCTTCCAACCTTTGTTTCATGGTTGTTTGTGATTTTGATTTATTAGGTTCATCGTCATCATTGAAGCCTCTCGTGTTCGTTTTACGGATCACTCGAGCTTCGATTGTTGCCTTTGGAGATTCTAATATCCGATGATATCCTTTTATGTTCTAACGTTTATCTTATGAGCATAATTCATAAACGGCTTATAGGTTATTCATTTTACCCTTTCCATGCTCGAGATTAAGCATTCGACTTCGTCTCTAGTATGGGGGTGTTTCACCTCTAGACTCGAAACATTGAGGATAATGTTTAGTTTTAGTATGGGGGTGAGTAGATACTTCACCTTGCTTACTTCAGCACGCAATCCAATATTCATCTTTTTGTTATCATTTTGTTGCAAAATAAGGCTAAAAATGGCCAAATTTTAAAAATTTTCTAGTTTTTCATAAGTGTTTAAGACACGAATGAAGGTTTTCCGTTGGTGAGAATAAGAATAATTTTTGACTCAACCGTGCGTATTGAGCACTTAGCTTCGATTCCTTAACTTTTTAGGCTAAGTCTCTTAAATGAGGACGAAAAATGATAGAGTTAATTATAAGTTACATAATCATTCACGGTCTCATGTGTGGTAATTATTAGCTTATTCTCCCCATGCTTTTGTTTAAATAAATGGAATAAGTAAGGTCGTACGATTTAAAATATTACTTAGCTTCTAGCCCAAGATCGTTTAAAAGTTGCTCGTGTTTGAATAGAGTTCATAGCCAATGCATAACGTATTGAAGCGGGATGCGAAGATTGGTATAGTTCCAAAAAGGCCCTAACAAGTCATGAGGACTCCATTTTGTTGCTAAAGATCTAAGATGATGTGAAGTATCATTATTCCAAAATCAATATGAAGGATCGAGACACACGACGAAAAGCAATACACTCCCCTAAAGATCATGGAGAAGTCTATCCAAAAAGACCCTAAAAAGGTATGAGGATAAATATATCCAAGTCTGAAAAGGAGGTGGATCGTTGTATATCAAAATCCCAAATAACGATTGAAGAAAAATGATGAAGTCATGGTCCAAGTTTGAAGAATCTCTAAAAAACGTCAAGTGAAGAAATTCCATATATGAAGAGAAGACCATTATTTCAAGAACGTCTTCCTAGATTCGAAGTATGAAGTACATGCCAAATATCGGTCCGAGAAAGGTCTCAAACTGTAAAACGAGTTATGCCAAGATATGAACTTAAGGAGATTACGAGAAGCCGTTTTAAAAGATCGTGCACTTTAGCTAACTATTAATTAAATCGTCCTACTTTATTTTCGGCCTTAATAAAATATCGAAATAAGTCAAATGCATCCTCGTGATCATTAAGACAAAAATAAAGTATAAGAGATACACCTTAGGAATAAGGGAGTCTAAGTACGTAATTAACACACATGAGTAATGATTGTTCTACAAACTTATAATGACAATGATTTTGTTTCACGCTTAGCATGGAATTGGGTGAAAATAGAGGATGACGAATTTATCTCTATGAGTCATTCACGTGTTCTTATTCTATGACCCTAAAAGTCACTTAATCGTGATGAAAATAATACATTATGTGTAAAACACATGTAGTAGTTTATTTAAGTTAACGTTTAAATAAATGTCACATAAAAATGAATTTTGGAAATGCTATGATACTTAAATCTAGCATTGCGTGGGGACACGGCAATGATTTAGTATGGCGGAGTGATGAGACTGCAATTATACATAGTCTCATCGTCCAAATCGGGCTTAAAATGCTTAAAATATCATAAAAATACCCCAAAATATGCTTGTGTATTTTAGGTAATCGTGAATTCACTAAAAGATTACAAGAATCAAGCAAAAACGAACACGGGAAATGAAGCCGCACAAAGAACCGGACTGGAATCGTGAATTTCCAAAGAAGTCCTTAAAGTTTTGAAGATTGTCAAAATTGGTCCCTTAACTTTTGAAGACTTGTCAATTTTGGCCCTTGTAAATATCACAAAATACAAGATTGGTCCTTAAGTTTCAATATTATACCATTATGGCCCTTAAAGAATGCAAAATGTGCACATATGGTCCTTGTTTAATAGTTTGATAATGCCATGTGCCACTTTTGACAACCATGCCAAAGTTAACGCAAAGGAATATGAAGATTTGCTAGTAAAAACATATTTTGCCAAACTTTACAAGCCTAGGGGTGTTCTTGCCAATTATTAAACCCATACCCATCGTAACCCATTCATCAACCCAACAAGCCCACACTTCAGCCCATGTTTTGACCCGTTTTAATATTAATAACACCCAAGTCAAATGGTCAGAATTTCTTTGCCAGGGAAATAGTTTTTATCTTTCTTAAACATATTAAACACCTATCAAGAACACTAAATTCACCGAATTTGATTAAGCTTAATTAAGTCTAATTAACCATGGGGGTTTAGATCTTTGGTCATTCAGGAACATCCCCACATGACTGAAAACGACATCACCCAACCTTGTCCCCCCCCCCACCAGCTCATATGTCATCATAGGTCTCTTTACAACCGGCCACATTGACCCAAATCAACGTTCATGGTGAATTCCTTTGTCCCAAAGGAATGATAAACGCTCAAGATCAATCAAGGACAGTTGTATCATCACATGGCAGTTTTGACCAAGATTTCAAAAATCAAAGACCAAGGGCAATCTCGGATTTTTAGCTGATAGGGTTTCATGTATTTGATTCTTCTAGTATTTTTTTCTTCATAGTATATATATGGGTGTCATGTACCCATATATTTTTGTTCCAGCCTCTTGTAAAAAAATTATAGTTTAATGAAATTTGATTTTTATACAAAGCTGAGTTCCCATTTACTGTTATTGTTTTAGTATAAACATCTACTTTTTATGCAAAGACTTACTTTAATTTTTATAAAAAAAAATATTTTACGTTCAAGTTTTTTGGCAAAAATATTTTTTTTTGAGACCCGCGATTAGAAATCTTGAGGCTAATTGATTGACAACCAAAAGGTGTCAAAGGTTTGTAATTCATGTTATTTTCCTTGTTGGTATTATCCGTTTCAAATGTTGGTATTTTTTCTAAGATTTTTCCAAAATTTTGTGTTTTATTGTTCTTGTTAATTCCTTACTGTCACAAAGCCGTCACAAAGCCCTTTGCACACTAGGCCTGACAAACCAAGGTTGTAAGGGAAATTGTGACTTGTTTTCTTGTTGTTGTTGTGTACTTGCAGGTATCACGCAAGATATATCTCTCCATTCTTGTTTCATTTGGCCTCTTGGGTTCTGTACTAGAACCACCAACCAATGGCTTACACAACACAACCCATCTCTCTACTACTTGCAACATTCATCTCCTCATATCATCTCTAAATAAGAAGGAAGATGGCATCAGCCGGGTATGGCTTGAACCCTTGTTGCTTATTTTGAAATTATGTGACTTGGTGGTTTGGTGTGAAGTATTTGTGTGGACTGTGCTTTGTAGTTTTATTTTCAGATTAGCTTCACTTTTATGAGTTTTACATGTTAGAATAATTTAGTTAAGATTTGGTTTTGATTTGTATGCAAGTGCCTTTGAAAATCTAGGATTTAGGTATCTAAAGGTGTGTTTGGATCTGATGTAAGCCCACTGTAGTGACAGCAGTAAGGTGGTAATTTTGACTCAAACAAACCTAATTAGGATAGACTAATTAATTGGTGTAGGTTACTTAGCTCTTTGAAGTTTCAAATTGAAAAGTTCATGTTTTGAGAATAGAACTGCCACTTTAGACAGTAGGGTAATTTTGTTTTAATTTTTAAGTTTTGATATTTTAAAATTGGTTCATTTGTTATGTTTAGTATAGACCTAGGTGTACTTGTTGGAATTTAGGAAATTGGTAAGCTTGGACGCAAGATTTGGTTAGCCAAAATTTCACACCTTGGCCGTTTAAATCAGCAACCACCCTCACTCACTGCCCGTGCTCAATATAGACATTTGAAGGGGAAGTTTGATGTGATCTGAGCTTGAATCTTGGGGATTAGACATCTTTAGGCTGGTTCTAGGCTTGTTTTGGCTAATCTTGGGTTTAGAGTGCTTTATTGTAAGCCTTTACATACACTAGATGCCCACTACATAGTGTAAAAAACCCACCAGCACCCTTTCTGCCAACACAAGGAACACCAGCAGACATTTAGGCTCTAGTTTAGGTCCTTGTATTTTGATTTCTGGCACGCGTATAAGTTTTAGGTAGAGTAAGTTGTGTGAGATCTGGATTTAGGTTTTTGTGGAGATTTCAAGAAGTTAAAAGTGCCGTTATACAGCATACTAAGCCCACTGTTACAGCGACTTTCCCACAAGATCCTCTTTCTGTGAGTCTGAGCACCAGCAGGCCTTCCTGGACTTTTGTTGGTGATTTGATGTTTGTATGCTGCCTTATTAGGTAGTATTAGGATATATTTAGAGTTTAGATATCTAGTATCTAGGATTTGCGGCTTTTTGGTGGATTGTAATTGCTTATTAGCCCACTGTTAATGCGCTTTATACCCGCAGACTTAGTTTTCTTCATTTTTTATTTGCATTTGCTGATTTTGTGTTAATTTGGTGTGCAATACGTGATTAATTGGTTGTTTATTGTGTTATATTTGACTCACCACAACTCCATGGTTGTGGGGGTGCCGTTTGTGCCCAAAAACATCGACAAACAAGCCTAAAACAAACAAAAACGAGCTCGATTCAGCCGAAAAACCATACAGTAACTTTCTGCTTTGTTGTCCGAGAACAACACTTTTTTTGTTTTTTTATGGTGTTTTATAATATCGTACAACACAGAGCTTGGACGACATCTTTGTCTGAAGGATATATCGGACATAACTAAAGTACCCCAAAAAACTAAAATTGGAGTACTTTGGGGTATCTTCGTTTTTAGCCAGTTCCTTTTGTTTTTTTTTAAATTTTTCATTTTTTCCTTGTTAAATTAGTTAAAATAGAATTTTTTTAAAAAAATAATTATTTTTATCATTATTCTATTAATTTTTATCATTATTTTAGTTTAAAAATTGTTCTTAGCCTTTAAAAATTAGGAAAATAGTTTTAAAAATTTAGGAAAAATACTTTTTAGATTTTAATTAGTATAATTTCGGTATACAAAATATTAAATTTTCATTTTCACTTTTTGCCAAGTTTATTTATTTTTGAGTTTTTTTATTAAACTTTAAAAATTAATATAAAACAATTTAAAAAGTTTTGGAAATTTTGGTTTTCATTTTTGTTTTAATTACATTTTTCTTAACTTAGTTTAAACTTTTAGTCCTTATTAGTTGAGTTTAATTTTTCGTCGAGTTTTACGATTTCACGTTTTTACGTCGTAGTGTAATTTTTAGCGTAAATCGTCTTTATTTTCTTTTCTCTTCTCTCACAAAAACGACACTAATCCAAACGTTGTTTTTACGTAGTGGCACACACATACACACCTCCGCCAAGAACGAACTCTCATTTGTTGATCTTTACGGTTTTCCTAAACCGTATCGATTAATACTTGACGACTTGTATTTTCTTGTTTTTCCTAAAATAAGAAGTACAAAAATACTACAATCAAGCACCTTACTAGCCTTGTGCTTCAAAATTACTTTGCAGTCTCCCTGAACTCTCAACAATATCTCCAATACCGAAATTTGTTCAGTAATAGACATATCTAGATTCTCTTCAACCTTAGACTCCCATGCAAAATACATTTCTCTAACTTCAGGCATGTCAAAGTCTACTTTCATCTTCAATTCTCTTAGCCTTTCCTTGACTAAGTCATCCTCCCCATACTCCAATTTCTATGGCTCTTCTAGAATCATTTCACTAGAATCTGAGCTCTCAGTACCATCACTACCATCTTTATCCTTTTCTGGGGTAGTCCAATCCTGTTCTTGCAATTGTGTAGCCAAAAATTTTATCTAAATGTACCTGGGCTGCATTCTTTGGCACCTCAACTTCTTCTAAAAGTCTTTTACCCTTATCTGTTGCTCCAATAGCTGGTAAAGTAGTGGTAGGTACCTGTGTTGTGACATCCCTAATGATAACTGGTGGTTGGGATACACCAATCATACGTGTAGGTTTGTTAGCGCTTGCTTTGCTCTTGTCAATGCTCAAACTCTGAATGTCAGTGGCTGACTTGGTAGCTTGTTCCATCATCTCTAAAAGCGACAACTTCTTTGGAATGAGCAATGAAACATCAAGAACAGGCTTCTCCTTCAAACTGGTCAAGGCTTCAGCTATTTCCACCTATTTACTGCCAAAAGAACCACCTTCTTCTTCTTGTGAACCCTTATCACTTAAATTGAATGGCTCTGTTGGTGCATCCTCTTCCCTTTGTAAGAATCCTCCCTTAATGAAAGGACTCTTGCCTGCCGGCTCCTAGCATTGGCAGTCTCCAAAACAACTACCCTCTCCCTCAATGTATTGAGTTCGAGGCCTTGACTTGTGACAACTTATATAAGGTCTGTATTTTGCTTTTGCAAGCTAATGCAAATCCTCATCAATTCCCAAAGCGTATAAGGTTCCAATCTGCCCTCCTCTATGATGGAAATTTGACCTCCCAAAAGAGATTCATTGGGCATGGATGAGGTCTTAAGGATGTTAAGACTGTCTGGACATGCATCTAAGCCAGAGTCAATAGTCCCAGCCCCACCCATGTCACCAGCCACACTTGTGGTGGTGGTTCTCTCTGCAACATGGCTAGGACCACTAGAGGAGAACCCTCCAGCAGTCCTTTGGCATTTTTCAAACCTAAAATCTTGTTGGTCAGAAGATGAAGTGGAATGAAGGTCTGTTTGGGTGTAAGGGGGTGTTTGGGTGTGTGGTAAACTGGTGTCAGCGTTTGGATTAGATGTGTCAGCGCCCACATTTTGAGTGTCAGCGCCTGATGGTTGAGGGTCAATATCCATATGCTAGGGTGATGGAGGTTGGTCTGGTAATGGGTCTAGTTGTGGTTGTTGTTGAGGGTGAGGTTGTGCTGCTGCCTCAATGACAGCCAACATGGTTGGGTTGAGTGGTAGGTCTCAATAGGGTGGTGAATCCATATTTCCAAAAACAGTTTTCTTTTGAACAGGGATGATAGGTGTAGAAATACGTCTTTTAGGAAAAAGAGCGTATAAATGCGGCAAGTTTAAACTCGACGATTTAGGAAAACCGACAAGTCGAATAAATTCCAAGTTCGTTCTCGAAGGAGGTGTGTGGATTAATGTGCCAATATATAAAATCAAGTTTGGATTAGTAACGTTTTTGGTTTAGAAGTGAAAAAGTAAAGACGAACTACGACAACGGTTAAACTACGACGTTATGACGTAAAACGATGACGTAATTACATAAAACGCAACGAAATTAAAAATTAAACCTAAAAATTAATTAAAAATTAAAACAAAGTCTAAAACAATATAAATAAGAATAAAAAACCAACAAATATATTTTAAAACCTTTTATTAATTAAATATTCAATTTTTAATGCTAATTAAAGCCCTAAAATTAAATGTAATTAACAAAATGTCCAAAATATTATTATATTGAACAAATAACTCACTTATATTATTTAAAGACTAAAAAGTATTTTTCCTAAATTTTAAAAACTATTTTTCTATTTTTAAATCACTAAAAACTATTTTTAAACTAAAATAATCATAAAAAATAATAAAATAATGCTAAAAATGATTTGACAATTTTAAAAATCCTAAATTATACTAATAAACAGTAGAAAATTGAAAAAGTTTGAAAGAAGTAAAATTTTGCACTAAAAGACAAAACTGATATTAATGAAAACCCTAATTAAACTAAATTAATTCTAAAAAATAATTAAAAATGTGAACAGTAAAAACTTTTTAAACTAAAAATCTTAAAATGTTTTTCTGAATCTAAGAAAATTTTTAAAACTGAAAAATATTATTTTTTGTCACTAAAAGACAAAAAAAATTATAAAGTAATTAAAATTGCAATTTAATCTAAAAAATACTAAATGAACAGTAACTGAAAAATAAAATGAACAGAAAAATCACAAATAAAATAAGAAAAATAATGAAATTGGTTTCAATGTCTAACTCCTAAATAAGTTCACTAAAGACAAAATAGTTAGAAACTGACAATGACACTTCAAGGACTTTGTCCTTTTGCTTGGCAGTACCTAAGAATACACTAGCAGGGGTAACTGAGTTCCCACTGCTAGTGCAAAATTCAGGTCTGGTGATGTTTCAGCTTAGGAAAGCTTACGTGCTTGATTTTTGTTGGACAATGGGGCACCCCTACACTCAATAGAGTGTAGGGAGTCTATATAATCACAAAAACACACAACTTCTTAACAAAAATCACACAAAATAGGTCAAATTAGTTACTGTATTGGACTAATGAAGTTCTGTGAACAGTGGACTGATGCAATGGGCACAAATACAAATTTCAATTGGCAAAAACTTGCACAAATCCTAACCAACTATCATAAAAGCTAACTAAAACCCTAGATGCTACCTATATCTAGCAATCAACAAACTTGGTGAGCAAAATTACACACAAAACAAAGTAGAAATATGGCTTACTGATTTAAATTGTTTAATACCAAAGTTTAACAAGCAATATCCTTTTTAAAGCCTACCAAAGTAAAGACCAATTACTGAAATGACCTATAACCTATAAATAAGTGTGTGTGGATTGATTACAAGCCAAAACCTGGCACCTATTTGAATTAGTATGCAGATCCAAACACCCCTTAAATATTAGAAACTTAAAATTTATCAAACCAAAAGCATGCAAATCAACTAAAACTGATTACAATAGATCTAAACATGCATAGGAGGCACAAATAAACATAAACAAACAGCATTAAACATACAAAAACAAGTAACTCTATAAATCACAAAGTTTCACATGAAAACTATAAAAAACGGGCTAATGGGGTTCAAGCCTTAACCTTGGGTTGATGCCTTCCAAAAGAGGTTGTTTGAGCTTATTGTGAGCTTGTGAGTAAGTAGAGAGGGCTTGTTGTGGGAATCCAAAGCAGGACCCCAAGCCAAATATCTTCAAATGGTTATGATGAAATGAAATGGATGAATAAATGGGCCTTGTTTCTTGGGTTCCTGCACAAACACAAACAACAGCCAACAATCTTCAAGAATCAAGGGCTACAAGCTAAAAGCTTGTAGCTTTTGATACAGTAAGTGGTAGGAGAAAAAATGACAAAAATATTTTGTTGAAAATCTTTGAAATCAGAAACTATGAAAACCAAGCTAGAAACCAACTTAGCAAACTTTTGAGAACGTTTTAAACCAAACTAAAACACAAATTCAGAAAAACAAAGGTTCAAATCCACTTTCACTTCATTGAACTTTTGAAATTTCTGAATATCTAAAACCTTTTTGACACTTTTTGAAAACTGAAACCTCTTGAAACCTTATAACTAATTTGCATAAAAGTAACTCATTACACTAAAAAGAACTGAAATATGGAACTCAGTATTATGCAATCTAAAAACCTTTCATTGTCATTAATAAATTTTTGAAAATTACATAAGACTGGAACAAGAAATACAGCCACACATGGCATGTATTTATACAATGAGATAGAAAATACTAGAAGCTTAAAGATAATCAAAACCCTAGCTATTACAATTCCAGAATTGCCCTTGAAATTTGACTGAAAATTGGTCAAAATGAGTCTTCTGGTGACATGAGAGTGAAAGCCAGCTAGAATCTTTGATCATAGACGTCCATTTGGTGTGGAGGACATGTTTTGACTCTTGGACGTTGATCCTGTCCCCTTTTGGGGTTTTGGGTGAAAAAGACTTGAGCAGGGAGGGCCAGGGGTGTCACATGGGTGTAGTGGGGTTGGTTTTTATGGTTGGATTTAGTTTAGGATGGGTTAAATTAGGGATCTAGAAGCTATTGTCCATTAACCCTTTGTTTTGATGTGATTAAAATCTGGGACGTTTAGGGTTTACAGGGTGTTAATGATATGAACAGTGGGTGTTTAAGGAGAAAGGCGCCAGGATTAAACATTATATAAATCCATTTGAAAACTTTGATTAATATAAATTGGTTGTGGTGGAAAGAGGACGTGGAAGAAGGGAGGAGTAGGATTGGTGGATTGGGGAAAGTGGGCTACGTGGCGTGTGGGTATTGGATGGGAGAGGTTTTGTTGTCTGTCTAAAATAGTCCCTGGACTCCCTTGCTTTATTCACTTTGTAATAAACAGCCCAAAACCTATTTTCCTTTGTTATTAACTTTGACCAAGTTGTCAAATATGGCACATGTATTTCACCAACTTTTAAACAAGGACCATAAATGCAATTAGAGCAATCTTCAAGGGCATATCTTGTACAATCTTCATTCTTAAAGGACCAATGTTGTTAATAGTGATTCTTCAAGGGCTAAAGTTGACAATTCTCCAAAGATGAGGGTCCAATCTTGCCAATTCTTCAAACTTAAAGGACTTTATAGGAAATTTATGATTTGGGTCCGGTTCTTTGTGAGACTTCGTTTCCCGTGTTCGTTTTTGCTTGATTCCTTTGATCTTTTGGTGAATTCACGATATCCGTACCTAAAATACACAATGAACAAATACAAGCACATATTTGGGTATTTTGATGATATTTTTAGCATTTTAAGCCCGATTTGGACGATGAGACTATGTATAAATACAGTCTCATCACTCCCCCATACTAAACCATTGCTGTGTCCCTATGCAATGCTAGAATAAAGTATCGTAGCACTTCCAAAATTCATTTTATGATGAATTTTATTGAAGACATAAAGTTAAATGAACTACTACACGCATTTTAGACATAATGTATTGTTTTCATCACGAGAACGTGACTTTTAGGATCATAGAACAAGAACACGTGAATGCTTCGTTAGAAATAATTTCATCGTCCTCGATTTTCACCCAATTCCATGCTAAGCGTGTAACGAGATCATTGTTATTATAAGTTAGCAACACGATCACATCTCATGAGTGTTATTTACGAACCTAAACTCCCTTATTCCTACTTGGTATCTCTTATATTTTATTTTTGTCTTAATGATCACGAGGATACATCATTGACTTATGCGTGAATAGAGATAAAGTCTAAAAATAGTGTCTTAACGGTGTAACCAAAATCATTAAATTAATAATTCATCCCAATAGACAACGATGTCAAAAAATTAAGTCAACAAGAAGGATCGATAAACACGGTTTTATAACGGTTTTGAACATGAGACTTATTACCAAGACTTTTATACGCCCCCTAACGGAAGGGCCTTATTATCTTTGGTTTACCTCCATCTTTTATTCAACTTCGCCATGAAGCTTTTATTATGACTTCGGTCTTGCCTTGCCTTTTATTATCCGCCTCATCCGTGGTTTTATTAGCCAAAGACGTATATCCTAACGCTAAATCGAATTTTCGATCTTTAAAGCTTCAAAGATTAAGGCTTGATTCACTTTCAATTTGGGCATAGATTTTTCGGCCTTGTGAGTTTCAAATTTTTGCTTAATGGATCACTTGAAATCTTATTAATAGGTGAAGCTTTCGATTATTCGGGTGCCAATACTTCAAAACAGTGACGCTGGCGATACCTTAATGTTTTCCCAATTTAATTACATGGAAGCTACTAAAAAAATTAGAAACCAACAATAGTGACTAAACTGCTAAATCAATATTTATTAACAATTTATTATCCAAAAGCGTGGGGAGAATGAGCAAATAATTACTACACATGAGATCGTGACGATTACGAGACTTATAAATAACTCTATCATTTCTCGTCCTCATTTAATAGACTTAGCCTAAAAAGTTAAGGAATCGAAGCTAAGTGCTCAACACGCACGGTCGAGTAAAAAATTACTCTTATTCTCACCATCGGAAAACCTACATTCGTGTCTTAAACACTTATGAAAAACTAGAAAGTTTTTAAAATTTGGCCATTTTTAGCCTTATTTTGCAACAAAACGATAACAAAAAGATGAAATTTGGATTGCGTGGTGACGTAAACAAGGTGAAGTATCTACTCACCCCCCATACTAAAACTAAACATTGTCCTCAATGTTTCGAGTCTAGGGGTGAAAACACCCCCATACTAGAGATGAAGTCGAATGCTTAATCTCGAGCATGGAAAGGGTAAAACGAATAACCTAAAAACCGTTTATGAATTATGGTAATAAGATAATCGTTAGAACATAAAAGGATATCATCGGATATCGGAATCTCCAAAGGCAACGGTCGAAGCTCGAGTGATCCGTAAAACGAACACGAGAGGCTTTAATGATGACGATGAACCTAATAAATCACAATCACAAACAACCAAGAAACAAAGGTTGGAAGAGCATAAGTCCCCTCGTTACATTAACTAAGAAAGCGATAATATTTACAAGGATAAGCATGAGAATCCCCCACGAGGCACCTTGTTTTTGATAACCGAGTCAAAAGCTCGACTCGAATCCGCATAAATGTGATCATTTAGGGATAATCTTGGTATGGTCATTTTTTGTGGGGCTTACATGATAAACAATGCCCAAAAGTACACGGAGTACTTTAAAAACGCGATATACGTATACTAGGGTCAAAGGTAGCGTCTTCGTTTTCAGATGAAAGACGAAACCACGCCACTTCAACACGTGCCAAAACCTCAAAGAGGTAGAAGAAAATAGATGAGAAGTAGAAATATGGGGCAATGGGTAAATCAACATAATGAGCTACTCGAGGTAGACTCACACCAAGCAAACAAAAAGATTTTCCATTTATTGCATCGGTGGAAGACCGAGATTTCCCTTTACAAGCTATTCCGGGATCGTATATCTCGTCCTCGGTGGAGAAATGTGAGGGAACATAAGGGGCTTCCCCCACACTAGATCCACACCAACCGTCGTCAAAAGGAGTGGACGAGGCGGTAGCACTCATAAAACGATGTGATGACGAAGTTAAACATGTAGAAAAATCTTTTAAAACATTTTTAAAATCTTTTCCTTTTTCATCGTTTAAAAACTCTTTATGAAAACCCGATTTGATAATGTCGAAAATATTTGGCGTGTCAAATTCAAAATTAGTCGCGCTAAAAATCCTCACATTTATGTCATTGGTAGGAGGGGGTGGCGGATTATATAAGTTCTCAAAACGTCGATCAATAAAGAACACCGCCCCCTCGGGGTCTACATACTCTTCATCCTCATGAATGTCGATCTCATCGATTTCTTCATCAAAGATAGGCTTGTCAAACCAAGGTTTGTCATTCCCCTCCTTGAGTATCTTAGAAACTCTCTCGAAAAGATCACGATCAAGCACGAAACCATCATTCATTTTTGGGGATTGTTGATAAGTTAAATCCTCACGAATGTGGTAAACGTAATTCTCATTTGAGGAGTGTTGATTAGGCAACTCCTCGAGAATTGGATTTTTGGTGGTCACATGAGTTGGTTCGTCATCGAAAATAAGACGTTCCAACTCATTAAGTTCATCCTCGATTTCGGAAAGATCGACCTTACTCGTAGGTGGAAGTGAAGGCATAAGAGCTAGCTCTCGTTCAATGATTTCCTCAATCTCGGGATCAAACTCGTAATCATCGTACTTCACATGTTTCTTTTTAGGAGAATCAAAAATTTCATGTGGATTTCGAAGTGCGTGATCAATCTCGGCAAAATCGCCATCGTCATCGTCAAAGAAAGAGTCGATGTGAGCATTCACAACCATGGTCTTACAAGTCGAATGACTATGCTTATGTGACTTTTCTAAAACGAGAGGATCGATGTCGATAAAACCTTTCGACTCAACGGTTGTTGGGCTAGGCAAAGGAGGCACTTCGATGGAGTTAGAAGTTGAAGCCTCAAAGACGTGGTCCTTCGAAGGTGTTGAAGACGAGTCCATTTTGGTCATTGTCGTGATGGCACTAACGTCGCCCTCCGGAATTGGTGTTTCACTTGTTTCGCTAAATACATCCCAATGTGAGTTTTCATCCATAAATTTACACATACCCTTTTGAATTAGGTACACGTACTCTTTATCATTAAAATCATCATCTTTAAAACCGTTTTCTTAATTCTTTCAAAACATGCATTAAGCCTCATTCTTTCCGCTAAAGTGAACATTTTGAAATCATTAGGATTTGAATCATTAGGTTTTGAGACCTTGGTCTTTTCATTATCATTAAACACTTAGGATTTTCTAGCGAAAAAGTCCATTTTGTCATCCTCATATCTAATAGTAAGTCTCCCCTCGTAAACGTCGATTACGGTTCGAGTCGTCGATAAGAATGGTCGGCCTAAAATAATGGGACATTTAGGGTCACACTCGTAATCGGATATAACGAAATCCGCGGGAAAAACAAACTTTCCAACTTTGACATAGACATCCTCGGCTATTCCAATTGGTATAAGTGGAGTACAATTTGCAAGCTCGATTGTCATGTTCGTGGGGGTAAGTGAAGGCAAGCTCATCAATTTCCAAAGAGAATGAGGAATGAGATTGATGCTAGCACCTAAATAGGCAAGGGGTAAACATCCCTCAATCTCGGAAAAATCACAAGGTAGTAGAAATTGGCCCGGATCCTCTTCCTTTCTCGGCATACGCCTTTTGGGTTTTTAAGAAGGAGTGAAGCACAAGTTTCTTCAAGGGTTACTTTGGTGAGGTCGATAAAACTCTCTTTTTGAACCGTGGATGGAATTTGAGGTACAAGAGGGTGTGCACTCTTTTCCTTGCCCACATTCACCCCATCGACTTTAGAACAATAAGACGTCTTAGAAGTCGAGGGTTGAGAAGAAGGAACAACTCGAAATCCTTCAAGGTTAGGGGTAATCACACGACCTTTCTCACGAGACGAGGCGGCTTGACATTGTTCCTTCGGATTTGAAACGATGTCACTAGGTAACGAACTCGATGACGCACCCGAGGACTTGTTCATAATGGCCGAAAACATCTTTTTAATGTTAATTTGTCCTTGCTCAATCTTCGTGTTTTGAAGTTTCAATGTATTAGAAAAGTCGTTTTTCAAAGTACCAATTTCTCCCTCTAATTGTCTCATATTAGCCTCATTTGTTTTCATGTAATTTTGAAAATCGTTCGATGAACTATTTTGATTAGAACTAAAGTTCCCTTGGTTTTGATTGTTTCTTTGAAAATTTCCTTGATTGCCACTTGAAAAATTATTTCCTTGATTGTTGTTGTTTGAAAAATTCGAGTTTTGATTATTATCTCGATTTTGCCAATTCAAATTCCGACCTTGGTTATAACCTTGATTTTGATTCGAAAAATTTCCTTGTTGATTATTTCATTGAAAATTGTTTCGGTTTTGATTAAAATTGTTGCCTTGGTTATAATTGCCTTGTTGTGATGGACCCGCGTTATTTTGATTTTGAAAATTGTTGTTTCCATTTAACGCACTCACATTCGACGTTTGGCCATCCGTAGTTGTACACTCGTAATAGTTATGAGGTCCACCACAACATGTACACGAAACCTCAACCGCTTTCACCGTAGCGGGAGCGTCTTTCTTTTGCATCTCAACGAGAAAAGACGTAAACACATTCGTCAACTTGTCGACTTTCGCATCAACTCTCTCAATGTCGCGATTAGAACTACTAACATTGGCGATATTGGCAACACTCGGTGCGTTGCGGAGTTGGTAAACCTTGGATCGGTTCTCGATAATTATCAATGCGTCTTTCGGAGTTCTACACAAAAAGTTGCCACCGGTGGCGGAATTCAACGAATCTTGTTCTTGAAAATTAAGACCGTTGTAAAACGTATCGATTTGGTGCAACTCGGAAAAACCATGGTGAGGACATTGCCTAAGCAATTCCTTAAAACGATCCCACGCGTCTCTAAAAGATTTATTCGGTTTTTGCTCAAATTTGGTAATTTCATTTTTGAAAAACATCGTCTTAGACGGTGGGAAAAAATAATTAACGAACTTGGAAACGTGATCCTTCCACGTAACTATCGAATTAGGTGGCTCTTTCTCGTACCAATCCTTGGCGGCACCATCGAGCGAGTACGGAAAAAGCATAAGCTTGACGACATCGGTGTCGACGTTCTTAAACTTGCTCGTGGCCAAACGACGATCAAAATTCCGAATATGGTCGTGAGGATTATCGGCTTCACGACCTCGAAACTTCGTAGCTTGAATCAACGAAAGCATTCTGCTCTTTATCTCAAAATTCTCCGCTTCGATAGCGGGAATTACGATCGCGTCTCCATAACCCTCGGTGGGTGCTTGGAGCAATTCCATCATCGAACGATTGTCGGGCATCTCCTCTACGGTTTCTTCAACAACCATATTAGGAACGTCGGTTTCTAATTCTCGTCTACGTCGTCGATTCCTTCGATTACGATTGCGTCGATTCGAAGCGTCGCTAGAATTAGAATAATCCTTCGATCGAGTGCGCATGCACTAAGCGTAGAATGGGAGGTAGCAAAGAAGATTCTTTTTGCGGTTTTTCGATTTTTTAATTTTTTTTGGTTTTTGATTGTTTTTTAATTTTTTTTTTGGATTTTTGTTGTATTACGTAGACTAAAATCTACAAATCTCTCCTCGAATCGATCTTCTCGATTAAAGGAGCCTCAAAGAATGAAAACGATCA
Source organism: Glebionis coronaria (assembly GCA_025667525.1). Taxonomy (NCBI): domain Eukaryota; kingdom Viridiplantae; phylum Streptophyta; class Magnoliopsida; order Asterales; family Asteraceae; genus Glebionis; species Glebionis coronaria. The sequence goes on along the minus strand of CM046874.1, from coordinate 308,583,831 downwards.
CGTGGAGTGAACGCCTTCGATGACTTTAGAACGGTGGTGGAACACCAAAACGTTCAAGAGGGTTTAATCTTGAAAACACAAGCAAATATAATATACGTAGATAATACTTGGGCGACAAACCCTCGATTGGTCCTCTTTCTCAATACACGCACAAGCAAGCGGGGGGAAACGAGGCGGCGCTAAGCACTTAAGAGCCTTTTTCCCTTAGGTCGTGAAATACAACCGCCTTATACCCACCTTATAGTTTGTGTTAATTGAAATTAAGCCTCACGAAAGTATTTATCTATTTTTCCTTGGATTCGAATACAATGATCGAGTGATGAAATCCCGAATCAAGGTTGCGTTTTCACGCTTTTGGAGTACTTGTATATTTATTGTTCTTACGCAGATACAATATAGTAATATATTCACAATAAAAATGAAAACCAATATATCTACAATATAGTAAAAGATTGTTGTGTGTTTAATTTAGGAAAATTAAACACGATTTATTTGGATACTATAATATAATAGAGAAAAATAACAAAAATGAGTATGTGCGATATGTACGCTTTCCAAAAATTGAAAAGCAAAAACGCACGACTCACACAAACACGATAATAATAATAATGGCACACTAAAAACACCTCCCCGGCAGCGGCGCAAAAAATGATAGGTGTAGAAATACGTCTTTTAGGAAAAAGAGAGTATAAATGCGGCAAGTATTAAACTCGACGATTTAGGAAAACCGACAAGTCGAATAATTTCCAAGTTCGTTCTCGAAGGAGGTGTGTGGATTAATGTGCCAATATATAAAATCAAGTTTGGATTAGTAACGTTTTTGGTTTAGAAGAGAAAAAGTAAAGACGAGCTACGACTACGGTTAAACTACGACGTTATGACGTAAAACGATGACGTAATTACGTAAAACGCAAAGAAATTAAAAATTAAACCTAAAAATTAATTAAAAATTAAAACTAAGTCAAAAATAATATAAATAAGAATAAAAATCCAAAAATATGTTTTAAAACCTTTTATTAATTAAATATTCAATTTTTAATGCTAATTAAAGCCCTAAAATTAAATATAATTAACAAAATGTCCAAAATATTATTTTATTTAAAAAATAACTCACTTATATTATTTAAAGACTAAAAAGTATTTTTCCTAAATTTTAAAAACTACTTTTATATTTTTAAATCACTAAAAACTATTTTTAAACTAAAATAATCATAAAAAATAATAAAATAATGTTAAAAATGATTTTACAATTTTAAAAATCCTAAATTATACTAATGAACAGTAGAAAATTAAAAAAGTTTGAAAGAAGTAAAATTTTGCACTAAAAGACAAAACTGATATTAATTAAAACCCTAATTAAACTAAATTAATTCTAAAAAATAATTAAAAATGTGAACAATAAAAACTTTTTAAACAAAAAATCTTAAAATGGTTTTCTAAATCTAAGAAAATTTTTAAAACAGAAAAATATTAATTTTTGTCACTAAAAGACAAAAACAGAAAATTAAAAAGTTATTAAAATTGCAATTTAATCTAAAAAATACTAAATGAACAGTAACTAAAAAATAAAATGAACAGAAAAATCACAAATAAAATAAGAAAAATAATGAAATTAGTTTCAATGTCTAACTCCTAAATAAGTTCACTAAAGACAAAATAGTTAGAAACTGACAATGACACTTCAAGGACTTTTGTCCTTTTGCTTGGCAGTACCTAAGAATACACTAGCAGGGGTAACTGAGTTCCCACTGCTAGTGCAAAATTCAGGTCTGGTGATGTTTCAGCTTAGGAAAGCTTACGTGCTTGATTTTTGTTGGATAATGGGGCACCCTACACTCAGTGGAGTGTAGGGAGTCTATATAATCACAAAAACACACAACTTCTTAACAAAAATCACACAAAATAGGTCAAATTAGTTACTGTATTGGACTAATGAAGGTCTGTGAACAATGGACTGATGCAATGGGCACAAATACGAATTTCAATTGGCCAAAACTTGCACAAATCCTAACCAACTATCATAAAAGCTAACTAAAACCCTAGATGCTACCTATATCTAGCAATCAACAAGCTTGGTGAGCAAAATTAAACACAAAACAAAGCAGAAATATGGCTTACTGATTTAGACTGTTTACTACCAAAGTTTAACAAGCAATATCCTTTTTAAAGCCTACTAAAGTAAAGACCAATTACTGAAATGACCTATAACCTATAAATAAGTGTGTGTGGATTGATTACAAGCCAAAACCTGGCACCTATTTTGAACTAGTATGCAGATCCAAACACCCCTTAAATTTCAAAAACTTAAAGTTTATCAAACCAAAAGCTTGCAAATCAACTAAAACTGATTACAATAGATCTAAACATGCATGGGAGGCACAAATAAACATAAACAAACAGGATTAAACATACAAAAACAAGTAACTCTATAAATCACAAAGTTTTACATGAAAACTAAAAAAAAACGGGCTAATGGGGTTCAAGCCTTAACCTTGGGCTGATGCCTTCCAAAAGAGGTTGTTTAAGCTTATTGTGAGCTTGTGAGTAAGTAGAGAGGGCTTGTTGTGGGAATCCAAAAGCAGGACCCCAAGATAAATATCTTCAAATGGTTATGATGAAATCAAATGGATGAATAAATGGGCATTGTTTCTTGGGTTCCTGCACAAACAGAAACAACAGCCAACAATCTTCAAGAATCAAGGTCTACAGGCTAAAAGCTTGTAGCTTTTGATACAGTAAGTGGTAGGAGAAAAAATGACAAAAATACTTTTTTGAAAATCTTTGAAATCAGAAACTATGAAAACCAAGCTAGAAACCAACTTAGCAAACTTTTGAGAACGTTTTTAAACTAAACTAAAACACAAATTCAGAAAAACAAAGGTTCAAATCCACTTTCACTTCATTGAACTTTTGAAATTTCTGAATATCTAAAACCTTTTTGAAACTTTTTGAAAACTGAAACCTCTTGAAACCTTATAACTAATTTGCATAAAAGTAACTCATTACACTAAAAAGAACTGAAATATGGAACTCAGTATTATGCAATCTAAAAACCTTTCATTGTCATCAAATTTTTTTTGAAAATTACATAAGACTGGAACAAGAAATACAGCCACACATGGCATGTATTTATACAATGAGATAGAAAATACTAGAAGCTTAAAGATAATCAAAACGCTAGCTATTACAATTCCAGAATTACCCTTGAAATTTGACTGAAAATTGGTCAAAATGAGTCTTCTTGTGACATGAGAGTGATAGCCAGCTAGAATCTTTGATCATGGACGTCCATTTGGTGTGGAGGACACGTTTTGAATCTTGGACGTTGATCTTGTCCCCTTTTGGGGTTTTGGGTGAAAAAGACTTGAGCAGGGAGGGCCAGGGGTGTCACATGGGTGTAGTGGGGTTGGTTTTTATGGTTGGGTTTTGTTTAGGATTGGTTAAATTAGGGTTCTGGAAGCTATTGTCCATTAACCCTTTGTTTTGATGTGATTAAAATCTGGGACGTTTAGGGTTTATAGGGTGTTAATGATATGAACAGTGGGTGTTTAAGGAGAAAAGGCGCCAGGATTAAACATTATATTAATCCGTTTGAAAACTTTGATTAATATAAATTGGTTGTGGTGGAAAGAGGACGTGGAAGAAGGGAGGAGTAGGATTGGTGGATTGGGGAAAGTAGGCTACGTGGCGTGTGGGTATTGGATGGGAGAGGTTTTGTTGTCTAGCTAAAATAGTCCCTGGACTCCCTTGATTTATTCACTTTGTAATAAACAACCCAAAACCTATTTTCCTTTGTTATTAACTTTGACCAAGTTGTCAAATATGGCACATGTATTTCACCAACTTTTAAACAAGGACCATAAATGCAATAAGAGCAATCTTCAAGGGCATATCTTGTACAATCTTCATTATTAAAGGACCAATGTTGTTAATAGTGATTCTTCAAGGGCTAAAGTTGACAATTCTCCAAAGTTAAGGGACCAATCTTGCCAATTCTTCAAACTTCAAGGACTTTATAGGAAATTTATGAATGGGGTCCGGTTCTTTGTGCGACTTCGTTTCCCGTGTTCGTTTTTGCTTGATTCCTTTGATCTTTTGGTGAATTCACGATATCCGTACCTAAAATACACAATGAACAAATACAAGCACATATTTGGGTATTTTGATGATATTTTTAGCATTTTAAGCCCGATTTGGACGATGAGACTATGTATAAATACAGTCTCATCAAGGGACCTCATAAAAATGGTCATGGTCCCTATTGTAGTATCCATGCATGTCAAAAACCATTTGTAAAAACCTAGGGTAAGCAAGAGTCATCTTGTTACCCTTATTGTGACACATGCCATCAAAAATCAATTTTAAAATTGTATCTTTGCCCAGTTGCAATACAAACAATGGCACTCCCGATTGAACGGTTGATTTCATTGTGTGAGGAGCATTTGGAACTGAAACATTGTAGGATGACATGTATAAGGAACTTCCAAGATGGGGTAAATTGTTTTTTGGTATCTTTATTTAAATGACCCACTAGAGGCAAAGCATAACCCAAAGCTTGGAGTCCTAACTCTAGCTCTGTGAGATGCAAAGCTTGGCGAACCAAAGCTTTAGTAACCACCCATGGAGCCCCATGAACAGTAGCAGTCAATGTAATCACTCAATTAACTGTTGTGGAACTGACTGTGTTCCAAAACTGCTTAATGTGTGTGATAGGGACGAGTGGAGTATGTGAAAGTGCATACCTTAAAGGAGACGCATTCAAGTACGCAATCATCTCAGTGTATTGGGGATGCAACGTATCTTCTTTTAAGTAAGCCACCATATTATGTTGGCTTCTGAACCCCAACTCCACGTCAGCAAGTTTAAACTTTGGTGCCATGAAGATTGATTTGAGAAAATTGAGATATGAAAATAATGGAGATATGAAGGTTTGAGAAATTTTAACAGATAAGTTATAGCAGTTACCCTGTTTGAAAGAAAATAGCCAAATTTATAGGAGAGGTGAAAACATACGATTGGTTGAAATATGAGGCAGTTATATTCAAAAAGTAATCATGAAAATCTTGAAAATATATAACTTATCTCATACATTAATTAAAAGTTACCAACTCCTAAAATTACGGCCCAAATTTTTGTCAAAAATAAGAACTGGGTAGGACCCAATGTTTTTCAACGGTCAAAAAGTAAACATCAACGTCTAACGTCTATAATCTTGTCAGCGTTGAAATTTTGCCATGTCAGCGTCTAAATTGGTCTTATCAGCGTTTGGGAAGAAAACATGTCAGCGTCCAAAAATAAAAATAATTAAAAATAAAAAGGACCTTAACAAAGAAGTTTACCCTAGTGAAGATAACTCTTAGACTGAAAATTACAATAGGGTGGCAAGCATTGTCCAATCATGCACACTTGCTTAAGCAAGATAGACATAATTGTCCTCAAGTGTCCTTTGCTAACCAAAGTTCTTAACAATGAAGTTACCTCATATAAACCCTTTGTAACTTCCCAGGTAAGCCCAATAAAAACGTTCCCAAGTCTCCCAACCGACCATACCCAATTCTAGGCCAAAAAGTCTTGGCAGCGTGCATAGTATATCAACTTTGCATGCTACAGTGCCTCACGAAGTAGAAAACCAAATCGTACTCAACAGTGGACACAATCTAGAATTGTGATAAGAGTATTCTATGAATACCCAAAATACTAAAGGTTTCCTAAACATCCCCTTAAACTATGATAAACAAAGTTACAAAATAAAAGTATGTGACAAAAAATTATGTCAAGATAGGAATGTAAACATTCCAACCATCATATGTAAAATTTAACACATTCCATGTAAGCTCCAAAGATCCATGAGAAACTCTGTATCCATTTGTACAATGCTAATAATGCCTGCATGATTAGATCAAAAAACACAAAACTAACGTATTGCTGTCAGCGTCCATTTTAACACTTGTCAGTGTTTAAATACCCTTCGTCAACGTTAGAAAAATAAAGTGGAAAACCTAATCTTGTACAAAGACTAATATCAGTACACATCATGTACAAACTATACAATGATTTCAAAAACACATTTAGGTGAGATTGATCATTCCAATACTTGTTACCAAATACTGGAACCTCCCAACATCAAAAGGTTTAGTTAAAAGATCAACCACATTTTCTTTTGTGTCTACCCTATCTGGATGTATTAAACCTTTTTCAAAACAATCTCTTATAAAATGATCTCTAATTTATATGTGTTTTGTTTTAGAGTGATGTACAGGATTCTTAATAATGCATTATCTACTGTTATTATCTACAAATATCTTGGTATGCATAAAATTATACCCATAATCCAACAGCTGGTTTTGTATCCATAGAACTTGTCCACAATAAGCAGCTGCAGCAACATATTCTGATTCAGTTGTAGAGTTGGCCACCACTGTTTGTTTCTTGCATTGACAAGATATCAATCTGCTCCCAAGAAATTGGCATACATCAGTTGTGGATTTTCTATCAAACTTATCACCTCTATAGTCATTGTTTGAATAGCCAATAAGCTCCAATGAAGAATCTTTAGGATAACATAATCCAAAGGTGGGATAGCACCTAAGATATCTAAAAATCCTCTTGACAGCATGAAGATGACACTCTTTGGGAGTCACCTGATGGCTTGCACATGCACAGACAACAAACATGATGTCATGTCTAGAGGCTATAAGATACATCAATGAGAAAATCATTGATCTATAATGCTTGACATACACATCTTTTCCATCTCCAGTCTTTCCCCAAGGGTGTTCCTTATCCATGGGTGTGCTAGCCCGTTTTTCATGTGGAGAAAAACCAAACTTCTTCAAGATCTGAGCTACATAATTGTCTTGAGAGATAAAGATACCATCTTCTTTCTGTTGGACTTGTAAACCTAGAAAGAAGTTCTTCTATCCCATTGCACTCATCTTTAATTTGTCTGTCGTGAGCTTGGAAAAGTCTTCACTCATCTTTGATATTGAAGAACCAAAGATAATATCATACACATAGACCTGAACAAGTAGAAAATCCTTACCAATCTTCTTGGTAAATAAGGTCTGGTCTATGGTGCCCCTCTTAAATCCATTTTCCACAAGATAGGTGGACAATGTACCATACCATGCTCTTGGGGCTTGATGAAGTCCACACATTGCTTTCTTGACTCTATACACTTTGTTTGGATGCTCTGAATCTTCAAAACCAGGAGGTTGCATCACATACACCTCCTCCTTAATTGTGTCATATAGGAAAGCACTTTTCATATCCATTTGATAAATTATGAAACCCATGCAAGAAGCATTGGCTAGGAAAATCCTTATTGCTTCTATCCTTGCTCTAGGTGCAAAAACCTCTTCATAGTCTATTCCCTCTTCTTGTGTATACCCTTGAGCAACTAAACGTGCCTTGTTGCTGACCAAAATCCCTCTTTTATCCTTCTTGTTTCTTAGAACCCAACGTGTCCCAATAGGTCTAACATACCTTGGACAATCCACTAGCTTCCATACATCTTGAATGGCAAACTGGTGAAGCTCATCCTGCATTGATTCCACCCAGCTTGGTTCTTTAAGAACATCAAAAATCTTCTTGTCTTCCTGTTGTGACAGAAAACAAGCAAACAAACATACATGCACAAGAGGGGTATCTTCCTTCTTGTGTGTATTAGCAATGAAACCACCATGATTCTGATGAGATCTCCTTGTCTGAACAGGAATCTAAACATCACCAATGATTTGGGAAGGAGGATGATTTTTTTCCACCGTTGTAAGTATTCCTCCCCTAATTAATGTGTTTTCTTCTATATTAGATTCCATGTTGCCAATATCATCTTCATTTCCACTCCCATCCTCACTTGAATGAACCTCTTGATTGAGTATGGAAGGTTCACCATGTGCAAAAGTATGTGATGAGAATAAATGTCCAAACAGGTTGTCAGCGTCTGAATTTAACCTGACAACGTCTGAATTGGCTTTTTTAGCGCTTGAAGATGTATGCATGTTTTCATCAACTGGTTTTTCTTGTGGCCCATTTTCCTCCTTTTCAGCAGCAGCTGATGCTTGTGCAAACCCATCAGTCTATATAGGAATGGTAACATACTCAAGTATGGGGTCTGATTTGACCACATGCGATCCTTCTTCCTTAGCAACATGTTTACCTGAAATTTCAACAATATGTTCTTCCACAACATGTGAATCCCTCTTCACAATGTCTGGATTAGTGATAGGCATATAATTAAAGGTCCTAGATAATGGTTCTAAATCAAAGAACCAGTCTGGTCTACTCTCAGGATCACTAGGTTTACTTTCTAAAAACTTAACATGCACTTTTTCAAGAATGCGTTTTTCTTTATTATTGTAAACCCTATACCCTCTGCTCTACATAGAATAATCCATAAAGTAGCCTTCATCACCTTTTTCATTAAACTTACCTAAGGCATCACTAGTATCTAGGATCACTACATGACATCCAAAAGGTTTAAGAAACCATATATTAGGTTTTCTATTCCAAAATAGCTCATAAGGTGTCTTATTGTGGATTTTGTTGACCAATGCTCTATTCTGAATATAGCAGGCTGTGTTCACAGCCTCAGCCCAAAAAGCAATGGGAAACTTAGCATCAACCAACATTTTCCTAGCTGCTTCTATTAGGGTTCTATTTTTTCTTTCAGCCACACCATTCTGCTGGGGGAGTTCTAGCTATGCTAAACTCCCTAGTAATCCCTTTATCAACACAGAAGGTATCTAACAGTTTATTTCTAAACTCACCACCATTATCACTTCTAAGTATTTTAACCTCATTACCCGTTTTCTTCTCAATTTGGGTAATAAAGTTAATCAAGACTGTGGCAGTATCACTTTTTAAAGACAAAAAGAAAGTCCAAGTCAATCTAGAGAAATCATCAGTTATAACAAAATAGTAAGATTTACCATTTAAACTTTCTATACCAGTTGGGCCAAATAAGTCCATATGTAGCAAGTGAAGTGGTTTAGAACTAGGATGCACAAGTTTAGACTTAAAGGAGACTTTGTGCTGTTTGCCTTTAAGACATGCAACACAAGAGTGATCATTGTGCCATCAACTAAATCATGTCTCACAAGTCTATTAATATTCTTAATGTTTATGTGCCCTAACCTTCTGTGCCATAAATTACTCTCATCTACTGAAGCTTTAGCATAAAGACATGACAGATTTTTGTTCATTTTAATCCCGTTGAGATTAACATTATAAATGTCCTTATGCCTAGTTGTTCTGCACTTAATAAACTTCTCACCACGCATCTTAAAATCATTACTCAACACCAAACATTCAGTATCAGTGAAAAGAACTTTATTTTTGTTATCACAAACTTGTGACACACTAAATAAGTTATAGTCAAGTTCTTTTACCAGAAAAACGTTTTCAAAATGTAAATTGTTGGTGATAAGAGTGCCTTTGCCTGAAATAGTTCCATATCTTCCTCCAAAGTACACTTTGTCACCATCTTTAATGGGGGTAAAATTTGACAAATAATCTTCCTTCCTCGTCATGTGCCTAGAGCATCCACTATCCCAATATCCATGATCATTGACCTGCTTTTGAATGCCCTACACATAAAGAAAACAAAATAGTTTTCTTTGGGAACCCAAGCCTGAGCAGACTTGGATTCATTTAGTTGTTCAACAAGAACATACCTAGACCTTATAACAACCCCTTGTTCATCCTTTTGTGGCCTAAACACCCAGTTCACCCCAATTGGTTCAGTAATGACCTTTGTAATATAATTAAATCTGTTGTAGGTCATAAAAATCCCATTAGAATTAGGGTTTTGGTCTTTTTTAGGTCTCCATGTCAAACTAGATGAAGCTTTAGACCCCTTCCCCTTAGGCTGTAAATACCTATTGTTACTTGGTCTACCACAAGGTCTAACACCAGCTTTTTGTGGCATTTTCATACCAAACCTAGAGTTGTCAGCGTTGGAATTGTTCCTGTCAGCGTTAAATTTGTTTATGTTAGCGCTAAATTTGTTCTTGTCAGCGCCCAAATTAGGGTTTGCGACAGGAACCCATTGTCTGTTAGACCATGTGTTGGTCTTTTGAAAAGGCCTTTGTCCATGCGTATTTGTCCCTTTAGTAAAGAAGGGAGCTGGTCTAGAAAAACTCTCACACGTGTATCAAGCTTTTCTAGACATAGCATTAGGTCTAGATTGAAAGAACCCTTTCCCATTAACACTAGCTTGGCTTTGTAGTGACCTAGGTTTCCTATACATTTCAGCATATTTAACACTAGGTTTTCTCTTAACTAGTGAGCCAAGGTCAATAGGTTTTCTAGTGGTAGGGTTGGTCACAGTAATGGGTGCAGGCTCAAGTGGACTCTCACTAAGCATTCCACCCTTAACAAAAAGAAAAGGGTTGGCTGCTTTCCATTGCTCAAGATCAGTCACCTTTTGTTGATATTCCTCAACTGGGGTGAGCACTTTAGGTGGATGAATAAATTCCACTTTTTGGAGTTCTAGAATTCCAGTCCATGAGAGATCCTTTCTCTGAACACCATAAAAGTTCCCAGCAGGTAGAGGAACAACAACATATTCTTTCATCCCAATCCCAGACATATCCCTAGAGTTTCTTTGTTCATTGACACGTTTTCTAGGGTTTGGCTGGCTTTATCAAAACTTTTAATTTTAAGCCCTACATTTTCTTTATCCTTAAGGGCTTCATCTAACTTAAGTTGCACCTCTCCTCTAGATCTCATCAGAGTGTCCCTAAGTTCAACACTAACTTTAAGGTCATGAGACAAAACATTAATTTGATCTTTTAGGTCAAATTCCATTTTCTTATATTCCTCTACAGTATTTTCAGTTTGTGCAAGTGCCATTTTATAATTTGATAGCCTGCATTATACATCAAACACATCTGATTTTAACTTTAAATTTTCTTTGTTAGGCTTTTCAGTGTTTAATCGATAGCCTTTACCATAGAAAAGATCATCATATACCTCATTATCTGATGAAGACGAGGAGTTGGCCATGAGAGCAAAGTGGACATGCTCTTCTTCTTCCTTCTCAGCAATCAAAGCCTGATTCTTTTCCATATCCTTTGTATAAAATCTCTAGTCCCATCCAATACCATCAATGTCTTGCATGGCAACCATAGCCTTTGGCTTAGCATCTTCAACCTTGATGATTTGACTTGAAGTCATTTAAGCATCAGATCTTCTTGGAGATGCATTCCCTCATGAAGTAACCCATCCTATGGCAGTTATAACACTCAACCTTGGATTTATCAAATCCTGCTGTGTCTTTAGCATTGAAGGTCATCTTCTTTCTAAATCGCATATTCCATCTGTTGGCCCTTATGCTTGGAAGTGCCATATTCCACTTGATATCCATCTCTTCCAAATTCTCATCACTGATTTGCTCAAGATCCTCATATGTAATCAAGGAACCATTGGGCAATGCAGCAATGTATGCACATATTGTATCCAAATCAATACCAGCAGGTTTAAGCTTTGGTAAGTCAACACTGTATGTGTTAGCGTCTGAATGTGAGGCGCTGACAAAGGTTGATCCACCGCTGACACAAGGTGATCCAGTAATAGGATGTACATATTACTCTCTTTCATTGATTTGAGCTTCACTATATGAGATGAAAGCCATGTTTCCAGATGTTGACTTGCTTCCATGATCCAGTAAGATTTCATTCTTTACAATCTTTAACTTATTGTAGACGTCATCAAAACTGGAACTCTTATGGGCATTGGTATCAATGATAGACCTAGCCTCAATTTTCCACGCATCACCAAGACTTTTAAGGAAAGTAGTAATGATATCAGCATCGTTATGTTCTGTTCCCATAAAGGTCAACTTGCTAGTGATGTCTAGAAGCCTGCTTCTTACCTCACTTAGCTTCTCATTGGGAAGAGCTTTAAACACAACATATTCTTGCAAAAGTTACTTCTTCTTTTCTTGGGCAGTATCATCATTACCACCATAGTTGACTTGAAGAGCTGCCCAAAGTTCTTTGGCATACTCAAAACTTCTGTACTTTTGTTGATTGTTTGGACCCAAAGAGAGTTTAAGAATGCTTAAGGTCTTCATGTCATTCCTTCTTTTGACTATATCTGTAGTGGCAATAGCTCTTCCATCTTCAGGTCTTTCTCTATGCTCTTCAGTAGAAGAACTAGTAGTGGTTCTTGCTACAATAGTAGCAGCAATCCTAGCTGTTTTATCAAACGAATTTCCAAATTCAATAATTTCCAAGAGAGTATGATCATGAATTTGAAGGTATTGTTCAAAATTGAATTTCCATTGCTCAAAGTTGTCAGGGTCGAGCATGGGGATTTTTAGGTTGTGGTTTGATGAGGAAGAAGATTCTGTAGCAGAAATCTTTTCTGGTTTTAGGGTTTCGGTGTTTTTAGGGTTTACTTTTCTTCTAGATCAAAGTTTCTCAACGCTCTGATACCACTTGTTGATCCCAAACTTAGATCGATTAGCTTTGTATTAAACGAGATTGAATCAAGATTAATACTTAGAGAAACTTTGTTGTATCAAACAATCTAGGTGTTATGCGGACTTTAACACTTATAACAAAGAACAAAACAAAGTAAACCAAACTTTCACTTTAGATTGATAATCGAAGTTGCTTACAATGAAAGTTGTGAAAACTAAATAATGTGTATAAATTACAAACCCTACGACCTCCTTTTATAACATAAGGATTCGTGTACAAAGGATAACCTATCAACTATTCTATGTAAAGATAAATATAGAAAATACAATATTGAGTATATCTGTAAAACCCGCATGCTTTTACCATGAATAGTACCCTTATAATCGTACATACATGATTAAAACTTTCCTTTTATAACATGTTTACTAATACAAGGTTTTTAGCCAAGTATAATATAATTTCGTTCCAAATCTTTTCGAATTGATTACTAGTTAAAAGTGCGACTCAGTCGTTCTTGGTGGAAAATAAAAAGGTTTGGTTATCTATTCTACTTAAAAGGTAAATGCACAAAATAATAACAATAAGCTAAAAGCAATTAACTAATAAAACAAAACAATATAAATAATAAAACGTGAAATTAAAAGGAAACAATTAATAAAATTAAAACTAAAAGACAAATTTAACTATCGACTCGAAAATAAAGTTGACTTAATGAAAAAGGAGAGAATAAAACTAAAATGGTACTTTAAAGCTAAACGAGGCAAAACCTAAAGCGGGTACTAAATAAAAGATAAAACTTAAACTTTACGAAAAAATATTAATTTTAAAAATAGACGAAAAATTCAACTAAAAATACGTAACTTTCAAAATTAAAATCGGAAAAACTTCCAGATAAAACTAAACAATTACGGAACAATACTAATAAATAAACAAGCTAGCAGGCTAGCTGCTGGAAGCAGCCATGCAGCCTGGTGAAAATGGCGCCAAAACTTACTAAGCTGGCAATCAGGCAGCTTATTTTCGGAATATGCACAGTTACTATCTTCGGAGTTGCTATAGTGGATTTCAGAGTTTTCCTTTCTTCGCAATTTTTGATTTTTCAAAAAAAATAATTTCTTCGCAATATGTGTATCTTCGGAATAACAGTATTTTCAGAAAAAAGAATAAAAATCTTCGGAATAATTCTTTTTCAGAAAAATCTTCGGAATAATACTTTTTTCACAACTTTCTTCAGAATATATCTTTTCAGAACATTTTTCGGAATAATTGTTTTTTTCAAAATATTAACTTTTTCAGAAAAAGTAAGATTTTCAGAGAAATAGCATTTCAGAAAAAAAAAATCTTCGGAATATAAAACCCTTTTGCGAAGATATGATAGACAAATACAATAACATTAAAAATTCACGAAATAAGCCAAAAATAAGCACAAATCAAATAAGCAATTAACCAAAACTTACTCTAAAACACTTTTAAGAAAAACTAATTTAACCACAAATCAAAAACTTGAAAAATACTAATAAATCTAAAAATAAAAAATCAACTTTTTATAAAATAAATTAATAAGCACTTATCTAAAAACATAACCAAATTGATTTTTAGAAAAAACTAATAAGCCAAAATTTAAAAACTTTTAAAAACACTAAATAATAAAAATATTTAAAAACAACTTTTTATAAAAATTAACTAATAAGCACTTAATTAAAAATAAGAAAATTAACACAATAAGCACTAAAATACTATAAGCTATAAAAATCAAACACATAAAAACCAATAAGCACAATTAATCAAAAGCATCAATAAATCAATAACATCAAGATTAAGCAACTACAAGATCATCTAAATCAACACAAGATTAATAATAAAGAAAGGAAGAATGAGAATGATTAATTGAAAAGCTTGATTAAGATAAAGATTAAGATCTAATACAAGATTAATGAAAAATATTAAAACATGAAATAAAAGCTAGAGAGAGAAAATGAAAACTAGAGAGAGAAAGTAAATCTACACTACTCCTAATCTAAACTAACTAACCCCCTCCTAATGACACATTAGGAGGTATTTATAGGAGGAGTAAAATGTTGGTGCTTTCTTCCTTCTTTCTTCTTGCCTCAACTCGATTTAAATTCTTTGTTTTTCTCGATGTCGTCTCGGGATTTGTCGATATAATTTGAACTCGTCATATAATTTTCTTCTTTAATTAGACTTGGTTCTTCGGCTTCATTAAACTTCCGTCTAGACTTTTTCTTTGATAAATCTTCATAATAGGGCTTGGACTTCCGTTCTTTTTGCACTCTTGATCTTCTGACTTCGTCTTTTCTCGTTTTCTTCGATAAAAGCCCGTGAAAGCCCGTGTTTTCTTCCTTTTTCATCTTTTGGTCCTAAAATACAATAAAAACACAAACTATGCATAATTCCGACATTTACGACATAAAATACACGTTTTGGCTTGGTTATTATTATAATTAAGTGGTAAAAGGATGGGTGTTTTCATACGTATCAAATCCCCTACACTTGACCATTGCAATGCCCTCATGCAATGCATACAAAGCAAGATTTACATTTTTCGTCATAATTAACCCACCTTGGCCTTTATTAAACATAAGACATAATTAAAGGAAGAAAAACAAATTAAGAGATTAAAGACTTACATTAGGGTTTTGGATTGTCATGAATGTTCATCACCCTCAAGTTTCACGTTCCCCAAACCAAACTTAAAAACGAGATCATTGTTATTCTAAGTTAGCAAACTAACACAAACTCATGTGGCCCAATTATTCACTTAGACTCCCTTATTCCTAGGTGTATCTCTTATATTTTATTTTTGTCTTAAATGATCACGAGGATGCATTGTTGACTTATTTTTATAATTTATTAAGGCCGAAAATAAAGTAGGACGATTTAATCAATAGTTAGCTAAAGGACAAAATCTTTTAAAACTGCTTCTCGGGACCTCATAGAGTTCATATCTTGGCATAACTCGTTTCACGATTTGATACCTTTCTCGGACCGATATTTGGCATTGACTTCACACTTCAAATCTTGAGAGACGTTCATGAAATAATGGTCTTCTCTTCATAATAGGAATTTCTTCACTTTAACTTTTTGAGAGATTCTTCATATTTGGACCACGACTTCTTCATTTTTCTCCAATCTTTATTTGGGATTTTGATATTCAACGATCCGCCTCCTTTTAGGACTTGGATTTATTTATCCTCATACCTTGTTAGGGCCTTTTTGAATAGACTTCTCCATGATCTTTAGGGGAGTATTTGCTTTTCGTCGTGTGTCTCGATCCTTCATATTGATTTTTGATAAATGATTCTTCACATCACTTGGGATCTTTAGCAACAAAATTTAGCCCTCATGCCTTGTTAGGGCCTTTTCGGACTCGCCAATCTTCGCATCCCACTTTAATAAGTTATGCCTTGGCTATGAACTCTAATTAATACCGAGCAACTTTTAAACGATCTTGGGCTAGAAGCTAAGTAACTTTTCAAATCGTACAACCTTATTTATTGCAGATAAATTATTAGCAAGCGAAGGGAGAAAAAGCTTATAATCAACTCACATAACTTCACGAAAGAATACCAAACTTATAATTGACTCTATCATCTCTCGTTCTCCAGAGTTTAAAATCTCAAGGAATGAGACTCGTGGATGCTTAGCCAATTAAATCAAAGTTTTGGGTTTTCGAGTTATCTATAGGATCTTGAAAATTCTTAGACTTTTTCATGTTTAGAAATCGCATTTTAAAGTTCCCTTGATAAATAACTCTCTAGGATCAATTATAGGAACTTGCGAAAAGTTCTTGTTCTTAACCCGTGAGAGTTAAGACTTTCGCGTTTTAAAGTTCCCTATATAAAAGCCTAGCAAAACTTGACTTAAACACGTTAAGGATACTAGCTAGAGTAAACTTAGATAAGTAAACACGGGTTGAGTCAAAATATTCACGACTTTGAAAAATTTAAAACCACTTTATTGAAAATTTATTCTAGCAAAGAAAGTAAATAACGATAACAAAGGGAAATACTACTATACTACTAGGCCAAAATAGATCAAAAATTTTGAAAAATGTCGAAAAATCAAATTTTCCGGTTAAAATGAGGACAAATGCAAGGAAAAGCCCACTTAACTTCGATAGAAGTCCCCCTACACTTGATATAAACATTGTCCTCAATGTTTAAACATGTGGGAGTGAACTACCCTACACTTAGGACATTGTGCACGTTGTTTAAATCTTTCTAAGGAAGAGAAAACTAAAGTGATTCCTATTTTAATATTGAAAAATATATAGTGAATCAAAAGATAGAACCGGGAAGACGGGTACGCAAAATCACGGGTCGTCAAAAGTCATCAAGAATGTATCTTTGAAAGCTCGAATCCCTGCACATGATAAGAAAGAAAACAAACACATACAAGGGTCTCCCCCTACACTTATTATAAAAAACAGATAAAGATAGATAGATAATCGGGTTGCCTCCCGAGAAGCGCTTGTTTTTGTTAACCGAGTCACGAGCCTGACTTGTCCCCGAATTAAATGGTCCGTGGGGAAACCTCGAATGTAATACCGGGATCAAAGACCTTGTCCTCGTTCCCGGAGGACATTAATAAAGGAGAGGCCGGAGGATAAGTCTTGAAGGGTAGAAAAGTCCTTTCAACATACGAAAAGTATGTGAAATCATGATCCACGGGTGATGGGGTGGGTAAAGTAAGCAAATTGTCACCCCCCAAAGACAATTGATGTTCAGAAAGTGGCAAAGCCGTAAGGTTATCAATCATAAAATGGTCAATGTCACCTCCCGGGTCAAAGCACTCATCCTCGGTAATGGTTTCTAAAGGTTGGGATAAAAGGTGCTCGGGAGGGGGACTTGGGACAATATCTTCATGCAGCAAAGTATCAAAAAGAATATCCCCCTCCGTGTCATCATCATCAATACCCGGAGGTATTGAGAAAATGTCGATTTCCTCCATAGCTGTATCATTATTCTCAACTAAAGTAATAGACGGAGGTAAATACTCAGAAATAGGAGCAGAATTCAACGCTTCTATTTTAGCAACAAGAAGATGAACTTTCAGTAATTTGTCGCGAAGAATAACGTCTTCCACCTCATCTACAAGACCAAGTTCAGTGGTGAACTTCTCGTATGTCGGAGAGAATAAATCAACATCGCCTTCATCGCCTGGAGGAGAAGGAGAAATTTCAAAAGTTAAATTCTCATAGCATGGAGAAAAATCATCTCATTAAGAGCGACCTCTTCCGTAGGCTCCACAAAAGTCGGCACATCACAAACCTCATCAAAGAATTTATCAAGACCAAAATCACTAATCCCAATCGATGTATCACTATCCTTAGACGCATTAGGGATATAAAGAGTAGGAGTAGTAATCTCAGAAGATGGGTTGAGATCATAGATATCAACCTCGTCATCATCATAAAAGTAGTATGGACGCACAAGAGGAGGAGTATAATCACTAAGATTAGATACTTGTTCTTGTTGCTGTCGCTTTTCCTCCTCCCTTGCTTCGCGTATGCTAGCTAATTCTTGTTCAACGTATTCAAGCCACATTCCAACAGAAGGTTGATGATCGAGGGTGTATTGTGGGGGCTCAAAATTGTGAAAACCAGAATTATAGCACGAATGTGGTCCATCATAAATCATTGGTTTAAAAGAAGTAGAACACGGGTTTGGCTCATAATAATTCATTGGCTGACAATAAGAAGTATAGTGAGGGCCCCCACAATTGTTGCAACATGGGTATTGAGAGAAACCCAGTGCATTTTGTTGATATGGATCGTCATATATGGGAGAGGGTGAAATAGTGTCATTAGAAGAGAAGAATGAATTGAAGTATGAATTGATCGAATTGCACGTTAGACAACGACCAAATTCGTAATTAGGGATATACATTCCACACCGTTCGCATGAACACCATTGACCGGATTGACTACCAGAAGATGGTCTTCCACACCCTACACAGTCAACAAACGAATCCATTAAGAACAATAGATAAGCAAGAAGAATATTTTTGGTGCAAAACTTTCGAAAAAGAAATGCTTTTATGATTTTTCAAATGTTTTTGGATTTTTGAAATTTTATATTTTTATGGATTTTTGAATATTTTTTACACGAAAAATAACGTTCACGAGTGAACGAATCCCAAAATCCAACACGTCTCTCACTAAAAACCGTTAATCTTCACGAAAAGAGCCGGCAGCGGCGCCATTTAATACAAGGTTTTTAGCCAAGTATAAAATAAGTTCGTTCCAAGTCTTTTCGAATTGATTACTAGTTAAAAGTGCGACTCAGTCGTTCTTGGTGGAAAATAAAAAGGTTTGCTTATCTATTCTACTTAAAATGTAAATGCGCAAAATAATAACAATAAGCTAAAAGCAATTAACTAATAAAAACAAAACAATATAAATAATATAACGTGAATTTAAAACGAAACAATTAATAAAAATAAAACTAAAAGACGAAATTAACTATCGACTCGAAAATAAAGTTGACTTAATGAAAAAGGAGAGAATAAAACTAAAATGGTACTTTAAAGCTAAACGAGGCAAAACCTAAAGCGGGTACTAAATAAAAGATAAAACTTACACTTTACGAAAGAATATTAATTTTAAAAATAGACGAAAAATTCAACTAAAAATATGTAACTTTCAAAATTAAAATCGGAAAAAATTTCAGATAAAACTAAACAATTACGGAACAATACTAATAAATAAACAAGCCAGCAGGCTAGCTGCTGGCAGCCAGCCAGCCTGGTGAAAATGGCGCCAAAACATACTAAGCTGGCAAGCAGACAACTTATTTTCGGGAACAGTTACTATCTTCGGAGTTGCTACAGTGGATTTCAGAGTTTTACTTTCTTCGCAATTTTCGTTTTTTCAGAAAAATGATTTCTTCGCAATATGTGTATCTTCGGAATAACAGTATTTTCAGAAAAAAAGAATAAAAATCTTCGGAATAATTCTTTTTCAGAAAAATCTTCGGAATAATACTTTGTTCACAACTTTCTTCGGAATAAATCTTTTCAGAACCTTTTTCGGAATAATTGTTTTTTTTCAGAATATTAACTTTTTCAGAAAAAGTAAGATTTTCAGAGAAATGGCATTTCAGAAAAAATTAAATCTTCGGAATATAAAACCCTTTTGCGAAGATATGATAGACAAATACAGTAACATTAAAAATTCACGAAATAAGCCAAAAATAAGCACAAATCAAATAAGCAATTAACCAAAACTTACTCTAAAACACTTTTAAGAAAAACTAATTTAACCACAAATCAAAAACTTAAAAAGTACTAATAAATCTAAAAATTAAAAATAAAATTTTTATAAAATAAACTAATAAGCACTTATCTAAAAACTTAACCAAATTGATTTTTAGAAAAAGCTAATAAGCCAAAATTTAAAAGCTTTTAAAAACACTAAATAATAAAAATATTTAAAAACAACTTTTTATAAAAATTAACTAATAAGCACTTAATTAAAAATAAGAAAATTAACACAATAAGCACTAAAATACTATAAGCTGTAAACATTAAACACATAAAAACCAATAAGTACAATCAATCAAAAGCATCAATAAATAAATAAACATCAAGATTAAGCAACTACAAGATCATCTAAATCACCACAAGATTAATAATAAAGAAAGGAAGAATGAGAATGATTAATTGAAAAGCTTGATTAAGATAAGGATTAAGATCTAATACAAGATTAATGAAAAAGATTAAAACATGAAATAAAAGCTAGAGAGAGAAAATGAAAACTAGAGAGAGAAAGTAAATCTACACTACTCCTAATCTAAACTAACTAACCCCCTCCTAATGACACATTAGGATTGTATTTATAGTAGGAGTAAAATGTTGGTGCTTTCTTCCTTCTTTCTACTTGTCTCGACTCGATTTAAATGCTTTGTCTTTCTCGATGTCGTCTCGGGATTTATCGATATAATTTGAACTCGTCTTATAATTTTCTTCTTTAATTTGACTTGGTTATTCCACTTCATTAAACTTCCGTCTTTAGAATTTTTCTTCGATAAATCTTCAGAATAGGCCTTGGACTTCCGTTCTTTTTGCACTCTTGATCTTTTGACTTCGTTTTTTCTCGTTTTCTTCGATAAAAGCCTGTGAAAGCCCGTGTTTTCTTCCTTTTTCATCTTTTGGTCCTAAAACACAATAAAAACACAAACCACGCATAATTCCGACATTTACGACATAAAATACACGTTTTGGCTTGGTTATTATTATAATTAAGTGGTAAAAGGATGGGTGTTTTCACACCTATCATTTACGTTTCACGAATATTAGTTACAAGAATTACGTACGTATTGTTACACGATAATATTAAGTATGTATTATTGCACGATAATTATTACCAACAATAATTATAATCACGAACATGAAAACATGAACGTAAATAATCACGAGCATATTATTATGTATTTACGTAATTATGATTACCATTACGTATAAGTATATAAGTTAACACGAACGTTTAATTATAACGTCACGTAAATATGAACACGAGTACACGTAAATTATTAGAACACGAAACCTACGGGTTTCCCCTTGTTGGGCCCATGTAGCCGCGACACACACAAAGAGGGAAGGGGGCCCACAAGCCCATTTTTTGTTTAATTAAAGAAAACTAAAACTACAGAGTTTTCATAAAATATTTTTACAGAAAAAGTTAAAACCCTAGCTTCCTTGGGACCCCATAGCCGTGGCACATACACAAGACAAGGAAGGATTCGATTTTGATTTTTAGATCTTTGTTAATTGGTTCGTGTTCGTGTTATTTCCAATCACACGTCAAGGTAAAACAAAAACCTTAATCTTTGATCTTTTATTTAATTTTGTTTTATGTTAGATCTTTAAAAACAATTAAATAAACATGTTATGGGGTTAATTAAAACATGGAAAAAGGGTTTTGTTTGGGGTTCAGCAGCCAACCGAGAGTCAAAGACTCTCAGTGTCCCTTGTTAACCACAACCGAGACCCCTATGGGGCTCCGTGTGGGTCTCGGCGCAGTAGCAAGCACCACCGGCTTGCGCCGGTTTGATCTCGAAGACTGGCAAGGGCAAGCCACGGCGCAGCAGCGGCAGCAGCCGCGGCCGTTGGCAGCGCAACCACCAGCCGCCGCCGCAGTCGCGGCTGTGGGTGGTGGTTGGTGGTGGGGTTTTGGTTTGGGCCGGTTCACGGGTTTACGGGTCCGGTTCATGACATGTTTATATAAAATAATACATGGTCCGGTTTATTATTTTATTTTACAAGTTATTAAATTAATTTAACATGGTACAAAAATTAATTTAATTAAAATATGACATAGGTTTATTACTATTATTAATACATGATTTTAACCTAAGTAACTAATTATTAATAATACATGACTTAGGTTATATTAATAATAAATATTAATACATGTTTTAACCTATGTATTATATACACTTTAATTTAATTAAATCATGATATATTTAATTAAATCTTATAACATATAGTTTATTTAATCAGTAAAACTTAAGCTTATTTTATTAGCTTAATAATCAAGGTTATTTTTAATATGGAAACTTTCTATTTTTAGAAACTTATTTATTTTAAGCAGTTAATCTATTTATGGAAACTTTCTATTTTTATAAACTTATCTATTTTAAGCAGTTAATCTATTTTTGGAAACATTCTATTTTGGAAACTTTCTATTTTTGGAAACTTTCTACTTTTGGAAACTTTCTATTTTTGGAAACTTTCTATTTTTAGAAACTTTCTATTTTAGGAAACCTGCTATTTTTATAAAGTTACTTATTATTACACAACAAGTATAATAATACAAGGAATACAAGTAATACTTAATAAGAATATCCAGAATACATGATAAACACAACATAATGTTCGAATCGGTAAAACATGACATGAAAATATTAAACAAGTTAAGACATGATATAAAACCGGTTACGTACACAGTAATCCGAACACATATACACGTATATTATTTATGTAGCATTAGTGAGATCGAAGTAGGACTCTTTTCCGTCCGTCTTCTTCGTTCACTGGACACAAGGTACGGATTCTCCATCCTTTCAGTATGGACATTCTTTCCTTATTAGGATTTCCTCGTATGCAGCCAACTGTTTTCCCAGTATGTGTTTTATATGTTTTGATTTGCTTATGTTTAATTAAATGCCAAAGCCATATACATGCCTGACCAGTTTCACCTAGTTATAGAGGTACCATAACCATAACACTAGAGGCACCAGTGTTATGACTTCACCACGTCGGAGCGATAGCTCGTGGCGTCCCTTTCAACTTTTGGCCATAATATTATACTATCATGTGGGGCGTATGGGTGCATCCTAGATTACATGTTTTTACAGATTATTTAGATGAATGTGGTGTGTGCCTTGCATCCTTCACAAGGAGCTGATCTCTCCTACCCAAACTTATATTTAGCAGAGGCAACCCCTCTAATTGCATGATGAGGTCACCCCTCCAAGTATTCATGCACATTGATATTTCATGACCTATATTGGCTAATGGTTAACATGTTAAACAGTTTTCATAAGATAAACATAAGGCTTTTCAAACTATAAAACCAATTTTACTAAGTTATACCAGGTTTTCCAGGACTTAATCAATTTCCGCTGCTATATGTTGTATATGCTTATGTTATTCATTCTACGCTTGTATATCCGTGCACTGAGTGTTATGCTCAGTCGTTTTCCTTTCATGTTCCCAAAACGAAAGCTACTCAGGGACACTCGTAGACTCTAAGCATACGCGCATATGGATTGGAAGCTTTCTAGCCTTCATTACTTTATGCATTTCTTCATACATTTTGCTACTCATTTCCATGGACATTGTTTAGTCCTTTTCCTTTAAAGTACTTATGTTTGTGTGTGATGAGATTTTACTTTGGGGTACCGATGTTTGTTTCTGATATTTCCTATATGGTCAAGTAATGTTTAAGACATTTATCCTTGTATGATTTGATGACACGCCATAATCACGCATGACATTCCATTTATCAAAATGAGGTGTTACAATTATGGTATCAAAGACAAGGCTTCGACCTGTAGGCTCTCAAAACATGACCTGTGATTAGTGGGTAGTCACTATGGTCTTCCTAGAACTGACAGTCGGTTTTCATGCATTCTTTGTTTTCATGCATTTATATATATGCCATTGTCGCAGGTTCATGACTAAGTAATGGTTGGTATAGGACTGGCCTTATTTAGTCGCATGTGCTTTTATCAAAACTTTTATCTTTGGGACCAACCCATTGGCGTCCCCTCGCCATGTCTTTTGTTTTGAGTGAACTGGCCATAGGCGTTCACTCTCGCGCGTATAAAAGTTTTCTTGAAACTGCATCATGCATTCATATACTAGTTTTCCTTCATTAAAAGTTTCTCATGATTTATTGGTATAAAATTTTTCATGTATATATTTTATGTTTTGGTCAGTTTAATCATGTATTTTTATGTCATACTGTCATATGATTCTCACACGCGAGCAGGAACAACTCAATGCAGCAGTCCAAGTTGGGATGCAAGCTATGCTTCATCAGCTGAGGAACGAAATCAGGGCTGAGGTGCAGGCTGCCAACAATCAGCAACAGCACCTAGTACCTCCTCCTCCTCCTCCAGCAACATTGGTCACATAGCTAGAGAGATTCAACAAGCTACGCCCTCGATCCTTCGAGAAAACGGATAGCCCCAGCGAACCTGAAAGCTGGTTGGCTCACATTGAGAAGATCTTCGATGCAATGGGCTATGACCCCGTCTTCAAGTCGAGGTTGGCCTGTTACAGGTTCGAAGGTGATGTGCTAGCATGGTGGAAGGCATTGAAGCAACCTGAGGGAAGTCATGATTGGGTGGCTGGTTTGACTTGGGCTCAGTTTAGGGAGTTAGTGATGGGATAGTTCTTTCCCAAGGCTGAGCAAGACAAACTGAAAAGGGAGTACCATGGAATCAGACAGAGAGTTGGGAAGAACAACAACGAGTTCATGCAGCGCTTTCTTTGTTTGGCTGGTTTTCTTGGCGCAACAGCAGGTACTGCCGAAGAGCAAGCATACCATTTCCGGTGGGCTCTTCGTACATCGGTCTCCAACAACTTGGTGTATGCTACGTTCAACACGGTGGCACAAGTGGCCGATGCAACACGTAAGCTGTAGATGCTGCAAGAAAGAGAAGAGTTCGGGGAAGCAGAGAGATCCGAGAAGAGGTAAACATTCGTTACTCAGCGGTGACCAAACAGTATTCTTCCAGTATATGTCCATATTTATATCTCTTTTAAACTGCATCTTCCAGGCAGAAGACTGGGGACCGGTCTCAGCTGGCTACTTAGCAACAACCTACTCAGCCCAAGGGAAACAGTCAGACTCACGACCGTTCTACTACGGATAGGCGTGGCGGTAATGATGATTACCGTAACAACGTTGGAAACTCCAACATCAGCAGGTCTTTACACTTACTCATTTTCTTATGTTACATGCAATAGTACATAATTCTGACACATTAGCAATCTTCTACCAGGAATCATGGTAACGGGAGGGACCAGAACCAAAGAGGGTCACAGCTTAACCGTCCAGCTATCACTGGTATTACGTCTTACAAATTTTCCGTATTGTCCTTTGTACCTATTATCATATCTCATGTATACTGTTCTTAACAGGATCCCAGCCAACAAGGGCACCTGCTGGAGGGTATACTCATCTTCTTGGCACTACCTGCAACCGTAGGCACCCAGGGCCATGTCGCCGCGACAACGACGCATGCTACAAGTGTGGCCTTACTGGTCATCGCATGAAGGACTACCGCAAGGGCGAGATGGAGGGCACATCTGGACATGCTGATTCTAACCCGCCTCCTACTAGTGGACGCGTTTACACGACTTCTCGCGATCAGGCCAACAAGTCTACAGGTACCATCACTAGAATCGTGTATATGTATAGTTAAGCTACATGTGTTTTATTTGACACGGGTGCTACTTATTTGGTCATTGCTACGGCTTATGCTAAGAATGTTAGGATATCCCCTATGCCATTAGAGAATGTACTGAACATTTCCACACATTTAAGAGACTCTGTACAAATAACTTATGTGTACAAGAGCCTTCCCCTAGAGTTTGACGACAAGGTTCGAACTGTTGACGCACTTCCACTGGACATGAATGATTTTGACATGATATTGGGCATGGACTGGCTATCCAAAAATCATGCTACCATAGACTACCATTCATAGCGGGTCATCTTCGGTGATGTTAATGCATCAGAGTACATTCACAACGGGTTCATACCCGGAAGGTCTGTACAAATCATATCAACCCTGCAAGCACGTGCAATACTTTCACATGGCTGCGAGGGCTATCTAGATATTGTTCATGACATGGATGCTGAATCTCCATCAATTCAGAATCAGCCGATAGTGTCAGAATTTCCAGGCGTATTTCCAGAAGAACTTCCGGGCATACCACCTGCACGTGAAGTAGATTTTAATATCGAGCTCATACCAGGAGCTGAGCCGATTTGAAAGGCTCCTTATTGCATGGCTCCCATAGAGTTGAAGGAGCTGAAGGATCAATTGCAAGAACTTCTGGAACGAGGCTTCATTCGACCGAGTGCATCTCCATGGGGCGCATCGTTCTTATTCGTGAAGAAGAAGGACGACAATATGCGTCTTTGCATAGATTATCGCGAGCTCAACAAGATCACCATACGGAATAGGTATCCTCTACCACGCATTGACGATCTGTTTGACCAACTCCAAGGGGGCAAACATTTCTCCAAAATTGATTTGAGGTCAGGCTATCATCAGCTACGGGTCAAAGAGCAGGACATCGCCAAGACTACTTTCCATAAACACTATGGTCACTACGAATTTGTAGTCATGCCATTTGGCCTTACCGATGCTCCAACTGTTTTCATGGATCTGTTGAACAGAATCTTCCATGAATTTCTGGACAAGTTCGTCATTGTATTCATTGACGACATTCTGATATTCTCTAAGTCCAAGGAGGAACACGAAGACCATCTTCGTACAGTATTACATATTCTTCGCTAGAAGCAGCTGTATGCTAAATTCTCCAAGTGTGAGTTCTGGTTAGACAAGATGGTGTTCTAAGGTCACATTGTATCAGCAGAAGGAATCACCATGGATCCAACAAAGGTTGAGGCTATTACCAAGTGGCCAAGACCGACATCAGCGACTGAGGTTTGTAGTTTCCTAGGCTTGGCTGGTTACTATCGTAGGTTCGTAGAGAACTTTTCCCGTTTAGCACTACCATTGACCAAATTGATGCGTAAAGGGGAGAAATTCGTCTGGACTGAAGAAAGAGAGAAGAGTTTTGAAGACCTAAAGCAGAAGTTAGTATCTGCATCGGTTCTTACTCTCCCATCTGGTACAGGTGGATTTCAAATCTATAGTGATGCTTCGGGGAAGGGACTTGGTTGTGTTCTCATGCAACATGGGAAAGTGATCGCGTACGCTTCACGATAGCTTAAGCCTTATGAGGAAAATTACCCTACGCATGACTTGGAACTTGCAGCAGTCGTGTTTGCATTGAAAATATGGAGGCACTACTTGTATGGAGAATCATGTGACATATTCACGAACCACAAGAGCTTGAAGTACATCTTCACACAACGTGAATTGAACATGAGATAGAGGAGATGGTTAGAGCTGTTGAAGAATTATGACATCAATCTAAAGTATCATTCCGGCAAGGCGAATGTAGTGGCAGATGCACTTAGTAGAATGTCCGGAATGATAAACGGCATTAAAATTGAGGAGGAAATTATAAGAGACTTGGAGCGACTAGACATTGAGATCATGGTACGTGGACAACACGGTTACTAGGCTAATCTTAGAGTGGAACCTGAGTTACTCTCTAGGATCAAGGAAGCTCAGAAGGATGATGGTGAAATCTGGGCGATAATTAAGATTTTGGAGAAGCAAACACAATTTCGATTAGACGTAGACGATATCTTATGGCAAGGCACGAGACTTTGTGTTCCTGATGATCAAGAAATCCGGGAAGCATTGTTAGCTGAGGCTCATAACTCCCCATTTTCCATTCATCCTGGTTCGACCAAGATGTACCACGACAGTAAGAAATACTTTTGGTGGAGTGGTATGAAACAGGATGTTGCGACTTACGTCTCCAAATGTCTTACCTGCCAGCAGGTTAAGATCGAACATCAGCGATCTAGCGGTCTTCTACAACCGTTAGATATTCCAGAGTGGAAGTGGGACAAGATCACTGATGGTTGTATTTTACAACCTTGTTTAGGAAAACAAAGTGTAATTAGGGTAAATACACAAGTAGTTTAGGAAAACCACGAGTTATGACCCAAAGTGGGGATCGTTCTCAAGGAGGCTTGGTGTGTGTGTTAAGAAATGATTAATTATGTGATTATATGATTATGAGAAAGAAAATAGAAAGGGGATAAGAAGAGAATGACGGTTACGATGAGGGATTACACTAAGACGAAAAGGTCGTACACGTAAAACCGTAAAAGCAAAAAAAATTAAAATTTTACCCTAAAAATTCCTAAAAATTGAAATAAATCCTAAATAATGTAAATAGAGTTTTCAAAAAATCAAAAATCACTCAAACCTTTTAATTAATTAAATAATGTTTTTTTAATGTTAGTTAAAGCCCTAAAAATCAATTTAATTAACAAAAAGCTCAAAATGAGTTTTATCACTTTGTATAACTCTAAAATACCCTAACTTAATTTAAAACTATTTTTGAAAATTTTAAAATTAATTAAAACTATTTAAAAACAATTAAAAACTATTAAAATTTAAAATAATTATAAAAATTAATCTAAGAAAAATAACAATATTCTAAAAGTTGTGAAATTCCTAACTTTATGTATTTAACCTAAGAACAATATAAAAACTTGAAAAATCTAAATTTTAATTTTTAATAATAAAATAATAATAAAATAATATTAAAAATCCAAAATTTATAAAAAATTCTAAAAACTTGAAAACTAGCTTAATTTAACCTAAATAAACAGAAAATGAAGTTGAAATTACAAAAATACCCCTAATGGGCCTCCAAATGGGCCAAAAGTCCAAACAGACCCTTAATGGGCTATTTAAGGCCCAATAAGAAAATTGTTGTCCAATTAAGCCCAAAAGCTCCTATCTGACTCAAAATTTGATTTTAAACACAACTTTTCAAAGGCCCAAAAGCTGAAAATGTGAAATAAGCTAACTTATACCAAACAACTTATTCTTAATGGGCTTTTTGGCCCATTAAGCTATAAGCTACTGCCATAAGCTCAAATTAGACACACAAGCTTCTTTTGAGTTGCTTAAGACTTCTGTAAAAAGAAATTTGAAATAAGCCAAAGGAATAAGCCTGAAAATGCAAAAAACAATCTTTAGAAAATGACAAAATAGTCGTTTTTTAGTTCTAGGCTATCCCAAGAGCTGATTCAAATTGAAAAATCTTTTAAATGACTTAACTAAGCTTAATCAACAAAAAATTTTCAAATAAGTTCACTCAATAAGCTGAAATAAGCAAATAAGCACTTATGAAAAAGTCAAATGAGTTGGTTTATAACAAAAAGTCAAAGTCAAAGTCTAATAAGCTCTAGTTCAATCAAATGGGTCAAATAATGAAGATCTATCACAAAAATAAGTTGTTGCAGGTCTGGATAAGCCAATATGGCTTATTGATAAGCTAACTGAAAAATTGCACTAGCAGGGGCTAGTTTTGGGTGTTGAGAAGTGGAAACTTTTCCACTGCTTGATTCTTGACTTTTTTGTCTTTAGTGACTTTTTTGGAGATTCAAGTTACAAAAAGGCACCCAAATGATCAGTGGATCATAAGGAGTCAATCACAATCAAGAAATCACAATCACTAACAGCCAATTTGTACAGTTAATTCAATCAATCACCAGATCTAGCACAGACATGAGCAGATAAGCAGTTGAGGTTCAATAAGCACTTATAGCACAATTCAGCCAGCCAAACTTAACCAAATGCATACACAAGCAATAATAAACTTAAATAAGCAAGTCTAAACAGGTTTCATGCACTAATTCAAAGTATTGATCAAGATTCAAGAACTTAAAGTTACTGATGAACACTTAACACAAGCAGATTCTACTTTGCTGATGCAATTGACCAACAAGCCAAATTCAAACCTCCAGATCTCTAAGATATGTTATGATAACAATGATTTAACAGCTTATATCCCTAAACATGCATATACTCTAAGTATTCCCAAAATTTTAGGTCAAAAACAGTCAAACTCAAGTAGTTATAGTAATAAGTGTGTAAACACTTATCCTTTTGCCACTAAAATCAAGTAAAATCAAGACCTAATCATGTGTTTTACATCTTAAATGTCGGAATTACGCGTGGTTTTGTGTTCTTGTGTTTAAATAGGTACAAATGATCAATAGAAGAGAAAACACGGGATTTCACGGTCAAATGTCGAAGAAAAGTCAAGAAAGAGTCAAAGACAAGATCAAAAGTCCAAAAGTGTGCAAAGATCACGGAAATCGACTTAATTTTTGAAGAAAAGATCGAGAAGCCTAATGATAAGTCGTTTTTAGAGGATTTAATATTTTAATGGTTAATGGGCCTTCGTGGGACCCACATTATATTAATGGGCCTAAAAGCCCATTAATTTGGTTACTTTGAGAAGATAAAGCCCATTACTTGGCCCAATGTTGCTTAAACGGGAGGAGTAATATGCATTTGGGTCAAAAGCCCATGATGAAGAAAATAAACGGATGGATTTTATGCACTTGGGCCAACAGCCCATTATCCTAAAACAAAGAAATGAAACGGAGGTATCAAAAGTTGCTGGTCAAAATGGTCAACTCTCATCAAAACTACCTCATAACCCTTTTACCCCCACGTGTACACTTTTTTTTTCCATTTACCCAAAACACAAATAAATAAACTTGTATTTACCCCACTCCCTCACTTGTTTCGATACCAACAAAGCAAAACACACACATTGTTACTGCTCATCCTCTCCCCCAAATTCTTTCCATCTACTCAAACCCTAATTTTTACACCAAAAAAAATTATCCACCAAATTTAGGGCTTTTACCCTCAATGGGTAATTAACACCCAAAGAAATAAATCCCCCAAGAAAATCGGATCAATCCACCAAGAATGATGATCCTCTCTCTCCATACGTGGCCAAATCATTGGATGTGATTGGCTCATCCACATCACCATACACCCATCAACCAATTACATTAAGCCACATCACCTATCAAGAAAAACAACTAGCACAACATCTTGACAGCAGGGCAATCCATGTGATATTGGGCAATTTTCAACCGTAGGATCAAGAAGTGTGAAGAAAGAGAAGGTTAATGAAGAAATCAACGGTGGGAAATGGATTCTTACAAAAGAAGCTAAGATTAGGGTTTCTGGGGGTTCTCCTATAAAAACCCCCATCTATCATGTAATTTGTAGCTTTTCTTTATTTTTTTAATTTTCAGAAAAATAGTTTTAGGGTTTTTTATCTTGTAATCTTTTAATTTCCAGTATTGTAATTTGATTTCAATTAATGAAAAGTTTGTTTAATTTCATTTATCTCTCAAATTAATTTTAGTATCACGTTATTATTACTGTTCGTTTTTTAATTTCATCTTTTATTAAATTGTTACTGTTTGTCATTTATTATTATTATAAAAAAAAAATATAAAAAAAAAGATAAAGAAAGTGATATATATATTATCCCCCACTGGGAAATATAGAAAAGGGTACTGTTCTTGTTACTATTCGGGTATGAAATTTGGTACGAATCGGTTTACTATTTGTTTGGTTCGAGATCCTTGTGATGATGTTTTCGGGTAAGATATACGGTGGTGATTAGGTGTTCGACTTGTTATTAAGTTCGCTCAGCGCGACACTTCTTCTCAAAGGTTTCGACATCGGGTTCGTTTTCTCTTATTTATGTTAAGTTTTATTCTGTTAATGATTTATCTGGTTTTGATAGTTGATTGAATATGTTTATTGTTTGCTGTGTTAGCTTAACTAGGTTGTGGCTATTTGATTCATGTTTTGTCCTGTTTGTTTTAAGTAGTGTAGTTTAGGTTGAATCTGCTTATTAGTTTAGTCATTAATTGCTTATTCAGTTTTTTTTGTAAGTCTGCTTTCTTGTTATTCTGCCTAAACGATTGGGGTTTGCTTATTGTATGTTCGGATTTGCTTATTACTGATTAGTTATCGCTTATCATTTATATTTCGTTTAAAGTTTTTATTCTTATTTGATTAAAACTGCTTAGCTAATAGTATTGTTATCTGCTTAAATTGTTGGTTGTTTATTCTACTTTTTGTAGTATCAGTAGTAGGTAGTTTAAGATCTGCTTATTCATCTGCTTATAGATAGCTTATTTGATTTAGCTAATTTGTTTATTTGTTCCTTTAGCTTTAATATAGATTTGCTTATTTATTCCTGTTTCGTGTGTGCTTATTCGGTTTATTTCAGTTTCAGCTTTTTTATCTTTTCTTGTACTGCTGATATAACAGATATAATTGATCTGTTATATGATAACTGTCCAAAGAAAAAAATACCATAAGTAGAACATAATATAATCAAAAAAAATTTTGTCTGTCGAGGGGTTCGAACCCTCGACCTCGCGTACAACTTACCAACAGCACAACCATCTCATCTATCCACCTTTTTGTGTTCATTAATGCAACGTTAAATTAATATAGGATAGTCTTAATTAGGCAGTTTAGTTTTAAATTTAATAGATTTAATTAAGTTTTTAAATTTAATTAAATTTTAGTATAAGTTTTATTTCAATCTCTTTAATTCAGTTTTTAAAAAAAATATATATATAAAAAAAATAAAAATATATTTTATTTAGATTTTATAAATTTAATTGTTTTTAAATATTAGTTTAAGTTTTATTTAATACAAATTATTTTTCAAATTAAATAGATTTGTTTTAAAATAGATTAAAAGTTTTTATTTCATTTAAATAGTTTAAAATTTAGTTTAGTAAAGTAAATTAGATTTGTTTAATCATTTTAATTAGTTTTTAAAATAGATTTTCATTAAAAGTTTTATTAATTAGTTAAAGTTTATTTTCAAATTAATAGTTTAAATAGTTAATTAAAATAGTTTTCATTTAATTAAATAGATTTAAGTTAGTTTAAAATACCCAAAAAATTGATTTTACCAAAAACAAGTTAAGTTGAAACGTAAAACCGGAAATCAAATTCGAGTCGAATCGAGGAAAAACGAACATTAATTGCATTAAAAAGGACTTTAAAAATCCTAGTTTCAAATTGGCGCCGCTGCCGCTTCGCTCGTACGATTGACGATTTGTCGTGAAGACGTTTGGATTTTGGGATCCGCTCTCTTTGAACGTTAATTTTCTTGCAACAAAATCAAAAATACAAAAAAATCAAAAACTTAAAAATAAAAAAAATTAAAAAATCACAAAAGCAATTTCTTTCCTAAGAATTGCACCAAAAAATTAAAAAAAAAATACAAAAGTAATACTTTTTCCTAAAAGTATTACACCAAAAATATTACGTATTAGTGTTATTTTTTATTTCGATTTTTTTCGATTTTTCTTGTGAATATATATTTTTCTAAAAAATACAAAAAGATTTTTCTTTTATAATATATAACGTAGCACAATAAAACTACCTACTTTTCAAATAAGCCTTAGTTGGGATTTCATCACCTAACTATTGTAGTCGCATCCATAACGAAAAAAGGGCAAAATAGATAAATACTAGTAAGACGTTTGAACTCGACATATACAAACTATAAGGTGGGTATAAGGCGACGCGCTATAAAAGGCCGTCTAAGGAAAAAGGTTTTTAAGTGCTTTGTGCCACCTCGTTTCCCCGCTTGCTTGTGCGTATATTGAGAGGGACGACCGATTATTGGTTTGCCAACTCAAGTAGTATTTACGTATATATTTTTGTAGCTTTTTCATATTGCTCCTCGAGAGGGAAAATCCTTTTCCTCTCAAAGTCGACCGAGGTCACCTACCTCATTCCAAAGTTTTAATTGTATGCGCACTCGCGCGCATACATACATACCGATTGGTGTACCAAATACTTCTAATTCTTCTAAAAAGAAGAAGAAGAAAAACAAAAAGACCGTCATTAAAGCCGATCCCGAGAATCGAGCTTTCGACAATACGATGGCAACGGATAATCGACCAATGATTGAGATTCTACAATCTCACGTTGAAGGAAACAATGACGTGATTGTGGTGCCAAATATTGGAGCTAATCATTTCGAACTTAAATCGGGTTTTATTCAAATGGTTTCCGCTACACCATTTTTAGGCCGTACTAATGATGACCCACACGCTCATATCAAACGTTTCATCCAATTAGCTAATACCGTCAAATACAATGGGGTACCACAAGAGGCCGTTCACCTCCAACTTTTTCCTTTTTCCCTCGAGGGACAAGCCCGGATTTGGCTTGATAAGGAACCACCCCAAAGTATTACCACATGGATCGACTTAGAGACCAAGTTCATTAACTACTTTTTCCCACCATCACGGACCACTTCCTTAAGGAATGAAATAATCAACTTTGAGCAAAAATATGGGGAAACGTTTAGTGAGTCTTGGGATCGTTTTAAAGATCTTTTGAGAAAATGTCCACAACACGGTTTTACTAAAGTTCATCAAATCAACACGTTTTATAATGGTTTAACTCTAAACGACCAAGACTCACTTAATAGTGCCGCGGGGGGCAATATTCTTGTGAAAACCATGAATGAGGCTTGGGCCATTATTGAGAACAAAGGAAAAGTGCAAACCAAAAGTGTTAGGGCTAATATGGCAAGTGCTAGTACAAGTAATAGTGAGGTGAATGATTGAATTAATAAACTTACTTCGCTTGTTGAGATACTCGCTTTAAAAACCGACGCCCTCACTACACATGTGCATACCGTGAAAGAAAAACGTGAAACGTGTGAGACTTGTGGTGGACCACATTCATACTTTAATTGTGACAAGGTTTACAATGATCAACAAGAAGTTTATGCTTATAATAACAATGAAATTGATCGGATTCAATTCAAACCAAATGTTGATGTTAACCATTTGTCTTACAAGTCTAATAACTATTTGGCTCCCCCGGGTTTTGTAGCACCACAAAGACCACCCCCACCCGCCCAAAATAGGAACCAAGGTCCTCAACGGGGTAATTTTCAAGGAAATACTAATCAACGGGGTTTTAATCAAAATCAAGGGAATTTTCAAGGGCAAAACCAAGGGTTACATAATCAAGGATATAATAACAAAAGTTTTCAAAATCAAGGATTTAATCAAGGTTCTAATCAATATCAAAACCAAGGTTTTCCTAATCAAGGTTATAATCAAATGAACATGCATAATCCTTAAATGGACTTGGTTTTACAAAAATTATCCGACCATGAACGAATGATGAGAGAGATGCAAGAATCGACCGATAAGAAGTTTTTGACTATGATTCAAACCTTTGGACCCCAAGGTACCCTTCCCTCGAACACCGTGACCAATCCTAGGGCTAATGTTAATGCTATCACTACTAGGAGCGGTAAGACCACCGTAGGACCTTCCCCACCTAACCAAGGACCCGAGATTCCTTCTTCTTCGACACAACCTCCTTCTTCTTCCACTTGTGACATACCTCCCGTTATGCATTCGTCTACACCTTATGTTCCACCGATACCCAAATTTTCTACCACACCTTCGGTTCCAAAACCGGTTCCTTCACCTTCTATTTCTACTCCTCCTCCTCCTCCAAAGGATGTAAGTGAGCAATCCACTCCAAAGCCTTCATCTCAATCCAATATACCTTATCCCTCAAGGTTGCGGAAAGAGAAATTGAAGAATAAGGATGATATTCAAGTTTCGAACTTCCTAAAAATGTTCAAACAATTGAATTTTAATATCACCTTTGCCGAGGCGCTCGCTCACATGCCTAAGTACGCTAAGATGTTTAAGGATCTTTTAAGTGATAAGGAAAAGTTGCTTGATATTGCCAATACCCAATTGAATGAGAATTGTTCCGCGGTTCTTTTGAGAAAATTACCAGTTAAGTTAGGAGATCCCGGTCGATTCCTTATTCCTTGTAATTTTCTGGGTGTTGAGAATTGTATGGCCTTGGCGGATCTCGGAGCGAGTATCAATCTTATGCCATTGTCCGTGTGGAAACAATTATCTTTACCCGAGCTAGTCCCCACTCGTATGACTTTGGAATTAGCTAACCGTACGGTTGCTTATCCGGTGGGGATAGTCGAGGATGTTTTCGTAGGAGTGGACAAATTCACTTTTCCCGCCGATTTTGTCGTCGTCGACTATGAAATGGATCCCCGTGTTCCCTTAATTGTGGGACGACCCTTCTTGAGAACCGGGCGTACATTAATCGATGTAGCCGCGGGTGAACTTATCATGAGGGTCGGGGATGACAAAATCGTCTTTAACATGGGTAAACTTTCCAAACTTCCCGATGAGCCCGAATCCGTGAATTTCATCGATGTGCTCGACGAAGCATGCGAAGAACATTTTCATGAGGCTTGTAAGAGCGGGATTTCTCCTTTACCTCATGTTGAGACCGTAGCTTCTATTGCTCCTTCATTGACTCCATTTGGAGAAAGTGACTTAGATGATTTTGAAGCTAGCTTGGGTCATCTCGAGATTAACTATGATAATTCTCCCACCAATTGGGATGAAGACATTCGTACTATTGAGAGACTTCTCAATGAGGACAATATCTCTCCACCCACTCCTAAAGAAGTTACAAACGATGATCCTACTTTGACTAAGCCTTCCACTGACAATCCGCCGGATTTAGAGCTTAAAGATTTGCCGTCTCATTTAGAGTACGTTTTCTTAGAGGAGGATAATAAGTTACCCGTCATTATTGCTAAGGACTTAAAAGAAGATGAAAAATCCCGACTTATCGATGTGCTTAAGAATCATAAGAAAGCAATTACTTGGAAAATCTCCGACATTCGCGGAATTGATCCTAATTTTTGTACTCATAAAATTCTCATGGAAGATGACTTTAAACCCGCAATCCAAAATCAAAGAAGGGTTAATCCAAAAATTCATGAAGTCATTAAGAAAGAAGTTATCAAACTTCTAGATGCCGGAATGATTTACCCTATCTCGGATTCGCCATGGGTTAGTCCCGTCCATTGTGTGCCTAAGAAAGGCGGAATCACCGTTGTTCCCAACGAAAACAACGAGTTGATTCCTACTCGACTCGTAACGGGTTGGCGAGTTTGCATCGATTATCGTAAGCTCAATGATGCCACTCGTAAGGATCATTTCCCTCTTCCTTTCATGGATCAAATGCTCGAGCGTTTAGCGGGTAATGATTTCTATTGTTTCTTAGATGGCTTTTCTGGATATTTTCAAATCCCTATCGATCCAAAAGACCAAGAGAAAACCACATTCACTTGTCCCTATGGAACATTTGCTTACAAAAGAATGCCTTTCGGCTTGTGCAATGCTCCCGGGACTTTCCAAAGGTGTATGATGGTGATATTTCATGACATGGTTGAAGAAACTATGGAAGTCTTTATGGACGATTTCTCGGTCTATGGTGATTCTTTCTCTTCTTGCCTTGCTAATTTAGAACGTATGCTCCAACAATGTGAAGACACTCGTCTCGTTCTTAATTGGGAAAAATGCCATTTCATGGTAAAAGAAGGTATCGTCCTTGGTCATAAAATTTCCAAAGCCGGTATCGAAGTCGATCGTGCTAAAGTTGACGTCATTGCTAAGTTACCTCCGCCTACCACCGTCAAAGGAGTTAGAAGCTTTTTAGGCCATGCGGGATTTTATCGACGTTTCATCCAAGATTTCTCGAAAATAGCTCGTCCAATGACTCATCTCTTAGAAAAGGATGCTCCTTTCATCTTCTCTCAAGAATGTCTCGACTCTTTCGAACTTCTTAAAGGTAAATTAACTAAGGCACCGGTCTTAGTCTCTCCAAATTGGGAGTTACCTTTCGAGCTCATGTGCGATGCTAGTGATTTCGCGGTAGGAGCGGTTTTAGGTCAACGAGTTAACAAACATTTCCAACCCATTCATTATGCTAGTAAGACAATGACGGGGGGCTCAATTGCATTATACCACTACCGAAAAAGAGCTTTTAACTGTAGTGTATGCTTTTGAGAAATTTCGCCCCTATCTTGTGCTTTCCACCACCATCGTTTACACCGACCATTCCGACTTGAAATACTTGTTGACCAAGCAAGATGCTAAACCGAGACTCCTTCGTTGGGTTTTGCTCCTACAAGAATTTAAAATCGAAATTCGTGATAAAAAGGAGCGGAAAACCTAGCCGCGGATCACCTTAGTAGACTTGAGGATCCGTATCAAGGGGAATCTCAAAATCAAGAGATTAATGAATCCTTTCCCCTTGAGACCTTAATGTCTATTAATTCCAATCTTGATGATACCCCATGGTTTGCCGACATTGCAAACTATTTGGCGGGTGGTGTTCTTATCGAAGGGTTATCGTCCCAACAAAAGAAAAAAATCTTCAAGGACGTTAAAACGTACTATTGGGACGACCCTTATCTTTTCAAGCAATGTGCGGACATAATCATTCGTAGATGTTTTGATGGGCCGGCGGCTTTACAAATCCTTGAAGCTTGCCATAAAGGACCTACCGGTGGTCACTTTGGTCCTAATTACACCGCTAAAAAAGTTTTCGACTCCGGATTCTATTGGCCCTCCATTTATCATGATGCACATGAAATGGTTAAACATTGTGATGCTTGCCAAAGGAAAGGCAAGATCACACATAAAGATGAGATGCCTCAAAATTTCATCCAAGAATGTGAAATCTTTGACGTATGGGGCATCGACTTTATGGGGCCATTTCCATCATCGAAGGGAAACAAGTACATCCTCGTAGCCGTTGACTACGTATCAAAATGGGTTGAAGCAAAGGCTTTACCTACTAACGATGCGAGGGTGGTTGTTAACTTCTTGAAACAATTGTTTGCTCGATTCGGTGTGCCTCGTGCTATTATTAGTGATCGCGGGACTCATTTTTGCAATGATCAATTTGCACGAGTCATGGCTAAGTATGGTGTCAATCACCGACTTTCCACCATGTATCATCCTCAAACTAATGGACAAACCGAGGTTTCTAACCGTGGTCTTAAGAGAATCTTAGAGCGAACCGTGGGAGAGCATCGTGCCTCATGGGCCGATAAATTAGATGATGCTTTGTGGGCTTTCCGTACCGCTTATAAGACACCCACAGGTTGTACCCCTTATCGCCTTATGTACGGAAAGGCATGCCACCTCCCCATTGAGTTGGAGCATAAGGCTTATTGGGCCTTGAAATGGGCTAATTTTGATCTTAACAAAGCCGGTGATCATAGGAAAATCCAACTCAATGAACTCAATGAACTTAGGAATGAGGCTTATGAAAATTCATTAATCTACAAGGAGAAAACTAAGCTCATTCATGATTCCAAGATTAAAAACCGAGAGTTCCATGTTGGTGATCAAGTTTTATTATTTAACTCTCGGTTGAAAATCTTTTCGGGTAAACTTAAGAGTCGTTGGTCCGGTCCATTCACCGTAGCCCAAGTCTTCCCTTATGGCGCCATTGAGTTATCCCAACCAAATGGGCCCAACTTTAAGGTGAATGGCCAACGGGTTAAGTTGTACTATGGAGAGGACATCTCTCACGAGATGATTCCATCCCTCTCCACATTTCCCTTGAATTAATTCGGGAAATCAAGTCGAGCTAGAGACTCGTGATAAATAAATCAAGCATCGTATAACTAGGTTAGATTTTTACCTTTCCCATCCTTTCCACCCTTTTTCACCTTCATCCATTGTCCACCAATAAGTGTAGGGGGGAGCCAAGTAGGTTGTTTGTGTGTTGTGATTGTGTGCAGGGACATGTGCTTTGATGATCCACTTTTGGTACTTTTGACACGACCCGTGATCCCGTGTTCCCGTGTACCCGGTTCTATCAAAACTATTGTGATTCATACTTGTATATAAATAAAACGAATAAATGTAATCACTTTAGTTGTCCCTTTCTTAGCTCGATTTTAAACAACATACTCAATGTCCTAAGTGTAGGGGAGTTTATTCTCCCACATGCTTAAACATTGAGGACAATGTTTATATTAAGTGTAGGGGGACTTCTATCGAATTTTAGTGGGCTTTTCCATGAATTTGACCCCATTTAACCGGAAATTTTTTAAAATTTTCAACGTTTTTCAGATTTTTGATCTATTTTTGCCTAGTAGTATTTTTATTTATTTTCTTTCCTTTTATTATCGAATCGTAATAATTTCTATTTCAAGAATAAAGTAAAAAAAATAATAAATTAATAAAATGGTTTTAACAAGTTTAGATATCTTTGATATATTAGGCCCGTCGTGAATATTTTGACTCAACCCGAGTTTACTTATCCAAGTTTACTCTAGCTAGTATCCTTAACCATATGGACCTTAATTAGTTTATTAGGCTAAGCATCCACGAGTCTCATTCCTTGAGATTTTAAATTGTGGAGAACGAGAGATGATAGAGTTAATTATAAGTTCGGTATTCTTTCATTAACTTATATGAGTTAGTTGTGAGCTTTTTCTCCCATCACTTGTTAATAAATATATTTGCAATAAATAAGGTTGTACGATTTAAAAGGTTACTTAGCTTCTAGCACAAGATCGTTTAAAAGTTGTTCGGTATTAATTAGAGTTCATAGCCAAGGCATAACTTATTGAAACGGGACGCAAAGATTGGCTTATCCAAAAAGGCCCTAACAAGGCATGAGCATACCCGAGTCCAAAAAGGCCCTCACAAGGCATGAGGATTCACTTTTTGCTAAAGATCCTAAGATGATGTGAAGATCATTAATCCAAATCAATATGAAGGATCAAGACACACGACGAGAAGAAATTACTCCCCTAAAGATCATGTAGAAGTCTATCCAAAAAGACCCTAACAAGGTATGAGGATAAATAGATCCAAGTCCAAAAAGGAGGCGGATCGTTGTATATCAAAATCCTAAATAAAGAAGAGGATAAATGAAGAAGTCGTGGTCAACGTTTGAAGCATCTTTCACTCCTTATGAAGATGTATACCGAAATGAAGAGAAGACCATAATTTCAAGATCGTCTCTCAAGATTTGAAGTTTGAAGTACAAGCCAAATATCGGTCCGGGAAAGGTCTCAAATCGTGAAACGAGTTATGCCAAGATATGAACTTTTTGAGGTCTCGAGAAGCAGTTTAAAAGATTTTTTCCTTTAGCTAACTATTGATTAAATCGTCCCACTTTATTTTCGGCCTTAATAAATTATCGAAATAAGTCAAAAATGCATCCTCGTGATCATTTAAGACAAAAATAAAATACAAGAGATACACCGTATGAATAAGGGGGTCTAAGTGATTAACTAAACCACATGAGCAAGTGTTTGTTGTGCTAACTTGTAATAACAATGATCTCGTTTTTGAGCTTGGTTTGGGGAACGCGAAACTTGA
The DNA here is from genome assembly GCA_025667525.1 of Glebionis coronaria. Lineage (NCBI taxonomy): Eukaryota > Viridiplantae > Streptophyta > Magnoliopsida > Asterales > Asteraceae > Glebionis > Glebionis coronaria. The sequence continues at coordinate 308,542,920 of CM046874.1, read as the reverse complement.
GGGTGATTTATATTCATGACACCAAAGCCCTAATTCAAGTCTTAGATTTATTTACAAGTTTCTTCCATTAAATAAATTTCCAAGTTAAAATAAATTGTTATAACTTTTGTTTCCTTTAAGGTCTTTATCTTTTCGTCATAGTATTAGTATATCTTAATAAAGGCCAAGATGGGTTGATAATGAGGAAAATGTAACGTATGCTTTAAAACTATGCATTGCATGGGGTCATTGCAATGGTCAAGTGTAGGGGATTTAATAAGTGTGTAAACACTTATCCTTTTGCCACTAAAATCAAGTAAAATCAAGACCTAATCATGTGTTTTACATCTTAAATTTCGGAATTACGCGTGGTTTTGTGTTCTTGTGTTTAAATAGGTACAAATGATCAATAGAAGAGAAAACACGGGATTTCACGGTCAAATGTCGAAGAAAAGTCAAGAAAGAGTCAAAGACAAGATCAAAAGTCCAAAAGTGTGCAAAGATCACGGAAACCGACAAAATCGACTTAATTTTTGAAGAAAAGATCGAGAAGCCAAATGATAAGTCGTTTTTAGAGGATTTAATATTTTAATGGTTAATGGGCCTTCGTGGGACCCACATTATATTAATGGGCCTAAAAGCCCATTAATTTGGTTACTTTGAGAAGATAAAGCCCATTACTTGGCCCAATGTTGCTTAAACGGGAGGAGTAATATGCATTTGGGTCAAAAGCCCATGATGAAGAAAATAAACGGATGGATTTTAAGCACTTGGGCCAACAACCCATTATCCTAAAACAAAGAAATGAAACGGAGGTATCAAAAGTTGCTGGTCAAAATGGTCAACTCTCATCAAAACTACCTCATAACCCTTTTACCCCCACGTGTACACTTTTTTTTCCATTTACCCAAAACACAAATAAATAAACTTGTATTTACCCCACACCCTCACTTGTTTCGATACCAACAAAGCAAAACACACACATTGTTACTGCTCATCCTCTCCCCCAAATTCGTTCCATCTACTCAAACCCTAATTTTTACACCAATAAAAATTATCCACCAAATTTGGGGCTTTTACCCTCAATGGGTAATTAACACCCAAAGAAATAAAACCCCCAAGAAAATCGGATCAATCCACCAAGAATGATGATCCTCTCTCTCCATACGTGGCCAAATCATTGGATGTGATTGGCTCATCCACACCACCATACACCCATCAACCAATTACATTAAGCCACATCACCTATCAAGAAAAACAACTAGCACAACATCTTGACAGCAGGGCAATCCATGTGATATTGGGCAATTTTCAGCCGTAGGATCAAGAAGTGTGAAGAAAGAGAAGGTTAATGAAGAAATCAACGGTGGGAAATGGATGCTTACAAAAGAAGCTAAGATTAGGGTTTCTGGGGGTTCTCCTATAAAAACCCCCATCTATCATGTAATTTGTAGCTTTTCTTTATTTTTTTAATTTTCAAAAAAATCGCTTTAGGGTTTTTTATCTTGTAATCTTTTAATTTCCAGTATTGTAATTTGATTTCAATTAATGAAAAGTTTGTTTAATTTCATTTATCTCTCAAATTAATTTTAGTATCACGTTATTATTACTGTTCGTTTTTTAATTTCATCTTTTATTAACTTGTTACTGTTTGTCATTTATTATTATTATAAAAAAATATATATATAAAAAAAAAAGATAAAGAAAGTGATATATATATTATCCCCCACTGGGAAATATAGAAAAGGGTACTGTTCTTGTTACTATTCGGGTATGAAATTTGGTACGAATCGGTTTACTATTTGTTTGGTTCGAGATCCTTGTGATGATGTTTTCAGGTAAGATATACGGTGGTGATTAGGTGTTCGACTTGTTATTAAGTTCGCTCAGCGCGACACTTCTTCTCAAAGGTTTCGACATCGGGTTCGTTTTCTCTTATTTATGTTAAGTTTTATTCTGTTAATGATTTATCTGGTTTTGATAGTTGATTGAATCTGTTTATTGTTTGCTGTGTTAGCTTAAATAGGTTGTGGCTATTTGATTCATGTTTTGTCCTGTTTGTTTTAAGTAGTGTAGTTTAGGTTGAATCTGCTTATTAGTTTAGTCATTAATTGCTTATTCAGTTTTTTTTTGTAAGTCTACTTTCTTGTTATTCTGCCTAAACGATTGGGGTTTGCTTATTGTATGTTTGGATTTGCTTATTACTGATTAGTTATCGCTTATCATTTCTATTTTGTTTAAAGTTTTTTTGCTTATTTGATTAAAACTGCTTAGCTAATAGTATTATTATCTGCTTAAATTGTTGGTTGTTTATTCTGCTTTTTGTAGTTTTAGTAGTAGGTAGTTTAAGATCTGCTTATTCATCTGCTTATAGATAGCTTATTTGATTTAGCTAATTTGTTTATTTGTTCCTTTAGCTTTAATATAGATTTGCTTATTTATTCCTGTTTAGTGTGTGCTTATTCGGTTTATTTCAGTTTCAGCTTTTTTATCTTTTCTTGTACTGCTGATATAACAGATATAATTGATCTGCTATATGATAATTGTCCAAAGAAAAAAATACCATAAGTAGAACATAATATAATCAAAAAAAAATTTTGTCTGTCGAGGGGTTCGAACCCTCGACCTCGCGTACAACTTACCAACAGCACAACCATCTCATCTATCCACCTTTTTGTGTTCATTAATGCAACGTTAAATTAATATAGGATAGTCTTAATTAGGCAGTTTAGTTTTAAATTTAATAGATTTAATTAAGTTTTTAAATTTAATTAAATTTTAGTATAAGTTTTATTTCAATCTCTTTAATTCAGTTTTTTTAAAAAAATATATATATAAAAAAAAGAAAATATATTTTATTTAGATTTTATAAATTTAATTGTTTTTAAATATTAGTTTAAGTTTTATTTAATACAAATTATTTTTCAAATTAAATAGATTTGTTTTAAAATAGATTAAAAGTTTTTATTTCATTTAAATAGTTTAAAATTTAGTTTATTAAAGTAAATTAGATTTGTTTAATCATTTTAATTAGTTTTTAAAATAGTTTTTCATTAAAAGTTTTATTAATTAGTTAAAGTTTAATTTCAAATTAATAGTTGAAATAGTTAATTAAAATAGTTTTCATTTAATTAAATAGATTTAAGTTAGTTTAAAAATACTCAAAAAATAGATTTTACCAAAAACAAGTTAAGTTGAAACGTAAAACCGGAAATCAAATTCGAGTCGAATCGAGGAAAAACGAACATTAATTGCATTAAAAAGGACTTTAAAAATCCTAGTTTCATATAGCACAATCTTTGATTCAAGGGTTCAAACCCACAAACTTGCAGCAAATAGCACTCAACCAAGCCAATAACAAATAACAATCATAAACAACTCTTTTCAACAACACAAAAACAATTTATGGTCTCAAACAGGTAATCCCAAACACCCTTTTAACTTTTCAAAACCAAATTTTTCAAATCAAAAGTGTTATCCAAGACCTCCCAAACCCAAATTTGCACAATAATAGATATATTAAGCAGATTTAATCAAGATTAGACCATAAAATCAGCAAGAACACAAGTAGCACACAAATATCACAAAAAATCCAAATTTATTCAGATTTTGAGATTAAGGATGCAAACCTCATGGATGTACATCCACACCCACGAATTTTGAGCTTATGTACTAGCAAGAACATGTACAAGCTTCCACAAACAACCCTGCTAAGAATCAACAAGGTTAAGAGCACAATATGAAAATCAGAAAAATGGAAAGTTCTTGATTAATGCAACCTTAGTTCCCCACACTTGATTATCCCCAAGTTATAAAGTTTACCACACCTTGATAACTTAATATCAGGATGCTATGATCAGCCTTATAGCCCAAGAATTCCAAGGTTTGAACTAGACTTAGCAAAATATTAAGAAAAGTGGAAAATGTGCAAACTTTTGCACACTCCTTTTGAAAACATGTTTAAGATTCAAGAACTAGTAAACATCAACAACAATAAAAAGATATCAAAGGTTGGCACTTGATTTTCTTCACCAAATTCAAACACATTTCATTGAGTAGAATATATGATTTACAGAATTGTGAAAAACTAAACATTCAAGAGCAAAAAGAAAATGCAGGGTCCTAAGGCCTTTATATAGGCATACAAATGATCTAGGAAAACTAAAAACGTAACCCTAATAGCTGTGATCTCCCAGAATTGCCCCTTGTAGAGTTTTGAACTTCTTGGCTTCATGTGACATTTTCTTGGATTGTTGTGGAGCTAGCAAAGGGAATTTGTATCCAAGGGCCCAAAATGAAGCTTAAGATTAAAGCTAAACAAGGATGGTTGGATCTCTGGCTCTTTTGGCATTTTCTACAAAACGTGTGCATGGGGGTTTAACATGTGACTTGTGTGTTGTTGAGGTGGCATGTTTAAGGTTTGGGATATGATTAACTTCACCTTAATCACAATTCTATAGCATTTGGTGGTTCAATTCTTGCTTAAATATAAATACCCAATTTATGTTCTTAGGATGAATAGTGGTGTTTGATCTTAATTTAAGTTTGAAAAGGTGTTAACCGCGCTTATTTAAACTTAATAAATTAAGTTAAACCGGGTTAGTTAAGGTTAGTTGTGAGTGGGGAGTGAGGTGGCAAGGGGGTGGAAGCTAATTGGAGGAAAATATGAGTGGGGTGAGGTGGCAGGCTAGGATTAGACTAGGTTATAATGGATGTCGGCCACAAATAACCCCCCATCTTTCCCTTTGTTGTCATTTCAAGTTTAATAAGCCATAAACCGTTTTCCTTCATTAGCAAACTTTTCATTTTCACACTTTTGCACCAAATACTTTTCCAAAGTATTTTTAGGGGTATTTCTTGCCATTTTGTGATTCTTGAAGGGCTGTTTTGGAATTTTCTTCAAGGATTATGGTCTTTACTTGTATGATTGGCATTTTGGAGGACTAAAAATTGCCAAGTCTTCATTTATGAGGGACCATTCTTGCCAAAAGTTGAAAGTTAAGGTCCTTTTTGCAAATTAACATATTTCAAGGACCAAACTTGTCTTTTCTTGTTCTTTGAAGGACTTCATGATATATTTGACTTTGAGGATGATAATATTGACAATTTAGCTTTGTTGAGGGACTAAAATTGCCAATTCTTCAAAGTGGAGGGCCCTTTTGGTAATTTTGACAAACTTTAGGGACCAATCTTGTAATTATGAGGATACAATGGGTATAAAGTGCCAATTATTCAATATTGGAGGACCGTTCTTCAAAAATCTTCAAATCTTCAAGGGTTTTCTTGGGAAATTCTTCAGTAGGGCTTGGTTCAATGTGCGGCTTCGTTTCCCGTGTTCGTTTTTCCATGATTCTTGTGATCTTTTGTCATTTTCTCAATATCCGTACCTAAAATACACAAGTAACAAACACAAGCATATATTTGGGTATTTTCATGATATGTTATGCATTTAAGGCCTTTTGGACGATGAGACTATGTATAAAAGCAGTCTCATCACTCCCCCATAATAAACCATTGCCGTGCCCTCACGCAATGCTAGAATAAAGTATCGTAGCACCTCCAAAATGCATTTTTATTCACTTTATTGAATGATAAACTAGCTACACTACTACTATTACTACTACTTGCGTTTTAGACATAATGTATGATTTTCATCGCAAAATGGGACGTTTAGGTTCATAGAATAAGAACACGTGAATGCATCGTTAGAAATAATTTCATCGTCCTCGATTTTCACCCCAATTCCATGCCAAGCGTGCAACGAGATCATTTTCATTATAAGTTAGTAATGATAACACTACTCATATGCCCTAATCACTTACTTATCCTCCCATTTTCCTAAGTTGTATCTCTTATATGTTATTATGTCTTGAATGTTTCACGAGGATACATTGTTTGACTTATGCGATAACAGAGATTTAGGTCTAAAATTAGAGTCCTAACGGTGTAACCAAGACTATCAAATGAATAACCCCTCCTAATAGACAACGATGTCAAAACATTAAGTCAACAAGAAGGATCGATAAACAGGGTTTTATAACAGTTTTGAACATGAGACTTATTACCAAGACTTTTATACGCCCCCTAACGGAAGGGCCTTATTATCTTTGGTTTACCTCCATCTTTTATTCAACTTCGCCATGAAGCTTTTATTATGACTTCGGTCTTGCCTTGCCTTTTATTATCCACCTCATCGGTAGTTTTATTAGCCAAAGACGTATATCCTCACGCTAAGGCGAATTTTGGATCTTTAAAGCTTCAAAGATTAAGCTTGATTCACTTTCAATTTTGCATAGATTTTTCGGCCTTGTGGGGCTTCAAATTGTTTGCTTGATTTAAGTGAGCACTTGAAATCTTATTATTGGGTGAAGCTTTTGATTATTCGGGTGCCAATACTTCAAAACCGTGACGTTGGCGATACCTGAATGTCTTCCCAATTTAATTACACGGAAGCTACTATAAAAGACTAGAAACCCAACAATCAAGACTAAACCGCTAAGTCAATATTTATTAAGCAAAAAATATTTACAAGCGAAGGGAGAATAAGCAAACAACGAGAACACATGAGTTTTTGAAAGAATATGAGTACTCTACGTTTAGCAAAGTAACTTACAATTAACTCTATCATTTCTCGTCCTCATTTAAGAGACTTAGCCTAATGTGAAGTTAAGGAATCAAAGCTAAGTGCTCAACACGCACGGTCGAGTAAAAAATTACTCTTATTCTCTCCATCGGAAAACCTACATTCGTGTCTTCAAACACTTATAAAACATGAGAAAGATTTTAAAATTTGGCCATTTTTAGCCTTATTTTGTAACAAAACGATAAACAAAAATATAAACTTTGGAAAGCGTGAAGTTTTGGCTAGGAAAGTATCTATTCACCCCCATACTAAAGTTAAACATTGTCCTCAATGTTTCGAGTCTAGGGGTGCAAACACCCCCCATACTAGAGACGTAGTCGAATACCTAATCTAGCATGGAAAGGGTGTAACCGTTAAATTTAAAGCCGTTTATGAAGTGTGCTATAAACCTAAGGTTAGAACATCAAAGGATATATCATGGATATTGAGAAAGTCTTCAAAGCAAACGATCGAGTGCTCCCATAAAATGAACACGAGACGCTCCAATCGTGAAGATCATGATCATCTAAAAACCATAATTCACACACAACCATGGAACAAAGGTTGGAAGGGCACAAATCCCCACACGTTACTACATTAGAAAGCAATAATATATGAATAGGATAAGCATGGGACTCCCCCACGAGGCACCTCGTTTTTTATTACCGAGTCATGAGCTCGACTCGATCCCCTCAATACTAATTATCATTGGGGAAGGTGATTTGGTCGAGGTAGTTCAAGGATGGAACTTCCCCGCCAAAGTAGTGGTTCAACCTATGTCCATTCACCTTAAAATTAGGGCCATCATTTTGAGCTAGCTCGATGGTCCCATATGGAAAAACTTGAGTCACGGTGAATGGACCGGACCAACG